>JAIEZT010000304.1:9972968-10572968 GCA_019594935.1 Periophthalmus modestus | reverse complement strand
TTTGACATGTTCGCAAAGGAATACAGTACATTATAATATTTGTGAGAACAGTTTTGTATACACGTATCCATATTTGAGGAATGGTACAAATATTTTACTTCATATTACAAAGTGCAAAGGTTTTAAAATGAATGTAATGGGGTAAATTAAAACATACATTTATCTGAATAATAATGTGTGATCTCTGTCATCCAGGTAGGTTCTACTACAAAAGAAAATTGAATTAGATGTATAGGATACAGGCAGGGCCGGCCCTAGCCTTTTGGGGGCCCTAAGCAGAGTTTGCCTTGGGGCCCCCCCCCCCACCACATCAGCAACACAAATCCCACATTGCATCTTGATACTGCATGTATCATACAGGTTTTTAGAAGTAAATATGTTTTGCAACTTATCCAAGTAGTTTCTTCAGTTCTGACAGGATCACTGCCATATATCAGGGTTAATAGCAGATACTTCTTACTGTATACTGTTTACGTGTTTGTGTAATCCTTCAGTCATCCAGATCCATAGCAAAAATTAATTTGATTCCAGTTGATAGAATTTTTTTTTTTTTTGCAAGTAGGGTGTGTTAGTTCCAGCATAGCGTCTTCATTCAGGCAGATATTAGGAAGTGACTTACCAATATCCCGTCTGTATAAACTGCTTGAATAAGTTACGAAACATATTCACTATTAAAACTTTTGTCCAGTTGACAGAATTCAATTTTCTTTTTGGATGTGTTTGTATATATAAGTAATTTGGATATGAGCTAAAAGCGGTATTCAAAAATATTCAAATAGTAATGGAATAAAACCTAACTGCTTGTCCCTTTGTAACCGCAGGCGATGGACGCAGACCTGTACTCTAACCTGACGTACCGGATCCGAGCGGAGGGGGCGGACCGCGGGGTGGAGCAGCTCTTCAGGGTGGACCCTCACACAGGAGAGCTGAGGGTCCTGCAGGTGCTGGACTATGAGGAGCTGACTGTGTCCACTTACTCCTTCATAGTGGAGGCTCTGGACTCCAACGGGACCATGCCTCCTGGACTGGCCTCGGTCACCGTCACTATCATGGTGAGTGAGGGGAGGTGGAGCACATCTGGGTTAGATTATGACTTGTTTTTTTCCTGTTGGCAGTTAATTCCCTGCTTTGACCAGTGCTGATTTTTATATTTTATTTGACCCATCTCGTCTACAGTATGTATGAATGTCATCTATGCGCGACTCATTATGCAGACTGGCAGTCTCGCTTCCGTCAGCATACCCCAGGGCAGCTGCGACTTCACAAATTAATGAGTAATGCATGAGTATGAGCCCTTGGTGTTTTATAAGACTACTCCTGCAATATTACCACTATTATCAAAATTACTATTACTTATCATTCCACTTTCCGAGATGATTTTGAATGCTTCTCAGATGTTTTTGAATGCTAGAAAGAACTTACCATACCATCCATCCATTTACTTCCACTTATCCGAGGCAATGCCATGCCAGACTTCCCTCACCCCAGACAGGTCCTCCAGCTCCTCTGGTGGGACCTCAAGGCGTTCCCAGGCCAGCCGAGAGACGTAATCCCTCCAGCATGTCCTGGGTCTTCACCGGGGCCTCCTCCCAGTGGGACATGCCCGGAACACTTCCCCAGAGAGGCGTCCAGGGGGCATCCGAAACAGATGCTCGAGCCACCTCAGCCGACTCCTCTTGACATGGAGGAGCAGCGGCTTTACTCCGAGCTCCTCCTGTGTGACTGAGCTCCTCACCCTATCTCTAAGGGAGCGCCCAGCCACCCTGCGGAAGAAACCCATTTCGGTCGCTTGATCTTGTCCTTTCGGTCATTACTCAAAACTCATAGGTGAGGGTAGGAACATGGATTGACCGGTAAATCAAGAGCTTTGCCTTTCAACTCAGCTCCTTCTTTACCACGAGAGTCCAATACAGAGACCGCATCACTGCAGACGCCGCATCGATTTATCTGCCAATCTCACGCTTCATCCTTCCCTCACTTCAATGATAAATACATTACAAAAAACGAATGAAATCAGCATATATCAGCTGTATTGTAATGTACCTGTAATATGTAATGTGTATATACATGTCGTATTAACATGATAACATCTGTCCTGAAGCAGTAAATAAAAAAGGTACCCCACACTCTAACAAAGACAATATGATTGATTGTATTTGTAAAATCTGTAACATCCACAGGAGAAAATCCAATATACTGTGTTCTGTTTCCCCAGGACATGAACGACTTCTCCCCAGTCTTCAGTCAGGAGGTGTACCGAGGCATGGTGGCCCCCAACGCCCTCAAGGGGACCCTGGTTACCACGGTGATGGCCAACGATTCGGACCCTGTGGTGGGCTTTTACTGCTCTATCAAATCCTCTTTTCCTGGATAGTGTGATTGGCGCCGCTTAAACGACATTGTGTTTCGGCCTCTCAAGCTGAGCCCACTCCAATAGCGTTTCATATTAGCCCTTTGAGTTTCCGTCTGCTAATTTTTCGCGATTGTAATAAATTGGTTCACTTCAGATTGTTCCATTGTGAGCCATTATAAAGTCTGCTGTCGTTAACCAGACACTTAATAGGTTATAAAATCCTCATCGCGGGGTCTGAACTCAATTCGACTTTCAATTTGCTGAGTCATTTTGCACTTAATTTCCTAAAATATAGCAGCATAACGAAAACATCTTATTGGACATCGTCAGTAAATCTTTGACTATAGGATTTTTGCTTGGAAAGGCAACTTGTGTGGGCATGTTTAATTGGACTTAATTATATTTTGATCCTTATAATTGCAGTAGATAATGGTGCAGCAAAAGTTGTGTGCATTGTAAATAGCAGACGCTGTGTTGTATGTGTAGTGGCCGATAAAACAACTAACAAAGAAACAATTAGTACATCTCATAGTAAAGGTCAATAGTAGATCTTTGCAAACATTACAGAGAATAATGGCTTTAACAATTCAGTAGAAATGAAGCTAGTAGCAGGAAAACCAGATTGCAGATAGCTGTAACTGTATTGATAACCGTATAGCCACAGTAGTAATAGTAATAATGATACTACTTTATAATAAGTATACCTTAATTAGCCTTAAAGGTCCTATATTACACAACATTGTTAGGGTATTATGATTTACTTTTTCATGTAGATTAAAAGTGCATTTATTATAAAGTGTAGCCACAATGTAACACTTTATAATAATGTGACAGTTTGTGACAGCAGTGTTTGCCCACTGATCCGAAGGTTGGCGGTTCGAATCCCGCTCTCGACATAAAACATCATTAGCTGAGCAGTCAGATCCCCTGACCCATAAGTTGGTGGTGCGATTCCAGCTCCCACAGATGAATACTGCTGTTGTGTCCTTGGGCAAGACAGTTAACCTACTTTGCCCCTGTGTCTGTGTGTGTGTGTGTGTATAAATGTGTGTGTGAATAGGTGAATGGTTCCTTAGTGTTAAGCGCATTGAGTGCCTTTACTCACCTGAAATAGGGTGGTAATAGTCGGCATAAGTACTAGTAGTTGAAACAGAGACTAAATTTCTATTCTTATCATTTTCTCTTAAGCAAAGATTTGGAGGACAAAGTAGCTCTGAGACTTTAACAGCACTTTTACATTGTATTTACACTAATCTTTGTGTCAAACTACTTCAAGGACGGTGTATTTTAGCTAATGTTGCTCTTCCTGGGCCAGACGGACTTCAACCTGAAAATCGCCCATTAGGCAGTTCTCTCCGCTCACGCCGAAAACATTACACCCGCTACACTGGGCTATAAAAGCACTCCCAGAACTCAAAATGGCCGTCCGCAGCACCTTTAATAGCGGTGCATAGATATATTCTCTTCTTGTAAATGCCATTTGTACCCTTCAGACCACTGCAGTGCAAATCTTTGAAGGAATTTGTCACAGCGGGAGTTTTTGCTGACTCACTATAAGCAGTTACTTAATCAAGACTCTGACAGAAATGAAGAGCTCACTGTAGACCTGCTGCTGGGAGCCCACAAAGATGAAAAATGCTAATAAAGTTTGTTCAAGAAATCAGAATAACAGATGGGGAGGAAGTTTTGTAAATACTGTCACTACTGTAAGTAAAAGTACTGATTGTTACTTGAATAGAAGTAAAAGTAGGTCATTCTGATTTGGTTGAATTGAAAATGTATCATGTATGTTGTGCAAATTCCACATTTTAAATACAATCATTACTTCTACTCCTCCTCCTACTACTACTACTACTACTACTACTGCTGCTGCTACTACTTTTCCTACTTTTCTTTTGGCCAAATCTATTGAAAAATCTATTGAATTGAATTATTAATCACCACTAATACGTAAAGAAGAAATACTCATTCACTACTTACTTGCTTGCTGGCTATATACAATCATAGTTGTATCTACTTGATTACTACTGCTACTACTTTTATTGCTGCAAGTGCTACATTATGGCGTCTATTGCAGTGTTACTATCCATTCTGCCTTAAGTAAACATTCAACGTTTGTCTTAAAAATATCATTTTGGCAATGTATAGTGCTTAGGCAATACATTTTCTTAATGGTTTATAAATGATGTATTGCACCGCTGCAGGCACAAAAACATATTCAAATGTGTCTTTACCTTAGGTTCAATTTCTAGACTCTTCCTTTCTGTTTGTCTGCAAAGTACCACACTAATCATTTTGCCTATCACTGCGGTCCTGCGTGATCAGAATGAAGTTAAGAGGAATTAAAGAATCATATCAAATAAAGTGCACTTTTTCCTACAAAAAAAAACAAAAAAAAAAACCTTCCTCAATTTGTATAATAGGGTTTGCATAATAATAGAAGTAACATGCGTCTCAAACCTAGACAAACGTGATCGTGCAGTCAGATTTGTTTTTTTATTTTCAGTGACGCACGTGAAACGAAGGAGCTCATTGGTCACAAATAAAATCTAATTTATCTCATCTCGGGCAAGGCGAGGAAAGGCAAGGCAGGTTTATTTGTATAGCACAATTTGTACGCAAAATAATTCTAAGTGATGTACAGAAAAAGTCACAATGCAAGCAAAAGTGGGATTCGAACGCCAACCTTAGGATCAGCAAAGACTCTACCAACTGAGCCACCGTCGCCCCGTCATACGCACAGCTAAACAGAACTGTTTTGAGGATTTAAACACTGTCAAAGTAGAGGCCAGTCTCACACCAGATGAACAGAATCTGGTGCTTAGCTCATTTATTCTGCAGAAATCCACCATGTTTTTTCAGTCCCCTGTGATATATATATCTTTAATGATACGGTTGGACCATGCATGTCCCAGATTGGCTAATCCACCTGTCAGTCATGGCCATTTGCATTCTGGATCCCAGGCAAACTAGTCTTTTTATTTTATCTTTTAATGACCACTTTTAGTATGTATTTTGTGGTGTTTGAAATTTGGCACTGCGTGATAATTAAAGACTCAAATCATTTTTATTTATTTATTTTTTTTCCCCCTTTTGGCCTCTTAAAACAGGTTTCATTTTTGAGTTCTTCATTTGTATAATAGTGTTTGCAAACAGTGACTATTGTGTAATTGTTACTGATTTCTCTAATTGTATGTATTTTCTGGCATTTGAAATTTGGTAGTGAATGATAATTAATCCCTAAGGTTAAATTATACTTAATTAAACCGCTTTATTTCAAATGGGAATGCACTTCTAACACACAAGGGCAGACTGCTTGACATTTAACAAATCATTAATTTGTTGTTACTAATTTTGTCTTTTTTTTTTCCCAGGGTACACCAGCAGGGTTTATTCGCTATAGAGTCGACAATGAGGCTTACCCATACTCCGCGAGTATATTTGAGGTGGATGAAAATAAGGGACAAGTGCTAACGAGAGTGAACCTAAATGAGGAGCCCAACTTCAAATTCAGTGTAAGTAAACACTAACAATTATATAGACTTGTGTGTTTTGCATTGAGATGAATTGAAAACATGCACAACTGGAGCCCGCTATAAAGTCCTGACCAAACCGAGTCAATGCAAAGTTGCCAAGTCTGCTTCGTTATAGCAGTTTTGAAATTTAGTTTATTGAAATGTCACTTGCAAATTTTGACAGTTGCGTTTTTCTTTTCTTTTTTTTTATTATTATTATTATTTTTTTTTTTTTTTGCTTGCTACTTAGATGCTCTTTCATGTCATAAAACAGGTGATTTTTAGCCTTTTTTCAGTTCTGTTTCATGGTAATACACCCAGTAATGATGGAAATACAACTTGTAAACGTTTCAATATGTTAATTAAGTGCTTAAAATATCCACATCTCATTAGCACCCATTCAGTGACATGCAACGTTTTAACAAGTTGCTTCGTTCAAGGTAGCTTGCTGGAAACCATGGTCCACTGCACTTGACAGGTCGCCCAAGTGGCATTGAATGATGGGTCAAATGCAGCTGACAAATTTCCCTACAAGGAATGTTCATGTTTAGAATGTTCTTTATATGGCAGGTGACATTAGTGATCTTGCAAAGAAATTAGCTCGTTAATAGTTAGTTTTTTTGCACACATTAACTGCTTAAACACATTATTTATTTAAGAATACCTTTAGCTTTTAAAAAAAATGTTCTATACTTACAGGGAATGCCTTCCATAAACTTATTACAGATAAATTAACACACATCATCAGCCAGCAAAAATTGTTCTGCTTTACTGCGTGCACTACCGTACATGACCTGTAGGGACAACATCCTGCTTTTTTATTAAAGGGCCAACACACTTGACCAAACCAAATAAACAATAGGCAAAATACAAAATAGCCAGGTCAGAACACGTATTAATATGACTCTAAATGTTTATAGTTTAAATTAATCTTGTATTTTATCGCCGTCCGAGGTTGTCCACTTGTCAATGAGGCAATGAAATGTGATAACCTGACCATGCAGCCAGATGGTTTGTTCCACAGTTGCTACTTCGATTTTCTGTCACATTAAACCAGCATGCTTTGCAACAATTTATGACACATATATCAAAACATTTCTGGTTCTGTGAGTTATTTATACATCTGCGGACCCTCAGGATTCAAACCTTTTATTGATTTACTACAACCAATGAGCATGTAGGGTGATGTGGTGCTTTGACATGTGAGGAAGGATGATTTTAGCCAATATAGATATCAGTGAAAAGGGTAGATACTAAAATATCTTTCTTGGCAACAGGAGATGTTTTGGTCACTGCAAGACATCCACAAGGCTTCTATAATCTATACATTTAGATTTATTGTGGCGTACAATATAGAGCCTGCACAGTATGGACATTTTGTGAATTGTGTGTAAGATAGTGACGAGAGCAGCTACTGTATATTGTTTGATTTAGAGGTGGGAGAGCTAAGTATCTCATTGATAGTGAAGAGGTTTCTACAACTGCGATTGAGTATATAAGAGGGGCAGAACCATAGACTGTGTATATAAATCGACATAGCTAAGTTGCTTTTGGCTCCAATTCAGCTAACATTGAAAAATTGTCACCACTTTCTTTGTAACTGCTGCAGTGAGCCTCGTCATTTTGGTCTTAAAATGTTCATATTAGCCCACTCTACATGATCCTGCTATTTTTATTTTTGCGATTGTGTCTGTAAATCGAGATATGAACGTTATATTGATTGACAGAAGTGCGGACGGGAAAGGGGCGCTACCTTCATCAGCCTCGCTCTGGATTGGCTCTTTGGTTGCTATGATACTTGTAGAAGTCCAAATATGCGACTCGGCTTCAAATTCACCCCTATAATTGCTAGCTTGCTATGAGCTTCATTTGACTAGAGCCGAACGCTATGGGTGACATCACTCTTTCCACTTATTTATACAGTCTATGGGCAGAACATGCAAGGTCCTCCTGGTCAAAAATATGTATCGAAATGGGTCAAATGTAGTAGACAGTTTACCCTACTTTAAAGTTAACCTGACTTATCTGACTCTAAATCTAGGATGAAAACTAAGGCTGACAAGTAAAAGGTGAAAAATTGTGAACAGGACGCTGTTAAATAATCCGCAATGCTTACAGCGGACCAGGAAAGTGCATTTGTTTGATCCGAATCTGTAATATAATTTATCAGTATAATAAACACTCCTTACAACGGTTATGAAACATTTAACAATCTGATGTGCTAAGTGAAAAAGTTCTCCCGAGAGAGTTTGAATTGACTATAAATTTTGACTTGGAGTTTAGTGCACTTGCTAAATACAGCATGCAGCACTCCTTAATTTTATTCCTAATCCATCACATTGATTCTGTAAACACTGGCACCAGCACTGTAGTCAATAGAGACATCATTACAGGAAAAAAAGAAAACATTTAAACATCTATCTGAAGTATCCGGCTTCAAGTTTGGGATCTGGTGGGAGATGTAATGACAGGAAAACATTAAAGCAGACCTTCTGCAAAATCGACTTTTTCAGAGCTTTTAACCATGTTCTGGTTGTTTCCCCTTCTCCTTTATCCACTCAAAGTTGTATTTGGAGTGATTTGTGCTTGTTGGAGCAATCTTTAATGTTTTATTTTCAAGACTCCATATTGCCGATCAATCTCCGTTTTCACTGCCACCAGCACACACCCACTGCTCCGTACTGACTTTGTTCTCCAATTTAATTTTTTTAATTGACGATATGCATAGGATTCGGCGGCATTTTATACTAATTTTGGTACAAATGAAAAAAACTCGCCAGCTCTTGTGAATACTGCAGTTTCTAACGTGGAAGTCTTGTTTTAGTTGTAAGTTGTTTTACATGAATATTGTGGCTATGTAAATTATAATATAAAAATATAAATGATCCATGGGTGTCATAGAGTATAACTATAGAGCAGACATAAGCGCAATATGTCTGCTTTAAGACATCAGGAATAAATCAAGAAGAGTTAACAGTGATCTATGAATTATTACAATTTTAGAATAGTGTAGATTTTAATAAGATGGGGCACAGTGTCACATGTAAATACAGGGTGGCCCAAAAGTCACTGACAGTTGAAAAAAATTCATAATTCTTTTGTTTCTAAATATTTTTCTTTTGTTTTTTTCCAAAACTTTAGAACGACCCTTCCGACATTAATATGAGAAAATATAGCATCGAGGAACGCACCCTCATTGTACAGAGGTACTTTGAGTCACATGGGTCAAATTCAGAAACCCAGCAGTGTTACCATCAACATTTTAATACCAGAGATGCCCCAAGCGTAAATGCCATTAAAGGAATAATAAGTCATTTTCAAAGACAGCGGGTAGTATGTGATTTCGTGAGACCTGACTAGTCCTGATTTCTTCCTGTGGGGCGATCTTAAAGAAAAGGTGTTTGTGAATAAACCGCAGACAATAAACCACTTAAAACGTAATATCGAGGATCAAATAAAAGCCATAAGCCCCGAAATGCTTTCAAATGTTATGCAAAGTGTGTTGGATCGGGCTATTCTGTGCAAAACCGAAAATGGTGGACACTTAAAAAAATATTACTTTTTAAAAATTAGATAATTTTTACTTTTTAGTTTGAGCAGCGATAAGTTCAAGTGTAAGTGAACAATTGTAACCAAATATATTGCCAAAAATCTCGTAAGGTTCAGTTTACCCACTGCAACAATTTAGTGAGTATAACTTAAGAATTATAGCAGCTACTGAAGATTTAAAAGTGTCAGTGACTTTTGGGCAGCCCTGTATTTACATTGAAGTAGTGGGGCTGTGGTTGAGCGGTGCCATAGGATTGTTACTTGTCTTTTATATTTGTCGTCTACTCTTTAAGTTTTTTTTGTAAAACCTTTTATCTTCTATGTATTATTATGTATTTGATTTGTATGTATTTGATTTTATGTTATTTCAGTTTTATATAAAGGAAAAAAAAAACAAACAAAAAAACATTTTAATCATAAAAAATATAAATATACTATACACTAAATAATGTAAAACTCGCTAACAACACATTACAGCATTATGGTTGTGAATGTGTAAATGTAATGATGATATAATCTAGCGTCATTCTGTCTGACACAGCATAACTGTAGTGTCTTAGTAGATAATACCTCACCTTTTAAGCGTCTTGGGGCTAAGCTAATTCCCACTTTTCACTGGACTCTAATTAGCAGTACAAGGAGTTACATCACACAGGGGATTAATTCTACCTTATTTGCACCCGCGATTCAAACCACGCTTGTCAAACAGTTTGCTACTCTGAGATTAGTCCTAAATGGTTTTACTTTAACTCCATTTTCTGCTTCACATCATAGCAGAAAGAACTCACATCATTTCACTTTCACCAGTTCACAACAACTTATTTTAAAAGTGTTTGCAAAAGCGTTTAACTTGAACGCTCATTAAAAAACGTAGAGCCGTGTGTTGCTTTCTAATTTTACATTAACTTCAGAAAAAGTAAATAGGGTTGGTCATCCTTAGGGTGTCTGCTTTTTGACGCACACAAAATACATCGATATACAAAAACTCATGCAGTCCGTAACGGGTTTCATTTCACTTATTTGCAAGATCATTCGAGACAGCATGTGTGTGCAGTCAAAGACACAGTAGATTCGCACATCTGTTTCCCCATTTGACCTAATTATTTGACCTATATTTCCCCTTAGGCCTGTCCTCTTCCGCTATAAACAAAAGGACATAAAATTACTGAAAAAACGTAATACTTAGATTGTCGATAATGCATAGAAAATACTGAAATAACTTAATACTTAGACCAGACATGTCAAACTCAGGCCCGTGGGCAAAAATTGTCTCTCAATAGAAATATATGTGGCCCGTGAGGTCGTATCAAATATATATTAGAGCTGGCCCACCAGTATAACGCATGCACCTCTAATACTATGAATCCCAGAATGCTTTGCAAATGTGTTGGCGCTGGCACCCACCATAGCAGGCAGAGTTAGCAGTTAAACCTAGGTAAAAGGTGTGAAAACATAAACACACCATTGGGATGGACACAACATATTCACACCTTTCCTTGCAATAATGCTCCACAGTGGGTAATTATTAGCATGGCCAGACAACCATCTATACTTTGCTTTTGAACACAAGAGTGGTCTGGTGGTCTCCTCACAGGAAATTCAGTTTTCTGAAGTTTGTGAACAACCAATTCCCAAAATCTCTTAAATATGTCAACATCATTTAGAACTAACTGTATAACTTACTTCTGATTACATGTATTTGCTTCTTCTCCTGTTATAAAGACAGAAGTCCACACTATTTTCAGTCCTATGTATTTATTTTTGTTCTGTTTCCAACATGTCTTCATATGCCCCTAAGTCACCATGTTTTTTACATGAGACAGACCTTGGGTTTCTTTTATTGATCAATCCACCTGTCAATCCCAAAGTATCTAGATATTTCTTTGAGACTACAGGTTAATCTGTGCAATTCAAGATATAATACATGTGTTTTTCAGCTTTATTTGGTGATGTTTTGATCTAATAATATTATAACTCAAAAGCAAAACAGCAAAAATATACACAAATTTGTATGGACACTTTGCAGTAACATCATGCTGGGGCATCAGGCGGAATGTAAAGCAGTTATCATAAAAAGAAAAAATACAAAATGGATTTAAACTACACATTTTGAGAAGCCTGTGGTCAATTTGAGCATTCATGCTTTTGTTTAGGTGTTTGATGTTCAACTAATACTATCAAACTTGTAACTGTAATGTTATATGAGATGGACTTGTTTAACAGTACAAAATCAGATCACCTGTTTCAAATCGAACTTAATTAACAAGCCCAAGACAGAGAAGAGCTTCTAGTTAGCATCACCCCCCAGTGAATGCTGATGACATCAGCTGCAAAGTATCAAAAAAAACAGAGAGAAGGAGAAGTTTAGGTGATTATAGTACATATATTAAACTATACTAAACATAACCTTTTGTATGTTTTCTCTGTTTGACGGACAGTTGGTGGTGGTTGCCTATGACGACGGCGTTCCCATTAAGAAGAGCACAGCGCTGGTGGAGATCACTGTATTACAGCCTTCAGTCATCCCAGTCTTCACTCAGGAAGAATACAGGTACTGCACTTTAAAGTACTATTAGTTTGGCCCAGGGCAGAGCTGAGCGCTGTTGTAGTGCTTAAAGCCGTTGTACTGTAATTTTTTCTACTTCAGAGAAAGACATTTTCATCCCTGTAGTATATTGTAAAACCCATTTTTATAAAAGCCATTTGTGAAAGAAGTGAAAAATAAATTTGGCAGTATGTTTTAAAGTCTAGTCCACCATTCACCTATACACTTGGTGATATGTGAAAGAAAACCAGTGTGACCTCAATCAAATTCTTGAAACTTGTTTTCTATTAGTTTTACTGTAAAGAAAAGTACTTGTGCTGAAATCTCAAAGCAGCACACTACAGAACTTTTTAATTAAAATCTTTTGAGATCCAATGCTGCAGCTCTGTCTCACTGTTCAGGCAGAAGGTGTTATATCGTGGGAATATGACTAGTAATGTTTGCTCAGCTAATTCAGTTTTGATTACTCAAATCATGAGCTTAGGTTAGGTAAAAAAAATAAATAAATACTTGCATAGAAATGTTTAAATTACAGTAAACTATTTCAACCAAACACATGCATGAATTTAATGAAAACCCCAGGGTTACCTTTACTTTTAATAAGTAACATCCCACAAGCTGCCTCTATTTCCTGATTATCATGTTTTTAGGCACATTGTACTCCTATGACAGATCACATTTTAAAGATGCACTATGTTACCTCTTCTGGTCTTATCTCCAAGGTGATTCGGTTTGGCTTTGTCTAGAATGTTACACATCATGGCATTAAACTTACCTATTTGGAGAGACAAGATAAATATAGTTTCATTTTCAGCAACAAAACACATTGCTATACAAGATAGATCAAGTTCGATGCCATATTGTGGAGTATTCCAGGCATCTCCATGGAAACACGTGGCAGAAAAGTTACATAAAGTGCAGTTTTAAAGGCAGACAAAATACTCATAAGATGCAAGGTAGACCAAAGCTGTTTAAAGATTTATTTAACATTTTCTAATGTTAAGGTCTGGAATCTTGAGAGAGGTGCTGTGTGTTTTGGTTTCTAATTAAGTTTTGTGTATGTGAATAATGAATGTAAAAATGACCGGCATATGCAGGGGGCTGAGGGGTAGGAGGGGTCGCGTGTGTTAATTGGAGTTATCTGGTGGCTACAGCTGTTGCTATTATGGAGTTTATTCTCTGTACCCTGCTGCTGGCGGCTTCTCCTTTGTCATTGTCACAAGTAACACAAGACTAACAGCAAGTTTTTTTTTGCAAACAATTACTTCAGCTGATTTTTTGGGGAATGACATGTACAACTATGTGTATTCGTGTACTGATGGTACTGGTAGCATTCGATTCAACTTTGATGAATTCTGTGAAAGAAATCCCCAAGATTCTCTCTCAAACTCAAGCAGAATAGTTACACAGAATACAGTAGTGTCTTTTTCAGAATGTACAGCAGGCATGTGGCTCAGTTATTTCCTTTACTCACTTACCCCTGTACTTAAGAATGACTAATATTTAGCCATTATGATATGTTTTCTACCAAATACAATGGATCAGTGCAGTAGGTACGATTTTCAAGTGGTGTAAGAACTTTAGCAGACACATAGACTGTAGAAAGAAGTGGACTAAGCGAGTGTGACGTCACCCATAACGTTCAACTCCAGTCAAATGAAGCTCATCGAGGCTAGCAGTCATATGGGCGAATATGGTGCCAAGTTCCATATTCGGAATTCTGATCGCAGGTATCATAGCAACCAAAGAGCCAATCCAGAGTGAGGCTGTTGAAGGTAACACCCCATCCCACCCGCACCGCTTGTTTAGCAGGGAGCGGGTGCTTAGCAACGCTGTCAATCAAACCTGCTGCTAACGCTAGCGGGAGCAACATCTGGGAAAGAAAACCCCGGATTTGTTATTAATGCTCATATTTTGATTTATGGACACAGTAGCGAAATAAAAATACTAATAGTTGTAGAGCGGGTTAATACGGACATTTTAAGACCAAAATGACGAGCCTGACAGCAGCAGTTACGGAGAGAGGGGTGACAGTTTCTCAATAGAAAGTGAACTGGAGCCAGAGTCAACAGAGCTGGAAGCGCGCCCAGGCTCATTTTCTCTTTGGATCACAGAGGCTAGCAGGTTAGCTACGTCCATTTATATATGCAATCTATGAGTAGACTTATCTCTTAGTGTAAAAATTAAACAGACATTTAGCATCTTAGCAACTCTATAATCAGCAGTGACTATAGGCTACACCAGAAATAGAATCGAAATTGCGCTACAGTCAGTCGTCCTATATCTACTTTCCATATTATATAGCTATTACCAACTGCATTAAATCTGCAGCAATTTAGTCACACCACGTCCCCTCTATTGTAGCCATACCATCAAATTGGTCACACTATCATCTAAAGTAATGAGTTTTTCTTTAAGCTCTGCCAAATTTAAGCACAATATCCACACATTTTTACACTTTTGGACAAATACAAAAAAGCTGAGACGTCAAGCCTTGTCTTTCACGGAGAGCTGAGTAAACCCTACATCTATTTTTAGGAAAAGGGTTAGAGGCAAAATAGAGGGAGGCATGTCAGGCAGCTATATAATACTGGCTTTATGAATATGTAACATAGCTCCCAGCCAAATGTGCGTGTGTGAGTGTGTGAGTGTGTGAGTGCGCATTTTAACGGCGTGTACAGTTTGTGGCTTAAAAGCGTTATAAACTGTACCATGGAAAATGTCTATCCATCATTTATATAGATGCATCCAAGTTGTTTTTGCTCTTTTCCCAAATTGGAATAATAGAAACATAGCTCAAGTTTTGGTTCAATAACTACGCCTTAAATAGCCATAGTAAAGCATGAACAAAGACTTAATTCATAATGAACAAATAGTGCCGCAGTGGGAAAACAGTGGCTCTAATGTTTTTTTGTTTTGTTTTGTACTTTTGTTGTGTCCTTAGGCAAGACATTTCATCCACATTGCCTGGTTTGAATGTGGGATATGGGATTATAATTCAGGATTATTACATTGTCACAGTAGCTGCAGTCGTCTCACAGTTAGACATTCTCAGATGCTAATTAATGGGGTTGTTTCACAGCTCTTCTGTCGCATCTCTATGGAGGTATTCTGCCTTTTTACAACAAAGATGGCGGATTTATTCCCACAAAAGTTTGCGATCCCATCAGCTGTGGTTATGACGATGTTATAATTACTACTCGTACTGTTACTTCAATATGTTAGAAGATTTAATTTGTATTTACACTTTCACTTACTTTGGTGCCTTGTTATTTTTTCAGTTCCTCAAACTACTAAAGGCTATTGTGCGTGTGTCTGCTATATAGTTATGACACCCGTGGATCATTATGTTATAATCTGCACATTTAAATTACAATATTGATCTAAAACAACTTAATAAAAGAAACAAGTCACAACAGAGCCGCACAGCTGTCGGCACCTACTATGGATGGCTGCTCCTCGCACAGGCAAACTTCGGACTTTTTTTCATTTGTGCCGAATCCACCGATTAAAAAAATAAAATAAAAGTGCAGAACAGTGGATGTGTACAGATAGAGGTGAAAACGGGAGTTGATTAGCAAAATGGCGACTTTAAAATAATTACAGATTGCTCAAACATGCACGAATCACTCCAAATGCAACTTTGGGTGAGTAAATCGTGAGGGGAAACAACAAAGCTCTAGAAAGTCGATTTTTAAGTACAGATTTATAAGTGTATGTCATCCTTTGTTGGTACTTGTAATTATATTCAAATGAAAGCTCTTTGAAATCATTCATTATTGACATTTCTATGCACACAGAGTACAGTGTAGTGTCTCGGAATAGTCATCCGTGTTTGATTAGATAGGAGCTTACCATGGGACCACTGAGGTTTGGGAGTTCAGCTGACTAATGCTGCATAATGAATTTGTAGGGCTTTGCTTCCAGCCACAGGCAAACCAATTACTAATATTGATTCACTGCTGAACTATAAAGCATATGATTGCAAGTGGTATATGTATCCAGACAATGAGGGATATGCGTACAACAATACCCATCTATGCTTTATGTTTCAGTGTGCCAAAACTTGGAGTGGATTTAATAGTACAGGGTTGAAATCAATGAAAGGCTGTAATTAGCAAATGACAGAGATAGCATTTTTGTTGATAAAATGTCCTCTACAAACAACAAAAAGTTCTCCTGGGGTCTAACTATGTATAAAACCTGCTAAACCTATCATTTTAACGTATTCAGTATTTTCTGAAGTGCATGGAAACTTGTGGTGTGGTTCATAGTTCAGTGTTTTTTCCCAAATATGATTGCAACAAGACATGTCATTTAAATTTGGAATTAAATCTCAAATTGCAATCACACAAAAATTACAATTAGACTGCTGTTTTCCAAAATAGTATTGATATAAAGCCACTCTTCCAATAGGCTGTATATATAAATGGACATAGTTAACCTGCTAGCTGCCCTCGTTCCAAATAGGAAGTGAGCACGGGCGCAGTTCCAGCTCCATCGACTCTGGCTCCAATTCAGTTAACATTGAGAAATTGTCACCCCTCTCTCTGTAATTGCTGTAGTGAGACTTGTCATTTTGGTCTTAAAATGTTTGAATTAACCCGCTCTACATGATCCTGGTGTTTATAATTCAAGATATGAACATTAATAACTTTATTCATAATTAACAAATCAGGTGCCTTCTTTTCCTGAGGTTAGCAACAGGTTGATTGACAGCGTTGATAAGCGCCTGCTCCCTGCTAAACCAGCGGTGCAGCGGGAAGGGGTGTTACCTTCAACAGCCTCGCTCCAGATTGGCTCTTTGGTTGCTATGATACTCACGGTCCGAGTTCCAAATGTGGAACTCAGCTCCAAATTCGCCTCTATAACTGCTAGCTACGATGAGCTTCATTTGACTGGAGCCGAAAGCTATGGGTGACGTCACAGCCACTTAGTCCACTTATTTAAACAGTCTAGGCTTGAAACACATAGAGGACACGAGTTGATTTTATACCAACAGTCCCAGAGTATATGCAACAAAATAAAATGTTAAAATAGCTGAACTACCCGTAGCTATCAATGCAAACCAGTTCTATAGTGACTTCAACATTCTATCAGTGAACCTACTTCATGTTTTAGCTGGCACCCTACCTTTCTTCACTTGCTGATCCAGTGGGTGGTCTAACAAGCCCCCAGCCCTGGTCATATATTCTGTTTGAAGCTCTACCTGTCTAACATCAGGGCACTGGCACTGCTCATTGTTGTGCTGTCTCTCCCAGACTTGCTAAAGTGCTGACTTCCACAGAACTGTTTTGGAGGTTGTTTACATCCTCTCAGCTCTGGGGCACTGGCAAGAAACAGGCTCAAATTCACACGGAGACCCAGCGAAAATGAAGAGGGAGTGAGACGTCAGCAAGGCAACCTTTTATCAGTGCGGTCTGAGTCTGAACGCAGCCGACGAATGCAAACAGAATTTATGGAGGAGATATTCGTGCGCAGTGTTGGTACAGCAATTCTGTTTTCTATTGATTTATTCACCTCATAAAGGCTATTGCTTGCTTTGCATATTGTATTTAACAGCAACGAAAGAGGCGTAATACATATGAGAGGGGTGTCTGAAGTCTTCAATATGCATTTGTATATTATATTATGCCAAAACTGAGCATGAAAAAGACATAGATTGATCATTAAATGTGTGAATGTGAAGTGTCCACCAGTAATCTGACCAGAACTGAAGAAACGGTGTGGATGGAGCAGCAGGCAACCAAACGTCTTCACGCCTACAACTTTTTGTTTACACATTAGATTTTTTCTTTTACTATAAACCCAATTTTATTTTGGTAAACCATTTATCAAGATTCAAGGTCAAAATGATCACTCTATTGCAGGGGTGTCCAAACTTTTGTAATTAAGGGCCACAT
Organism: Periophthalmus modestus; assembly: GCA_019594935.1. NCBI lineage: Eukaryota > Metazoa > Chordata > Actinopteri > Gobiiformes > Gobiidae > Periophthalmus > Periophthalmus modestus. The sequence goes on along the minus strand of JAIEZT010000304.1, from coordinate 10,555,103 downwards.
ATAAAAACACAGACAAAGCATAGGGCTGATTGAGGGCCATAGACTGGTCACCAACACAGTGAATACTTCAAATCTGTGTTATTATTACAACTTAGACTGAACCACTAGACCTTTGCTCATGCTTACATCCTCAGTGGGACACATTAAATATATGATATGGGCTTGTTAAAGTAGATTTTCAGAAATATACAGGAAAAAATACTGTTTACGGTAATATGGGCCAATTCACCTGGAAGCTTGAGGGCCTAGAAAAATTTGTCTGAGGGCCATATTTTGCCCCTGGGCCACAGTTTGGGCATGCCTGCTCTATTGTTACCACTGTCAAAAGACTGATTCAGAAATTGGATTCATACAAAATCAATGGTTAAAAACATCCCTAGACCTACGGTGCAATGTGTAACTTTTTGAGAGGGGATCCTGCCACCTCTTAGTCTCCATGGAGATGTCGTTGCCTTGCCTGAAACGTATCAGTATGTATTAAACATATCTATTCTTCACAGATATTTTTATGAGAAAAAGACTGAAAAAAACAAATTCTTACTCTCCACACAGATGTGACTTACAACTTGACCTGGTGGTGCCACCTAAATGTGTCCAGAAAGATAGAGTCATTTAAAGATATACTTTTTGTTGTAACTCTATTCGAAACATTTGAACAGATTTAGAAGTAAGCTTATTTGTTGAGCATATCCACCCTCGCAGTGACAAAGCCGTCGCTCAAAACCCTGATAATGATCCCAGCACAAACCGTTTCCATTTGGCACAGCAGTTATTCACAATTTCACTCCATAGGTCTCTCATCACACACGCTAACAAGCCTATGACATTTGAAGATATCCTGTTTTAAGCCCCATCTCTCTATCCCCGCTCTCCCCTCTCCTCCCTCTTGTCTCGAGGCCATTGGTGCACCTGCAGAATTAGTATGCAGTTTGAATCACACACACATACATAGTTACACCCCATGGCAATTTCCCCCATTAGTTTAAGTGAGAAAAATATTGCCGTTTTATAGATAACGCTACATAACTCCCCTTAATCTTGTCTGTGATTGCAGCCACCTCCTCACGCGCTCACGAAATGCCTCAAAGCGAACCACTTTGTTAATAAATCTAATTAGAAAATGCTAGCAAAGTTAAGAGGCAAAAACACTTGGAAACGACATCAGAGTGTTGTTTTGCTAATCAGTAAATTGTGATAGTAAAGTGTTGCTTTGTCTTGCGTCATAAATCCGGTTCAGATAGCACGTCGTAGCGTGAAAAAAGCTGGGATAAATGAGGAGTTTCTCACCATTGACTTGTATAGGAAACAATAGTGTGTACTTAGAAGTGGGGATATGCATCATGTAAGACGCAATTAGCGAATTACTATCAAACTATCATTTAAAGCTAATGCATGTACTGCTAAATCAGGGGAATAATTTGTCTAGAAGGTTTTGGTCCATTTTAATTACAATTTAAAGACATCCTCCTAAATATTATACCGAATGAAATGACACGACACAAGACGAAAGCTGTCGACAATATCAACTATACAGGCTTCAGACATCACCAAAATGTTGCACTATCTATCTAAATGAGTCAAAAGTGACCGTTATAGCAAATAAGAGAAGTACACAAAATAGTGTGTTAAAGAAGCACAACATGAAACACAAAATGAAACACAACATTCTCATAAAATGAAATACAAAATAAAATACCAAATGAAACACAAAATGACACACAGAATGACACAAAAAAATGAAACACAACATTCTCACAAAATGAAACACAGAATGAACCACAGGATGAAACACAGAATGACACGCAAAATGAAACACAGAATGACCATGTAATCTGGTACATTAACTCAAAACATGCCAACAAAGTACTTTTCAGTGCTGAATTCCTATTTGGCCGTTTTTAAACTCAGCAGCAGATTTTGTCTGTGGCCAGTGCTCCCTGAAGTTGCCTGAGAGCTGATATTATCTGTAACACTGCCATTAAAAGATTGCTAGATCGTACAACATAGCAACCAAAAGGTCACTCCGCGCTCTCACTCCAAGACTCTTTCTTGAACGTAAATGTTAGAAGTTTGTTTCTCTATTTTAGGTTCATATATTAAAGCCGCACTAACTCTTTTGGTGGAGAATACAGCGCTTGTCGCCATAGTGATGTTATTACTTTGCCTGGAATTTACTGAAAGGTCGATTAATATACACAGTACAAACAAAAAACTAAAAAGTTGCAAAGTTGACATTAAAGCTGCACTGTGTAACTTTTGTGGTAGAGGGTCTGTCACCTTCTTAATTTTATTATCTATATGAAGACAGGCAGGACACACCAGACCCGCTCCAGTGACGTGCGGTCAGGTGAGACACTGCCTCTGTCATCACAGAGAAAAATAAATGAAATAGTTATATTTATCTAATAATTTGTACTATAAAGTTATTTTATTATTTATTATATTTAGTTAATTTTATTCTTTTTTTTTAAATCGCTGAATTTTTACATTTACCGAAATCCTGAGAAGAGACGCGTGGTGAGGCACAGGTCACTGCCTCTTCTTCATGTCTGGCCCTGTTTTTTAAATGGAGGAACATTACATATTAAAGCTGAAGTAGTTTTCTAACCTGGACTTTCGGTCGAAGCAGGAGGTTATAATTAAAGCAAGACCAACGCTAAAGGAGCTAAATGGTTTGCTCCAGACGACGGGACGAAAGACTTGCTCTTTTCAAACAGAGACGTACAAAATGGTAAGAAATTTAATGACTTCAATCCACTGAAAATTGGGGAACCAAAATAAGGATAAAAACAATACAAATCCAGCTTGCTTTTTATTTGATACTATTAGAGCTATTTCATACGGACTTCTGAACTTTTATCTTGAAATTCTTTTTAAGTCACTGGGAGAGAAACTGACCCGGGGCCAAATGTACTGACACCTGGTTTATATGTTTGTAAATGTGATTGTGACGACATCAGTGCCTCACCAGCCACGAAGCTCACCGCGCGTCACTGACTATAGTACTAATGCAGTTTTGTGCAAGGTATATTTGTTTAATGCGAGACTGTGCAACATCCCAGGCAAAGCAATAACATCACCATGAAGATAAGCAGATAGAAAGTTACATGGTGCACCTTTAAACTTAACAGTAAGCATTAAAAAGGTGTTTGCACTGTTCAAAATACCTTGAAAAAAGCAAATGCATTCTTACTGTAGGTGGTATCTCCTCCCCAGAGATCTGATTTGTAACTTAGCCTGGAATAGAACAGGCTAAGAAACAGTTTAATGCAATACTGTGGGTAATACAGGCAAAATAATAGCACCTGACCCTCCCCCGGAAAAGTTACATCGTAATACAAAAGAAATACCCAGTTCTTTATATGACATGGAGGTGTTAAAAGTGATACTTCCATCCAAACTTTTCTCATTAAAGTTTGAAGCGGAGGTTGAAGCATGCATGAATCCAAAGCCGGGGTAAATCTTGTATTTGTTGTTTTGCACCTAAAGCTCCTCTTTCTGTCACCACCTGTACATTTTTCTGAATAGCTTGTCATGCCTCACAAAACATGCCACGTGGGACATGTGTTTCTCAGTTATACTCCCCCTGCCCTTGATATAAAACAATATTACTTCCTTCAACACCAGCTAAAGATTCTGGTGTACGTAGCTGCTTCTTCTTCTTCTTCTCGCTCCTGGATTCAGTGTCGTTGTAGAATCTCGTGACAAAATTAAAATGGATTATATTATATTTGTTGATGTTGCTCGCTGACCCGCAGGAAAAAGAGATGGCACAGATACTGTAAATAAAGCTTGTTTTTTCCCCTCAGCAAAAAACAACCCTAAAGCAGCGACGGCTTTTGATTAAAAATAGACAGAATACGGAAATTAGGTCAGTAATTGGAAAACTAAACACACAAATTGAGATTCTGTGAGAAAGTGGGATAAGATGAGAAAAAAGCCCAAAAACTCTTACTCGTGGTGTAGTGGTTGTTATCGGGAAGGGTATCTGATAGAAGGGCAAATTGATATACTAATCCCAGTATTTAGTAACCATCTAGCTATCAGCAAGTTTCAGACAGATGAAAAGACGGTAGCTCGGTTGGTAGAGCGTTTGCCCACTGATCCGAAGGTTGGCGGTTCGAATCCCGCTCTCGACGTAATCATCTCGGTTGAGCGATCAGATCCATGGACTATTTACCGTTTACCATAGTGATTAATCATTAAAAACTAAAATATTAAATCTTTTGAATGGAAAAAAATCCTCAAAATGTTGCAGAAAAAATAAAATTAAATAAAATACCACTGCAAGAAACTTTTTTAGGATTTTTTTTTGCTCAATGTACAGGATTTACCCCTGAACTAGAAGTCTATCTTTATCATTATGAGATTAGTGGCTTGATAACACATTTTATTTATCGCATTTTGTACATTTTCCTATTTGTCTCCCATGCGCCATCAACTTTTAGACTGTTAAACTCACTTGAATAGGCACGCCCTTAACTCACCTCTCTCTCAATCCTTCCTATTCACTTATTTTATAGCCTGTATTTTATTGGCTGTAAACTTCTCTTGTATTAAATTAAACATGTTTCTTCAGCAGACAGACTAAACTCCCCGAGGCCTCTAAATGCTTTAACTACGAAATAAACAGACAGTCTGGCTCCCCATGTTTACCAACACAAGCACGTCCGACACTGATGCTATATAAATCAGCTATATGTGCCACTGATTCTGCTGAAGGTTACCTTGTTGAGTTGACGCACGTGGACCGCTGCTGGCAATGTTCGAACTCTGGCAAGGAATGAAAAACAAGCATGATGTTTATAAGATAGCACCAAAATGAGTACATGTAAGTGATGGAGAGGTGGGAGATTGGCAGCGGTATCGGCAATGATGGAAGGTTAAATGGGAGTGGGATTGTAAAGCGTCACAGTTATTCAGGTCTAAACACTCTAAATTCCATAATAAAACATGAACTTTATCTGAACCGTATGTTGACTTCAAGAAAAATCAGGGCAAAGAAACTATTCCACACTAATTCCCATCAGTGGGTTTACCAATTTTTCTTTGTTTTAGCCATTTAATTTTTACGCCTGCAATTATAATGGCCAAAATAAATTGATAACCCTGAAAAACATCTCAAGAGGTAAAGCAGAGTACACTTATTACTTTGGTGCAGTTTAGTTTTAAATAGGAAAACTGGAACAGAGAAAATTCTCTAAATTCAGCCAAAATGCCATTATAGTGAATGTGGCAAGAATTCCAATGGACCCGGAAGTAGCTATTAAGAAAAACTGGCTCCAAATTCAATGTCTTCGCTGTCAGCATAAAAGCTTTAAGCAGACCCATTATGCAAAATCGACTTTTCAGAGCTTTTAACCATGTTACAGTTGTTTCCTCTTCTCATTTACCCTCTGAAGTTGTTTTTTTGGAGTGATTTGTGCTTCTTTGAGCATTTTTTAATCGCTTATTTTCAAGACGCCATATTACCGATCAATCCCATTTTCATACACCCACTGCTCTGTACTTACTTCACGCTTCAGTTTTATTTTCTTTATCGATGATGCGCGTAGGATTCGGCAGCGTTGCAACAGTCATCTCGGTATAAATGGGTAGCGTGGTCTGCAGCTGTCTATTGGGGTGCCAACTGCTGCACGACTCTTGTCACGATGACGTTTACGCCGATGTCAGCTCCCATTGGGCACTGCAGTGGAAGTCAGATGAACATTGTGATTTAAAATGTGCAAATGATAACATAATGGTCCAGGGGTGTCATAGATTGTTGTTATATAGCAGACACAAGCACAATAGGTCTTCTTTTAGGAAATGATGCCATTACTCAATCCCAAAGACATCATTGCTGTCAGGTGAAAGAACCTTAAGCCGTAAGATTAATATGTCAAGTTTGTGGAGCCAATCCCAAACAGATGCATAGTACTATGGCTCAACAATTATATGTTAAGTTATTTCTTGAAAAAAACAGTATATCTCCTATTGAGTTATAAAGGCTCCTTTCCTCCACCTGAATTTATAAGATCAAATTCTAGATCGTGAACAGATACTTCTGCAAAAGCCAGATCGTATCAAAGTTGGGAAACCAGCAAGTTGAAAAGTTTACAAAAGACGCAGCCAACAAAAACAAGAGGTGCAAAGGAGTATGAGTCTCTGAATAGTCTGACGTTGATTGACAGGCAGATGTTAGCATTGACACCAAACTACAAGAACTGCTGCGTTTTAAGTGGCGTGTGAGTTGACAGTGTTACAGAACAGAGCAGCAACTGGAGCAACCAAGCAAACTAAATACTGCAGAGGGATACGACGGACTGATGGACAAGATAGAGACTGAGGCATGCAGACTGACACTACAAATACTATGCCATAGATTTGAAAGCACAGTGTGGACTGTGCCAGGTGACAGGAGCAGATAAGAGGACACGTATGCCGATTTGATGAGGGGGGATTTTCTGTTTAATCTTTCACAGCTTTGTCCTCCTGTAACTTCTTTTGTTTGTGTGTTGGAAAAGTCTAACTGAGAGAGAACTTTATTTGTGAGAGGATAGTACAAAAAAAAGTTGATGGAGCTTGTCTTGTCTGAAGGGTTCGGAACCTTTTATCTACGGTGGTGATGTTGTTTTGCCTGGAATGTTCCACAGACTGGCTCCAAACTTGGCAAACACCATGAAGACAAGCTGCTGACACTACCAGTGTATTTTGGTAATAAAAACACCTGCTGTTGAATAAATGAAAGCTTAATATGTTTATACCATACTGTGGGACATTTCAGGCAAAGTAATAACATTTTCATGAGATAACCCAAGATAATTATTCTTTGGTGCCAGATAAAACTAGTGATATCCTCCCCAACCAAAAAGAGATAGTAAAGGAACTCATTTAGTATTCCACAGGTTTCCTTATGATAGCACAATGGAAGATTTATAGAGATTTCACCCCATGAACTCATCGATTTAGCATAGTAAGATACAGCAAATTTTCTTGAAGGTTGAACTTATTTCCTGGGTTTTTTGTGAGAGAAGCGATAAACAGCTGCAATGTAAAGTTACCTTTTAGTTTCTGTCTCTAGCTGTATTTTGACATTATAATAGATGGCTAAAACCGTGACTGTACTTATGGTGAACCTGGTTTCCTGGTCTGCTTGTGTGAATATTCATGTGGATGTGGGCCGGTTGACTTGCCTTGGGGGGGTCATAGTTAAATCTCTTCCTTCTCATCAGCCCGAGGACACTATTAACCAATGCATAACAATCCACTGTTAGCTCCAAATACACTTTAGCTGCCCCGAAGGCAAGACTCAAAAGCAGGAAACTTGGAGTATATATTTTGCACGGTCAGTAGCACTCTTTACTGTTACAGAAAGCAGTCAAGTGTTTCAAAAACTTAAGCGGATCATTATGTTTTGAAAGCAATTAAATAAGTATGTAAAATCAATGGTTGGCTTGGGGCTTTTTAATGGTGAGGTCTACAGCCAGTCCTCTGTCAGTAGAAGCAGGTGGTTTCGGGCAATGTTCAAACTATGGGGGAATTAATTAGACTATTTCTATGTAAAATTAAACTTATTATAAGTCTGTACGGTTTCTGTTCTTGAACTTATTTTTTTATTGTTTTAATGAGAACAATAAGTCAACTCAAGTCAAGTCAAATTTATTTATAAAGCGCATTTAAAAACAACCAGAGCTGACCAAAGTGCTATGCAAAGGCAATTTAAAGCGAAGTCTTACAAAACAAACATCCAAAAAAAAAAAACACAATAAAACAATGCAAATGTCCCACTCAGCTTGTGTTAAAAGCCAGAAATAGTTGAATTTGAATTACTGCTTATGATCAGTTGGGTCAGTTCAGCAGGAGGCTTGAGGGCCAATAAAAACTGGGCTGAGGGCCGCATTTGGCCCCCGGGCCATAGTTTGGACACCCCTGTTCTAGAGTCTGGGACCAGCTACAGCAAAAGCCCGGCCCTTTTCTAGTTTTTTTAGGACCTTGGAACATCCAAAATCATGTGGTCTGCCGATGTCGAAGTTCTACTGAGAACATGGACAGAAAGAAGCTCAGAGAGAGAGGGAGGGGCCAACCCATGGAGACATTTAACACCATCAACAGAATCTTGAAGTCAATCCTGAAGCTGACAGGGAGCCAGTGAAGAGAAGCCAACATAGGAGAAATGGGCTCGTATTTCTGGTCCCTGTCAGCATTTTGGACTAACTTTGTGTGGTCGATGAAGCCCTGGTCCAACCCACAGTACAAGGAGTTACGGTAGTCTAATCGGCAGGTGATGAAGGCTCCAGGTCAGTGTGAGGCAAGTATGGCTTCACCTAACTAAGTAAACGCAGTTGGTAAAAGCCTGATCTGACTACATGGCTGATCTGTTGGTCGGATTTGAAATAACTGTCTAAAACAACACCAAGATTTCTGGCAGTCTGATGGCAGAGGCACCTCAAAGACCCCAAAGAGGTTTTGCATCAGATAAATCCCCAAATACCACCATCTCTGTTTTTGATTCATTTAGCTTTAAAAAGTTTAGAGTCATCCAGTCCTTTACACCCTGAAGGCAACTTAAGAGGGTTTGGCTGCTATCTGTGCTGGATTTTAAAGGGCAGAGGTAAACTTGCACATCATCAGCAAAGCAGTGAAAAGAAATAAAGTTTAGTCTAACTTATTTATCTCCAACAAAACATATAATTGAAAATCAAATTGTTTTTTCCATCTAAAACACTTGAAAATCTTGACCGGAACCCGCTGCAACATTAAATTGCACTAGTGAAATTGCACAATTGCTCTGTAGTAGTTTATTTTTGTCCTGATTATGACAAAAAAATCCAAAATAACCTGCTAAATTTGACTTAAAACTCAGCAACAATATGATGGAAACACATGACAGAGTGATTGACAGCTGGGAACAGTGACACAAATAGGGACTGTTTTGTGAATGAGAGCTAAAAGAACAAGTGGAGAGGGGGAAGAAGAGTGCTCTAGGGTTCGGAAAATGAATTAAAATTTCTCTTTCACTGTTCAGCTGAAAAGTTTAACTGGAAAAGTGGATAAGTTAGATTCTCTGTTACCTAAAATGACATACATCAACATTTAACAATATTTTTATACTGGTCCTGTTAGATTTTGAAAAAGACTTTTATATCTTTTGTTTATAGCTTATGTTAGCACTATGTTTTAGCTTGGACCCTGGCCGACTCCAGTATTTCCCTATTGACTATATATTACTTCTTGCATTGCTTTGGCCTGTGTCGAGAGCCAGGCAGAATTAATAAGGCTTAGGCCCACTGCTTTATGGGCTTTATAAAATGTAATGTTTGCTTTAGGGAAATCTACAAGAAAGCCATCAGTGGGCCTTACTCAACAGACTTTCTTGGCTGGCCTCCTTCTCCTACCCATGTTATTTATAGTACTACCTGTGGGCTAAATCTGGCAAATTTATACTTAGTTTAAAACGGCTGAAGTAGTAGCTCAGTTGGTAGTGTATCAGATCCACTGATCCGTGGTTGGCAGTTTGAATCCCGCTCTCGACATAAACATCATCATCGGTCGGTCGCAGCCACTGATCCACAGGCTGGTGATGCGATTCCAGCTCGTTGTGTCCTTGGACAATCCACTTTTCCTCTAGTGTCTGTGTACACTGTTGTATGAATGTGCACTTGGAGAGCCTGGAAATGTACCATCTTGAAGTCAAGGCTGAGCTGTTGCTGGGTTTCAGATGATATAACAACGTTCCATATGCCAATACAATGTAATACAGATGGGGGGAAGCTAAAACTAATATTGTTAAAATGCAGATTTGTGTGTAATATTATGAGTTCTGGTCCAGTCACTAATACCACTGATCAGGTTCAATCTGTGGTTTTATCTATTGGGTATTTCACTGCAAAGTACAGCGTTATCAATAGGAAAAACTATCACTCATCCCCCATTTGAGATTATGACATCATCACATTTTCGAATCTGAAACCCACCAGTACTGTGGAAAGTAATAACATGCCCATGGAGAGGCAGAAAAGTTACATGATGCTTCTTTAACTACATTTCAGCTCCCTTATCTCACAGTGAACAAGTGCAGCTGACTTGGCAATCCAAAATGAGAACAGCCGAAGGAAAAGTGCTATGACTTGAATAGAAAAGAAAATGTCTGACAGATTTTTGCTATAGGTTTCACAGTGGGAGACAAACCTTCCCCAAACTATATGTAGCTCTGAAAATATGATGTCACAGTCGACTTAACGCATTTAAAGTTCAGTCCATAGCTTGAGGTAGATGTACTACGCTTTGTACTGCCTGCACCATGATCAGATGAAATGTCTTTGGTGAAACTGGCTTCTGGCAATCTGTCATTTTAACACTGTGATGTGATGAATATATAAAAATGAAGATGGTGCAAAACTGTGGATTTTTCTCTTTAGTTAAATTTCATTGCCTCTTTTTATGACCTATCAAAACAAAATCACTACTTGACAGAGTTCTGTCTATTACGAATATTACGAGTCATCATTAGCAAATATAAGTTTTCTGATAGTAGTTTAAAAGTTTCCCTCAGCTGATTGAAGATGTCATCACTTTTTCTGGAATGTTCCACAGTGGTATTAATGTTATCTTGCATTAATCAAATTATATGACTGTTGCTAAAAGTATACAAATAAAAGTAAAATTGAAAAAAGCATTCTTAATATGAGTGGGGTCACTTTTCCATAGATCTAACCTGTATTTTTTTTTTTTCTTTCAAAATTGAAATTTCAGTTCAGCTTTAGGGCCCTCTCTGACAATGGGAGACCTTGAATCCAGCACAGTGTTCCAACCTTTTTCTTAATTTTATTTGCTTGTGGTTGAAAAACAATAGAAACATAATCAATGCCATCAAAAGTTCATAATTAACTCCGTGGTAATTAAACCCTTGTGAGCTTTAAGCCATGTTAGAATGTTGTTACCTCATTAAAACATACTTGGCGTTGTGCTTTGTTTCATTCACACATTTTAAATCCAGGCTCAAAATAGTTCTGTTTTTGCAAATCCAGGTTTTTATTCTGCACTTTTCTTCTTTAAAATTAATTGTTGATGATTATTTTGAGCTGTATGCATATGATTTGTTGTATTGGATTTTTTTTATTCTAAAGCACTTTTACCTTGTGTAATATAAATTGCCTCCAAAGCTCACGATGCTCTGCTCCACCTTGTGATGTCATATAGTGGTAATTTCCAAGTTAACAGCTACCAGAAATGGGCAATCCCAGATCGGAAATCATCCAAATAATTATAGTGAAGGTGTATGGATTTTAAAAACACAGTGGAGCACTTCCTGTAGGTGCAAAAGTGTGTTTTCTGTTTGAGAGAAGAACTCAGAAGCTTAAAAGTGCAGAATTTGTGCGTTAACATTTGTGAATTAAACAAAACACAACTCCGAGTATGTTTGTGATAAGGAAACAACATTATAACATAGATCAGAAAATTTCAACCCATCAAGTCAACCCACCAACAAACGACAAGATGAATCTATTTGCAGTAGCGGCATCTCTCCTCGTACAAATACTCAAAAAATAATATTTAATGTGATCCATTTACTTGAGTTGTTCGGTGTCTTGCAGGCATCAGCTCCTACGCAGAGTACACTTTGTCACCGCACACATGTCGCTTAGCTGTCATAGAGAGAAGGCGTTTTGGAGAGCAGTCCACAGCATAACCACACACGAGATTGGATGGGCAGACAGAGATGGAAAAGACATGACAAGAAGAACAATGGGCCAGGATGGAACAGTGGATCATAAAGAAAATAGGGGCAGGAGGATACAGCCCAAAATGCCAGCGTGTAATGAGTAAGGTAAACAAATGATCCACAGGAGGAGAGACAGAGGGGAGAGAAAGGGAGGGGAGGCACTGCGTACATCTGTCACCACGCTCATTATTCTCTCCATCCTGCCACTGTTCACTGTAGGTTGTGTCTTATAGCTGTTACACCTCCTCCTTTTGGATTCTCTCCTCCAGGATCACCACAACAAATCATCTGCCTCCTCATGTACAACCCTATCTGCATATTCATTTTGGTACATATTTCATGCCGTCCCTGACACCATTCGCTATGTATTTCTGTATGTTGCCATGTTGGTTCACGGTCTATATTTGGCCGTAGCCTCCTGTAGCTATTTTGTGGTATAGCGACTAAGTTGCTTGTCAAAATCAGTTTCAGGTATACTGCAGCTGTTGTTATTCCCAATGCTAATAGGGACACCACATCAAAAGGGTGTAGCTGTTGCACTGTCTTGTACGGTATTCGTCGGAGTGTAAAGAACCACAGGTGTTTTTTGGTTTTTTTTTTATCATATGTCCATGACTCTATCTTCCACTACTGTAATTACAAGGATTACACACTGAAACCATGATGATAATATAAAACACTCTCTCTTTAGAAAATATAATGCGATTTTCAGCATTAAATAGTTCTTGTAAATTGTGTTCACACTGAATGCATGGCTCAGTTCGCTGCTCTTTTGGCCGACCGGCTGGCACACTGGGCAGTTTTTAAAGTTTTTAAATTCTCAAACTGCCCTGACAAAGGACCTGATGACCTTAGTTGTAGAGCTGCACAGAGACTTTTTGTTTCAGCTTTCTATTATTGTATTTTACTGCTCAGTGTGCTTAAATTGCCCATTGGAGACAAGTAAAGCAATATTGATTGACTGATATTACCACGTGGCCTTAAATCTGTTTAATCCCTCAATCGTCCAGGTATATTCGTCTATGTGGGTTTATACTTGTTCTGATGCAGCTCAATATCATTCTAACGCTATTCAAGAAAGGTTCATTTCTGTTCTGTAAATGTGACTTTTTTTTACTATCGATTCCTGCTCAAATGATCAATCATAGCCAAACCTGAATATACTACGTTAAAAATATGTAAATATTCAGTTTTTCTGCATAAACTAAAAGGCATTATAAAGCCAACCACTTCCTTTTCAAACGCAGAAGCATCTGGGATCCGTTGATTTTAAGACGCTGTCTTTCAAATGCAGAACACATTTCCTCTTGAATATCCAATCACGGCCCATCAGAGCTTGCTAATATTATGTCCCAGAATATGATACTTTGCAGTGACAGTGGGTGGGACGAACTGTATGTATGTGTATGGAAGAAAAGTTACACAGTTACCATGGCAGCACAGTGCACACATTAAGAAACACAGGCTGATAGGGTTTAGATGAAAATATTGATTTAAACTATTAATTTTCAGAAACCTGTGATCAACACGAGTCTTCATGGTCCTGTTTAGGACTGAAAAACTCTTGGATACTGTTAACTTGTGACTTTAATGTTATCGGAGACTGAGGGACTTGTTTAACGCTACAAATCAGCTGACTTGTTGTAATTCCGGCTAAATCGGTTCTGGTTAGATTGTGGTTAAAACAAAACTCATCTTAGAGATTAAGTAAGAGTTTCAGACAGAACAGTGCCTCCGGTAACTTTTACCCCAGGAAATGTTAATTATCACTTGAAAGGTATGAATAGGAAATGCACAGAACCAATTACAACCTTTTAAAAATCAGTTCTACCACACTTTTTCCACCACAATTTCTTACCACTTTTTCCATATTAGAACATTTCTCTATCTAAATGTAAATGTTGTGATCAGCAGCCAGAGAGTAAATAACATTGCACGGGCCTAACACCTAACCACAGCCTTAAGTGTGAAAGTGCAAAACTACTCTCCTCTTATCAACATGGTCCCAGCTTGCTTTGGGACAGACGAGATTACAGAGTCGTACTTCATTGTGTGCGGTTGCAATAGTGAAGATGTACCGCTAAACTGCGTTGTAAGTCCTTACAGCTATAGCTCCCTCCCTGCCTCTGCTTGTACTCGCGCTCTGCCCTGCCCTGTCAGGTCTCCATTGTGGCCTAAGTGTTGAAGTGAGCAGTGGGAGAATGGACACAGGATTGTTGTGGACTTCTGCTGGGATGTGGGCTGGCAGCAGGAGCCTGAGGGGAGAGAGGAGAGACAGGTGCGGCCAGGGGAACAGGCAGTAAAAGGTACTATGACTGTGAGGAGAAGTGCAGATGGGGAGAGGAAGAGAGTTTTTTGACAGGATAGTGGGAATTACAAAGATATCAAGGCTTCGTAGCGGGGGACAGTGGCACCGTTTGGAGGGGTAAATAGAGGTTTGGACATTGGACAGCGTCATTTTCAGCAGATATGGTAGACCCCACAAAACCAAGGCTAAAAAGTATTCTTAGATGATCTCTCATTCATGGCTCTGTATTTGCTCCGGGTCATACACAAATGTTCAAATACGTTGCACAGCATGTATCAAAAATAACCTCCCACGTAAATGATAATCCACTGCTTGTTGGGGAGGAATACCACTGTGAGGAAGATTTCTGAATGAACTGTGTTTATTTTTGAGAATAAATCCGATAATTGAATGATGTTGAATGAATATAAAACTGCGATTGTAGAAGCAATAAGAGTTGTGAGGTGTTAAATGTGGTCGTGATAGCTAAGTTTATTGCAGAATTAATAGTAAAAAGCAGTAGCATTGTTTTTCCAAATACTTTCCACCAATGTAAATGTATTTTTAGTCAATGGTAATCAGACTCTACAAATATAATTTTTACACTGTGTTTCTTTACTTAACACTTGAAAAAAACAGAACTAGTTCATTTTAAATGGTTTGCAGTGGTCCAAAGTTATTCCGTGCTTACCTTATGCATTCTGAGCATCCTCATTATTCTTTATTCCACATATGTCAAGCTCAGGGCTGGGGGCCCAATCTGGCCCATGGTGTAATTATATTTGGCCCGTGAGATCATATCAAATAAGCATTAGAGATGGCCTGCTGGTATAAGACGCATGCACCATTAATACTACAAATCCCAGAATGCTTTGCTAGTATGCTGGAGCTTGAATATATGTTTTCTCTATGCACTTTTTCTACTCCAAGGCATGGACTGTAGTTTAAAAGTCTAATATTTATTGAATTGCGAAAAAAAAAAAAAAAAGAAAAAAAAAAAAAAAGGAACTCGAAAGGCTACAGAGAGAGATCATTTATTGTATTTTTTTTTTTTTTTTTATGAGAAATTAATACTATCTTTTATTTCAAATGTAATGCTATGTTTTAATTCAAATTAAATTTCTCATGTTTGTAACATCAAGCTTGAGTTATTCCAGATTTTGTTTTCGTGTGAAAAGGTTAAACAGTTTGTTTCCATATGAAAAGGTTAAACATTACACATCAGTTGCAGTCAATTTTTCAAAAAATATTGACTTTGGCCTGTGAATTTCTCTGTTTTTAATTATGGCCCACTGTGAATTTGAGATTGACACATCTGCTTTATTCTGTTCACAACTTTCAGAGGTCAGAGCAGAGCTTTGCCGTCATGATAATGCTAATGACAACTAGTAAGCAATACACAGTTCCTGATTTATCAATGGAAAGCTTTAAAATTAGATTAGAATTAGAGCCAACAGTAGTGGACATGTTTTGACCTCAACAGCTACTTATAAAATATATCTGAAGTGGGGCCAGACTGTATAAAGAAGTGGACTAAGGGAATGTGACGTCCTCCATAGCGTTTGGCTCCAGTCAAATTAAGCTCTTCGAGGTTAGCAGTTGTAGGAGCGAATTTGGAACCAACCTCCACATCCGGAGTTCTGAGTGCGTGTTAGCTATGTTCATTTATATATACAGTCTATGTGCCAGACACATTTTGCTCAAATACTTGGGGAAAAAGCAGGACTACTACTACTTTGAAAGATGAATTGAGATGCACAATCCTTCTTGATAATGGTCCCAAATTGCCTCTTTATGGCATAATTGCATGAGGACAGGTATTGTTGATTGCATCCTCCAGCCCTCAGAGTGAAGGTCCACCCTCCCCCCTGTCCCCCATCATTTATCTGCTCCTGATTACTCGACAGCTTACGCGCTCGGTCGTCTGTGTTATAATGTTTAGCCAGCTGTGACGCGCGGCTTAATCACTGAGCTGGGTTTATTTAATGGAGTGGAATCTGCTGGAAATGTGAAACTTGCCAGATACTTGGAAAATCTGTCAAGACTGTGAGGAAGGAGGGAATCGGCCACATGGTACGAGGAAACAGCTTGTCTTGGATTTCCGAGAGCTGTTGATGGCATTTTATCATGGCACCGCGCAGGCACCTGGTCGTAAATAAATCTGAACTATTTTGCGAACACATTGTGAACTTTGTGCAGTACAATATTGCCAATAAACAACCATTTTAGAGAAAAAATATGAATTGGCTGAGCAAATTGAGTTGAAAATAAGGCGCAGAATTTAATGTTTTGTACAGATTTCTGGAATGTATACAATTTACTGTTATCTGGTTACCTATTCTATACTTCTCTGTACTGATATTAAAGTGGCTGTTTTTTTCCAGCAGAATTAATTTTGCCCCAGTACGCGTTTATTGTGAAAAGTAGCTCACAGTGTCAAAGTGAGACCACTGTACTGTCTGTATCTAATTATAATGTGTTGTATATTGTTGTATTTTAATGCGCTGTTTGCGTGTTGTTATGTTTGCTGAAAAAGCGGAACTCTGCTCTGGCCTCTGCAACTTGTGAAAAGCGCTTCATTGCCGTGAATAATTTGGATCCAGGAATGCATTATGAAAGTGAGGAAGAACTTCAGACCACAACAAAAAGTTCAAAATAAACTAGTTCTGTTTTTCACATTAATAAAACTGTAAAGGTATTTTTTTAAAAACAGTGAGTGAAGTCTGATTTTATATGCAACTGAGCTATATTTTGTGAAAACATTGTTAGTATTTTTGCATTCTTTGACCACTTGTTAGTGTTACTTGCATATGTATTTTGTGTGTTGTTGTCTACAATACAGACTGCTCACATGCTATTATGACCAAAAAGTTATAATGCTCGATCATTAGTTTCACCTCTTAACATTTGAGAGAACCATTTTCAGAGTAGATTTTTGGCTTGTACCAAACTTTGATGCAACAAAACCACTGTATAGCTTTGTTGTCCCTGCGCTGTCAGAGTACAGGAAGCCTTCAAAATGAAGTGAACTTTGGGCAGCTTTGACAGACTGGAGTCTCGCTGGTATTTAACTCGGTAAATCCTTCCTATGTACCCATAGAGACCAGACCTCTGTATTAAGCCCTCTTATCAGCTGATGGGCATTGACTGGTGTGTTGCAGGTTTGCCCCGGTGAGCGAGGAGGCTGCTGTCGGGACCCCCGTGGGAAACATCATGGCTTCCGCTGTCAATCAAACCATCGTCTACTCCATCATCGAGGGCAATGAGCTTGGTGAGTGCACTCAAATGGACTGGGGGCTTTTGTGAGACGGGGGTAGGTGCTTTAATGACTCCTCACAGTGTTAGTCTATACACTGAACAATACTGTACACTGCTTTCAGCTCATCAGATCTTTCACTTGCAAAGAAACCTCAGAATACAGCGCAAATATGACTTTATAATGCATGAAGACAGTAATGATGGCAGACAAAGTAATATTCTAAGGCTGCCTCTGAGAAGGAGGGATTCTGAGAAGGCAATTGGCTCTGTGGCTCCCCCCATACGTGAAAGATAGATGGAATGACAAGTAACAAAGACAGAGAGGAAGGGAGAGGAAGACGTTTGCAGGAGGAGGGGTTGTGTTCCCAAACTTGAGATAACAGACCTTATCTTCATGTATTATGACACTCACTTTGCTCCATCCACTCACTTTGTTGGTCAAATTATGTGAGATGATGACACAGTGTATTGTTGCATTGTGTTTTCCAAATAAGTTAATGTTTCATCTATTCACAAATGCATTTTTTTACGGTCTATAAAATGATTTAATGCTATGGTACCTGGCTTTCAAACCATGAAAGGAGGAAGTAAATCTGTCAAACTGACTCTCACAAACCCTTTGGCACATCGCTAGTATTCGCTTAGAAATATTAGTTTTATGGACGCATTGTTTTTTCATTCATTTGAGAGACAAATTGGATGATGCAGTAGACAGTAAGTAGACATCAGTACTGCTGTCCTGTCAGATTGGTGTTACAGGTATTTTAATGTGGTTAGCCATGATTATTGTATTGGTTATTGCATATCTATTAAAGTCATAAATGAAAAAAAAAAAATCAACTAATATCTTAAAAGCTGGCCAATAGTAATTAGAGATCAACTGCTATGGTTTTTTTTCATGGCCGATGCCGATACAATTGTTTAGAATTTAGAAGCAACCGATGACCGATAAGCTTTTTTGGGCCGATAAATAGGACTGATTTTGAATATTTTCCCCAAATTATGTCATCATAATTCATCATTTATTCATTATTTTCGTCATTTAAATTTACGACACACCCCTTTTCTTTTTTTTCCTTTTTTTTTTACCATAAACCTATAAGAGAGCTGTGAGGCCGTGTTCTGTGCAGTTTTCTCTTTTGAAGTGTATTGAAGTGTTAAAATAAATCTTTGTGTGCATCTTTTAGGCAGTAGATTGACCAAAAAAAAGAATATCGGCCTGTGCTGGAGATCTATTCGATACATAGATTGTAAAAAGCCCAAATATGGACCTGATATATCGCTTTATTTCCATTAGTAATAATATTTCACAAGTTTATTGTCAAAGTGGAGGCATTCTGAGTTATTCGTACGAACAGCGTGTCCACTTGAAAAGCCATGTGCCGTTTCATATATCCTTTGTTTTGCACCAGCTGGAGTTAAAGTACAAATGAAGTACGATTTAGTGGAGGCTGGCTCATTCACTTCACTCACTACTTTTTAAACGTATGATGTTTGGGATCAAAGACTGTGTATTCAGTGCTGCCACTGTGCCATATTTCCATAACACTGGCCTCCATTATAATGACTGCTGTTGTGGGAGTGGATCAGACAAATGTTTCTCTGTGGTTGCACCTATTTGAAGTTATTTTGTTGTATCATATTTAGGACAAAGATTATACCTCGCTATTTAAGGCAGTATTAAGACAAAATAAAACAATTGCATTTTAGTTAGTGATTTGCTAACTATCTTTTTTTCTCTCTAGGTATGTTTTCACTGAACGAGTCAACAGGGCTGATCTCCACCGCCAAACTTCTGGACTATGAGGCCAATTCCAGCTATGTGCTCAAAGTGGAAGCTGATTCCATGGGAGTGGTGCTATCTAACTTCAGAGCCCCCTCGAAATGTAAGACTGGCTTTCCCCTCTTCATCAAATCTTGCATACACAGTAGATATCCGACACATTTCAAAACCCAACTTATTACAGTATAAAGAAATTCATGTTATGAGAGATTATGACCATTATCACGGCGTAGAGGTGCAGTATGTAACATTTCCGGGTCCGCCACCAGCTTGTTTCCATGAAGATGTTACTGCCTTGAATTCAAACATTATCAGTGATCTTATACATTTTTAATGGAGACAGCAGGTCGGCAACGCTCCCATCAGACAGTTGCGTAGTCCATTAAGTAAACATGGGTACACACTGGTTTATTTTATCTTCGAGGTCTTGCCGTTGCAGCTGCTCTAGGCACTAGCCTTGACTTTCATCGAGAATATTGATTTTTACAAGGGAAATAATGCATGTTTTCACTCAACTTTTACGGTTTACCACCTATCAAAAACAGTTTGACTGTTGTTGGGTGATCGTTTTTCCTTACTTCTTGCCCTTATCTTAAAATTTAACCTCAAAATGTCAGAGAGGAAGCGTTACCTAAAACTGCACTCTTATCTCATCCATCATCTGCCTACTTTGTCTTGAGACTAGCCCGCGTTGTTGACAGACTTTTTCCTCCAACACTAAAACCTACCAGTCACTTTTGCAGGTTGGTCTCGTAAGCACATGACAGGAGCGGCTAGAATTTAAATGCAGAATATCAAACATTTGAAGATGATCAAAGTGGGAGAGATTTTATCAAAAAACTTCTCCAAAGTGCCTGAGACATTATAACATAGTGGAGTAATTGGTAAGGAGCCAAAATGAACATTCTCTGCCCTCTCGTCTGCCCAGTGTTTTATTTCAGATTGTCCATTAATTTAATCTGTGTCATAATTTCTCCTATTGTCACTCCATCCAAACTTTATTGGTCTTTTTGGCTAATTGCATATGGGAGTCAAGACTAACTAAAGTGATTCTGCGTACTTATAATTGAAACTATAACTGCAGTGAAAGTGGTGGTAATTACTCTCAAAGTCTTTATCATTCTCTGCACTGTCTCTCTCTGAAAACATATCTGCTTTTCTTGTAATAGACTCGCGGCTCTTCGAGTTTCTCTTTTCTTCTTTAATTACGCTGTTTACCACATGCTGCTCCGTTCAATGCAGCCGTTTGAATTTAAGCTAACGTTCTGGGATTAAACTACAAATCATTGTCGTCATTAGCGAATCTCCGCAGATTTCCTTTTCATTTTGGTTTTAATCAGGCATCAAATCAATAGGAGTAGCACAATGTGTTAATCTGCCGCTCGTGTTCAAGGGAAGGTTGAAATTGTAAATAGAAATGTGGTTTAGAAGTGGTTAAACAGATCCGTGTTTGCCGTATCTGCATCTGTGTGTACTCTCGCCAAAACTTTCGAATTTTGTAAACATTTCGATAGAAGTTTTTCTGTGTGCAGTTGGAGCTCTGCTAACATTGATACTCTCAAGCTGTTGGTTTAATCTGTAACAAGAGCTTTCACTGAATTGGCAGTATTTCTTTGTTGGTGTTAAGGACATTTATGTATGGTTAGTATATCTGGAGACTGCTGCCACTGCCACGGCATTAAAAGTCCTATATTACGTGAAATTAACTTAAGTTTGAATTTATTATTAGTCCATCTACATCCCCAAAGCTCAAAATGCTCTCTTCTGGCTTGTGATGTCATGAATTGGCTGAAATTATCCAAGTGAAGGTGTAAAAACACAGCGGAGCACTTCCTGTATTACCACATAACATCACAAGATGGAACAGAATGTTTTCTGTTTGAGAGAAGAACTTAGTCTAACCCTGAAGAACCCAAGAACCCTTTTCTTCTTTGGAAATTTATGAACATTGCATTAAATTACTGCTATAAGTTCACTGAACACTGAAATATCCACTTTTTCAATTTTAACCCTTTATTCCCTAATTTAGGATCAGGGCCAAATTTGACCCATTGGGCTCGCTAATTTGTCCAAAAAGAATATAAAAACATCTAGACATTCTGCAAGCTATTACTAAAAAGAATAACAAAAAAACACAATTTTACCAACCACTGGTTTGCTGAGAAGACAATTTTGTTTGGGTAGTTTCCCAGCTTAACAGGTCAACCATCTTGTCACTACCACTTAACTGCGGCCAAATTTGACCCCATGGGCTCTCCAGAGCTAAATATGCAAGTTGCAGAATGCAGGTTTGTGATAGTCCCCAGCAATGATAGTCCCCAAACTTTTTTAGTTCTGTGGTAACTTAGAAAATCTGTCTTTTTTTTTTTTTTTTTTTTTTTCAAATAAAAAAAAAAAAAAAAAAAAAAAAGCTTTCTTCTTATTTGGTAAATTCAAGGATAAATTCATCCTGGTCTAACCTTTTAGACTTAAAAGCAATCTCAGCAAACCCACAGCAGAAAAAAAAACGAACATAACAAACTTTTTTCTCTCTCAATTATTCTATCTCCTATTTTAGAATAAAAGTTCTGCTGGTGCTCTTGGTTTTAAACTGTGCCTAATTCTGCTATAATTATCTCGCTAAATAACAAACAACATGATTAATACATCTGTAGAGTTGACACCGCAAGTCAGAAAAAGTTTATATTTAGAATGAGATATCAAATTTCCACGTGGGAACATTACTCATTGTCAGTCTAATTTTGCACCTGTCAACACGGAGCACACAGGGAGCCAGTCGCCATGGCAGCTGTCAATCAAAGCTCGCAGTTGTACGCCTGTTGTGTCTGCTCTCTATGCATTGTGCTAACTTTTTGTGTTGCAGCAAATACAGCCAAGGTGATGATTGATGTGCGGGATGAGAATGACCACGCTCCAGTTTTCACCAAATCCCTTTATATCGCCGGGGTTACGGAAGACGCCAAAACATTCACGTCCGTGATACAAGTGCAGGTACGAAAGACCCTTATACAATACATATGGTACATGAACAGTTTGCATTATTGTGGATTGTGACTACAGGTCTAGTCAAAATTATTTTTTTTAGATCAGATGTGCCTGAGTCTTTTCTTCATGCCCAGTAACTCGAAGCTTTTAAGATCACTCCTGGCCTCCTTTTTTCTTAGATTATAATTTGTTGCAAACCAATATTGAGATTATAAATTCAAATGTTCTATCCTGTAGGCTTTTATTTTTATTCAGTGATCCAACCCTTTCTGTACTGCGGATAGTTTTGACTCAGAACAGAGAGAAGAGCATGGTGTTTTGATGAATATGTATATAATTTATGTTACTTACAGTTAAAAATTGCAAAATGTATGAACTTCTCCATTTGAAATTTTCAAGCCACAAGCAATGCAATGAAACAAACATTACTCTCAATAGGATTATCATGAATAGTATTATTTATAATAGAGATTTTTCACTTAAATTCAATACACTTTTATTTTAAGGGGTTCATGTTTACTTGCACCTTTAAATCTGCAGTGTTTCTATAGATTTGATAGCAGTGGAAAGTATTAACTAGACCTGAAACGACTGAAGGAATCGCTGGACAAAATTGGAACTTGATTGTGATATATATTGGAACTAGAACAAGGGAAAAAATAGGTACGGTGGATTGAGCCTTGGGGCGGCAGTAGCTCAGGTGGTAGAGTGGTCGTCCTCTGATCTGAAGGTTATCAAATCCCATTTTTGACATAAAACATCAATGGTAGAGGAGTAAGATCCACTGACCCACAGGTTGGCGGTGCAATTCCACCTTGCCCCCGTCGTCTGTGCACACTGGTGTATGAATGTGTGGAAATGTGGTTGTGAGTGATGCTTTGAGACCATTTACCATTTCGTTTCTCGGTATCAAAATTGAGTTTGAAATTTTAGTCTCATCACAGCACTACTATTTTAAGAATAATTTCCCAGGAAACTCTACTGTGTGATGTTTCGAGATACCTAAACCCTTGCTATTTCGCTCTTTAAGAAACTCCGGCTTTTTGTGCCCTCTTTGCCGCTGCAAGCTTTCATTGCTGTTTTCAACTTGCCCCAGTCTCCCCTCTCTCCTGTTAGACCTGCAGTGCGGAGCTGATTACAACCTGTGCTCACCATTTTCTTTAAACAGATATAATCTCCAGTCCACTCCATAACAAGATTAACCGCCGACAAACCCGTCTAGCCACAATCGTGTTTTCTCCTCCAACAACCTGAGCGCTGAAAACCTTTCTTGTCCCAAAAATGGGTCACGTCTCTGAGCCTTCTCCCTCTGTGAAGTAGCAATATGTTTTAATGAGTAGAGGTGCAGGCGCATGCAGAAAAGTATCTGCACTTTAAATATTTTATCACAGTTTTTAAAATCATTCTTAGATATTTCCTCTTCATTATATCACACGGCAGCAAAAACTGACACGAAGATGAAAGGAGTAGGCGAACGTGCAACAAAAACTCATTATTGGAAGTCGGAATTGAAAACGTGCCCGGCTCACTGAGGAAGCTGAAAGATTTGAAGCTAACTGTACAAAGATCTGACAAAACTTTATGACCACTGACAGATTACATCACGTTTCAACTATGGCACCCGATAGCAGCTTATATATTTTAGATAGTAAGTGAATCATTTATGATGTGCTTTATTCTGACTTTTCAGAAACTTATTATAGTGTCTCTATTGCTGGGTTTCAGATGACATCACAACATTCTATTGCCCTATAATATTTAATATAACCCCAATCCCAATGAGGGTGGGACGCTGTGTAAAACTTAAAAAAAATACAGAATACAATGATTTGACTGTTGGTTTTCGGCCTTGTTGCTTATGAGAGATTTCTCCAGATTCTCTGAATCTTTTGATATTATGGGCTGTAGATGATGAAATCCCTAAATTCCTTGCAATTGCACATTGAGAAACGTTGTTCTTAGACTGTTGGACTATTTGCTCACACAGTCGCCCCATCCTTTCTTGTTAATGACAAGCCCTTTGGGGAATCTCCTTTTATTCCCAATCATGACACTCTCCTGTTTCCAATGAACCTCTTCACCTATGGAATGTTCCAAACAGGTGTATTTTAAGCATTCCTTAACTTTCCCATTCTTTTGTTGCCCCTGTCCCAGTTGTATTGGAACGTGTTGCAGACATCAAATGGAAAATGAGTGAATATTTGCATAAAAGTATTAAAGTCAGTTTGAACATTAAATATCATGTATTTGTAGTTTATTCAATTCAATATTGGTTGAAAAGGATTTGCAAATCATTGCATTATGTTTTTTTTTTTAAGTGTTACATAGCATCCCAACTTCATTGGAATTAGGGTTGTATAAATGGGGGGGCAGGTCATATTACTCTTGTTAAACTTCATATTTTTGCTGTAACATAGCAAGTTCTTGGGTCTAGTCACTAATAAAAATGATCAGGTTCAACATTTGTGCATTTACCTTTTGGATATTTGGCAAAATACAATGTAATCAAAAGGGAAATCTGTCTCTTGCCCCCCATCTGAGAGTAGGACATCATCACACTGAAACTGGAAAACCACCAACACACAAACAAGTAAAGCTCCATCCAGATTAAAAGTTTAAAAAGTTTCAGGGTAGTAAAATTTAAAGCACTACTGTGAAGTCTTATTAAAAAAAAAAAAAAAAGATAATGCATCCCCCCAGGATCATAACTAGTCTAGGTATTTGAAATGTAAAAACATAGTGGGAACAAGTGCTTTGTGCTTTCAAGATGGAACTGGTCTGATTATGCAGAACTAATGAAACAAAACATAACACATCACAAAAAAGTCACTTTAGCAGAATATGAGAATTTTAAAGTTTTGTGTTTAAAGCAGCAAGGCTAAATTCAGTTTTGGATAGGCCTGTCATGATAACATATTTGAAGCATGCCACTGTCAATATAGTAATTATTGTGACAGGGCTAGTTTTGAATGAGTTACAATAAGTCATAGGTGGTCATAATGTTATGGCTTACGGTGTATACACATTTTAGGATAACCTTGTTTAGCTTCCCTGACCTTCTAAAATATTTAATACTCTAAAAAAAGGGAATACCCGCCCGCCTTTGGATGTTTTGCTGAGGATTGACGTCGGATAAAGATACCTGGCATCCAGCTGTGAGAGAAACTCAAGTAGACAGAAGCAGCAGGGAGGACGTACATGATTTATAGGGGGATGTAGAGCACAGGTGATTGAGGAAATGGGTACAGACAGGAGCACATAGAAATGCAGAGTACATGCCTTTTGCCCACCACTGAGCAGCTGAAGGAGGAAAGGTGGACGTGATTCAGACTCCCAGCAAAAGTCCATTAAAGAAATTATAAAAGAATCAAATCTAAAGGAGCACTTTATTCAAAAATGACCAACTAATGCTACTTATTAATTTAGTACTTGTCATGATTATTAGTGGAACTGAAAAGGTCAAATGATTATTGCTGAGCGTGGGCGCACATCCGGCTCCATTGGCTCCAATTCACTTGACATTGGAAAACTCTCGCTCCACTCTCTGTAACTGCTGCTGTCAAGCTTGTTATTTTGGTCTTAAAATGTTCCGTATTGACCCTCTCTACACGATGCTGGCACTAGCATTAGCAGCAGGTTTGACTGACAGTGTTGCTAAGTGCCCACTCCAAGCGGTGCGGGGCGGGAAGATATGTTACCTTCAACGGCCTCGCTCCGGATTGGCTCATTGGTTGCTATGATACTCGTGGTTGAAGTTCCTAATATGCAACTTGGCTCCAAATAACTGCTAGTCTCTATTGACCTTCATTTGACTGGAGCCGAACGCTATGGGTGACATCACACTCCCTTAGTCCACTTCTTCAGTATGTGACCTGTTCATACTTCAGATCACAGTATCAATTACTTAAATAAATCAATATTCAACTATTTAAATTCATTCAAGTAGTTGTTTGAGCCATAAAATATACTTGCTTCTGAAGGTATCACCATATCTATTACTATTTTACTCATTGATCATACTAAAAAGCTTTCTTCTGTCATGTTGTTGAAACAAACAAACAAATATACAAATACTTGTTTGATTGGCCCTCAAGCATAAGGACTAGGGCCCATGATGTTGTCTTTATTCTCCTGCTGTTCTTGCACTTTGCATTGCAACACTAAAATCCCCCCCCCATTGTGAGAGAAATAAGAATGATCTTATCTTATATCTCAGAACACACTTATTGATGGCGTTGCAGATGAAGATTACTTTAACCAATACCCAATACTTCTGTTTTCTTGTTACATCACATTACTTTCTGTACTATTCCATAACTAATGCAATTACAGACAAATGGAAATGACCCCCTGTTGCTTTGAATTTGAAGACATAATTTGCGATTTGGTTCATCAGACTCAAGTATTTGTGCCACTCCGAAAGTCTATGAGGCTTATGAATTATAGTCATTCGTATTCAACCATTGTCTCACTGTGTTGTTGTTATTCTTAGTTTTCCTTGTAATTGAGTCATCTCCTGCAAATGAATGACACTCCGAGGGGGACCTTCTCCTAGTTTATCATGCTGACTGCCATTTTCCTGTCAAAATTAGTCTGAGAATTAAAGAATGCTGATTTATTTAGAATAAGTATATATGCCTGCTGGGACGGGTTATCTTGAAAGATTACAAAATATATAAACTCTTTTGCTGCTTCTGAGTCAAAATGATGCGTTTCTTCATTAATAATGTGTCACTCTCTGTCTAACATCTAGAAGCTTTAATTTACAACAATAATTTCAACTAGGGTAACTATTCAGCAGCTTATTTTTACCTTCTATCACCTGGTTGTATGTTACAGACAGCCAATCACTAGCTGCTATTTCTCAATCCGTCACCTCTTAGCCAACTCTCTACCAACCTCTACCCCATAGCAACATGACGGTTGAATGGCTAGTGTTCTCAACTCTGGGTTTTTTGTGGGAAGTTTGCATCTTCTCCCTGCATCTGTGTGGGTTTCCTTCAAGCCCTCCCATTTCTCACATCAACCCAAAACATGTTCAATAAGTAAAAATCCTCGTCCTTGGAGATGGGTCCCCGACTGCTCCTGACATATTGTCCCAACAGCATTTTTCTTGAGTGTTGTACCACTGTAAAGGTGTACATCCCATAGCCTCCTATAGCTACCTTTTATCTTTGCCTCTGATGCTTTGGGTGTTCCAGGCTAAATCTGCAGTCTGTTCTTCCAGCCTTTTAAAAGAAACTGCAATAAATCAATGGCCTCCTGCTTGTGCGTCTGCGAGAGTGAGGGAGAGAAGGAGAGAGAGAGAGAGAAGGGGGGGAAGGAGAGAGAGAGAGAGAGATAGAGTGTGAATGAGGGAGACTTGATAGTTAGCCAGAACAGACTGAATAGATTATCGGATATGCTTAAGGCTCAAAGCATCACTTTGCCTCCTGTTGTGTTGTTCGTGGGCAACATTGACCGAACTCTGGCGCACAAAACAATACAGATTACCTTAGCAATTTAAATGATGTTGGAATAGTATGAATTTGGTTGGTAACAGTGAGCAAATCGCAAGGGCTACAGTTTTGCTTTTTTGTTTTTTTAAGTATATTTTTTTTCGTTTTGGGTAACACTTAATTCATAATGGGGCTAAAGTGTAATTATTATAGTCCTTGTTCCTTCTTTGTTAAGGTTAACGAAGGTGTAGTTGTAGTGGTACCCCATTTGTCCTCTTCAAATCACAAAATATCTTGTTATCTAACTACTTGTTTTGATAGATGATGTGATCTTACTCTAATCTTGTTCCTAGATTGAATTTAAAATCTACATAAACCGAATCCAAAATGACAATCGCATTTAGTCATTTTGCAAAATTGTTCAGCTATTGAAAAATATGATTGTAATTCTCTAAATAATTCATTTTATGTTTGTCAGGCTCTGGATGAAGACACCGGTAACTACAGTTCTATGATGTATCGGTTGATAATGCCCCCTCCGACTACCAAAGACGCGAGTAAGGACGGTTTTGTCATTGATGCGTACACCGGTGTGGTCAAGACCGCCATCATGTACCGCAACATGAGGAGATCCTACTTTAAGTTTGAGGTCGTCGCCACGGACAACTACGGACTCGGGCACAGCAGCAAGGCAGACATTGTGGTAACGTTAAAATCTTACGCATTTCGAGCATTCTATTTATTCACCATGATCAGCGCTTTCCACAATTTCCAGAGGTTTTGTCTCACAGACGATAAAAACATTGTATAACTAGATGCAAACAGCGCACACACAGTCTCATTTTGATCTTAAAAGCTTTTATAATACATCTGTAGTGGGGAAAAAGTAATTTTACTTTATTGCATATCTGGTAGAGCATCTTTAAATGTTAAATTCACTTATCCATCCTCATCTTGCGTTTTATTTCGAATTCTTTTATCCTTATCATGAACAAAGAAAACCTTAACATTTTCAACACTCTTTCTTGTCTGTTTCTTAATGTCACTACTATCCAAATTGCACATCATAGCCAGCTGGCCTTACTTGGTTTTAAATGCCTTCCTTTTATAAAGTGGTTACAGAATACATGATCAACCACATGTTAACATTATTCTGCATGTTACTTAATATTTTGCCATAGTACATAGGGTTGTCAGAAGTATCGAAAATCAGATAATACTCAGTACCATAACTGGTATTGAAACTAGACACTCCTTCGAGCAGGTATCGATACTAAAAAAGTCACATTCACTTGATAGAAATGAACCTTTCCTGAATAGCTTTAGGATGATCTTGAGCTGTATCACAACAAATACAGGGTGGCCCAAAAGTCACTGACAGTTGAAAAACATCCAGAACTATTTTGTTTCTCTATATTTTTATTTTATTTTTTCAGAACATTTAGAACGACTCTTCCAACATTAATATGAGCAAATACAGCACCGAGGAATGAACCCTCATTGTACAGTGGTACTTTGAGTCACATGGGTCAAATTCAGAAACCCAGCGGTGTTACCGTCGGCATTTTAATACCAGAGATGCCCCAAGTGTAAATGCCATTAAAGGAAAAATAAGTGGTTTTCAAAGACAGGGGGCAGTATGTGATCTCCTGAGACCTGGCTAGTCCTGATTTCTTCCTGTTGGGCTATCTTAAAGGAAAGGTGTTTGTGAATAAACCTCAGGCAATAAACCACTTAAAATGTAATATCAAGGATCAAGTAAGAGCCATAAGCCCGGAAATGATTTCAAAGTGTGTTGAATCGGACTATTCAGTGCCAAACCGAAAATGATGGACACTTAAAAAACACTTAAAAAAGAAAATGATGGACACTTAAAAAACATTATTTTTAAAAATTAGGTCATTTTTACTTCCACAAGTGTAAGTAGTGATACATTTAAGTATAAGTGAACAATTATAACCGTATATATATTGCCAAAAATCTTGTAAGGTTCAGTTTACCTACTGCTAAAATTTTGTGAGTATAACTTAAGAATTATAGGAGCTATTGAAGACTGAAAAGTGTCAGTGACTTTTGGACCACCCTGTATAAAACCACATGGACTAGAATACGCTCATGGACCACTGTGGAACCTACCTGGGTGACTGTTAATATACCGCTGCATGGTAATATAAAAGAAAGTACTGTTATTTAATGTTGAAAATCACATTCTACTGCCTTAAGTATCAAGTATATTACAAAATCAAGTATTGTGACAACATTAGTACATAGTAGTGTTTGCCTTCCCGTAGTACTATTGATTTTCAAAGTTTAGCTACTACTACCACGAAGTAATTATTTCTTTTTCACCCTTGAGAATTCGATCTCATCCTCTAACCATGCTTTTCATGTCCAATTAATTATTTTGCTGCTCGCTGTTTATTTGTCTGGTAGGTGTCTGTGGTAAACCAGCTGGACATGCAGGTGGTCGTATTAAACGTCCCTCCAACTGTTGTGGAGAAAAACAATGACCGACTACTTAGGTAAGAGAGACCAAAATATACAGTCCAGTATTTTTGTCCAATGAATGTTTTATCTGGACTAGTAAATGTTTCTATATATAAATAAATGGTTCTCTTTTCTACGGATGTAGTTGCAGTTCCTTTAATCATAATTGCAGCCATGGGGAAACTAAACTCTCATCTATCTATTCTTATCTTATCTACTTTATTATTAGAAGTAGATAGAAGATACCTATGTCTTTGCATTGCAGTAGCATGCACATACAGAATAATTCACTGTATTCATAGTCTGTCTTGCTGTAGTTGTAGTAGCAGGAGAGTAACTGTTGTAGATGTAGTTAGGATGTTGTAGTATTAGCAGTATTTTTTCAAAGTTGCAGTACTGGCTTTCACTTAAGTAATTATTAGGGTCAGGAGATTTTCTGCACATATGCCATCACATTAAAATGAACATTCAGTATTCAGAGTATTTATTTTAAGTACTCCATATTTTAAATGAATTTCAAAAGATAATAGCTGAGATAAAATGCTTGTAGTTGTCATATGCGCGGCTAAATTGTTTCAATCGTTGAGCTTTGATTTGAACATTGGTAGAGTAGGGAGCTGTCTCACATCTTCATGGCAGCTGTTCCATTTTAGCGGCATAAAATTGAAATGCTGATTCTGCTGCATGTTTAGTCTTATCTCCAGTCTCCTGTTTGTCATTACTAATGTGTTTGCTACTTCTACTTATTATGTGTTGTTCATTTTTCCCCCAAACATTTTGTTCTCTGCAGCATATTGGAACGCCATGTTCAGGACCAGATCCCTGGAGCTAAAGTTATTGTTGAAACAATTGGACCTCATCGCTATGGCGACGGGATGGAGCTGGAAGACTACTCAAAATCGGACTTAATGATTTACGCCATAGACCCGCTCACAAACAGAGCCATAGCGCGACAAGAACTATTCAAGTCAGTTAAATCAGGGCAAAAAAAACCCCAAACTTCTCAAAAATCCACTGTTCACAAAGTATTTTTCTTCTTCTAAGGTTTTTGGATGGAAAACTGTTGGATATAAATAAAGAGTTCCAACCCTTCATGCCCCCTGGTGGTCGTATCCTGGAGATCCGGACTCCGGAGGTGGTGAACGGAGTGAAGAAGGCTGTACAGACTGTAGGCTACACCGAGGGGGCTCTGCTGGCACTGGCTGTTATCATTATTATCTGCTGTGTTCCCGCTATTCTCATCGTGGTGGTCACGTACAAGCAGTGAGTACAAGTCGAGATCTGCTATTTCTACTTTCTTTCTCATATTGTAGGGGATGATGGATTTCATTAAATATGGCTGACGTAAATAAGTTTGTGTATATACTGAAGAATATATCTCCATGGAGACGAGCAGGTGTCGCCACAGGTCAGATTGTTCTCACATTTTTAATGGTATGTTTTCCAATAAATGACCTGTAATTGAATAAAAGTAAGATAGCTATGTTTTATATCATACGGTAAAACATTCCAAGCAAGGCAATATAGAAACATTAGTAAAATTAGATGATGCACTTATAATATAATAGAGCAAATCATTATACATTTTTTGCACTATAGTAAGTGAACGATTCTTCCATTGCAACAAAAAGTTAACCTCATTCAGAATTAACTTTTATATTTTCAAATGGTGGTGCTCGACAAAGACTTGATTGGGACAATAGCCCGAAAAACTCCTTTTCCATTCTAGAAATAAGCAGATTCCATCCATCCATCCATTTTCTTCCGCTTATCCGGGGCCGGGTCGCGGGGGCAGCAGTCTAAGCAGGGACTCCCAGACTTCCCTCACCCCAGACACGTCCTCCAGCTCCTCCGGTGGGACCCCAAGGCGTTCCCAGGCCAGCCGAGAGACATAGTCCCTCCAGCGTGTCCTGGGTCTTCCTCGGGGCCTCCTCCCGGTGGGACATGCCCAGAACACCTCCCTAGGGAGGCGTCCAGGAGGCATCCTGAGCAGATGCCCGAGCCACCTCAGCTGGTTCCTCTCGACGTGAAGGAGCAGCGGCTCTACTCCGAGCTCCTCCCGTGTGACTGAGCTCCTCACCCTGTCTCTAAGGGTGCGCCCAGCCACTCTGCGGAGGAAACTCATTTCGGCCGCTTGTATCCGCGATCTTGTCCTTTCGGTCATGACCCAGAGCTCATGACCATAGGTGAGGGTAGGAACGTAGATTGACCGGTAAATCGAGAGCTTTGCCTTTCGACTCAGCTCCTTCTTTACCACAACGGACCGATACAGCGACCGCATCACTGCAGACGCTGCACCGATCCGCCTGTCAATCTCGCGTTCCATCCTTCCCTCACTCACTCGTGAACAAGACCCCGAGATACTTGAACTCCTCCACTTGAGGCAAGGGCTCACCACCCACCCGGAGAGGGCAAACCACCTTTTCCGGTCCGGTCGAGAACCATGGCCTCAGATTTAGAAGAGCTGATTCTCATCCCAGCCGCTTCACACTCGGCTGCAAACCGCCCCAGTGCCTGCTGCAGGTCCTGGCTCGAAGAAGCCATCAGGACAACATCATCTGCAAACAGCAGAGATGAGATCCTGTGGTTCCCGAACCAGACCCCCTCCAGCCCCTGGCTGCGCCTAGAAATTCTGTCCATAAATATAATGAACAGAACCGGTGACAAAGGGCAGCCCTGGCGGAGTCCAACATGCACCGGGAACAAGTCTGACTTACTGCCGGCAATGCGAACACAGCTCCTGCTCCGGTCATACAGGGACCGGACAGCCCTTAGCAAAGGGCCCCGGACCCCCATACTCCCAGAGCACCCCCCAAAGGACACCACGGGGGACACGGTCGAATGCCTTCTCCAGATCCACAAAACACATGTGGACCGGTTGGGCAAACTCCCATGAGCCTCGAGCACCCGATGGAGAGTGTAGAGCTGGTCCAGTGTTCCACGACCAGGACGAAAACCACACTGCTCCTCCTGGATCCGAGGTTCGACTATCGGCCGGACTCTCTCCTCTCCAGTACCCTGGAATAGACCTTACCGGGAAGGCTGAGGAGTGTGATTCCCCTGTAATTGGAACACACCCTCCGGTCCCCCTTTTTATACAGAGGGACCACCACCCCGGTCTGCCAGTCCAGCGGTACTGTCCCCGACCGCCACGCGATGTTGTAGAGACGTGTCAGCCAAGACAGCCCCACAACATCCAGAGACTTAAGGTACTCGGGACGGATCTCATCAACGCCCGGAGCCTTGCCACCGAGGAGCTTGCTAACCACCTCAGTGACTTCGGCCAGGGTGATGGACGAGTCCGCCTCCGGGTCCCCAGCCTCGGCTTCCTCCTCGGAAGACGTGACAGTGGGATTGAGGAGATCCTCAAAGTATTCCTTCCACCGTCCGACAACATCCCCAGTTGAGGTCAACAGCTCTCCACCCGCACTGTAAACAGTGTTGGTGAAGCACTGCTTCCCCCTCCTGAGGCGCCGAACGGTTTGCCAGAATTTCTTTGAGGCCGTCCGATAGTCCTCCTCCATGGCCTCCCCGAACTCCTCCCAAACCCCGAGTTTTTGCCTCCACGACAGCACGAGCCGCAGCACACGCTTGGCCCGCCGGTACCCGTCAGCTGCCTCAGGAGTCCCACAAGCCAACAAGGCCTGATAGGACTCCTTCTTCAGCCTGACGGCATCCCTTACTTCCGGTGTCCACCACCGGGTTCGGGGATTGCCGCCGCGACAAGCACCGCAGAGACCTTACGACCACAGCTACGGGCAGCCGCATCAACAATGGAGGTGGAGAACATGGCCCACTCGGAGTCCACGTCTCCAACCTCCCCCGGGATCAGAGAGAAGCTCTCCCGGAGGTGCGAATTGAAGACCCCCCTGACAGAAGGCTCCGCCAGACGTTCCCAACAGACCCTCACGATACGCTTGGGCCTGCCAGGTCTATCCGGCTTCCTCCTCCGCCAGCGGATCCAACTCACAACCAGGTGGTGATCAGTTGACAGCTCTGCCCCTCTCTTCACCCGAGTGTCCAAAAACACGCGGCCGGAGGTCAGATGACACAACTACAAAAGTCGATCATCGACCTCCGACCTAGGGTGTCCTGGTGCACGTGCACTGATGGACACCCTTGTGTGTTTGAACATGGTGTTCGTTATGGACAAACTGTGACTAGCACAGAAGTCCAATAACAAAAACACCGCTCGGGTTCAGATCAGGGAGGCCGTTCCTCCCAACCACGCCCCTCCAGGTGTCACTGTCGTTACCCCACATGGGCGTTGAAGTCCCCCAGGAGAACAACGGAGTCCCCGGTGGGTGCACTGTCTAGTACCCCCCCCCCAGGCACTCCAAGAAGGCCGGGTACTCTGCACTGCTGTTTGGCCCGTAGGCTGCCACAACAGTGAGAGACCTGTCCCCGACCCGAAGGCGCAGGGACGCGACCCTCTCGTTCACCGGGGAGAACTCCAACACACGTGACGGCTGAGCTGTGGGGCAATGAGCAGGCCCACACCAGCTCGCCGCCGCGCTCCCCGCGGGCAACGCCAGAGAAATGGAGAGTCCAGCCCCTCTCAAGAAGTTTGGTTCCAGAGCCCAAACTGTGCGTGGAGGCGAGGCCCGACTATATCTAGTCGGTAACGCTCAACCTCCCGCACACAAGCTCAGGCTCCTTCCCCCCCAGCGAGCGAGGTGACATTCCATGTCCCCAGAGCTAGTCTCCATGTCCGGAGATCCGGTCGTCGGGGCCCCCCGCCGTCGACTGCCGCCCGGATCACGCTGCACCGGCCCCTTATGGATCCTCTCGCGGGTGTGGGGTCCACGTGAGGACGGCCCCACGTCGCTCCTTCGGGCTGAGCCCGGCCGGGCCCCGTGGGGAAAGGCCCGGCCACCAGGCGCTCGCTGTCGAGCACCCACCCCAGGCCTGGCTCCAGGGTGGGGCCCCGGTGACGCCGCCGGTCCGGGCGACGTAACTGGCCTTGATTTTATTGTCTTCATAAAGGGCTTCTGAACCGCTCTTGGTCTGACCCGTCCCCCTGGACCTGTTTGCCATGGGTGACCCTACCAGGGGCATAAAGCCCCCGACAACATAGCTCCCAGGATCATTCGGGTACTCAAACCCCTCCACCACGTTAAGGTGGCGGTTCAGGGGAGGAATAAGCAGATTATGAAAGAAAAAAAAAAAAAAAGAAAAATTATAAAGAGGCATGTATGTCTCAGTGTTCCCCAGAAACAAACCTCTGTGTGAGAAACAACCATGTATCCTAGAATAAACACATTAATTTCCAGGACCAATCCGCATTAGCTGCATCTCCCTCAGGATGTCCTTGGGCACTACTTATCATTTTCACTTAATTTAGCATGGCAGCCTGTCCCACTACACCATGTTTGTTTAGCTAACCAACCACTGTTAAAGGCTATTTATTTCATCAGGTCCACATACACACACAGAGGCAAAACTTACCCAAATATGATTTAGTACAAAAACCCAACAAAGTGATCCTAAGTACTCTCTTATATTCCTAAGTGACCGTAATGGAGACCAATTGTCTCCGCCGTACTTGCATATTTCTTCTAACACAAACAATTGCATGATTTATGAAGGGAAAGATGACTAATTCTCCCCCCTGTCTCTGTTTCATCTGCTACTGCTGCCCGGGAACACGCCAGATTCAAAGAGTAAGTAATGCCTTCCTTGTGCTAAATATTTGTTCATGGTCTGTGATTTATGTGTTGACTTTGCAGTAAAATAGATGGGCCCATGCGGTGACACGTAAAGGACAGAGCGTAATCAGAGAAATTAATCCGAGGAAAAGACAGCAATCATTAGCTCGGTGAACGCTGCCAAAATGCAGCATCCAAAACAAAAACCACAGGGGAAAATGACCTTGTGTTTGAGGAACATTTCAAATATACCATTTATTTAAGTCCTAAAGAACATATTTGCTAAATAAAGTAATTATAATAAGCCTAATAGTAGATTGCTTAGTGGCAGAGTGGTTAGCAATTAGGGATGGGCCGATTAGTATGAGGGATATTGGTGCCAATCCTGAAAAAATTGCCGGGTTGGATATTGGCTTCCATATATCGGTTGAGTTGATATCCTGATTGGACGTATAAATTGATGTAAAAAGACTATTTACTGGTCCAGTAAATAGTTGTTCCAGTCTCATATGTTTGAATTTTTATTTATACAAAGCTGTTCTCTCGTTACTTGAAGCATAAATAACAGTTACATAACCAATTTATCGAGATCGAAATCGGTATCACAGCGCATCACTATTAATAATTCCTGTCTTACCTGAATATGGGGGTTTCTGTCCCAGGGCCAGCTTACACAAAGACTATTCAAGGATTTCGGTCACATAACATTTCACAGTTATGGAAGGCATTTGGAGAACTTTTAATACGATTGGTTATTACTATGGCAATAATCCCAATTTCACATCACTTGAAACCCATGGATATGATTGGACTATAATTTTCCCTTTCTGTGTCTCTGGCTTCCTGCTCTGATTGATAATTAAAGTATTACTACCCCTTTCACTACGGGGGGATTTCTGTTCAAAAGATAAAAGCTGTAATCTAACTCCTGAATATCTTAATGTTAGTCAATGCCTCAGTTTGACATACGTGCAAAATCTATAGTATAACTTTCTTGTGCGCTTGTGTTTTTTTTTTGTGTGTGTGCCTTATCTTGAGTTAAATTCACCGTGCTCGTCTCTGTGCAGGCGCCAGGAGGAGTGTGCCAAAACGGCCCGTATCCAGATGTCTCTTCCAAGCGGGAAACCTGGGGGAGGCATGGCCAACAACCTGTACGAGGAGCTGGGAGACAACGCCATGTGAGTGTTTTACAAGGCCATTCAGTCTTATTCTAACCTAAGAGTATATTGGTGAAGAAGGGTTTTATTTTACACATAAACGAGTAAAATCCGTATTTAAACATGGTTAGAGGTGTCACTTTTCTGGTGGAGGGTCTATAACTTGCCTATGTGCATGGAGATGTTATTTCTTTGCCAGTATGTTTCACAGTATGACATTTATCTCCACGGAGACACGCAGTTTATGAGAATGCAATGTACGAATGCGTTTTTTTCCCAGTATTTTTGAGCAATAGTAACGTCTTTAATTGAACAAATGGAAGATATGTCAATTTAATGTCATACTGAACATTCTTGGCAAAGCAATAACATCTCCATAGAGACTAGCGAGAACCAGAAAAGGGTCAAAGTACACCTTTAAACAAGCAGGGGTCATTTAGAAGGTTATAGTGATCTTAAAAGTATGAATTATATGCAAAAACAACTGAGAACTAATAGCCAGTATCTATACATAAGCAATGGGAAGTAATTAGATGCTTCTCCCATATTTTACTTTGCGTCATTACAGAAAATTACACTCCCTGAATACAAATATCCACTTGTTCAAGCAATGGTATGTATTACGTAGTAGTCGTAATACCACTTGTGCAACAGATTTCAGTTCTACATTTTTATTTTTGACTGTTTTAGTTTGAACAAAAAAATATACCTTCCCTATACATTTTCTATTGAAACAGATGGAAATCAATAGGCTCTGTGCACATTCATCACACTACCTAGCTTTTATTAAAATCGGAAAACATAAAATAAACAACCTATTAAAATTCAAATGACTACCCAGTTATTTTTATATGTAGAATACTTCAGTTTGTGGAGTTGTTTTAATATTTATTAGTATTAGCATTGAGACGCAAACATCTCTCTTTCTAAACACATTGTCCTCTGGCAAAGTGTGCATTTAATATTTTTACCCGCAGCTCCTTGTCTACTGTCTTATCTTTAAATATTTATTAATTTTAGCGTGAATCTGCAAAAAACCTCACAGAGATACAATTGAACAGGAAGTAGTGACGCTAACAGTGAGGTTGCCGGGTGTTGTCGTGCACAGAGCCTATTGGAAGAAAGAGAGGTTGTTATATTAGTGGTACATGCGACTACTTAATTCTATATCTACTGTAATACTTTTGTGACAGTAATAGTATATCTCACCAGCATGAACACAAATGCTTTTCAAATCTAATATACCGCATTATAAGTGTAAATTGATGTATACGTCCAAGAAACAATTATTTTTTTCTGAAGAATGAACTGCAGGCAATTTATTTCATATCCCGTGGCCGTGTGCACTTTGAGTAAACACGAGCAAACAAGTGAGTGGCTGAAGCTCTCCAGGTCGCTGATCAGCCCCTCACCCGCCTTCTCAGCGGTCCAGACTCCAGACCTCTAAACAGACGTAAGCAGAAACAAACCTCCACAAATGTAATGGAGAGAAGGGACTAACGATGTAATAGGCTACATGCTGTAACAAGCGAAGTCATACTGGGAGTAGAATTAAGTAGTTTCAAGTTATGGCATTATTTTGCAGTTTACATTTACTCAACTAAGTGGTATATAAAAAGTGGCACTATTATGAACTACTGCACATCGTATCAGATTTATGAAGTTGTTGTATATTGTTTCGTATGCTGCTTTTGTTGCTTTTGAGCACTGGACCGGATCGTTCTGCTAAGCGTAAGGAGGGTTTGAGTAGGGCCCAGGGGGATATCACTAGATTACATGCATGGGTGACATATAAAACCTCTTCAGGCATGTTTTTGATGAGGCAACAGCGTTTTAACAGAAAGCTCCAAAAAGTCAATTTTGTGTAATACCCCCGCTGTAACAAATCAATAGTAAATGTTTTGTAATGGTGAAAGGTGCTCAAAATGGTGCCTAGAAACATCAGTGGTAAAGGCCTACACAAGCCATATATTATAAAGCAACAACCTCAACTTTATGACTTGATTGATTGATCAAGTTAAAGAAATCCAAGCAACTATATCTTAAAATGTCTCACAACCAAATTTGTGGCCCTTTGTTTTACCAAAGTGACTTTTTGGCAAGGCTAGATCATTGTCTCAGTACTATTTACATTTCCGCTGGTAGAAAGGACACTCTCAGTCCAAATAAATGGAACTATTTCACATTAATCAAAGCCAGTCTCAAAGCCCGCCATCACAACAGCCCTAAACAACGCTCTGATTTAGGCAAACGCATTAACAGCTCCAGATAAACCCTGCAATTTTATCTCCGCAAAGTTCAGCGACATTCAGCTCTTAGCCTGTCAGCCCTCCTCTTGTAATGCATACCAATATCGGCGCCATTCAAATCCAACTAGAGATGGGACCAAAATTATATTCTTT
This sequence comes from Periophthalmus modestus, assembly GCA_019594935.1. Taxonomy (NCBI): domain Eukaryota; kingdom Metazoa; phylum Chordata; class Actinopteri; order Gobiiformes; family Gobiidae; genus Periophthalmus; species Periophthalmus modestus. The sequence goes on along the minus strand of JAIEZT010000304.1, from coordinate 10,515,954 downwards.
TTGTGAGTATGCAGCATCAAAACTTGGCTTGTTTCTTATCTCTTCATAAAGTGTTTTCATACAGTCTGACAAAACAGTAATGGGGACAAATACCAAATACGAGACGTTCGGCCGTGACCTTTAGTTGATACAAACTCACAATGACTTTAGTGAAAGTTTAGTGAAGTTAGATGAAAGAAAATAAATTGCACACAAAAAAAACCAACCCCATCCAAGACAGTGGCGTTCGAACCTAGCGCAATGGTGTTAGTCTATTCATATAGAAGGAGGTAGACATTCAATTATTACTGATGCTCCAAATACTGGTCCTTCTAACTCACTGGTTGGAAAATATGTCCGATAATTACTGTTACTTGGATTACTTGCATGGATGTAATAGTAGCCTTTTTTTCTTTCAACAATTACTCCCAGCTTATCATTGACAGTAAGAGAGTCTATTCAGCACCACTTTATAACTTTAAAAAACCTGTGAAAAAACTAATTATGTGAAGCTCATCATGAGAAATTCTTGAAACTTGAAATTGAAACTTATTTTTCAGTATTGTTATTCCTCCAAGGAGATGACATCAGTTTTTTCTACGATTAAGATTGTAAAGGAAGTTGATCTGCCTGGTTTTTATCTCCCTTGTGTTATTATTGATAAAACGTGACCTTTTAGACTAGACACTGCACTTTGGCTTCAGAGGTAAAATCAAAGTACATTCCTAAAAATTGACTTCATGTGTACCAATCATTGATCCATGCAACTGTCTTCTCACCTCACTGTGTGTTTAGAAAATCATATTTAAACTGTTGTATTAGCAATTTCCACTGCTTTAGTTAAACTACTGTCTAATAACTACGCCGCATTGAGACACTATTAATTTCCACTAAACATTTAACACACCCACTCAAGGCAATGCACACTTAGTTAATTTCTCATTTCCTTCCGAAGCGCTGCAAAGAAGTTGAACTCTTATCGGTATTACATGCATCACTGGTTTTCTGTCTGTCCTTGATATGGCTTCCCCCTTTTCCCATTAACATAAGAGCAATTCGTATGCAAGATGGCACTGGCTATCTCTCCAAATGACAACAGGGATTTTCAACTGTACGCCCCCTGGTCCATGTGTATCTATTGGACTTGTAGCCATAAGCCATTGCCTGAAAAATGCATGAGAAAAATTATTCACAATTCCAGATAATTGAAATAAATGTAGGCACAAATTTATGAAGACCTCCTCGAGCAGTAATTAATTCCATTGATAAGCTTCAGTGCATGTGTAATTGTTGTGGAGAGGAGTCTGTGCAGATTGCAGAGTGCAATACAAGAAATATTGTCCGTATCATTGGCATTTAATAAGTGCCATAAAGCATTTAACTAATCTAACTCTATACCCATAATTAGTCTATGGTCTGTGGAGGTTTCACTTTCTTTAAAAGTGATCTATATAACTGTTCTGGTGGAGGGACTTGCATCAGCATGTTTAATAAAATGTTAGGCTATTTTTTGACCTGGAATGTTCCACAGTATGGTTTAAAATGCAGCAGTCTCTATGGAGACAAGCAATTGGCATCAGTAAACACACTGTTTTGGCAATAATATGAAAATACAATAGAGCTCTAGCATGAGTGCTTGAGTCCTAAATAGATGAATGCCAATTGGATCTGTTTATGGTATAATATGGAAGATTCCAGGCAAAGTGACATTTTCATAAGACAAGCTCATCCACCAGACATCAGACAGATCATCCACCAGAAAACAAGAACAGTGCACCTTTAATATCTGCTAACTTGGCTTTGATGGCTATCATCTCATTAAACCTGATTAAAACATTACAGCACATACGCTGCAAAGGCATGTGAAATGTATTGCAGAAAGATGAACTATTGTTCTTTATCAGCTAAATGAATCCATTGGATATGGTTCAGTGACCCCTGAACTGATACAAATGTCTGAACATCCTATATATTTATCTATTACAAATGTATGCAGATGCCTTTGTGGAGGTTTTTGTGCGATTGGTCCCTCCGAACATCAACAACATCCACGCACACACCACTTTCATACTAGGCAATGTGAATGAAGTGTATCTAGTGTCTTATCTAAAGACACAATGACCACTGGCGCCCCACTGTGGCACCAGGAATTCCCAGCGATCTCCCGGCCCTTCCTTGCTTAACTTCTGACATCTGACGAGATCAGGCTTTGGCAAGGAGGTTTAGCCCTCTCCACCAAAAACTAAAATATATAGCTTTCATGTCCTGTACTCTGTACCTTCTTAACCATTATAAAAAAGTTACAAAAAACTCCAGAATATTAAGATCCTAAGCCCATTTGGACAGTTGTATTGGCTTTATATCTGATGATGCGCCAGAGGGGACTGTGTATCATCCAAATGACACAGTGTAATGAAGTAAAACATCATTTGTGCTCAACCACTCCAGTATGGATTAGGGCAACAAGAGACTTTGTCAAATGGCACAAAATGTCGTATACAACTTTTCTTTTACAACTTTAACTGCATTCAATTTCATTTCCTTGTCATGTTTAATTGATATATTTTTTATTTCATTTTCTTTCCTCATCGCCATCCATCTTTATCTGTGACTGACAGACAAAAGTGAGTGGGTTTTTTGGCTTACAGTAGCAGTAGCAGTGTTTGTATGTTAAATGTGCTGCTGGCAGTTCTTTAGTGAATAGCATTGTTTCTAACTTGTTTTGTGGAATACTAATACTAAAGCCAAGACATACCACCAGGAGACCAATTAGAATCTGTATGTAGTAGAAAACCACCCCACTTTCCCTTTAACATGTGCCAGATTTGAGCTAGCATAATAACTTTACATGCCTTACTCTTTGTGACTATAATTTCTTTGTGCAATAGTGAAATTGACTTGTTTTTCTTCCCTTGTTGTTTAAAAAGATCTCTTTAGTGTTTTATCTCTATCTAAATGACACAAATCACCTCCGATCTCCATCTATTTCCTTTCATTTTAGTCCCCATTTGTCTCGTAATGTGAAGTCTGTTTGATTTGTCTAAAAAGCGCCCCATCTGATTCCTCTCTCATTTAATCTCCCTTAACTTTATGTGACTGGCTGCTGTGATATCTCTTTTAAGCGGATTTTCAAATGCTTTTTGTTCACACTTTGATGTTAGAAGCTTCAATGCACCATCAGGCAAAACATTGTGACCACCTGCCACCTGTCATTTAGTTGTTACAAGCAATATTTTATCCAGCATTTCGAACTTTAACTTTATTGGCCAGCCTTCATCCAACAATTGTCCTTAGTCTTCCACCACTGTTCCACTGCAGCCCATTGGAGATACTCTAACCCAGTCTTATAGTTATCGTAGTAGCTATAAGTGTAGTTACATCAAAAGTATCTTAAGTAGAAGCTCAAAGTATAGATCCAAGAAATTAGTCAAAATTAGAAGTAAAAGCAAAAACATATATTAGAGAAAACATCTGTTCAAAAAAGTATAACTGTCTGGACAAAATACCTGAATGATAAATGTAAGACAATAAAAATAAATATGCAAAAAATCTAATATTTGCAAGAAAGAAAGAAAGAAAAAAAAAGATACAAAAATTTAAAAAGAAGTAAAGAGTGGGAAGAGTAATTACTTAGATAGTGGGAAGAGTAATTTTTGCTGAAGTAAAAGTACGGTTACAGTATAAAATACATTACTCAAGTAAAAGGAGGTAGGTAAGTCAAATTGTATTAAAAAAATTACTAAAATAAATGTACTTAAATGTAAATTTAACTACTACCAGCCTCTGTTTTTTTACCACATCAGCTTTGAAGAATCAGTTTTCAAGTAATCTGTATGGCAGTGGTCATAAGGTCATGCTTGGTTGGTGCATCAATCTGTTATTTCATATTTCATCTATTATTTTGCATGCCATTTCACCATTCCTTCTTCATTCCGCCCTCTCCCCTTGTGTCCATCCACCAGTCGCTCAAACCATGGTCGTGCAGGCAGCTTGGACGAGTGCGATCGCCAGCGCCTACTTTCCGACTTTGCCACTCGCGCCATCGCTGCCCATAAACAGTGTCTCGCCAATGGACGCGGACTCAACAGACTGCCCAAATCCGAATCCAACATCACATTCCTTTCCGATGAAAACCCTTTGACTATAAAGAATCCCATCTACCATGAAGACGGAACGCTGAGTAGCCCGGAAATGTGTGGGAAAAGCCAGAGGAGACAGGACATGCTCGGCCATTTTTCTCCAACTAGAAAAGGTCTGACAGAAGCCTGGTTGAGACTCAGTGCAGGTGGTGATGTTGGATTTGGAAGCTATGGTGATATGGGATGGGGGTCAGGAGTAAGTCATAGCTGGACCCTCCCAAGCAGACTCCACCGTCGAGACATGTACGATGCTTTGAGACGACAAGTAGTCATGGATCCTGTGCAATGGGAACTGGAGTTACTCAAAGCAGAAAGCAAGGACGCTGGACTGGATTCTGGATTTGACCACGGATTGGATTCTGATTTACTGGGAAGTCAAAGTCTAGAACCAAAACTAAGCGTCAAAGAGCAAGCGAGGCATTTTGAGCAACAGGCAGAGATGAGACGGCGCCAAACGAGGGACTCAAGAGGGTCTTTGTCGCCGGATTTTCTGCTTTCGGTTTACCCAGAATCACCACAACATCAAAAATTGTCCACTCCTACCCACAGCATCGGTCCACCGAGTATCATCGTAACCCTTAGCGACCCGGGAACGCCCCCTCCGAGTCACAAACCAACTCCACCCGTGCTTAGACGATTCGGTCATTCGCCAGGCTCTGAGGAAAGGTTGCAACTTCAGCTCGAGGTCATTCCTGATCCGCCCTCAACTCCTCCTCCTCCACCTCCTGCTCCATCTTCCTCTCCTCCACCCCCTCCACCACCCAACACCGCGCCCCCTCCGCCCCCGCTCCCCCAGCCATCTTCGACCCCGCCCCCCATACCCGCGCCGACCTCCCCGCCTCCAGTCTCTTTGCCAAATCCCACCAAACGCCAAGCACCGCCCGTTCCGTCTACCCAAGCACCATCCGTTCCCTCTACTCCTCCTCCCCTTCATCCCCCACACCCCTCCACCTCCACCTCCTCCCCCCTCCACCGTTGTCCCCCTCGCTCCTGCGCCCTTCGACCTTCGTCCTGCCGTCCCTGGCCGAAGCGCCGACCTTGCGTCCCGTATCCCTCCGCCCGACCCCGCCTCCCCTCCCCACCGAACCGGAACCTCCACGCAAAGAGCTCAAAGGAATCTTGAAGAATATCCAAAACATAGCAGAAATAGAAAGGTCTGTTGCAAACATGTTCAGCCAGATCGATCAAAAGCAGATTCCGCTGAAGAAAGTGATTAAAAGTAGGGCGTCCATGGATTCACTTGACTCCTTGGACTCTTTAGATGCAATAAATGTTACAAAAGCTGGTGAGGAAGGAGAGGATGCGAGGAATGGGGTTGTCGGAAGCACAGACGGAAATTCAGAAGGTGCGATAGAGGATCAGACAGCTCCGAAAATTGAACCTAACCCAAATATGAACTCAATCGTGGAGGAGCTGGAGCAACACTTCCCCTCACAGTCTACCATGTTCTAGCCTTTTGCTTTTTCTTATATGGGAAAAGAAATGTCTTGACAATGTGTGTGTGTCGTCATGGGACCGCTGCCGAAAATAGCACACTGGGACGCTCTGATGATTTAGAGCTACAGCTGTGTTTTTCTATACGACACAAGCTAAAATGAGAACTGCTTAAAACAATGGATTTCAGTTTCAGACTGTGAAAAGTTTCCGAAGAGGTCATTCAATTGACCCAAACTTGACACAGCTGAAATATCTTCTTTCTACAATAAATCACTGTTTTGGATGAATGACTTATTATCTTGCACAGACATATTTCCCCAGAACGTCATTTTTAGACATTGATGAATTTAATCTGAAGAAATTGGCTTTAATAGCTGCTGATGGGAACTGTGAAATCCAACAGCAAGTGTCAAAATGTCCTCAGGTCATTAAACTGACATCAGTCCTGGCATCCGTTTCAGCTACAAATTCTGACTAATCAGCTGTATGGGAAGAATTATGAGATATATTATGAGGGGTTGGCAGGCCTGGTTTTCCAAAAAGACTGTGTGATGAGAACAATCTCTCAAAGACTGAAAAATGAATACTAACCTGCCAACTGGACAAAACATTTGGTTCTTTGATTGTAGTCCATAAATTCTTAACTTGTTTGTTGGGAGTCAGCTGTAGACTTGTTACATTCAATTAGAACTGGATCGGCATTTCCAAATAATAGATTTTAATATTGTTTACTTGTTTAAAACACTAGAAACTGTCTGTATTTTGTTGTAAATATATGGTATTTTATAGTTAAACTCACTGTTTTGTCTATAAATTGTTTCTTTTACTTTGCATTGTGTTGTCATTAAAATAAAATTTCAAGTTTTATTCACTTCATAATTCTTTTAATTGATAAATCCATGGCCAAAGATCCAGAATGCTGCAGGAATATTAAAGCTGCGCAATGTTGATGTCTGGAATGTTACACTTGAAAATAGATGGTGATGTGTGTTTCGTTTCATCTTTGCCTCATATATTGACTTATTTTTCATCTCACTACGCCCTGCAGCTTTAAGTGCAACTCTATAGATTTCTCATTAATACACTTTTAAATCAAAATCACCTCGGAGCTCTATAAATATCAGTTTAATGTCAATAAAGACGGCCCCTGACAGAATGGCATTTACATCTGATAAATGCTACCTAGGAGATAATTCATCTGCTACTTTCCCTTTGCATTGAGTAGCTCTTTTAGTATGAGAAATACCACTTCATATATTAAAATGTAGACGCCTTTGTGGAAATGCTTTGGACCGGGATTTCGATCTACACCTCATGTCATCAAGCGGGATTAGAAAGGAAGAAAGTCAGACCCTCTTTGTTGTAGCCTTGACAGGGAATCACATACGTTTTGCTGCATGCAGTGAAGAGACCCCTGCACGATGGATAGCAAGAGAGAAAAAGCTGTATTCGACATTTTGTGTAATGCGCAGCTTGCCACCTGTCAGACAAACATATTCACAGTGTGTAGTCTTTGTCAGGCAGAAACACAGGGCTGTATCTGGTTTCTATTGTGCAAGCCTTTCTGTGCAGAAGACATCATTCACATGGGGGGAATATGGGTTGTTTTTACAGCGTTTAGAAAAGCACCGAACACTGTATTTTGAATCCAGAGTAGAGTCAGGAGGGACAACAAACTGAACAAATAGTACGTTATTAGAACAAGGAACGGTTGTCTAGAGGGCCTGCTTTGGCATTGATGAGTCCATTTGCCTGCCCCAAGTTTGTCCGTTTGTTAGTGTGTTTGATATGTCCACGAAATATTGATAAAATATTCAGAAAGTAAATAAAACGTAACTTACATATCGCCTTTTCCTTGGGTACTTGCTGCTTAGGAACATTATAAAGCAACTCTCGACTCATTCGAGTGTTTTGCCCGAGGACACAACAACATTTGGTGCGAGTACGATTTGAAATTAAACTTTTTTTTTTTTTTTATCTCAGACTCTGCCTTTTTCAAAATAGGCTCAGATTTTTGTTGCAGGACAAAATTTAGAAAACCATTAAAGGAACAACAACAATTTTAAACTCCCAGAGACCAGTGTGGAGTTTTGCCATCAGGGTAAAGCTAACAACTACCATGTTAACACGCACTTCCTGGCAATAAAACGTCTTATAAATAGATGCAGACAGCACGCAGCAGACATCTTTTGATTTGATTTCAAGCACAGGGCCTTTGATTATGCTTCCAGTTACAAGAAGAATTTGAATCTTGATGAGTAGAATTGATTGCTCAGATCTAAAATCAAGTTCTAATATACTTTTCAATATATTTTAGCACTGAAATCGTCTTTCCTTAAACTTTCAAAGATACTGTTTGGGTTACTACAAGCCCAAGAACATTTAACATAAGGTAAAACAAGCAAAAGATATTTGAATGTCTTTTATTCTCATATAAAACATGAGTTGTAAAGCTCCTATAAGCCTTTATAGGTGGACTATTGGTGTGAAGAGGGATATTATTTTCTCCAGCCTTAAACCCAAGTGTATCAAGGGTTTCTTTTCTCCTTTCAGACATTCTTGAAGTATTTCTGTTATTTTCTGCATGACTTGTAACTACAAAAGAAGTATAAAGAAAGCTGTAAGGGGAAGATGGCTAGAATGAAAATGGCCAAGAGGACAAAGCGCTGTCCACAAATGAGAGCAGGACCAGCGCGGGGAGATAGGAGGAAGACAAAAGAGAGGTGCAGTTTCGGAGCGTAATCGTGATACATGCTATTAAACAAGGTGAAGGGAACAGCAGACAGGGAGTCAATCACTGTGGACGTGTGGGTACCATGCATTCCCTGTCTATGTACTACAGACGGAGCTAATAATGAGCCTGTCAGAACAAGAAAGACACAAACGACTTATCTCAAAAGACACACCTGTGCAGTTCAAGTACAATGCACATTTTAGTTTTTCATTGTCAAGGGTATGCTGGTGCTCCAAATGTACAGGGCAATCAAAGTTTTGTATTGTATTTATTTTGTTTAACTATAGCTTCTCGCATAAAGTTTCACAGCTCCAGACTAACAATAGAATCAACAGTCTTGCAAGGTGACCAGGCAGGTGGTCCAGAAGAGGTCGCCACACCAAAACGCTATTATTTCCCTGCAGAATAGCAAAGACCTTGAACAGAGAATATTAGTTTTATGGCCACTTTATCACAAAAGACTATATTTACAACAAGTTTTATTCAGATAAGGTCAAAATAAAAGTAACAACTTTGGCCAAGGTGGTAACATTTTGGTGTTTTGTTTGAGCTATAAAACTTTTTCTTTCTTTCTTTTTTATTTGCCAATTAATACACGCTTTTAAATTATGCTGAAATACAAAATTAAAGAAGTGAAAACCTGTTTTTTTTTTACAACTTCAACAACATTTTACAACAGCCAGTATACTTTATGAACTATTCCCATTATATAGAACAGAAAAGTCTGGTTATCCTCCACTAATGCAAAACGTCAATTCAACATGGAAATCTGTGGATCAATCAATCAATCAGGCCTGTCTCGGTAATTACTGTATCGACTTATTGTTCATTATATGACAGATGGAACAATATTTTTTGTGGGTGAGTAGTTATCGTGAGTACTTTTCTTTGCAGTAGTGGGATATTTTTGGTTATTTTCTTTGCAATATGATAAGATTTGAGCTGTAGAAAGTTGAATAAATAACTTCTATGACTCATTATAGATACAAATGACTTAAGTGGTGCATTCTGCTTTTTAGTTTGTTTGGGGTTTTTTTTTTGTTTTTTTTTTTTTTTTTTTAATATATTTTTTGGGGGGAATAATTCTACTTTATGGTTTGGTTTCAATATTATCGTTTATCACAGGGGCGTCCAAACTATGGCCAACTAGGGCCAAATCCCTCAGATCAGTTTTTATTGGCCCTCAAGCCTCCTACGGAACCAGCCCAATTGATCATAAGCAGTACTTTTAACAGCAAATTAAACAATTTCTACCACTATAACCTCAAACATCACATTGCAGTGTGATACAGACCTCAAATTAATGTTTTTCAAGCCTTATTAATACACAGCGGCTCTGTTAAAGCTGTGTTTAAAGTACTGCACTGTATTGATCACCAGTCTGTGGCCCTCCGCTTCGAATATGTTTTGAGATGTGGGCCTCGATAAATAAAGTTTCAGCACCTGTGGTTTATCGTCTATATTTACTTCAACTATATATTACACTTCAAAATGTGGTATCATGACAGGCCTAATTGCAATACTTCAAGACTCTCTTCAGGATGCAAGTACTCAATACGATGTAGTGTACTCCCAAGCCATAGTGAGATCTATCTATGTATGTATTGTATTGTATTGTCCAAAAATACCTTGAAAAACATGCAGCACAGTGATCTGACCTGTAACCTTCCAGCATCACGCTTTCCTCTTTGAAAGTGGATGTTTAATGCCATGGTGTGAAACATTCTAGGCAAAGATCTCCACGGAAACAAGCAGGTGCGAAACCGTCCTCCAATAAAAGTTACTAAATACATGTGTAAATAGTGGTAGAAATCCACTACATAATTACTGCTCACCTCACTATCACCATCTTCACGCTTACCTCTCATTGTAAGAGGATTACAGATTCCCATCCGTACCTCACCCACACTCACACATACCACACATATAGAGACTGAGCCAATGATGGGACCATTCTGTTCCGTGCTGTTCTGCAGATAGCTCCTTTTCATTTGCTCCCGAGTATGCCTTCCATTCATTGACTTTTATCTCCCTCTCCACTCATGTGTCAGTCATGGCACCTACTCACGTCTCCACGGTAATCCTGTCTTTATGAGAATACAAAGGTGACTGGATGACTGGAGATGCAAAAAAAATGTCCCTGTCTGTGATTAATGGACACAATTATTCTCATTTTGAATTTATTTAAAGAATCGTCTGCTTGTGAGTGTGTTAGGGAATCGGATGTGTTCTCTCTGAAAGTCATTGTAGCGCGATGCATCTTCATTTTGCCAGCTCATTACCCTGGTTTCACATGACAATAGATGCCGCTGCTGCACATGGACGGGAACGGAGGGTTGTACTGCCTCTTTTCTTTCTTTGACATTCATTTGTTTGTTATTCTCTCTCTGTCCCACCTGAATACTTGAGTCGGAAATATCATTTGGGCGTCTTTGTGTTCCTGGTTCATGTTCATTTGTCATTATTTTGAAAAATGTGTAGAAAAAAAGTGTATGGTGTTGGTAGTACATACAGGACTGGGGCTCGTTCAGAATAAAGTAGGTCAAGATAATAGCAAAATTCAATTCAAACTACAATCAAACTAACTTAATCTGTACAATACTTTAACACATATATGTATTGAAATAGCAGTTCTAGCGTTCATATAGTTTATTATGAAACTCCCTATTTACAAGGTTTAATTCTGTGAACTGGACAGCGTTTCAGAGTGAATACATTTAGCCTCTCATCCAAGTAGTTTCTTCAGTTCTGACACAGCTCCAGTAAGGGACTGGCTTAAGTATCTGTCTGGAGGGAGGAGCCAACTACACTGAAATTAACACACTCTAGTTGTACAGTAAGGATTATCTCTTATTAGCTGAGTTCATTGTCACCTGAGTCAAATTTTGCCTCATTCATAACTTGACCATAGACTGTGGGCGAATAGGTATAGCTAACCACATTTCAAATAGGCAATGAGCATGAGCACACTTCCGGCTCCAGTTCAGTTCACATTGAAAAACTGTCGTCCCTCTCTCTGTAACTGCTGCTGTCAGATTCGTTATTTTCATCTTAAAACGTTCGTGTTAACCCGCTCTACCTAATCCTGGTATTTTTTTTCGCTATTGTGTCTGTAATCCAAGATATGACCATTAATAATAGACAAATCAGACACCTTTTTTCCCCAAGGTCGCTCCCACTAACATTAGCAACAGGTTTGATTGACAGCGTTGCTAAGCGCCCACTCCCTGCTAAAGCGGCGGCGCGAGTGGGACCTTCAACATCCTCGCTTTGGATTGACTCTTTGGTTGCTGTCTGTGTAATCCCTCAGTCGTTCAGGTCTGATCTATAGCAAAAGATGAAGTTTAAATCTGTCAACTGGACAAATCGATGTAGGAGTGAAGATGTTTCGCTGTTCATCCAAGCTGCTTCTTCGGTTCTGGTCAGATCGCTCGTGGACACTATTATATCTATCTGAAGGGTGGGGCTAACCACACTGGAACTGTAAACAGCCATTATCTCCAGTTTCAGCCTTTAATGGGTTTATTCACCCTTTAATGGCCCTCCTATTGCTATAATTTTTCTTTGGTTGCTATGATACTCACGGTCAGACTTCCTAATATGCAACTTGGCTCCAAATTCGCCCCTATACGAGCTTCATTTGACTGGAGCCGAACACTATGGGTGACACACTCTCTTAGTCTACTTCTTTATATAGAGAATTTGACAAAATTCAACCTTCTTTCCAGTAAAAATATAATGTTACTTACGTCTGCTTTTGTTTGCGGACTTCATCCACATAGTAAACATTTAAATAGCAAAACAGCAGTCTGGCAACCTAATCCAATTTTCATTTGTGGTTTGATTAACTTTGTCAAATAGACAGAGGTTGCTTTTACATCATGTTTTGCTAATGATTGAATCCAATTATCAATCCAATCGCAAAGTCGCGTGAGGTTACAGACCCAAGCAGATAGCACAAGGACAACAGTTAGAACTGGTGGTGCCAGGTAAAAACGCCCATTCTGTCTGTGGAGTCCGGTGGCTTTACACAGCACTTTAAAGGGCTTTAGTTCCCAGTTGGTTAGGACAGTTTGACCTGGACTTCAACCGATATTGATTTTTTTTTTCTTTTTTTTCAGCTGGCTAAATATGTTTTGTTGTTGCCCAGTGCTTGGTCTAAAAATACTAAACCAACCAACCCCTTTCTTCAAATCTTTGCAATTGAAGTGGGCTTTGTGCATCTGCCTGGTTCTTCCACTGACACAAAATGACCTGAGAATCATTTAAACACAATGATACGTGGTTTGATTTTGTACTCGTAAACAAAGATGACATTGATGAACGAGAATTAGACTGTCAGGACTCCATTACTGCAGCTCAACATCAAAACAGCAGTACTCTTTTGGACAGTTTGGCTTGTAGTTATTAATGTGATCACAGACTTGGCCAGAGTTCAGAGCAAAGTGCAAAGCCATTTCTGTAAGTGAGTCTTTGAGCAATAATTGTTTTTTTTTTATACTTAGAAGCGTAATCGCATCTTGGTTATGGTGTATGCTTGTGATTATTATGTTTTTATGCATAAAGTCATTATTGCAATTGTAAGCAAGAACAAAACAGCAAAACCGTAATTATAAAGGTCATTTAAAAGAAAAACACAAATTATATGCAATGGTACATGGTTCACTAATGTGATTTTTTTTCTCTCTATTTTAGGCGTATAGGCTTATATGGCCAACATGAGGTATGTGAAATTGCATGGGTGTTGATTGCATGAACTGTAGCGTCGCCTTCCTATATTTCTCCAGCATGATTTAAAGTGCATGTCTGACACCAGCAGGGCCGGTGTCCAGTTTCTGTCATTTTCTGTGAATCTCTTGATGTTGCTCGTTAAAGTTTAAAATTGATTAAAAAAATATTGATTTGGCTTTAAATTTTGAACATCTGGCTTTTTGACATGCTATTAATATTAATGAAGTAGGTTAGCACGGGGAAAAAGTCAAAGTCATTCCAAGTAGTGATGGGAAATGACAGCAAAGAATGAGAAACATCAAAAAGTCAAATATTTTAGTAACTTTTCAGGTGTTACCTGCTTGTCTCCATGGAGATGTTATTGCTTTGCCTAGAATATTTCATCTTGCAATATTCAACTGTGTTTTTATCATAAATCACCTATCACCTGCATGCTTTTTTACTGTGAGGGTGCTTGCCTCTCCACAGGCCTGACTTGTAACTTGGCCTGATGGCATCCCCTGCTTGTCACCATCAAGATAAATAAGGTTAATTCCATAGTTTGGCATATTCCAGGCAATACTATAACCAGAGGTGGAATGTAAAAAAGTACAAGTACTAAAGTACTGTACTTAAGTAGATTTTTTAGGTATTTGTAATTTACTTAAGTTCATTTTACGGTAGACATTTTCTACTTTTAATTCACTACATTTGAGAGCAGCTATCTGTACTTTTACTCACTCCACTACATTTTTGAACTGGACTGAAAAGTATAAAAGTACCTTTTTACCTCTGTAGCAGTAACAAAACTGAGTACTTCATCCACTACTGGCTATAACATATCTATGAAGACAAGCAGGAGGCAACTCCTCCACTAGAAAAGTTGCATAGTGTACTTTTAAATTCTGTTGTTTTGTTTTGTTTTTTTTGTTTTTTTCTATTCTCCACTGTCCTCTTTTCTGACAGACTCAACAGCTCCTGCGCCCCTCTCTGCTCAGACCTGAGGTACTTTGTCTATTGTTCTATGAATTCACTTTCTTTCCTCCTTTCTTGTTGTGGGCGTTTATAACTTATGTTTTTCTGCTAGATCTTGGTTCATAACAAATGTCGTTCCCGCAGGAGTTGTCCATGGAGTCGGGCATCGATCCAGGACAGGACTACTACACACAGGATTACTACAACTACGACCATGGGTGAGAACTGCAGTTATAAATATTTTAGACTAGTATCATAACCACTTGTATAGTTTATGGTTTATCCCTGCTGGTACCATTTTAAGTAACTTCAGTCAGTTTTGTCATGACTTGGTGATATTATCTACACTTTAAAGCTGCAGTAAGCTGATGGACAGTATGTAACTTATATCCATGAGACGCTTTACCTGCAACAAGTTACGGGTCAGATCTGTGGAGAAGTTGAGAATTTAATTACGATATGGCATTTATGTTTAATGCTGTACAGTGGAACAAACAAGACAAAGCAATTAGATCTCCATGGGGACAAGCAGTGATGACCCGCCACCAGAAAAGTTGCATAGTGCACCTTTATTTAACATTTTATTAGGTGTGAACCATTAGGAAGCAATTGCCAGTATTCAGTTAGAGATGCTTTCAGATGAGAACTTTGCACAAACAACCTTCTGTGAATAACCCAGGCTGTAATTCACCTTCTCTCATTAGAGTGAAAGAAGGATACGGCCTTTTTAAAGATAAAAAATCTGTTACCCACTAAAGTCAAACTACTGTACGTGGGTGTATGAGCTCAGCTGGGAGTTGTAAGCAATAGAAGTTAATCACAAATTCATTTAAGAAGAATCAAGCAAGCGTATACGAGTGTTTCGGTAGACTGCGTTTGGTTACAGGAAAGAGTGCATTGCTGTATTTCTTGAATGATCAGACTTACCGTATCAAGGCGCTGACCTTTGACCCTTGGCAGTATAACATTGCGGTTTAAGCGGCGCTCACATCAAACACGTGCGCGCCTCCTCTTGGCTGGAGGTGGCTACACACTGCACTTGATTTGTCCGAGGTGTTGGGAGGGCACAGCGGTCTGCTCTTTGATACAGCCTGACCTCGTGTCACGGTGGAGGCTCACATCTGAAGTCTGCACCGATCCTCACTCTGCCGTGTTGTCCATCGTGTTATATCACAGCAGGAGGATGCCGTAGAGTTCAAGCAATCATCCACCTGCACAATGCCCTGTTTGTCTGGTGTGACTGTGCAAGAATGAGAAATAAGGTAAACGATTAGAGGCGGCGAGCTAGTTTTACAGTCAATTAATTAATGAATGTATAATGCTTAAATTATAGCTCTAATCTATTGAGTATAAGGATTTCAACACATCATTTTTTCATAAATTCGTTCTGAGAGGAAACCTGAGCTAATCCTGTTTAATACATACCATTCCTCTGTGACCGTCTTGGATGAAATCAGAGATTCTGACCAATAACGCAATGTTTAATGTTGCATTTAGTTATGTTTGAAAGGACATTAAAGGTGCACTATGTGACTTTTCTGGTTGAGGGTCTGCCACTTGCTTGTCTCCATGGAGATAGGATTACAAGTAATGGGACATTTCAGGCAAAGCAATAACAGCTCCCTTCCAGGTGGCATACCTCCCACCAGTAGTGCAAGTTTAAGCTCATGCTCTGCATAACTATCAGGATAAATAAGCACTTTATAGTCAGGCGAAAGTTTTGGGAATATTAATTTAATTTATTTAAATTATTTAATTTTGCTTTTAAATTTCACAATTATTTTTTTTTAGTTCCTAAGATTAAACTGTTACCTGAATAATCGTGATTACTTATTTATTAACTGAATAATATTTACATCCTTATTTGACAAGGCCTACAGCAGTATGATTAATAGTTGTATTTAAAATTGTGTCAGCACTGACAGCATCATAAGAGATAACAGTAATAGTTCATATTACTGTTGGAAAGAGGAGCAAAAATAAATGGTTGGAGCAAGAAAAACTCAGGCAGTATAAGTCGATGCAATACAATAGGCATGGCAGTGATAAGTATCAACAGCACTGTAACACTCATGGTACTCAGGTCTAAGAGTCATACTTCTACTTATGTAATGTAAGTGTTTGTTGCACTTTTTGAGTACTTTTTCCACACACACATGTATTGATTCCTGAACCAGACCTGTGGCCCTGTGGTCCTTTCATTCAAACTCAGTCTGGTACCATGTGTGATACATTGTGTAATTCTTATAATTTTAGCTGCTCCCTCCCGGGAACTTGATTTTATCCTGCCGCCCACACTGCCACATAAATAAATAGCGCCACACACTCTGACTCCATTCATATCCCAACGCTCTCGTGCTCCTTCTATCACACGACTACACAAATACTACACAAAGTACACACATACGCAGTACTGGAGGAGCGGAGCAGCTAATCAGGCAGCCAGCCGTGGAGCCAGACAATAGGCCAGATGCTGCAAGCTTCGCTCAGCATCCAGAATTTCATGTCTGACTCAGGAAGATGTGCTGTGTGACCTGGTGGGACACACACCTAATTACCAGATTTGTTGCACTCATAAATGAGATGTTTTAGTTTGTTTTTGCTTTTTACACAGTATATGCTATTGCTAACAAAAGTTAATAGGCGCTGGAGAGAGACTTTTACTAGTTGCCAATAAGCAATGTGAGTTTTATTGTTATTTTTAAAGACGTTATAAATTGCTCCATCTGCTACCGGGGTTGTGTTTTCTTGGATTTTGTTTCATGATTGGCGATTCGGCTAGATAATTGAAAACACAACTTTTTTTTTTTTTTTAAATTGACAAGGAAACTACACACTGAGATTTCATATTGCTCTGAAATAGGTCGAAGTACATTTGTTAGTAGGAAAGTAGTAACGAAAGTGACGAAAGATTGTGTCTGATTGGCTCATCTACAGTAGGTTGGATGTTGTAACAGCCCTGGTGTTTGCACAGCTTGATACACTTGGCAATAAGATATAGGTCTACAACCTGCTCGTCTCCATGGAAATCATATTGATGAGTTTCATCTTCCTGATACATGCAACATTCAAAGGACTTTTGAAACACATGGATTACGTTTACCTGGAATGTTCCCCAGTATGGCATTAAACAAATCTACCTTCATGGGTATTTTTTAGCAATGAAAACTTTTGTAATCCAGGCAAAGCAATAACATCGACACAGGGACAAGCTCCCCCAACAGAAAAGTTACACAGTACACCTCTAATTACTGACTGTGTAATTATGCAAACAGTACAAAGTCTAACAAAATTACAGATAATATTAGGCATGCATGAATGATTTGATGAGGTCAGTCAGAATGGGAAGGCATTTAATTAGATCCACGGTGTAGATAACAGCTTTTTGTTGCACTGCTCACCTCAGATGCAACGAAACCAGATTTGTAGTGGCTCCCCTCTGGTCAGAGCCTGTTGCTCCCCACAGAGGAGTAATGGCTTTCAGCTGCCTCTCTGTGTGTTCTTGGCGTGGGAGGGGAGCACCATGACTGAGCTAGGTGTGACTTCTCTGGCTCCCACTCACATCACGCCACCAATGTCTGGACAAACTCAGCTGTACAGAGAGAAATGCCTCATATTTACTCAGGTACATTGACTTTTGAGATAAAATGATGCACGATTTTGGGGAAACAAATTTGTTGTGATTTGTTGCAGTTAACTAATATGAATCCCATTACAGAAGATGTTTGTAGAGGTCTAAACTACAGGTTCAACAAGATTTTTCTACTCTGTTCCACTCTGACTCTGTTACAGTCTTGTCACTATGGTTCTAAGTGCCTGAAGCTGAAAATACTTAAAATATTGTTTTACTTACACTAGGTCCGTACGTCAAGATATTTATTTTCCAGTTGTTATGATCTGTTCTTTGGAAACGTGCAAATGTATTCAGTGAGTGAGTGAATCAGTTGTTACTCAGTACTTTTCCTAAAATATTTTCTTGGCTAGGGTAACTTAATTTTACTTGAGAGATAGAATTACTATCAAATTTTGACTGCTCTGAACTGTTTCGATACCACTGAAAAAAAAAAAAAAATCAGCAAACATTCATTTTCATCATGGGGATTACAAATTGGGTTTAATGTGGACAATTCTCGGCTAATAAGGCTTATAATACAGCGTGCCATGAGCCAGGCGTGTGCGACTGTGGCTGTATAATCTCCCGGACTGGGCTCTTCATTAAATAATCATTTAACATTTGGAGACTCCACAGAAACAGGCCACTGACCCAATTTGGTCCGTTTGAGTTCCCACACAGAGCTCAGAAAACTGAAGTCAGGCTCCTAGGACAGCAAGGCACCATTAGCAGCTGGTGAGACATTTCTGGACTTTTACTGCCCCCTAGTGGATGTTGCTAGAGGAACACACATGCAGAAAGTAACCACTATACGCTTAAGTGTGGGTAATGACTGTGAAATCCTATAAGCAGGTTTAGCAGAAGGGTAAGGCTCATTACATTAGAGAGGGGACGCACTGTAAAATGCACCTTATATTTAACTGCCCACTGCACCACTCAGTGTAATCTGCAGTCTTTTTTCTCCATTCGCTTTAATTACACCCATGCTACATTTCTGTACAGCCTGGCCCTTACTGTAATAGGGTTACTTCAAAGGCAAAC
This sequence comes from Periophthalmus modestus, assembly GCA_019594935.1. Lineage (NCBI taxonomy): Eukaryota > Metazoa > Chordata > Actinopteri > Gobiiformes > Gobiidae > Periophthalmus > Periophthalmus modestus. The sequence goes on along the minus strand of JAIEZT010000304.1, from coordinate 10,497,326 downwards.
CGATACCAGCCCGTTCTGTCCATTTACCACGTTTAAATACTTTACAGAAATTAGAAATAACCGCCAAGTTAATGATGACCACTGCATAGCGAGTGCAGAGCAGAGTGTACAATGTGAGGAAAAAGCGTCTCTGGTTGAGAAGATAAAAATAAATCATTTTGTGGCATTTTGCTGCATATTGGACTCTACCACATATTGGACTGTGTTGGTCCAAAGAAAAAACACAATTGCTTATATCTGATTTTGCTAAATCCTTGCAACAACTGTTATCTGAAAACATTTTATAACTGTTAATAAAGTAATCCAGTTTGAGACAGTAAAAAGATAAATCCTGGCAGTCCTAAATCCTAAATAAAAGGGATGGATTATACATATAATACAGCATTGGCAGTGTAATCCAAATTTATTATGCATTCTATACATATAGGTTTGCTGTAGCAGATTGATACCAAATTATCAATATATCATTACTGACTGTGGTATCAAAAACTATTGATTCATGCAAATATATCGATGCCTAAAAATTCTCAAAAAACTGTGTCTGCATAGTACATTTACTTTGAAAATAAGCTCAAGCTGGGGTAGAGCAAAAACGATGATGAATAAGGTACAAAAAAAAGTCATTAGTATCGGTATCATATAAATATTGCGATACTTGCCATAGGATTACGTGGCATCAAATCAAAAAAGTAAATACAAATAATCTCTGGTATTGCTCATTAATACTTCATTATGACACACCTAGAACCAAAACAACAGAAAGCCCTTTTATGCAATGTGGAAAATTCTATTGTATTTTTTCCCAGAAGCAACCTCTTCCTCACTGTAAAGCCGGGGTGCAACCACACATGCTGTTTTTATCACACAGGGACATATTGTTTCCCGGGCACATTTTAAAAGATCATCTTGTTGACCTGTCCACTCAGAGCTTGTAGCTGCAGGGCAGAGTAACCCAGTAGGTGATGCTGCTGCTGTGGCCACTGAGCACCAGCACCGCTTCCAGCTACGGCAAACACTGAGAGACAAAAAGGAAACACAATTGATTCAACTATTGTCCATTAAAGAAATGTCTCCCGGCTAGAAAATAGAGCTTTTGTGATTAAGGTTGCTTTGTTTTGGCGAGTTAATGGACTTTGGATGAAAAGTTGTAAATCCTTTTTGGTGTGAAGTGAATAAAGATGCGGAAAGGGGGGAAACATAGGGCCTGCCAGACGCTGAGTTCGAAGGTTCTGTATCTGTGACGATAATTACTATATTGACTGAAAATGACAGAATATACAATATATTTGAGGGGTCAATATTTATCATGCATACTTTTTTAGCATTAGCAGTAAATTTTTGTATTTCTTTGTGGTACATCGATATTTGAGCTGTTTAGCGTCACTCATTTAAAATCAACATCCTTGTACACATTGCATATTGTGTGTTTTCTTATTACTTGAGCTCATGTTTTTTGTCATACATAAATTGTACTTAAATAAAATGTACTGTGACAAGCCTAGATGGATGATATTGATGCATTACTATCATTTTCAAGTGCTTTGGGGCCTCTTCTTTTGTCATCACACAAGAAATTAATTGACTTAATTGACTTACCTCAGTGAAAAAACAATATGAAACTGTGCCAGAGCCAGAACCAGCCTGGAGTTCTAGCTTAATCTCATTCCGATTATCACTTCGCCTTGAGGAAAACTGAAATGTTGCGTTTGTGGTCTTGTGCTTGTGCAGGTATGAGCTCCCTCAGTATGGCAGCAGGAGGAAGCTGATCTCTCCCACGGGACCCTACGATGAGTACGGGGAGGTGATAGTGGACGAGGATGGCAGTTACTACTACAGCCCCCAGGAGTCTGATGGCGAGGTACTACACACCTACTGAGGCTATGTATAAAACCACCCACTGAACGATACCTCCATAGGGAATCAGTGTTGTAAGGCAAATGTGGCAAAAATTACATCTTGGCTTTGCTTCAAAAACGTATGTTTCAGATGTACAATAATGTGCGTGATATTAAGGAAACCAAGATTTTATTTATATAACTGGCAACAAATAGGAAAGAAATAATGTTTTTTTTTTTTTTATTTGACAATTAGATGCTACTGTACTATTAGTATACTACCAACAAACTATCTTTTTCTAAGTTTCAGTGTTAATTTATTACAATTTTCTGCTATTATACTCAGATATTAAAATTATAATAGGTATGTATAATTATAATGCAAACCACAGAATTCTACATTTTCTTGTACATTTTTTCACCTTTTCATAACAGGTCTTTAATGTTGAAATATTCAAAACTTGCTTTATCTAAAAATATATATATATTGTTATGAAACAGGTGAAGAGGCAGACGCAGGGAGGTAGAGTATCATCTAACTCCAAATCCCCCCAGCCACGTCTTCCGAATACTTCTCCAGTGAAAACTAAAGACAGCAAAAAAAACTCATCAGAAAATACAAAACCCAAAAGTCCCATGGACAAGCTAAAGTCCATGATGAAAGTGGGCTCTCTGTTCTCCTCGGGAAGCAAAACCAGCAAACAACCTCCCGCTGTTCACCCGCCGTGGAGCAAAGCACGCATCAACCCTATGGATGAGGGGAAGGCTGGCCTGGAAAAACCCAAAAGAGGGTCAGAAAATCAAGTCAACGAACAAACGAGAGAAGAAAACACAGAACAAGAAATGGGGAGAGGTTTAAGAAGAATGCCAAACAATGGGATGAGGAATGGTTTTGCCGGGGGACTTGGACCTCCACCAGAACAGAGGAGAGTAGAGCTTCCAGGCTTGCCGTCTTCGAGCTGGTCTGGCACTGTTAGCAATGGGATACTCATTGATGGGACTTACTTCCAAACTGTAGCTGAAGCCAGCAAACCAGCTCCAGCGAAACAAAAGCTTAGCGAGGCCTTGAGTCTTATCAGTCTGAGCAGGAGGCTCCAGGGAGCTACCATAGCAACAGACTGGGAAAACCATCCAGAAGAACAGGAAAAGCCATCTAAAGGTTTGACAGAGGAATGGTGGAGGAAAAAAAAACAAGAAAGCAAAGAGTCTAAAGAATCAGAATTGTCAGATACAAGCAGCCCTTCCTCTTCCATTACGGAAGCTGGAAATTCCAAGGATTCGGAATATGACACCATGTCCAAAACTGAAACTGAAGAATCGGATACAGAAAAAGACCTTAACACAACAGAAGATTCTGATAGCGAAGATGGGGAAAGCTCAGATAGTGAAAGCAGGAAAAACTCTAGTAGTAAAAGTGCCAAGTCTAGGCCCAAAACTTCCAGACAGCGTTCCCATTCAACAGATGAGGAAAGTGAGGAAGAGAGTGACGATGAAGAAGCGGAATCCCGACGTAACCATGATGACCTGTCGCCTATCATGGAGGACAGCGACGAGGAGGGGAGCAGTGGACAAGATGACGATTGAGATGCTATACAACAGAGCAAGCGCCAAAGATTACCCCATTAGCACTGAGTAAGAAGTGGGTGATAATGATTGGAGTGCAGTGATTTCCTGAGTGGATTTTTTCTTGTTTGGTGTGATTTACAATTGAGGATATGTCCTCCATTGCCCTCTAGTCTAGAATGTTTCCCTCTCTAGTCAGACAACTTCTATTTTACAGTTGAATCGTATATTATTGCTAACATAACTTTTGGTTGCATTGCTGTGTGGTGACCTGACTTTGCACATCTTTTGTTATTCTTTTCCAGTGGCATCTGCTCTAACACATAGCGCTTGAATTATGACTTGCTGTCCACATTTGAAATTGCAGAATGTCAGTATAACTTTTCTTTCTTTTTTGTTTCAGCAGGGGAGAGGAAAACGTCGGATCAAATTGGTGCTGGATCGGGAGTATGAAACCAGTTCTACCGGAGAGGACACGTTGCCGGGGACGCAACAAAACCGAGTAGCAGCCACTTTGAACAGCCACGCTAACGTCAACGGTAGCATCTACGTCGCTCAGAATGGATCTATAATTCGAACCAGACGCACAGCTAATACTACAAACACGCAATCAACTAACAATAACCTTAAACTTCCAATCTCCCCGGTCTTCAGCTCGCGGCTAGCCAAGCACTTTAAAAAATTAGACAAAATGGCCGCCACGCTTGAAGAGAGGATCCCAATAAATACCCAGAGAACAGCGGCAGACGGAGGGTGCACCATCTTGCGCACCTTTCAAAGCTCGGGAAAGGCTTCTACTTTGGCCACTTCCTCCTTCTCCAACACGGACAACAAGACTCTGAATGCGCTCAACACTCGAAACTCAAGTGTGTCCTTAGTCTCAACAAGCACCAGCAACACGGGCCCCGAATCGGCCGCATCCAAATCCAACCTCCTGAAGGCCACACAGGGCCCGCAGGTACAGACTGAGGAGAGGAGGGAGGAGGGGAGGGAGGGGGAGAGGGAGTCGCAGGTGGATGGGGGAAACACCAGTGATGAGGGGGGCCTGGTGATGGAGTGTCCCTCTGATCGGACACAGACGGACGAGGAGGAGCTGTGGATGGGACCATGGAACAGCCTGCACATCCCCATGACCAAACTCTGACTCACTGTGCTCCGGCCACTGTAAGGACTGCTACAGGTCATATCATCACGGCACCACTGCAAACAAAAGGGACGCAAAGAATCGGATGGTCCTCGGCTAAAAAGGCCAATTAGCATTAAGCTAGCCAAAGAGTTTGATGAGGATTTTCCACATGGGAACTATAGTGACTTTTTATTGTCTATTCAATGTTTTTTTTATGTCTGATCACCAGGACAACAACTCTTTGGTTTTCATTTCTAAAGAATATTTTAAAAACAAGTATTGTTTACCTGTTTTCGTATTATGGAATTTATTTAAATCCCATTTTATCACTTTTAAGCTAAACAATAAGGCAAAACACTATCCCGTGTGAAATATGCTTTCTATTAACAAAACAAAGGCTCTATTTTATTTTTCAGATCATCTTTGGGCAACTAGACACACTATATTTGCTATAAAGTATTTGTACTTTGTACGGAATTACTCGAAAATGAGATGAAGAAAGTATATGAGGATTTTCTATGGCCCTTTAAAGACTGTCTCTGTATGAACCTTGTTTATTCAGTATTAAGTTGGTGCAGCTCATACAGAATCTGCCTGGTTTCTTTGCATTGACACGTCCTGTATTGTTCATCCAAACCTGCCTTTTTACTGTTGTCAAGGTGCTTGGCAAACTTTACCCAAATAAAAGAATATTTCATTCACATGATTTAATTGATTAATTTACCATTTCATACGATAATAATAAAGACAAAGTGAGTGGGGCCTCAGTGGTGGAAAGGGGCTCTATTGTTGAAATTTTAGCCGCATTATCCCAGTCCCTGAGAAAAGATCAAAGGGGCAGTTTTACAGTTTTTCAACATCAAATTTTTCATTGACATGAATGCAACCTAATCCCAATCTTCCATTGTTGTTGTCAGTTTTAATAACTTTTAATTTAAATGATTATTTAAAAGTTAAGTAGAACTGAAAATTGTGGTCATCTCCCACTAACTAGAAAACTGACAAGATGAACTGTGGGTCTGTGGAAAATTTGAAAAAGAAAATTATAACATTTTTTATTATGCCAGTAGTTAATAGAACGGGCCAGTTTGCCCAGATGTAAGTTATGTGCGACAACTATATTTATCTAGGGCTGTGCCACACTGGTAATATACTTATTTTAAGAATTTGTTGTCTAAGTGCAAATTGAGTACTGCAGGATCAAACAACAACTTCCCATTACAATGCAAATTATTAGCCTATTATACATTACACAATATACAATATTGTAATATCAGTAATTTTACAGAAGTAGAATATCAGCCAAGAAGCAATTATAAAATACAAATATATTTTTTTTTACTTTTTAAATGGTGTAACTATGTCATGTAATATTTTCCGAGCAAGTAGAAAGTTCCTGCTCTGTAGGAGAATCCAAACGACTCTCCAAATCTGTGTCTTTAGTGCTCAGCTCTTCTGGATCTGCAGAGTTGTCCAGTTCCTCATCAGGGTTCTGCAGCAGTTCAGCAGGAACTTCTAACTCAGGGAGAGTTTCTCCACAGGTGGCTCCTTTTTTAGTCCCCTTCATCTCCTTTAGCTTTGTCAAAGCCAGACCGTGTGATGTTGTGATTCCCATTTGGCTGAGCTTTTTAAATACAGTCCTCTTCAAACCTCCACGTGCAATTATACTGTTGATGTGATAGGCCAAAGCAGACACACGGGGCTCCCTCCCTCTGAGTGCTATACAAAGAGCAGTACAAGCAGCCTCATCATTGATGTTTTTGGTGATTGTTTGAAAAATAGACCATAACAAAGGTGATCTGTGCTCGAGTTCAGAAATCAGGTTGTCCATAGAAAAAGACCTAAGGTCGTCTGGAGTAGTTTTGTACAACATACTTTTGTTGTAGGGATTTGAGAGCCTCTGACTTTCATCATTGACACCAACAAGAATCTTTAGTTTTACCTCGTCGAAAAGCTCTTTATGGGTGGAAAGCAAGTTGACCGCAGTCTTCCAGTTTTGGTTGGCAATGTTTTGGATGATTCCTGCTTCACTTTCAGAAGGAACTTTGACCTCTGATCTGTTGTTTGCATAGGTGGTTATGACCTGGGAAGAGTTTTACAATAACACGAATGTATCATTTTAACCATAACAAATCAATCTGTAGCCTTACACTTGAATTACCTGTGTGATACTCTTCCTCGTGTGCTGACAGGCCAGAGGGATAGCCCGGAGCTTCTTGGGTAGAGGCTTGTGTGGTGCAGGTGGAGATGGGGAGCGTGCTCTTTTATCACTGGATTCAGGTGAGTTTGTCGATGCTGTTTCATCCGTGTCTGTCTTTTCCTCTTCTTCTTTCCATTTGCGAAAGGCAGCCGAGTCATTTTCCAAACGTGTGACAATTTGTGAACATGATCGACACATGCGTGTCGATTTATTCTTGCTTGGTTTTAAATTCAACCCCAAATCCGCCAATCTGTCCGACATAGATTTCTGTTGTAATTTACTCCGTTCGAAAAGAAGCACTGTGTGGCTAAGAACGCCATTTATCCTCAGATATTTAGAGCAAAGACGACACCAGTCATTCACAGCATGTGTCTCGTCTACCCCAACATTTATCTGTAAAACTACGAATTCTTCACCGTCTTCTTTTATAGTAAATTGGCGAACTGCAGATTTTTCATTAAGCGCCATGGTGGATTTTATTACTTCCGCAAACGTCATATCCGCCACTTGTCTGATTGGTTGAATCCCGACCCTCCATGCGTAGGCCTACATAATTTAAAGCTTCTACTTCTGTCATGCATTTATATTCTGTAATTAATAGAGGTCATACCACAGAACTACTTATTGTGAGTGTGAAACAATTTGATATTTTGTCATGTTTAATTTAAGCCTTCCTGGTTTTCTTAAAAAAAAAATTAAAAAAAATCTCACTTTTCCAATGTACCAGTCAGCCTTTCAGTTTTTCTTATGGATTAATCAATTCTTAAAATTTATATGAAGATGCCATAGACTGGGGGCATATATTAGTAGAAATATTCAGCCTGCCTTCTGTCAATGTTTATAGACAGATCATAAATGACTTTTATTAAGTATTTGTGTCAGTCAGGGTGGTAATTACAAATACTCAGGATACTGTAATTGAGTAGATTTTTGGGGTAATGAGTAGATCTTTAAACCTTTTCTTGTGCTTGTAATGGAGTATAATTCTAGCCATGTAATTGTAATTAGTTATATTTCAAATCATAGAGACTATTACTGTGTAAGTCACTGAGTACATTATTAATAATAATCCTTAGCTTCTGAGATTGGACAAGATCAGGCTTTGCATTCATTGTTAATCACCATACAGACTTGCCAGATTTTTGTAGATTAAAAGATTATTGCTGTACATCATCAAAAAAGGCTCTTCACAATGTAAGTATTAATATTAAATTATATATTTTCCTTTTATTGAGTTTTTTAGCCATGAGTCATACAACAAAAACATTGGGGTTGTAAACAGTACATATTATACACTGCATAGTATGGATTTCTAACTGCTTAACTGTGTCATGTAATGTTTTCTGAACAAGCACTAAAAAGTTCCTTCTCTATACATGGATCTACAAGGCTCTCCAAATCTGTGTCTTTAGTCCCCAGTACTTCTGGATCAGCAGAATTGTATATTTCCTCATCAGGGTTCTGCAAAGTTTCAGCAGGAACTTTTAACTCGGGGAGAGTCTCTCCACAGGCGGCTCCTCTTTTAGCGCCCTTCATCTCCTTTTGCTTTAACAAGGCATGGTAGTATGATGTTGTAATTGCCATTTTACCTAATCGGTTATAAACAGCCTTCTTTATACCCCCACGTGCGATTATAGTGTTGACATGATAGGAGAAAGCAGATAAGCGGGGCTCCCTCCCTCTGAGTGCTATGCAAAGCGAAGCACAAGCAGCGTCATCATTGTTGTTGTTGGTGATCGTTTGAAAAATAGAGAGTAAAAATGGTGACCTGTGCTCGAGTTCAGACATCAGATTATCAAAAGAAAAAGACTTGAGGTCGTCCGGAGTATTTTTCCAAAGCATGCATTTGTTGTTGGAGTTTGAGTAGCTCAGACATTCCTCATGGATGGAAACCAGAACCTTGGATTTTATCTCATCAAAAAGGTCTTTATGGGTGGACATCAAGTTGGCAGCAGTTGTCCAGTTTTGGTTGGCAATGTTTTGGATGATCCCCGCTTCACTATCAGAAACAACTTTTACAATAGTTTTGCTCGCGAACGTAGTAATGACCTGAGAAAAAAGTTTATAGTAACTGTGTTAATAGGCTACATTTACTCTTAAACAAACCGTGCTTACTCAATAATACAGTCAACATTTTTTTTTTTTTTATTAAATGACTAGCAAAACAATTCATTCTATTGTACAATATTACAGTATACTGCCATTTAAAACAAATGCATACACAACTTTTTCATTTTTGTATAATGACGAAAACTAAAAAAAAAAAAATAAATAAATAATAATAATAATAATAAAAAATAAATTCATTAATCACACAAATCTTGAGTGAATAGATGAATAAGATAAAACAAATATATAAATCATAACTAAAATAATAATAATAAAATATATAAATTAAAAACATACATCATTTTAAAAAAGTCAATAAATGGTTGCCACTTTCTATAAAATTAGTTTACAGATTTTTATTTTATTTTAAATTTTTTTTTTTAACAGATTAGGTCCATCATCATGTAGAATCAGAAATAGTTACTTTTTAGACATTTTGATATAATAATGCCACAGTTTTTATTATAAAACGGTATGTGTTTTAAAGTCTATGTAGCCAGATAACGATTATTATCAAAACATGAAGTATGATCATTTTTTATGGTCGAATAGTCACCATAATTCGTCGGTCAATCGTTGCAGATCATTTAAAATCTTCTTTGGTACAGAATAGATATGCAAAAACATGACACAAGAGTCAGATCACAATGGGCAAATGTTATTCAAACACTATCTCTATTATTGTGTGTATTACTGCACATGTACACCAGATTGTTCCACAGAAAGTTGCATTTTAGTGGTTGTACCTGTGTGACACTTCTCCTTGCCTGCTGAGGAGGGGCAGCGCGGGGTTTCTTGGGTAAAGGCTTGTGTGGTGCAGGTGCTGCTGATGGAGAAGGGGAGCGGGCTCTTTTATTATCATCGCTGGGTTCAGGTGAGTTTGTGGATGCTGTTTCATCTGTGTCCGCCTTTTCCTCTTCTTCTTTCCATTTACGAAAAACGGACATGGCTTTTTCCAGGCGGTCCACCAGATGTAAACACGTTTTGCACATGCGCGTCGATTTATTTCTGCTTGGTTTTACGGTCAATCCTAAATCTAACAGTCTGTCCGATGCAGATTTGCATTCGGGTTTACTCCGTGAGAAAATAAGCACCGAGTGTCCTATAACGCCATTTCTTCTCAAGTTTTTACAGCAAAATCGACAAAAGTCATTCACGGCAGCAGTCTCGCCTGTTCCGACATTTACCTGTAAAACTACAATCTCCTCACCACCTTCTTTTAAGATAAACTCTCGAGGTTCATTTGCTCTGAACGCCATGGTGGGTTTTACTACTTCCGCATTCGTCTCTTCCCTCACTTCTGATTGGTTAATCCCAGAGTTTGTCCCGCCCCCTCTCATGTCATTCTTACATTACGAGAGTAACAGGTTGATGTGGCATTTAACTGCACTGTTCTTTTACTTTTAACAAACAACGACAGAAGCTGTTACTGTCACTATAGTGTCAGTTGCATTGTGGGTAAAAATAATATGAACCTATACTATAGGCTACAGTGCTTCATGTTACTATATTTGATCTAGGATTGTGCCGCAGTAAGGCAGGACAAGAATGTCAGCCTAGAAGCATGATATTGTCCAATTATGTCATATAATATTTTGCAAGGAAGACGAAGGTTCCTGCTTCATAGTAATATAGAGTTTTTTTTTCTTACTTTATGGGTTAAATCAATTTCTTAAACTTTGTAGGATGAAGCACAGATTAGAAGAATTATTCAGTTTTTATGCCTCCTGTGGATGCTTACAGCCAAAAATGGGTTCTGGCTCATGCAGGTCTTAAAATGCAGGCAAAACACACTGTAAATATTTGTAACAGAATGTGTAATCTCAGACTTGAGCCATATAAGTAATGTACAGAGTATGTAACATACATTGCATAGTACATCTTTTAATCATACTGTCATGTAATATTTTCCAAGCAAGCAGAAATGTCCTGCTCTGTAGGAGGAGCTAAATGGCTTTTCAATTCTTCTGGATCAGCAGAATTGTATAGTTCTACTTCAGAGTTCTGCAAAGGCTCACAAGGGACTTCTAACTCAGGGGGAGTGTCTCGATAGATGGCTCCTTTTTAATGCCCTTTGTCTCCCTTTGCTTTATTACAGCATTGTGGTATGATGTTGTAATTGCCATTCTGTTTAGCTGTTTGAAAACAATCTTGTTTATACCCCCACATGCGATTATAGTGTTGACGTGATAGGAGAAAGTAGATAAGCGGGGCTCCCTCCCTCTGAGTGCTGTGCAAAACGAAGCACAAGCAACAGCATCATTGTTGTTGTTGGTAATAGTTTGAAAAATGGAGAGTAAAAAGGGTGACCTGTGCTCGAGTTCAGACATCAGATTATCAAAAGAAAAAGTCTTGAGGTCCTCCAGAGTATTTTTCCAACGCATGCATTTGTTGTTGGAGTTTGAGTAGCTCAGACATTCCTCATGGATGGAAACCAGAACCTTGGAATTTATCTCATTGAAGAGTTCCTTGTGGGTGGACATCAAATTAGCAGCAGTTGTCCAGTTTTGGTTGGCAATGTTTTGGATGATCCCCGCTTCACTATCAGATGGGACTTTAACTATAATTTCTGCTCGGGAAGGTAGTAATGACCTGAGGAAAGCAGAATTATAGTCAAACATTTCATTTTACATACATCACGCTTAGATGATAATTTATTCATAGGATCTTCTTTGGTACAAAATGCAAGTGCAATTACAGGACACATGACCACAAATAACAAATGATTCTATTTCATCTCCACTAACCGCCAGAGGCAGTGCTTCAAGCACGATGATGATCATCCTTTTGCATACTCTTGCCAAAGAGTTGTTTGGTACCGTCGCAGGTGGCCACCTTTCTCAGGATGGTTCTTGACTCACAGTCAATGACTGTACAACCTTCGCTCAAGTAATTAGAATGTCTCTATTTTGGACATGCTGCAGGTATTTTAATGCAGGAGAGCCCTCCTTTATGTGAGGTTCCTCAGCCTACTATGGTTCCCCTGGGACTTTTTCACTGAGCCTACGTCGACATCCAGTGCTTGAAGCACCTCCTCTGGCAGTCAGTAGGGACGGAATACAATGAGAGTCACAGCAGAGCGCCCAGAGTGTTCCTCAGAACCATCATGCCTTCGCAAGAAGGTCTTTAGGGACTGAGTGTTACGTGACGATATAGACTCACGTGAGCCACAAGCCACTCACGCAATTAAATTCTCGACCTGCATATGCACAAGGATGATCATCCACTCCTTGAAGCACCGCCTCTGGTTGTCATCTGGGATTCGTAGAACCGCAGTTACAGCTGTAACTCTCATATTCAAATACTACCTCCACTATGGTTATATTACACACAGGAAGACATAATTAATCATTGTTTGTCATAAATGTACAAACATGTAGAAAACCACCAAGACACCAAGTTGTGTAACCACCAGAACTTCCACAAAAAGCAGAATGTTGTTAGTTTTACCTGTGTGACAGCTGGCCTGCCTGTAGAGGAGGAGGAACAGAAAGAGGAGGAGCAGAAGGAGGAGGAGGAACAGAAGGAGGAGGAGGAGCAGGAGGAGGAACAGAAAGAGGAGGACCAGAAGGAGCTGGAGCAGAAGGAGGAGGAGCAGAAGGAGGAGGAGGAGCAGGAGGAGGAGGAACAGAAAGAGGAGGAGCAGAAGGAGGAGGAGGAGGAGCAGGAGGAGGAACAGAAAGAGGAGGAGCAGAAGGAGTAGGAGCAGAAGGCGCAGCAGGAGGGCAGGTGAGGGGTTTCTTCGGTGGGGACGTGGGTGAATTGGGAAGTGATGGAGTGCGGGCTCTTATCACTGTGTTCACCGGTCTGTGGTCCTCTGCTTGGAATGTTTTGAGATGTGGCCCATGATGGAAAAAAAAAAAAAAAAATGGTCACCTCTGACTTAGGGTTTATTGACCTTAGGACTTAGGACAACTTTCATGGTATCAAGTAACCTGGGGCCCATTCACATATTAACTGTTTATTTGATTAATTTTGTTGCCCTCATTGTGGTGCCTTGTCATGGGCCCCAGTCCTATGGTTAAAAAAGTCACTGGTTTATTCATTATGTTACAATGGTATTAATAAAAAAAATAATAATAAAATAAAAATAAAAACATTTTGCAAGTTGCAAACCTTAAAATATATTTTATTGTGATGCTGGTAAATATGGCATTCACCAAAATACAATTCCTTCAATTCAAGTAAATAGTTGATGTTAACAGCAACATAATGGCATGTGCATGATGTGGAGTGTAACATGTTGGTGAGGAGCTATGGCATGCTCATTCAGAGGACATAACCAAAAAACCTCACTAAAGAAAAGGCATCATGCTGCTGTTGGGAAAGGACAATTTTACAATACAATTATAATAAAAACTAAATAAGAGTACACTTAGTTAGGAAGTTGAAATAAATAAAAAATATTGACAAGAAATGATACACAGAAAAATGCCAACCAGGGCTTCACATTGAAATAAATAATGATTTATCACTCTTTCTTTACCATGATACATTCAAAAGCAGGATCTACAAAGAACAAAGGAGGAAAGTGAACCACACAGCTGGGCTCATGACAGATGTGAAGAAAATGTCCCTTTGCATTTCATGTAGGTGATGTGTTTCACTATGGTACATTTAATCAGTGCAGCAGTGGGCAAAAGGCTGGTGTGCTTAATAGACATTTCCTGAATGAATAACAGGATTAGAGAAGCCACTATGCAGCTGATTATCATGTGCAGAAAGAGCTGTGCTTTCGGGAATCACAATCTTATTTACCTAAAAACCTATTAGACCAAAGCACCACACATGCTCCTGCACTTAAGGAAATAGGCCATACTACCAGTGCCAAATCAGGGTGAAAATAAAACGTACATCAATCACATGTGGACCAAAGAAACATGTCTAAAGAATAACATTAGTTTTTGCCAATTAACAATGGAATGTCACTTCCCACGTTTATTCGCCATTCTTTTACCCAGTTCTGAAGAATTAGGTAGATACCAAAGATACTGATTTTCAATTGCCAATTTAAAGAAAATGTAAATAATGACAAAAATAAATATGTATATCTTTTTTCATAAGGAAAAAAGTAAACAACAAATTACATTTCAGTCAATCTAAATTCAAACTTTGGGCTAAAAATGTGTAGTTTCCACATTAATCTCAGGAAACAAGAACAATGCAAATTTAGCAATTTTGAAATGACATGGCAAAGTAAAACAAAATGTTCCCTCAGTAAAATCAATAAATCAAATCAATCCCAGTTAAAATTTTAAAGGGAACAAAATGCAGACTCTGAAAGGTCACTGTCTCTGGATGACCACCTGCGCCTGCTGATGTGCGCACATGTACAGTACTGTTATAATCCAACAGTGTACTAAACAACTAAACAAGCCTGCTTGTCTACCTTCATCTCTACATTCTGTACCATCCTTCCTTTCATTGTTTTTGAATGCAGCACACCTCATTTAGTCTCTATAGTGTAAAATGCAGTTTAGCTACTTGGTGGCTATTTGTAAAGAATGCACATGATTTTACATGGTGTGTAGAAAAAAAATTAAATTATCTGAAAGCAAAATCCCCAGTCATCTAAATGTGGATGTAGTTTGACCTATGTCCTCCATTTAGTTTCTAAAAGGGCCACATCTACTCCTCAAGAAAACACCTTGTTCTCTACAACATGACTCCAGAACTCCCCAAACCCGGAGCCTTCATAGCTGCTCTGTGATATGAGCCTCAGCTCTAAAGTGACGTAACATGGGGTCTTCAAACACAACCCCACCCAAATGTGACTGTGTGAACCCTCAGGCCTTTGTCTGTCCTCTACCAAGTACCAGAGCTAAGGTCCAGTCCAGGAGGGTCTTGTACTACCAACTAAAGCAGGACTGTGGAGTCTATACGCCCTCTGCTCCAGACTGAGCTGAAACCTTCAATACTCTCGATACCCTTCGAACTGGTCAATGTTGAACTCTCTCACTCATCTGGCTTTATTTGTGGATCTTCCAGTTGCGGAGGAGGTGGAGTGTCCAGGACGCAGGGGTGAGAGTGGAGAGGGGGAGCGGGCTTTCTCGGACCGGTTTCCTGGAGGTGGAGCTCTGCATGAGCCTCCCCTCTGTCACCCAGGCCTTCAGCCCCACTGCTGCAGACAGGCACCCTGTGGGAGAGAAAGCACATTTACACATTTACACTACCAAGTCACTGGTTACAAGTTAATAGTAGCCTGAGAAATCTACAATTGAAAGTACGAGTATTGGGCGAGCTGTTATTTTTATATTGTTTATTACAATATACTGTATGTTCACCACGATTAGCTCAACATTATATCATACCCCATAGTGTGTCTCCTACATGGAAAACGTCAATGTAAAATCCCATATTTGTAAAAACACCACATTTAATCATTGTTACTTCAGTAGAAACATATGCAGATGAATGTTAACTCTGTGTGAAAGGCCCAGAGAGGTTATTTAGAGGCACTACCTCTGTTGCCGCTCCATGCACAGACAGCAGACAGAGTCACTCCTGGAGTTCAGTCAGAGCCACACAGCATGCTGCTCTCTCGTCCTTACTCTGCACCGGACCGTCTGCAGCGCCCCCTGTGGTCATACTGCGACTGCGACTCGTCAGCTTCTTCAGTTCGCTGGCAAATGACATCACTTTCTTCTTATCCTCGCGCCCCATCTGGACAACAGGAGTTTTTGGTCAGATAAATGTAATGCCATGTTATTGTTAGTTCTTGGAATTTTCCTCAGATAGACATGTTAAAAAGCCATGCAGTTACTTACCAAATGGCACAGTCCTCAAAATGACTCAATAGCAATGCATTAATTTAATCAAAATCTTATTTATTCATTGAGGCAAATAAATACATAGTGAGGTTAATGCCTCTATGTAGGCTAAAAAGAATAAATACTGCATAGACAGAGCAACAGAACAAGATTAGGCATAAAAGCAGACAAGCAGGTAAAAATAGCCATGCAGGTTAAAATAAGACAAGCACATTATATTGACTAAAAGGGTTAGTGCCATAAAACATTCAGAATAAGCAGAGCCATGTCAAAGGTAGCTGATCAAAGCATACATAGAATAAAAAGTCTCTCTCTATATTCCTCCACGGCCCTCAGAGCTACCTGCTCCTTCAGTTTGAGGATGAACTTCCCAGCGCCGCGCCACCGGCTCTGTGCCTGGTACACACACTCCTGGTCCTGGAGCACTCTCTGCACTGGTTTAGATGCAGATGACTTCTTTGTGGAGCCTCCTAAGTCCTTGGTGACCTCCTCCATCAGGACATAGTCACTTGGGTTAGGGTTGGACAGGATGCTGCAGGAGTACTTGGCCTTTGACAGAGTCTGAGGGACCACATTCTGTTAACATAATGTACTAGATCATAGTAATACTCTTGTTCATATGTGTTTACCTGTGTGATGATGTCTTGTGCAGTACTGTAGCGTGGAGCTTTGATGACTGTGTGCGGCTGCTCAGGGGAAACTTCATGAACCTGGACAAAGAACATGGCATCTTCTCCTGCCTCTCTACTACTGACTGCCAACTCCTCTTCTCCATCAGGACACAGGCCTTTATCAGCCGCTTTCTGCAAAATAAGTTTAGGTCCTCAAGCATTATTTTCAAATGATAAAAACGGCATGTCAACACAGAGAACTATAAAATTAGGGGGTGTTTCCAACATTAACCAGTAGGGGGAGATATAGGATAAATACAATTCACACAGCCAATGATGGTTCTCACTTGGCTTGATTACATGAGTAATGACTCTGTAACATAGTATTAAGTGACAAAAAACAAACAGAAATTTAATTTCTGACTAACACTACTAACACAAATGTAGACTGTAATGTAATGTAGACTATACTCACTGTCATCAATATTTGGGTCCCATAAACTACAGATAACATAACAAATCAAAGGTAAAGCAATACCTCTTCTCTGAGCTTCAAACAGAGCCTCCCCACATATCCTTCGTCTGTGGTCCAGTTCCAGAGCAGTCGGAGGACTTTCTCATCAGGGGCCAGAGTCCGGACCTGAGCAGACCTCTTTACGTCGGCTCCGCGCTCCTTGGATAGAGGCAGTTTCTCCTCACACAACACATACTCACATGGCCCCTCTGCAGAGCTCACAGCCTGCAACAGGAGGACTATATTTACACGCTAGTCTTAAATCACACTTTAAACAGACAGTTTAGACAGAGCACAGCAGACATACCTTCTCCAGCAGCTGCCTGACGGTGGTGAGTTCTGTCACAGAGAACAGTGTAAAAGGCTCAGGACCTGGAGCTCCATGGACTGTCACTTTGTGCTGCTGCGATGATCGCTTATCCTCTGAACTAAAAAGCTACAAACAAGATGCAACATAGAAAATATGTAAAGCAGACTGTAATCACAGTATATGTGAATTATAGAATACAAACCAGGGATGCAGAAGTGGCGCCCCCTGTTGGACTTTCCTCTGTTCTGGAGCTGCAGATAAATAAACTGGACACTTCCAGAGGCTCATTGTGCTGTGTCCTGAGCTGGACATGCCTGTAGCCTGGTGCACATAATAGAGATGTACATTATTTTAGGATTATAAATGACAATGTATACATTTTGCATTTGATATCATGTTTTATCTTACCAAGCTTGAGGGCCTTCAGAGACAGTGTCCTCTGTGCGGTGGTCTGGGAGCTATTGTTCTCCACCACAGAGAACCGAATGAAGCACAGCTCCTCAAAGTAGACACTGAACTGGAAATGCTCGCTCCACATGGGGTTGAGCGTGTTGCGGTGGATTGGTTTGGTTCTGAAGTGGCAGCTGTCCATGGGCATGCCCAGAATGTCCACTTCCACACAAGGGCTGCCTGAGCTGTTCCCAGTACACACGTTCTGACCAGAGACAATCTGCAGCACACAAGATAGACTCATTAAGAGATATATACGCACAAGTGGCACACACCAACTGCATTTTCATGTGATTTAAGAAAAATGTATTCGATTCATCTTAATTTATCTTTGTTTTACAAATATCCCACCAAGTTGCATAACCAATTAAATGAATTGAAGATAAAACTGATAATGTAATGTGGCTGTATAAGTGTGGCTGTATAAGTGTAGCTGAGAGTGATATTGCTTATTGGATAGCTGTATGCAATAAATGCTTTTATGAGGCCAGTTCTCATTTCCTTTACTTGAGTTAAGTGGGTGGCCTCCTTAACTGTCACATTGTCCAAACACAACCAGCTCACATCGCAGTAAAACTGTCTAAACATGCCTTAATGGGACTAATAAGTGTAGGATAGTGTGAGTAGTCCTCATTGCGTGGTATCTGAGCAAGCTACAGCAACAGAAAATGCAATATTCATTATAAAATATTCTCATTTTCTTTACTCACTGTGATTGAATAAAGAGCAGGGGTCATTTTGTCAACATCCCTCTCGATTGGACAGAACTGTCGGTAAAGAGGACAGCTGCGATCCCACAACACTGCAGGTTTCAGAACGTATCCACATCCACCATTGGCTTCAAATAATGCCACATTTAGTTGCATTGATAAATCTGGGTAGTAAAAATACATGCAAAACATTAAATATAATTAGAATTGCAAACTAAAATAGAGATTACAGCATGTATTTGAATATGTTTATACCAAAAGGAGTGTATACAGCAAACACATTCTGCTTTGTTGACAAATGGCAACAAAGTTTTTCTGATCTTAATGACCATTGACAGATTAAGAAGATTCTCACATTATTAAGTGTGCTTAGAACTGATTCTGAAAATAAACCACAACAAAATTTATGAGGTTGAAGAACTGTGTTATGGGCTCTGAAAATCTCCAAATTCTGGCCAGTGAAAACTAATTGGTTATTCATATTTCAATGAACCTAATTACAATGGCCAGTGAGAAGTAAAAAATAACGCCAAGCCCCGCTGCAGCTGATCTCTGATTTACAGGGTTGGATTTAGAAATTGTCTTATACGGTTTCAAAATTGTGACTTCTGAAGCATCCTCACCATCTGTCTGATAGTTGAGGGCCACCAGCTGAATGCCGTGCAGCCAGAAGAGCAGAGGGTTGGGGTTGGTGGAGTCGATCCGGGTGGCAGCGGGGTAGGTCCTGAGCAGCTGGCCCACCGTGTGCTGGATCAGCTTCAGAGAGTAGCGTCGGTACAGTCGCTTGGCCGCGTTTTCATTCACAGAGGAGATGTGGTAACACTTTGGGGTCCGAATGATGGCACTGAGACAGGTCGGGGCGTTAGGGACAGGAGAAGTCTGTTCTTCCCAGCTCAAACGCTCACTGCCACCTACACACAACCATAATGATAGAACATTTTTTCTAATAGTTATTTTATATGCAAGTTAAGTTATAGTGCCTTTAAATTGTCTTAAAAGGTGCAGTGTGTAGCTTTTCTTGTGAAGAGTTTACCACCTGCTTGTCTCCATGAAGATGCTATTGCTTTGTCTAGAATGGTCTGCAGTATGGCATCAAACATTTATTTTCATGCAGACAAGCCTAAACTATTAACCATGTAGTGTGTAAATGACTAATGGTGTAGTCAGACCTCATCAAAACTGGGGACTAAACGTCATAGACCAGAACTAGAATAGGACCAAACCAAGTCTACATCAGACTTGTGTCAGGACTAAACTGAACTTGACCCAGTACTAAACCAGGTCAAATTTAGACACACCCTAAATCTCATAAGCCACTACCCATTTACAAGAAAATAATCCACTCCACTTTCACCCCTCATGCAAGTTAAAAGGGTAAAACTTTCCACAGTTTTTTAGTACATGGAAATATTATGGGACCCTGGCCTTTTCTACCTTTCCCAGGGGTGCGGTTCTGTGCCACGACCTCCCCTGTTGTGCTGCAGCGAGTGGGAGCAGTTCCGAATATGGACTTCCTGCTCTTCCCCCGGTCCTTCCCTCGGCTGGACCCAGTCGGAGACAGAGTGGACAGGCCTGAGCAACCACAAACAAGTCACCGAAGACGGTCAACAATACAGAAAAGAATACAACTTCTTAATTACAAGGGTCTCACTATGCATCTATAATTATATGTTTATTTATCAGAAGCAGCAAATACATGTCTACTGCTTTCACGCCCATGTACAAATCCCTGGCATCAAACAAAGGTTGCCGTTTTAAGGGCAAAAGTCTTTGAGTTAAAGACACCAGGAGACTGAGGGAGTTAAAAAAAACAAACATATAACTATATTTATATACACGCACACACACATATTTTAAATCTGAAGCATTTTATATTTGCAGACCCAGTTTTGAACAATTCACAACTATCCTCGCCACCATTCTTCATCAGGATTTGAAGTCTTAAAACCAACTCCACATCAATGTTTGTACTACTTGAGATATATCACCCGTTGTTAAAAGAGAGTACTGTGTAAAAGGGACTGTAACAAAGTGAAAGTGAAGGATTGTTACCAGGAAACTTAATGGCCTGGCAGTAGATGACCAGATCTGAGAGCTCCTGTGCGATCTGCCGACTCTCCTTCTTATTCTGAGGCAGGTAAAACTCCTCTCCTAGCTCCATGTCAAACACCTGCTGAGGAACAAAAACAATAGCGGTGTAACTATTTAAAAGGGCAGGATTATTTATTACAAACACAGTATCTGAACAGCTACAGTCATCGGTGACTTCTCCATTACCTTTCCTTTACTCTGGCTTGTGCTGTCGGCCTTTTTCCTCTTGGGCATTTCCTCAACTGGATGCTCGTCTTTTTCTGCAGGGCTCTTCCCCTCTGGTTTGTCATCCAGGATATTATCTGTGCAAATTACTTCTTTAGTATATTATGCTTTCATAATTTAAAAAGTCCTTAAATCAGCAAACTTAAAAGGGTCAATTTTATTACTAGGATAAAGGTGGTAGTTACTAGTATTATGTACAAGAATGGTAGTCATAGATGAGGCAGGGCAATATGATATATTTGATAAAAATCAAATCAACATTTCATTCCTGTGACAATATGCTATTTTGGTAACATCTCCATTTTATCTTGAATGTGGCTCTATCCTCAAACAAAGACACTTTGGCCATACACACCTCCTACTGGTCATCCACAGTAATGGTCTGAGTGACAAGTAGATTTAACCGATTGCTGTAAGTGTGAACTTTTAGAAGAAACAGATTATTTTAATTACCTCTTAAAGGCTATGTAAAGATACTAAGTTTACATGAATTGTGATATTATTTTATGACCCACCCTAGTCATACGGCACAAAAGTCAAACTATATATAAAGTCTGCTTTAAACAGTGAAGCTTTGCAATAGCATCAAATGAATGTCATGATAAAACAAAATGCAAGCTCCTGTCCTTTGCCTATTCTATTCTTCTTGTGAGATAGCATGTTAGGACGATGCTGTGGGATTGTGCGGGCCCTGGTGCTTTCCCCTGGTCTGCGTTTGAGCGTAGGGGCAGCGCGGGGCCTGAGAAACCAGATGGCTTTTGTTTTGTTTCCCTGATGAGTCTGCCCAGCCACGGGCGAGGTCATAGACAAATACAGTCAAAGGAGCAAAGCAGGAGGTGCTGTTTGCGTGGGAGAAACTGAGCCTCGAGATCAGAATACGTAAAGATGAGAGGTTATCTGTCCCTAAACTTATAAAACAAAATGGCTCACTCCACCATAATCACACATCAGACATGTTGGCAACAGACAGGACAGACAACAAGAAAAAAACAAGCCACATCAAGCTTAAGTTCATAGACCACTGAACAACAGCATTTCATCAACAACCACATAATTTCAATGGTAACTGGCATTTATAGTCTAAAGGTGCATGATGCAACTTTGGTGAAGGGTCCGCTCCTGCTTGCCTCCATAGAGATGGTGCCTGGAATGTTTTGCACTATGGCATTAAAATTATCCATTTTGCATTTCTTCAGTTACTTCTGTTTTTACTGCAAAAAATAATACCTTTCTACCAGAAAAGTTACATAATGCACCTTTAACAGTTAAGGCAAAAGTTCTAACTAAAAAAGCTCCCAACAAAGAGACACTTTACACCCAAAAAAAACATGCACTAGATGCAAAACATTTTCAAATTACCAAAGCATGTGAACACACACTTGTTATTGTAGTACTTAAGTTTGAAGGGCAACCAATACATTCATGTCCAAATAAGATAAAGTCAGAAACTGCACCAAGCCATACATTTACCTTCAAGGCCATAGGAGGCAGTAGAGGCTGAAAGGACATCAGCTAAGTAGGCAACAGAGAAGAAAGTAGTGGGAGTCAAGTATCAACATCCGAAAAAGAAGAGTAGAAATTGGGAAATACACCTCAGAAGTCAATGTAGTGTACTGTGCAGTTCTCACCATCTGATAAAGACTCATAGTCATAATCGTACTCGTCTTCCTCCTCTTCATCTTCCTCATTTGTGTGGTTGCTGTGAGATGGGATGCCATGTGAGCCGTTGCTGGCCTGAGCTTGCATATGGGCAAGCTGGTGAGCCTGTAAAGACACAGGAGTACAAATATTTAGAAAGGCAAACCACAATCTAGCTATAATCTTTCTGTCCATAAAGTGGATATATACAACTTCCTAAGTGTAAACAATGCAGCACGTTTTGTTAGTGCTACACCGTAAACTGAGAGGAAATGGTGCTATGGATGTGCATTCATAATTAATGTTTGACAGCACTTTTATGAAGACTGTTAAATATTCTATGAACCAGTGCAGTTTGAAAGTGCCTGTACGAGCTGATAATAATACACATGAATTATGCACAGAGGCTTTGATAAGTGAGTGTGGATGTTTGATCAACCTTCTGCTTGAGGATGTCCACAGGCGCCTGGTGGGCTTTGAGCTTTTTGTTTTTCAGCAGTATCTTGCCCCTGAGTTGCCATGGCGAAGGTAGGTGGGGGTCATCGCTGAAGTCGCTCTCAAAAAGGAAACGGGTCACAAGACGATCTCCAAACACAGTCTTGGGTTTAGACAGAAATATTATTAAAAAGTTGAAAAAGCAAGTTGGAAAAATATACTGTATGTATGATTCTATGGAGTAAAATAGTGAAATATGCAGATCAAATTGTGATGACTATGGTTTGTAGTATTGGCAACCACAATTTAACACCAATATAAATACATATAAAATATATAAATACGTCACCAAAATAACTCCAGCCTTTACATTTAAAATTTAAATTCTATTGCAATTAATTATGCAGCCATAGAAAGTAAGTAAGTACTATAATGTAAAAAAGAAAAAAAGGCTTCAAACTGACCCACTAAAAATAATAAAAATAAGTGTTTGGAAATGTGTTTATATTTTTCAAAAGCAAACAAACAGAGACACACAACACAGGATGACTAGAGGCACTGGGACGTGCTGAAATGAAAGACATTTCTTTATCAAATTGCTCCTTTGGGAGGATGGCATGTCAGGAAGTTTCATCATGTAAAATCCCAATGATATCTGATGATGCATTAGTCATGCTAAAATATGTGCGCCCTTCAGTGTCCTGCACGTTTTAACTAAAGTCATGAAATTTCAGCCTTGAAATGAAAACAATATGTCTATTATTTTTACCTTAAATATCTCAGCCATCTTGCGCTGTTGAGGGAGGGAGCAGTGATTCTCTATGGACAGTATGACCGGCATGTCAGAGGTGACGAATGCAGAGCGGTTTACTGCTTCTACCACATCCTACAATGAGAAAGCAAGTAGATAATAATTATTAAAAGACAGAGGAATATAAGCCACATACTTTAAAATACCTGAAAGAAAATTGTGTTAATCATGTTTGTTTTCTAATTACGCAAAGGGGTTCATACCTTAAAAGGAATCTTGGTCGTGAGTGTGTGCCCGTGATAGATTACTGGCATCCCATCATCCCCATCCCAACAGTCCAGCTCAACGCTCCTACAGCCCTGCAATAAAACCTGGAGAAGGCATTTCTATAAGCGCCAACATAAAACATAAAAACTATAAAACATGTCTGGTTTGACACAGCAGCATACCTGACTGTAAAGCTCTACAGAGGACTCTCCTTTGAGCTGGTGTCCGGTCAGGTACGTGTTGTGAGAAGATTCAATGTAATAGTACGATAGTGGATACTGCAGCTCCTCTGGGTTTATCTGGGATTCCTCATTTCTTGAAGCAAAATTATCCTTGTCCATTAAATACCTATCGTGAACATACATCTTAATAATATGACCTTACTGTTTAGTTTAGTAGACTTTTTCAACATACCTTGCAAATCCTTCAAATGACATCCATCCCATTTGTCTCATACTCACAGACGGTTCAAATTTCTGCAATAACAAATAAGTTACAGTTTTTATTAATGTCAGTGGTATAAAAAGTATCTTGTTAGCATTCTCCCTATTGTCCTACCTGAATAATGCTGAGAATCTCGTCATAGCTAAGGTGTTCTTTTTGACAGTTTACTAAAAAGTCGTTGAGCTGAAGGATAGACAGTCCCAGGACCCCCAGAGAGGCGTTCTCCACCCCGGTGCCGTTGGTCACGATGCTGGCCGCTGCGATGGCGTCGGAGATCTGCTTCTGGTTGTCCGACATGAGCTGTCTGGTCCGGATAAACAAACCCAAATCCGAGCCGTTCCTGGTGAGTAAGTCTGAGGAGTGAAGGAAAGCACAGAAGTTAAGGAATACTGTTTAGATGTATTTGTCTTTATTATCAACAAGTGTGCAGATTGTACCGAGGTCTGGCTGTGTGCCTGTGTCTTTGTCGTCTATCCTGAGGTTTGTGTAAAGAGGTGCAGACTCCGGACCTGAGCGACTACAGGGGATCGCAAAAGTGTCAAACAGCTCCTTCAGGTCCTTCCTGCTACGGATGCTGCAGACGAATGGAGGCAGAAATCGAATTATTTATCATGTTCACAACAAACTATCAAAATGTTTTCTTACTTTAACAAAACCGGAAAGCTCCACACTGTTAAAACTATGAGCATACAATAAAAAGTCCTTATTTGTTCGTTTATCACAATAGCTTGAATAGTAGCAAAAACAGCACAGTAGAGAACACAATACAATCTTAAAAATGTAGAATGATTGGTATGAAAATAATCCATTGCTTATCATGGAAAAGCAGCTCCCTTTCTTCTGACAGAGAAAACAGAAGCTAAATATTTTAGTGAAGATCCTTTGGAAAATCTCCCAGACATGATAGCTTTGGAAAGCATTTGGTTTATTTGTTTTATCATACTGACTTGTTGATAAAGACAAAGGAATTATATCAAAAGGGAGTGACATGAGAAATATTTGACAAATATTTTCAACATTTGTAAATAAAAACGGTTTACAAAACTTGTCAGCTTTCTAAACACAAGCTTTAGAAAACATAAAACTACATACTTTGCACCATCATCATAAAAACTGTGGTATTCACCTAAAGGATTTGAAAAGCTCCACAAATTCGATGAAGCTCATGGTGCTGTCAGAAATCATCAGGTTTTGGAAGCCTTTGAAACAACCTTTTCCTCGGCCATGCCATGACCGACTGCTCCATGCCCTACAGCAACAATAGGAAAAATTTTTAGCATGTTGTTTTAGATTAAACTTACACATGTTAGGATTGATCTAAATATAAAATAATAACTTGATGTCACTTTATCCCACATACCCAGGTTGTGACTTGGTGCTCCCTGACAGGATCGGGGAGGACTGTGGCCGGGAATGGCTGGCCCCAGTCATACTTGAGGAGGAGGATGAAGAGGAAGAAGACACTAACAACCCAGGACTCCGATTGGACGAGAGGGAGAAGGGTCCGGGGAAGCCATCCTCTGTGGGGCAAGGAAATTCTGTTTGTTTAAAAATGTACTAAGTAACTTTTCAGCCTCCATAGAGATATTACTGTGTTGTCTGGAACTGTTCCACAATATGGCATCAAACATTCCAGGCAAAGTAATAACATCTCTATGAAAAAAAACAGAACTTTCATAGAGCATTTTTATGACCTTGACTTTGATCATGAATACCTGGATCTTCTTGGTCCACACTCTCTGACTCGGGCCCGTTTCGATACAATCCCTCCTTACAGCTGCGAGTTTTCCTGGAAACCATTTCATCATCTGTAGCGTCTCCACTGTCTCCCTGTGTAAGTGGTACACACAATTTACAGATAAGAGAGCCATCCGTCAGCAGCCGGCCGTACAGTGAGCGGAGAGAGGAAGACAGAGGAGAAGAGAGTGAGCAAATGGTCCAAAACGCGAGCCAAATGTGGTGTGAAATGGACAGCACTGACCCGCACTAAGACCTTCTTCTTCTTCTTGGCCTTTTCATTGATTCCCAGAGGGCTGTTTTTCTGTGCGGCCGTTTTCTCCACTCCCCCAGAGCCCATGTTCCACCGCCTCCCTCCAAACAGCTCAATGGCCTGGGCTAAAGTAGGACCCTCATGCCTGCCATCCTCCTATTTAAAAAGGTATGTGTTTCTCAGCAACTATTAATCAATACACTGACATAAAGAGTGGAAGTGAAAAGTAAGCAAAACCTTATAGTTTACCTGATACAGACTGACGTATTGCCTGCGTAGCCATTGCAGTCTTTGATCTGGGAACTTCTTTAATTTTCTGATGGCATTTACCAGCTCTGACAAGCCTTTATACAGCATGTGTGCAGTGTTCTTAGGGGCAACAAAGTGCAGGAGTCTGATGGAGAGAGAGCTCATTTAAGTTGTAACATACATGCAATATACCTATACCTTGATCTGTGTGATAGGGGTGGGCGATATTAACAAAAAATATATTTTTTGAAATACTTGTTTTGTTAGTGTTTATACAGTTTTCTTACAGACACTCAATTGGTTAGTTTTTGGTCTTCATTAGTCCTAGACCAGGTCTAAAATGAGACTACACAATTGTTATATTAGTTATAAACAAGGACTAAACCCAAAGGACAACAAAAAAGTGGATTAAATTGACTAAATACAGCAAATAACAACACTGAAGATTAAGATTGATTAAATGTCTGACCTGTTGTCAGTGGTGCCGAGTCCATAGAGGAGGCTCAGACCATTCTCCTCCACAGTCATCTGACTCAGCTTGTTCTGTACACACACTCCATGTATGTCGATGCCCTGGTGACCCATGAACACCGCCTGTGCATTCACATCAGAACAAACAAAAACATTACTCCAGAGGCATTATGGGACAGGTATTTACAGTCTAAATGTAAGGATCACAAACCTTGACAATGCTAGGTCCAAAAGGCCTTCTGCTAGTCCTACTGCAATGGTGTGTCCTGATCCAGAGGGGTGCTCAGACGAAAAGCCCCCACCACTCGGAGGCTTACCTGTCGTAATTCAACACATTTATGAGATGTTTCAAATACAGTAAAAGCAGAGGAAATGGAGCAGTGTCGGCACATTTACAAGTAGTTTACACTGCCTGTATTGGAGCTGACGTTGCGTGTATACAGAGTTTTACAGCAGGAAAAGCTGGACAACGATATTGTTTCAACCATGGAAAACTACACTACAGTCTCACAGGTTCACTAAAGGTGTAACTTTTGGTGAAGGGTCTGCCACCTGCTTGTCTCCATGGAGATGTTATTGCTTTGCCTTGCCTGTAATGTAGATCGCAATTCCAGGTCAGATATGTGGAGAGGCGGGCCTGCTCCCAGAATGCATGTTTTTCAAGGTATTTTTAGTAATTGAATAAATGCAAGTTAGATGTTTAATGCCATATTGTGGAACATTCCAGGCAAAGCAATAACATCTCTAGGGAGACAAGCAGGTAACGGACCCTCCACCAGATACGTTAACAGACATGATTGTAGCTTAAATAGACAGCCCTGTGTAAGTACCCCAGGTGAGTGTGACATTGTCAGGCTGGAGTCGCAGAACACAGCGCGCGGTGATGTGGCTATCCTGGTCATAGTGGATCACCGTGGCTCCTTGTAGCAAAAACTGATGAATATCAGGTTGTAGGGACAGCACATACCTGGGGAGACATGTTTAATTAGTGGGCTTAATTACCACCTTTTAATATTTTATTTTGAATGATTTCTTACCAGGGAATGAGTTCTGTGTTGTGGCTGAAGGCTTTGTGTGCATCCTCACTGCTCTGAGAATCCCCATCCTTTGACACAGGTTCTGAAGACAAGTCGTTTTCTGAGTCGGACAAATCTCCCACCATGAATCTGTGCATCGAGATGAAAAAGTGTCATTTTGACATTTTCGTTTAGGAATAAGATCCACCATGCATAATTTTTCCAGTGCTTTCAAATGCTTTGTTAAAATGCAATAAAATCAAAGAAAAGCACAACCAAAAAAAAATAAAATACACTGGGCTCTTAAGCAGTGACTGAACAAAAAAAATACATCATGCTTTTTCCAATTGTAATCAATCAAACGGCATTCTAAATCAGATTAAACCTATGCAATAATGAAATAGTCATTTTAGCTAAACCACTTACAAGACACGGCTTGAATCTGGTGGGGTCCTAAATGAACAGGAACTAAAGTGGAAGAGGGAACAATGGGAAGAACAATCATGTTTATTCATAATTCAAATAATGATACTGATGAAGATTAAATAACATGGCAAAGAATAAGGAATTAGTCTTATGTAGAGCTTTTCCAGTCACTACTATTTTAGATGTGTTTTAAAGGTATTCCTACATGAGTCATTTCTAGTAGATGCAAGAACCATAACAAAATGTATAAACTTCCTTCAGAAAGAAAGATCTAATCACCTCCAACTTCAGCCGCTGAAAAATTACACATGGAAAAAAAAAATCAGATAAATACAGTAAAAAATATCCAGGCTTCTTCCAGTACAATCCAAGAACAATAAAATGAAGAGAGAGGATTACTGACAACTTCCTGTCTGGATAAAAGATCTTCGTCATAGGCGTTTTATGCACAAACCACGAGAAATTAGACGCTTTGTACGATTCGTCAGATTTATCGGGAAAATATATACACACTTCACAAAATAAAAAGTAAATGGACTGACTGATTGCGGTTGTAGTCCTTGAAGGAGTTGGTTCTTGATGTCACTGATGGACCAGAAGAACCACCGATTGAAGCGTCATCTGGATCCTCTGCTTCTAAACTCCGATTACATGACCTAGAAACACAGTAAAACTAAATTAGAGTCGGAGGATTTGGTAAAAATTAAAATAACAGCCAAATAAAAAATACAAGTACCGGATGATTTGAAGTATGTTGCTGACTGTTGCTTCTTTTTCAGGAACGTGCAGTCCGTCTGGCCCAGAACGAGACATGAAGTTCTGTTGGCCGCTGTAGTCGGACACAAACTGTACAGAGGAAGCAAAATAAACAAGTAAGACTGGACCAAAAACTAGACTACGCTCCTCCAGTATCTTATCAGCATAATATTTACTATTAAATGATTGTAATGATCTGATATTCAGAGTTGACATCATTTCTTGTTCTTGTAACTGTTCATGTGTTGCTGTTAATGTGACTGCTTTTGTATGTTAGACTTTGTTGCTATGCCGATAAGCTGATGTGAAGGTTCTGTTCGTTACTGCTCTGTTTTGGATAGTGGCCCGAGTGAGATGAGACTGCTGTTGTTTTGCTCTTGTTTTGGCATAGGTTACAATAGCGCTTGTGTTCAGAAAATAAACAACCAGAAGAAATTCAGCGAGTTTCCTTCCTTCACCAGAATGCTACATTATCTTGTTTTTATTTAAGTTAAGAGGGTCTTGTGTGTGCGTGTACCTCCAGTGAGTCTTCTGTGGTATCTCGTTTAAGGCTGATGATACTTGCCGTCCCATCTAAAGCGTCACTGAGCTCCTTCAGAAAAACTCCACAAAACGGTACCACCTGAAAAATATGATATATCCAGCGATCAGTACTTTGTTTTCCTCTTAGTGATTCATCGCAATTTTCAGTTTTGTTTGTTTTTTTGTTATCAAGAACAAATAACTTCACTCTTAATAAAAGTAAGCCATGTTTATGTTCATGTAATTAAAGAAAGTTTTTTTCATTGTGTTTAATGCACTGAAAAATGCAGAAACGCATGCATCCTTACTCTACTCTTGCAGCTCTACAAACCTGATTCTTGTTTGGCCTGAAGGACTTTTAGGACTGACTGGTGGTAGACCTCTCTATTAAATCTTGATTTGAATGCATGGGCCTAATTAAAGTAACATAGATCTCAACTGACCTTGCACCCAGGTATATTGAGAGCTCTGGTCAACACCTTCTTGTACTCCAACGAAGTCTCGTGCTGTGCCATGGCGTCCTTCAGGCTTCTCATAGTTTCTATATCCGACTGGTCCATAAACTGCCACATTTTAAGAACCTTGCGAGACCTACCAAGCAACAGAATAGTATTTTAAGATAATAATTTTTTACTAGATTATTAAAAATGTTTTATTTTTAAGTTAGGTGAAAGTTGTGATACCTTAGCCCTGCAAGAAACTCCATGACGCCATTGTAGTTGCCCATGTTCCAACAGGACTTGGCCACATGTACCAGATAGGAGAAAACCTCTCTCTTCTCCTCCATTGAACTTGCTGTGAGAACCAGCCATGTCACCCATGAACTGACCTAAAAGTATAGTAACATTTAAAAGTACATTTAAATGCAAAATGATTAAGGTTATGTCTGTGAATACACTACAACAAATACATCCAAAATGCTAAATCCTTATTAGCATACAGTGATTCAGATAATATATTCAGCAATTGTTCCAGTGTCAATCAATGGATGGGTGAGAAGTTGTTTTGTTTACAAAAATCATTTTTCACTTCAGCTTTTGCTATGGATCAGATCTGGATGACAGAGAGAATACACAAGTTATTTTTTTTGACGATATGCAAAATTCGAGTACTGTGTATATAGTATAAAACTTGAATAAGTGTATAAAATGCACTTTTCCTGTTAATTTTACAGTCCATTCATGTTTTGTGTGATACTTGAACCTCAACAAAGAGATTTACATTATACTGTCATAATATCGTCTGAATATTGTCATCCATTTAATCCCAAAAAATATCAAGACCATTTATTTTCGTCAATATCATCTACCCCCATTTGCAGGGTTGGTAGAGTTTATTACAAGTCAGTTCAATTTCATCATTAAAAAGAAGTGTTCTCATTGACCTCCTAGGTTGCGTCATGCCTCTGATACCTGCACCTGTGTCTAAGACGTTGTGTATGCGCAGAGGTTTGCCCGCTGACCACATAGTGACACAGTCCAAAAAGAATGAGATCAGATACCCAGTGGCTGTGCTTTGTCGCGGCTCTGACTGCCCTTGAGCGCGCGCAAACTACAACACGAGCCAGCAAAAACAGATACAGGTCAGCTCCTTTATCACTTTCTGTCATGGGGCCTATGCACCAGACTGAGAGAAGAGAGTCCGATTTCATACGATTGTTACAATAGGTTCTATGCACATACTGTCCATACACAGCCTCAAAACTTACTAACCCCTCTCAGGCTCCAAAACATCCCCCTGGCCCCAGATCTATTACGCAGTTATGTAAGGATCAGCACAGCCCCCAGAGCAATTTAACAGTGACTAAATAAAGACACAAAGGTGCAGCATGCAACAGGACACACACAATATGACCAAGTCCCCACATGTGTGTTTTATGTAAGCAAGTTTAGGCTACACTGTGAAACACAGACACATTGTCTATTCTAACTGATATAAATTAATGGTTTGTGAAAGATATCGGTCTGTCCAATTTAAAAAAGGCAACACAAAATAGCCCTGAAGTTTAAGGTAAGCAAACAAAAGTGTATATTTTCAGATATTATACAAACAAAGAAGGGTTTCATCAAACTGTCCAATTTAAGATTACACTAGTGATGGGCTGTTTGGCTCAGAAATGATTCTCAGAATCTAACATGTTGTGAATTAGGAGAGCGTATTCTCTTTAGATGAGAGCTGAATCTTCAGCTGTTTCTGCTCGTTCAGATCTGCTAAAACCCAGAAATAAAGAGCTAAAAACATAATTTGATGAGCATTAGTCACATTAAACTAAAGATAACTGCCTTCAAAAATCATTTTAAATAAGTAGTATGGTCTCGAGAGATTTTGGAATGGGCCAGGTGAACAAATGAGTAAAAATAATTAAAAACCACAACCTACCATTAAAATACTCAGAATGATAATAAATGGGAGGATGTTTGGGAGCCATAAGAGCTCTACTGGGAGGTGATCCAAATAAAGCAAATCTTAGAAACGACATACGGCCCATCACTAGATTAGATGACATAGAATTATGTGGCTTTACATCTAAGAGAAGGTATAAACATATTGTATTTGAAGTGATACACCAATAACAAAAGTTCTTCAAGTTGAAACCTTAACCCTGTAGTAATTCCTGTTCCCATCCAGAAGAGCATCAGTGACCTCCGATATGACATGATGGGAAAACTACTCAATCCTCTGCTGGGTTAAATTACACTCACCATTAAAACCATCCAGCCTATCTGTAATATGGCTTTTTAAAATGCACCAGATCAAGGTGCTGGCATCACTCGCGATATTCCAGATAGTAGACATGACTGTGCAGGGTTTATGTGGCAAAGACAAACAAAAGTGACAGAGTGTTAATGAAGGAGAGGAAGCTATGATCAAATGCAGAGTGTAGAAATAGTAAAAAGAGAGGCTGATAAGACTTTGAAATGCGGGCACATATCTTGAGCCTGGTACAAGTTGATCGCCTTTGATCTGGATGTCCATCTGTCTGCCCGTCTGTCTGACTCCTCTGTGTGTGTGTGTATGAGTTGGACCAAGCCAAAAGTTTCTCCTTGATTCTTGCATTACATAACCAAGGTTGATAGGAAACTCCAAACTTCACTGCGTGTTACAGCTAAACACTTTATACAGCTCGCAAGGACTGTTTCTAATCACATTATAATTTATTTCCATACAAGGGTTGAAAATGTGTACACACAGTTTATCAAAAATCAACCAAGTATTAAGAATTATGATGGAACATCCTTAAAGACTGGTTGGAGTCAGGAAAAGTGACGCCATTCACAAGAGGCACTTAAAACGTCCACTACACTAAAACTGGAACGCATTACCACAGAGCTGTAGCATGCGCAGATATAACTCACAATCATTTGAACCATCGTGCGATATATTCGAACATCAACGAGGTATAAAATTTTAAACTTCTTCTCAAAGCGCTGTGGTTATCATTCGACTCAGGTTTCAGTGTGTCCATATAAGGTTGCATACACATTACCAAAAGTGTGTCTTTCCCCTCGCTGACTTAAATGAAAACCAGCTGATGTGAACGGCACGCAACTTAAAGATGACATCATTCCCACTCATAATCTGATCTTCACGTTCTCTTTCATAGCCTGCAGTGTTGTGATGCTTTTAGTCAGTGCTCATAAAAACATGCATTTCACCTATTAACCATTCAATTTGACTGGCTCCGCAAATATTAACATGGCTTTCTACTTTGTAAAACAACTTTTCAAGTAATGCTATGTATATTACCTGGCGGTGGGTCTGATACTTCCTTGTCCCGATGGATTGCAGTTATTGATTTGCCTTGAATGTAGTATTAAATGTATCCACCTGGTATTTATGTAATTACTGCTGTTTTATTACTCAACATTGAAAACATGCATTATTTTATAAGTGGGATTACCTCTCATCCATAGATCTCACCTGTTACTATAACTGTAATGCCATACTGTGGAGCATTGAGGACAAAACAATAACATCCCCATGGAGACAATCAGGCAGCAGAAGTTACGTAATGCACCTTTAAATACAAAAGTTCCAAACTGCAGCTGGTATGTTGTGGTTTTATTTGGTTTGTAAACTTCATGTAGCTGGGTAGATGCAAATGGATACCAGTGAAATGTTTCCGCCATACCTCATTGAAGCGTGCAACCAGGTCCTCCACAGCATTAGCGCGCATGGCATTCTGGGTAGGCATGGAGGGCACAGACAGTGTGGCTTTGAGGTTGGGGTGGCGTTTAGCCTGACACTCGGGACTGCCCAGGTCTCGAGTGAGGAAACAGAGGTAGTCCAAGGGAAATACCTGCAAACACATGTGCATTGCGTCAAATATAATGTTTTAGTTTTTTTTCAGACTTTACATTTGACATTTAAAGTACTCACCCGTTGGTATAGCTGCTGCTCCTGCTCGGTGAGGATACATGCGATTTCTTCTGGAAACTGCACCAGAGGTCGGAGGTCAGCCAGCTCTTTACTGATGCCACTGACACTGGGAGGGAGAGTGCTACTGGTCATGCTGTTGGCCAGTTGCCGTTCTGGAGTAAGAATGAATAATTTTAACATGTTGTCTTATGCTTATGGAGGACTGATAGTGGCAGTATTAAATATATGCATTGTTCTGATTGTTCTGAATTAAACCATTCTAAAACTACTCTGGAGAGATCCAATTTAATCTTAACATTTTTACCCTAGTGTCAATACTTTTGACAGTCCTAGGTCATACATAATGCAACACTAACATGACTTTCTACATTCTGCAAAATGATGAGAATGAAAGTTATTTGGTGACTTTCATACTTGAGAATGTGATGATGTCATGTTTCCAGATGGGGGGTGAAGAATGAATGTCCATGTGCATAAAAAGTATCCAAAACACCCACAATATTGAACCTGATCATATAGATTAGTTATGAGGTTATAGATATTGCTTTATTATAAAGCACATCTATAATAAAGCCCCCCGATCCCCATTAATCGTTACAGGCTAAAAGTATTTACTGCTGGGTTTCAGATGACATCAAAACATGAGACTTGTCTACTAGTCACTACCAATTCTCAAACATTGTGGTTCAAATGTTCAAAAATAATGAAGAAAGGCCTGCAGCAGGTACAAGGCATTGATCATCTGCCACTTTAACTATTTGGATTCCACTTTGCTGCCTTATTCTGTTTAGTCTCTAATAATACAAAAGCATCAAAGCTAACTAGCCCAATAAGGGACTTGACACACAGATATACAATTTATGCTGACTATGAGTGCTTATGAAACACATTTTTAAATCATTTAAAGATTTATCATATTACATGTTTTGAAGAACAAATGTTTGAGTTATATTTATAGGTTACACTGCCCTAGTCCATTATTTAGACAGTGTTTAGAGTATACAATAGCATGAAGACAAAGAGGTCTAGTGGCAAAATGCAATGGACTCCAGAAATCAGAGCCTGGTCATTGTCAACTGTCATGTGCCTTTGCCTCTAAACACACAAACTGCAGCTGGACCAGTCTGCAGAGAGACACACTTAAAGGTTGTCCTTGGTAACCCTTGAAATGAGCAGCAGGTCGCTATAGAAACAGCAATGGCCGCCGCACATGAAAACTGGCTCATTTAGACGCTTTGTTTTGTGGATGTGGGCTTGCAGTGTCTGCAATGAATTGTGTGTATGAAAAGCGTACAATAGAAAGGCTGAAAGTGTCGAATAATGCCTTAGTTCCGAATTAGGTGCAGAAAATGTGCAATTGTAAACACATTAACCTACAGACTGCATCGCCTGACTGCCCACAATCAAAGCTACTTTTGTAAAGAATTGTTACTGAAATATGCGTCACATGCTCGACAGAATGAGAATCAAGGCTATAGTTTGAACAGTTAAAAAGGTATATGTGACCTAAAATGAACACAGAAATGTAAAGAAATCTGGATTATATATAAAATATTTTACTGTATTATATAATATAATACTGTAACTGTATTATTAAATGAACAGTACAATTAAAATGATAGTAAGTAGTAATATGTGACATTAGAATGATTAATAACAAAAGATGAAGTTCAAATCTGTCACTTCACACATTTAAACTTCAACTTTTGCTATGGATCAGACCTGGACGACTGGGGGATTACACAGACATTAGAAGGATTAGAGTACAGGTCGCCAGTGCCACCAAAAGTTAGGCAGAAATCTGGCCATTTTTGACATGTATGAATAAAGATATAAAGTAGGTGGCTTCTTGCGTAGTGCAGTAAAAACACCCTGTTATTCACCCGTGCCTGTAATAGGTAGTATGAGTGTTCATTTTAGAGTTAGAGTTGACCTCTTACCTGTAACAAATACAGGTGATTTTCTCCTGATAAGAATGTTTAAACATGTTTTACAGGTCCAGTGAGTAGTATCATAAAAGTAGGTCTCCCGCGGTTCAAGTCATTTATATTCAGTTCACACGTGAGTCCACTTGTTTGGATTTTATGCTCAATTCTGTTCTCCATGGGGGTCTGGGCACGGCATATTTGTATAACGCTACCTCCCCAAAACACACAGCAACAACCTGAACATCCCTTTTAACAGCTGACTTACTTACATTTTAACTGGAAAAGAAAAGCAGATTTATTTTCCCTTTGAAACAAACTGTAATCACTTGAAACTAAAATAACAAGGAAAGATTTCGTTTACTTTGAACTCAAAACACTATTATTCAAATAAAATATTTTTTCCTGGTCCTATGCCTAGATAAATATTTGGGATATCAGGAAGTACTATATACCCATAAAGAAAAGTAAAAATACAACACAGTAAAATGTTTTTGGTGACCTTCAGTAATGTTTTCATTTAGGAAGTGATTTCAACATTTCAATCATGGCACCAATAACTGAAAAGTTTAAATTAGGATATTACTTCTCACATTAATCGTAACACTCAATTTGCCAATGGTCCATGTTCAAGGTTCATTTTAAATTTTACATTTTGGCAGTGTTTGTCTGTGAAGCATACACAAGGCACACACACATGCACACACACATGCACACACACATGCACACACACACACACACACACAAACACAGAGCTGATGACAACGTCCTCAAGAGAATGAGGGGCAGTTAAACAGGTGCATCACGAATAAACTCACTTAGCACACTGACTGGAGTCTATTAATACAACCAATCAGAACAGTTTCATAGGGTTTTTTCATAATCACTATGCAGTGATCAAACATGTTCCCGTGATCAATATGCTCACAGGAACCAAAAATCTATATGATCAGTTCCTACAAGATCAAATTGTTTTAGCGCAGTACAATATATTGCATAAATATTTACATTGCAATATTGGCAAATACAATACTTGATATCACAAGAGATTGAATATATCACAACAACAGTACTGATTTTGAAAGTAAAATATTCAGATTTTACCTCAACGTGTATCAAAAATTACATTAAGATATTGCAATAATATTGTTATCACACTACATTGGTATTGTGATAGTTATTGGTAGTTGTATCTTTATTTTCTTTATATTGTGCAACCCTAAACTTATATATGTCGAAGTTGTGTCTGTTCTGATGACCAAGCACTCAACACTAAAAAAAACAAGTACACACAAATGACAGCTGACAGGCAGAATAACACGTCCAGTCTCCAGCAGAAACACTCGGGACACTGTGTATGGGCTTATTATAAGCTGTCAGACATCCGCACGCAACAAACATTGATCCGTCTGACCACCGACGACCACCAGGTATATCACACACACCACACTATGAAACTACAGGTAGATTTGAAGTCTGGAAGGACTAAAAACATGTTAAAATATATTCTGTGAAAAACAAATTTTGCCAAAAAAGGAAATTTAAAAACAAAGAAACATTTGAGAATTTTTTTGTTTCATGTCATTTAGTATATAAATGATATAAGTATGTAAGTATAACACTTGTGTAGCAATTTTGAGTAACTATTCAGGTACAGTTACGCTTTCATTTGGTGGCATTCAAAATACAGTTACTTTTCCAAAATCAAAGGAATATATGTTGGTATTTCATTGTTTCTACACTAGAATGTAATGCAACTTATTATGAAAATATTCTAAAAATTCAGAAAACATTCATCTCTGGTTGGGCCATGTTACAGAGTACATTACAAAATGCACTGTAAAGCTGGGAATGCATAAGCAGAGGAATTAGGCAAGGATTTACAGGAGAAGTTCAATATTTAGTTGCCCTGTGTATAAGAAATTGTGGACTTGTGTGCTGTTAGGTTTGTGGAATGAAAAAGGCCAGAGTGCACCTCACTCCCATCTCCTACCGGGAAGGCTGCTGCACAGTTCTGAATTTATCTGCAAATTCTTAGATACAACAAGCAGGAAAAGTGCTGACTACTCAGAAGAAATACATCAGTTGGTACACAGCTCTGTGCAAAAAACGGTTTTCCCTTGAGCCAGTATGAACAGTAACAACTTAATGAATGCCCCAACACCAACGCTTTAATTAAGTAGTTACTAAGCCTGAATCATTCTTAATAAACTATGAGTTTGTGATTAATTAAGCCTTTGTTCATGCTTAAGGCA
The DNA here is from genome assembly GCA_019594935.1 of Periophthalmus modestus. Taxonomy (NCBI): domain Eukaryota; kingdom Metazoa; phylum Chordata; class Actinopteri; order Gobiiformes; family Gobiidae; genus Periophthalmus; species Periophthalmus modestus. The sequence goes on along the minus strand of JAIEZT010000304.1, from coordinate 10,459,287 downwards.
GTTAAAAGTGTAGTTATTATAGCGTTACCAAATAGAAGTTCAAATTTCAGCTGTTATGAAATGCATTATAACACTTCCAGGACTTAACTAACAAACAAACAAGATGGATTAGTATAAATAAGATGATTATCGTATAAGGATATCATAGCGCCCTGAATAAAGTTAAGTTTCACAGTCCACTAACCCAATCCTGTGTAAAAGCAGCAGACAAAACTCACATGCATTACTCACTGATCAGCTTCAAGTCCATTCGGTGCTTCATGCTCCCGCACTGACAACACTACAGTGGTCCACATTGGAGGCGCCTTTTCACACAGTTCCTCTCTCACTCCCTCCCTCTTCCCCCATGTTTCAGTGTCTTCTGCTCTGCTCAGCTGGTCGGGTCGAGGTTGGCCGCTTTGGTGCTTGTCCCTGATTGAGCTCAGATTACTGCTTGCTCGCTCGCCCTCCACCTCAGAGGCCCTCCCTCTCTTGGCTGACACCAGAGACAGTTCACAGCCTTGCCCTACAGGGGGAGCGGGCAGGCTGGCCCACCACAGCGCTACTCACAAATAAAAGTAAGTATACTGGACACAAACACAGCTACTGATGTATCTCAAATGTGGCTTAAGATCAAATAGTATAGATCTAGGTGGAAGATAGATGGAAACATTGGCTTCATTTTACATGCACATCCATTGATATTAATTGTTGTTTTGGACATATGCAAAATTAGAATATTGAGTACCTTGTCTATAATGAAAACCTTTTAATATGTCATTGAAAAGAAGTGATTAAAAATCAAAAGAACAGAAACATCTAGTTTAATCTCTTAAACAAAGATTTAAGGTAATACTTCTACTATACATTTTTGTGCTTCATCCTAAACCTTAACTATGACATTAACGGGCACATGTCCATCATTGTTATCAAGATAATAAAAAAAAGAAAGACAAACGAAGGAGGGATCTTGCCCAAATTTCCTCCGAATTATTTTCAAAGACTCTCAAACGACATAGGGAGGGATTGAAAGGGGGAAAAAAATGGACACTCGAAGCCACTGTCAAATTTCCTACATTATTTGATCCCTCACCAATCACATAATCCTCCACCACCTTTTACATGCAACAAAGAAAAACGATTCACATGCCCAAAGCCTTTTATTGAGTGTTACGTAATTATTACACAGAGATGTCCCATTATTCGAACCTATTTTCCGCCCTATTGTGCTACAGATTTTCAATAGTAAATAAAAGCTTCTCTTGACCTAGCTCAACACAATCCTAGTTGCACTTCATCTCCACAAACATCAACAACGCACATTTGACAAAAAAAAATATCCAAATATAAACCACAAATCTGTGTTATCCAGACAGGTGCGTTGAAAGTACAGGGGAGAAAGCGGGCTACAAAACATAAAGGGAGACAACTTTAAAGCCAGCATGTGTAACCTTTCACCTCAGGTCTTTCTATAGAGGTCACTTCAAAATAACCTTCGGCACAAGATGGACTAAACCCTTTGAATTCTAGCTCAGGACCACCGCAGCAGTCAGAGCACGGTCTATGGCCCCAGTGCAGCTACATGCGTCATAAATACTCACACCAAGGCTGTCATTCAGGTATTCAACACGTATACAGAAGTGACGGCAAAGTGTACTTAGAAGCAGATATATTGTACGCAGTTCATCATGGTGATAATTGGGAATTTAGTATAGCACACATTTTTTTTTTTTCATATATGCACATGTTTATACAAGGGTGTTTTTATTTATATATTACACAGCAGCAAGTAACTAACTTAATTTTAAAAGTGGGTACTTTTTACTTTTACTTTACTACTTGAGAGCAGATCTCTTACTTTTCAGTCCAGTTCAAAAATGTAGTGGAGTAGAAAGTATAATACATTTTTCATTACTGTTTAAGACCTGCTGAAAAGGCTGTGGGGTTTATTTTTAACTCGTAGTCTAAAAAAAAAAAAAAAACCTAAAATATACAAATAAAACCAGCTAGAAAAAAAAACCCAATCTATTCAGTTGTTTCTGTTGAACAAAATTCATCACAAATCAAAGTCACTACATTTGAAGCCTTTTAAGCTCTCAAAATCTGTAAAAAAAAAACTTTTTTTTGCACTCTTTAAGTACATGTTGAAATGGATACTTTAATACTTTCACTACAGTAGATTGATACTTTCACTACAGTAGTGATAGTTTTACTTTTAGTTGAGTTTTTTTTTTTTTTTTTTCTGCTCCAGTATCTGTACTTTTATTTAAGTAACAAAATTGAGTATTTCATCCATCACTGCAATAGTGGGATATGTAATCCTTATTACAGCCATACTTAAGTTATTGCCATTTTTAGTCCTTATTTTTAACAGTGTATGCTAACACAAAAAACAAGAAAAATGTAATCTGTTGTACCAAGATATTGTCAGGCCTGTCACAATATTTATTATATCGACTTATTGTTCATTATATGATAACAAAAGATTTTCAGGCTAAATAGTCATTGTGTGTGTATTTTTTCTTTGCAATAATGGTCAGATCCCAGTCATTTTGGTAGTAAAGCGGTAAGATATGAGCTGTAGAGGGCTGAATAAATAACTTCTATGGCTAACTATTTTACATTCTGCAATTTATTTGTTGTAGCTCAGGCCTTTAAATGAAACTGTCAATTAAAATAATATTGAAACTACTTTATAACTCAGGATAATCCTAGTAAACCATCATTGTTTATCGTTATATTTTTCTGTAGCAATAGATCATGTTTCAAAATTTGCTAACTTGTTTTTAGCTCATTGAGCAGAAAATTCAACTTGAGTAGGCACCTTGGGGCTCTTTTCTATTTCAATTAAAAACTAAACACACTATATGAGAACAAAATGTGCAGGACATAATTAAAAGTTTTACATTTGATAGTCCGTTAAATACATGTCCAGGTAGACATAGTGAAGGAGTGTGTCGTTCTGGGTACTGCGTGTGTGTACTCTTTAAGAAATCATACTCTTGCCAGGACTTCAGTGCAGCCATCTGAGCTCGTGCCTGGCTCAATTCTGTTTCCTGTAACACTACAGAGCACAGCGTCATGAACCAGATATGTACTGCCTATGTAAGTATATCCAGGAGGTGAGACTTGTCTTGAACTTTTAATATGTTTTATAAGAGAGTGTGGACATCCATTTACATTACAAGACATATAGACATAATAACCTACTGTAATATGATAGTAAAGTGACTGTGTATCAAATTGGACATTGCCCCTTAAGATTTGTCTGAGAAAATTCCTATCCATGGATCAGATTATATTTTAGTTACAAAATATATTGTAGATGTTTGGTTGATTGACAACCTTAACTGTGTAAAATGATTTGAAAGTGAGCCAACCAAATCTTGATGATTTTCAATGCTACACCTTGTATGAGTTAAGACATGTTTGATGATGGTGTTGTGAGGTGTTTTGAAGATTTTGTTTGAAGTGCACGAGTCCTTTTCAGATGGTAAGAAACAAGTGACCTGCCCCTGTGATGCACCACTTGAGTCGGGCAAGTGTCCGGCTCTGAGAGGCTGAGATGAAGTAGACGACAAAGAGGAAATAATCAGATAAAGGGGAAAAAAAAAAGAAAAGGGCAACAACTGGATCAAGTCCAGGCCAAACGCGGCCGAGGGGAAGGGTCCATGTGGGAAAACAACAGAGGATGGGAGCAGAGAGCTGGTCCCAGGGGAATACTGAGAATCTTCAGCCCCCTGTCTGTGGCATTACACCCATACTCTTCTATCAGTAATGGAAAAACAAAGATGGTCATTACGGAAAATGGTTTTCCAGAAAAATAAACTTCATGTAAATCATTTTTTTATGTAGGACAGCCAGCCTAGATAGACAACATCACTGTTTGTTGTTTGTTTAGTTTGTTCAGTTGATAACAGCCTGACATTTTAAGAATGCATGGTAAGCTCAGTAATGGTTACAGAGAAAATTACTAATGTGATTGTTAATCATTTGAGATTTATTTCAAAAGATAACATTTTCACCAGTAAAATCGGGTCAAGAATGTATTCAAGTCAATAGTGAGGATGGAGAGAGATCCAGCCCCATTATGAGATGGAATGGCTTTGTGAATCAGTCATCCTATAGTCCTATTATAGTCTGTACACCCATATTATTATTATTACTGTTATGAATTATACATAAAGTTTTTTTGTTGATCTGGTTGTTAAACTTCAATGTTAAATTTGCCTCATGCAGATGTTGAAGCCTCTTTTACACAGACCCTGTTTGGTGCTTACCTTTTAGCACAGCGTGGCAGTTGGCACTCTGTGGGCAGGGCGGAGGCAGAGGCAGAGAGGAGCGTGCCCCGACAGCAGCTGTGGCTTCCAGAAGAGCTCCGGACAACAGGGAACACACGGAGGTCCGCACGCTGCAGGCGCGATACGACCTGGACAAGAAGAGTCTGTGAATTTGTGAAACGAACTACAAATTTTCACTTTTTATATCTCTCTTTTTTGTTGTTCTTTTATTGCACAGTCGATCCATTTCTTACAATGTTTGATAAATGGTTGCATTCACATTTATGCAAACACATAAAACCGGGACTAAATTTGGAGTACATAGAACTAAATTTGGACTAAACTAGACCACAACTAGAACAAGACCAACCTATGTCCACATCAGCACTAAGCCAGAACCCATCCCTGGCAAGTGTGAACAAAGCCTGAGTAAATATTTTGATCAATATATGCGTATACATTGGTTTATAATTGTGATCAAAATAAAGACACAACAAAACTGGGCTTGTCTACTCTATCTGTGTGTTTCAGAAGGATGAAAGATTAGGCCTGTTACCATAGCCATTAACAAATTAAAACTACCATATTTTCCGGTCTATAAGTCGCTCCGGAGTATAAGTTGCACCCGCCAAAAATGCATAATAATGAAGAAGTCGCACTGGACTATAAGTCGCATTTTTTGGGGAAATTTATTTTACAAAATCTGAGACCAAGAACAGACATTTTATCTTTAAAGGCAAGTTATAATAACAGTAAAATGGAGAACAACAGGCTGAACAGCAGTGCAGCACGCCAACTTAACACATTTATATTTTAGCTACATGAAGCATAGACAACAAACTGAATACGTGTCTGATATGTCAAGGTAAGATATTAACAGTTAGTCCGATAACTAAAAAGCATAAAAAACAAGCTAACAAGTTTACCAAACTCTCGATCTCACTCCAAATCACTAAATCCATTGAATTCTTCATCCTCTGTGTCGCTTATGAACAACTCCACCAACTGTGGAAGTAGATGAAGCACCGCTTGCTTTTCTGCGTGGCTGTCATCACACTTAGCAGAATACAGTTTTCTTTTAGGGGGCATTTTTGTTCAGTCTTTCTCAGATGTCTTTTGAATTACCGTAATGTTGAAATGTTTTATTTTCAGTGGTACAGGAGTAGTAGATACTGGTTCATAAGTCTAGCGTGGTTCTTAGCGTGATAAGAACGAAGATGTAATACTATATATTTTAATAATTTCACATAAAAGTCACTTCTGAGTCGAAGTCGCACCCACAGCCAAAGTGAACGAAAAAAAGTGCAACTTATAGTCCAGAAAATATGGTAACTTCAAAATGTTGCATACAACAGGAAACTGAAACCCATTAATACCGTCAGCATTTGTTTTCATGTTGATACGACAGTAAACAAAGAAAGTACAAAGAAAAGAAAATAAGTGTGATATTTTAGTTACATGACCCCAGGAAGAGTAGCTGATGCCTCATCCTAAAGATGCTGATAATAAATCCTCTATCAGTTGAAATTATAAATGTATATGTGTGTATAGTGTACAAACCTGGTGGACCCGGGTATCAAAGACACTGTGAGAGAGCTGGGTGCACCGGGGTCCCTAAGGTGATCATGTCCACAGCACAACAGCAGCTTCTGAGCTGGGTGAGTCAGGTAAGGCCCCCCTCTGCCCGGGACATCGTCGCACACCTATGCCAACAAATGCAGATTGTGTTCAATATCTTTATGTCGTCTTAACAATTGCCCTGTAATTTGAAGCATGCGATGCTTGCGTTCCATTAAAAAGATAAAAAACACAATGACTTGAGTGTTATGCAACTTGTTATCAGGATGTTTTTAGCGTTGTCTCCGCTATGGTTGTTCCAAGAAGAAATATTGTTAACAGCTTTCCGACTATGAAAGGGAAAAACTAAATCAAAACTACCCTGTGGAGGCGTCAACAAGGAGTGAATGTAATTGAGGAAATCATTTTTTGGAGAGTTAGTATGCTTTAGTACAAGTTTTAGCTTTGTTTAGTTACATCTAAGATTTTCTACGGTTTGTAATTACTGTAGTGAGTGACATACATTGTTAGTTTCAGTGTGTAATTAATGAGAAAATCAAATTAAAATGAATGGAGATTGGCAGCAATATTACGTGTTGACTGGAAGGCTGCCGGTGACACATGGGTCCAATTAATGTTTCCGGTGAAGAAAATTATGCAAACTGGAAGTGGGTGGTATATGCCAGTATGTGTATGTACTGGTGGTAATGTAATGGCTTCTAGTGAAGGAGGGATGGGTTTCCTGAGCGGGGTGTAGCCTAACTGTTGTCAGATCTGGGACGTCCCAAGGGAGAGAGGACATACCAGGACTCGTGATTAGGGGAGCAAGAGTAAGAATCAAAATAAACAATACTGACAAAAACAGTTACTTTTTCTGTGTCAGCAACATTATTGTAATTAAAGCCATTATTTAAAATGTAGTCAACACATTTCTTGCAAAAAATCTGACCTACTTTGACTATACTGCGGAAGTTTATAATGTTACATATGGGCAGCGGATGGGAAATAAGTAGAGCTAATTTCATGATTTTTACCTCACTGTAAATTAAGGCTCATTTAATTTCACACAATATTTAACAAATTAAAATGTATGACAAAGCTTTTTTTTTTTTTTTTTTATTAAATTAATGTATAAACCGTCAAAAAATGTGTGGATGGATTGGATGGAATTTTGTGAATTGATTACAAAGATTGATTACTTTTAAGAATGCAGCAGCTCTTCCTGTTATTTTCAATTTTATGATTTTTTTTTTTTTTTTTCCTTCACAAAATGCCACTTTCCTAATGTAAAAACTATTATGAATATTCAACAAAAGTTCTATCCAAATTTCTTTTCCAGGGTCTATCCCGAACTTGAAACCTGTCAGATGGATCCGCTCTTTCACTCTCCCTTCGTTTTATACCACATGATGGATTTAAAACCCATCACTGTATTCTCTATGGAAAAGTGGGTTGGCCAGCACTGTCTGTTAGAAGAGAATAGCAATGTATGAAATTTATCTATAAAGGGACTACTTCAGACTGTCTGAATATCTCACCTTCTTGTTAGTCATTGATATGAACATTTAATACTACATCACATGAGTGTATAAGGCTAAGGACTAGCCGCATCAAAATAGAGCTGGGAAAGAGGTCTTTGAGCCGTTTTGCTTCCCAAATTTTGACTTTTTTAAATGTTTTATATGGACTTATATACTTATTTGTTTTGTTTGTTTGAACAGGGCACCCATGAAAAAGAGTCGAAGTGCTCTCATTGGCTTCTTCTGTATAAATAAGGACAAAGATGCATTTTAAGAGACAAATAATACGTTTTTAGTACAGCGTGCCGTCCCAAAATACAATACAATGGCTAACCTAATACATAAAACTTGACAGAGGCCAGGAGGTTTCTCTGTCAAAGTTTGCACACGCGACGAGGTTGAAGGGGTGACTTATGAATCCAAAAAAGCTGTGAGTAATAGAAACTACAAAAGGAGCCGCGCGGGGAATGCGGCTCTGCTTTTGATGGACACAGAGCAGCTGTCCAGTCACACACAATCAAGGAGGACAACAACTAACTAAGCACAAACAAACTGATTTTCAATATAGTTCATTATATAGCAGTCTTAATTATTGTATTTTGTGTTGTAAAATAGCAATAACGTTTCTCAGAGTCCCATTGTGTATAAGCTCATTACCAGTTAATGGCACAGTACTGAGTCATACGAGACTCTAGTAGTTACAGTAACAGCTCTTCATTAGACAATTTGAGGAACTCAGAGTATGCAAGTCTGCTGCCACCAATGAAGCTCAAGGCAAGAGATCAGGTTATGTACAATACTAATGACTTCAGGGTCAAAATAGAAGATGATTAAAACAGCATAATTTAGAGCTTACGAAAATTAAAAGCAGAGGTTAGCCTCAACTAATGGTTTTATTTTGGTTAGTCGCAGTACCATATCTGACATATTCTTCCATCTGCCCAACATAAAAAACAAACAGAAATAAACTAAGTGGTAGTCAAATGGCTGTTACATCAAAATAGTATTACTCAACTAGTTTTTTATGTTTAAAAAGGGAAGCGTTCATTTGCAAAAACGAAAAAAAAAAAAAAAAAAAAAGAAAGGAGGAGAGTTGCAACTGCCTGTTTATGACAATGTTTTTAAACACCAATAATCATTAAATCCCCTATTGAGCAAATATTATTTTATAATATGCAGAAGATTGTTAAATAAAATCAAAATGGAGAACTTTGTGTCATTGAACTCCTAAATTATGTGTGGTTGATGTAGACCAGAACAGATAAAACACTACACTACAATATTTTAGTATAGTATATTATACAGACCAGTGTTTAGTATATTATAGTATATTCTCAAATAGACAGTTCAGTTGTATAATTATTTCAGTGTTTAATTTAGCCCTCATCCATAGATGGATAGATCGATGGACAGACCTTTAGATCCGTATACCGTATCAGTGTTATATAAGCCACGACTTACATTTGATTAGACTGGCCATAGGAACTGATTATGGGTGCGTTTGTCATTGAGGACCATTAGTGACCTGTTGGGTAATTTCTCTGCCTGGCAACAGTCATTCTGGGAAAGGCTTAGCGCGGAGGGCCGAGGCGCACACCTCCTGGACTTTGAGCTGGTATGTAATGCAGTATGCGGTATATGCAGTATGCACACAGGGACACACAGGAGCTGTAACTGCGATATGCAAACACAGTCAGGTCTAGAGCCTTGTGCACATCACACCAGACACATATTTATGAGCTGACACTGTAAACTGTTGTGAGCTTAATCAGACGCACTTCTAAATATCAGCCCCTTTCCTTTGATCCTCCTGACCTACCACAGACTTGAACATACTCCAGGGATCCCACCATCTCCATCAAGTCTCCTTCACTTGGTCACACACATGAGAGGTAATTATAATGGTATGTATGTGGTAATGCAACGTGAGGGGTTGGAACACTTCTGATATTATATTCTAGTTCAGGGTTAAAGCTGCACTATGCAACTTTTCTGGTGGAGGTTGCGCTGCCTGCTTATTTCCATGAAGATGATCAGATCAGATCTGTGAAGCAGTTTTTGTTTTGCCATTAAATCCACTGTAATTGGCAAGAGTGTTCTGCACTATGCATGTAGTCATAGTGTGAAAGGAAAAGCAATCTAACTAAACTAAAATATCTTCACATTCACTTGACCCCATACAAGAGCTGGCGTGGTTTGTGGGAGCTGCAGCATTTTGCAATGGAAAAGCACTGACTTTTGGATTCCAAAATGCATAAGTTTGCAGTGATATCTACTTTTAAGGGGCTCACAGAGGGTGGAGGTTAGCCGAGGTTAATGTCTACAGAACTCTGTTATTCTGGTCTGGGGCAGAGCCGGGGTCACACGCACACGTCAGCTCTGACCCCGCTCTCCCTGAGCGAGCTGCACCAGGACGGGACAGTCTGTCAGCAGAGACTGTTGTGCTTAGAGATCACGTGATAGTCATGAGTCAAGATGCAAATAAAAACATTGGGAAAGAAAACATTGTGTTTGATCCTGATATATAGTTACACATGTGGATAATTATGTTATATTTTGCACATTTAAAATCGCAATATTCATCTAAAATGTCCACTGACCAATGGGAGCTGATGTTGCCGGTGGTGGTGAAAACAGGGGTTGATCAGCAATATGGCGTCTCGAAAATAAGTGATTAAAGATTGCTCAAACATGCACAAATCACTCCAAATACAACTTTGAGGATGTAAATGAGTAGGGAAAACAACTATAACATGGTTAAAAGCTCTGAAAAATACATTTTGCATAAAAGGTCTGCTTAAAAAAATGTTTCACTGAATTGGATTGGATTATTGGATAATCATCTTGAGAACCACAACAAAAACAGAAATTTTAGCCATCATGTACAATGTTTTAGTAAGCAAAAATGAGCATTATATTTGACCATGTTTACTCTATATCTGGAGTCACAGATGAAACATGAAATACAAATTCTACATCAAGGAGAGAATTTACTACCCAATGGAATTTGAGCTGCATTAAATCCTGTGCCATAACTGCATCAGCAATTGAAATTAAAACTTCAAAAACACTGCAGCAGAATAAGAATAAGATCATGTATTCAGTTGATGTTTGTTTGTTGGGCATAGGCAACACTTTAGAGGAGACCATCTGTAAACAAAGAGTATAAATCAGCTGTGTATTTGAAAGCGATACACAGTAGGTATGTTCTGCATCTCTGGCATCCCCGGGACGGTTAGTTGGACGAGTAAAGACACTGGCATAAATATCATGCCACAAAGACTGACTGGTTAGAATCACTGCTAGAAAACTATCCCTCGTCTACTACATATGCGTTCAGATCGGTTTTCCCAGACTCCCAGCATAATGTTTACTTTTTGCAGCGGTTTCTGGACTGTTTCATTGCTACCTTGACAGCGCTGTGCTTCCAATTTGTGCGTGTAAAAAAAAAAAAAAAAAAAAAAAGAGATAAGCAGTTACAATGATTTGAGTTTTATCACAATTGTTAGTTCCTTTATATTGTATAGAAGTTTTTGGGTTTTTTTTTTAAGTTGCAGTAAAAGGTGACAGAGAACAAGACAAAAACATGACACTGGAACATAAACTTCTAAAAAAAGGTGATGGTTCTGCACTATATAGTTTATCCACATTTTGTGCAAAACTTGAACTCCAATCAACACATTTACTGGTATATTTTAGCACATTTCTGATGGATTGCCAAAATCATATATGCCATTGAGATAGTTCCAAGATATTCCAAGTTGTAACAGCAGGACAGGAGAGAGTCAGTGTCAGTGTTTGAACTAAGACATACTTCATACAGAGCACACAGTTATCAGACATTATTACTAGAATCCACTGGTGCCCAATTGTGTTACTTAAGTAAAAGTACAGATACCGAAGCAAAAAGATACTCAAGAAAAAGTATCACATGAAAAAATCTAGTATGAAAGTACCCATTTAAAAAAAACTTAAAGAGTAAAAAGTAAAATGTGTTGTAAATGTAATGTAAATATATGTAATGTAAATGCAATGTTTCAAATGTACTGTTTTTGATAAATATTTGGGCTGAATTTTGTTCAACAGAGACAATTGAATTTATATACCAGCTCTGAAATGTAGTAAAAGTGAGTAAAAGTATCCACGTTAAAAGCTACTTAAGTAAATTTTGGGTATCTGTACTTTACTTAAGTATAATGCTTTACTACTTTTACTTCGTTACACTCCATCACTGCGAGAATCACATATCAAGTGAGTCACCATAATTGGATTTCTCATCATCCTTTTGGTCTGCAAGTTCCTGGCTGTCAGCAAAATCAAAGTCAGTTTTCTTTACCATCTTGCCAAATGTTGATGCAATTTATATCTGGGCTCTAATGCATGTTCTCTTGTAACAACAAAGTGCAATTTAAACCAAGGAGAGATGGAGTGTAAACACACAGAGTTGGCCGACCTTTGCCCGTGTCATATATGGACATTTTAAATAAAAACAGTTCATGTACAGTGGGGTTTTGTTTTTGTAGAGATTAGTCATTCATTCTTGGGCAGGACTTAGAGGATTATGATACTAGCATTTAGTGTTATACCCGTGCAATACCAAGAGATGTTGTGTGAGTTCAGACTGGGTGTTTTTGCTCAACAATCCCTGTACTTTCCAAAAAGGTGGGCCGACAAGTTATCAATGACATTTTCCATCTACACCCAATTCCAGTCGCGAGCTGCCAGAGTTGTCAAGGCAGTTGTAAACCAAACAGGGACTGAGGGGCAATGATGAAACATATCTGGTAGAAGAAAAATGTATAGTAAAGATGGAATACTACATTAGTTGTCAGTAAACACAGGAGGAAATGGAAAAACACGCAGAGTGAGGATGGAGAAGGTAGAGAACCACTACAGAGGAAATTGAAGCAGGTCAGGGGCACCTCTCAGTAATAATCTCCTTCACACTTCTCACTGAGCCGAGTTACCAAAGAACCAGGAGCCACGGACACATACAGAGCGCAGACTTACACCTCTAACAAGCAGACGCCATGTCAGGTTGTGTAACAGGGCTGAGCAAATATAAGTTTTCTTGTAAGGGCCAATCATGGGACTATAAACTGGAAAGAGGGGGCCTTCTTACTCTCACACATCTGGGATACTGTCCTGAAGATGTCGGACAGCAGATGGCGTTGTGTTCCTACCGGTGGAGGCTGGACGACAGCGCCAAAACATGTTTAAATCAGCTGACCGGACACGGCACAGCAACATCATGTGACCACTCTTAGGGAGACCGCTAGTGAGCAGTCGAAACTGTCGAATATGAAAGCAAACTAAACACTGGTCTGAAAAAGGAATCCATTAAGATAAATGAACAGAAGACCACATTAACCTCATTGGAGGATTAATCATGATTTGCTTTTACTTTCTATTTTCTCTGCCAAAAACAAATGTGGGTTTCAATTTCATGAACATAAAACAATTGTGCTATTTAACACAGAAACAGTGCAATTCTTCCTCAAAGTCAGAACTGCAGATGCTTTTACTGACAGGTTTGGCTGTGGACCTGTCGATTAAAAAGCCCCAAATTTATCATTGATTTTTTAAAATGATTGAATCTATATTTGGTTACAATTTGATTAATTGGAAAAAGGTCGTCAGCATCTATAATGAGTCATACAAGTGTAATATCATTAAATTATTCAATTTTCACAGCTCGTTTGTTGTTTGGTTAATAAATAATTTTCCATTGGAGCAAATACAAGCACATCCAATATTGAAGTAGAAATAATATTTTTGGTGACAGGCCTAGAGTTGGGATACACTTACATTTGACAGCAACACTGCATTATCATGTTTACACAGTGTGATTGGACAAATATGAAAAATTCCAAAAAGGAAATAAGAGATTTTAATGAGGCTCAAACCAAGCTGGGAGCGATTAGTCCGTCCACACTGGGCCCACTTAAGTTCTCATGATGTCATAGACTACGCTTCACTTCGCCGCCTCGCTGCGACAGACCAAGATAACTCTGATTAATGCTCTCCAACTCGGCTGCCTCACACTCAAAATCATACTGCAACTACAACAGCCTTTATAAGCAAATGATGAGAAAAAAACTAAGAAATCAATACAGAGTTAAGTAGATTAGATACGAGATGCTTTATTCATCACTAATAGAGAGAATCAAGATCAACTATTAATTGGACAATTTAAAAGGTTTGAACAAGCAACAACCTTACACTGACCAAAGACCCGCCACCAAAATAAGATGACCAAAGCATAGAAATAGAAAATAGCATAGAAATACGCCTATGAGAAAAGATTTACTCACAGTAGTAGAGCTACAGTACCCACAGCCTCTCAAAGCTTCTTGGAGTGTGTACAGTTGCAGAAGTGGGCAATTGACTCAGAGGAAGAGAGGCGGAGAGGGAGCGGGGGACATCAGTGAAATTGGCCCCGGGCGCACAGATAAAAACAGTTTGGCTAAGGGACTCTGGGTGCCCCCAAATTAGGGCTATGTGGCTACGTGGCCACAGCGGATAGAGGTGAGATGTTATCATCAGAGAGCAAGCCAAACTTGAAACCACTTAGGATTCGATTCATCCTTTTCGGGAGACACACTGCAACTATACAAACACCTAATTTAGGCAACTTATACAAAATGAATGAATAAATAATCTGACTTTTTTTTTCTTTTTTTTTTTTTGAATAAATAATTTGATTTTTGATTCAGTTTGTATTTTATCTTACGAAAAAACAAATAAAAACTGTGTTCAGTATTCATTTCCTAAACATTAACAACATAGAAGAAAGAAATTAAACTACAATGATTTAGATTCTAAGTCTGAACTATGAACAACTCAAGCATTGCAGATTACAAATGGTTGACTCTCAATCTTGATTAAAATGTGATTAATCGCACAGCCCAAATTAAAATTGAGACAGATAAATTATACTTATTTTCTGCAAGAATAATCCTGCCCAAAGTAAAAGCTGTAGTCTTTCTGACAGACCCAAGTGACTCCAAACCCCTCTAAGTGAGAGAATTACCTTGGTCATGATAATTACTATATCGGCTTATCATTCAATACATGACAGATGTAAGATGTAAAAGATTACTTTTGGGGGTCAATATTTATCAAAGGTTCTAGTGGAGGTTAGTTTTATGTTCTACAACAAGTTTTGAGCTTTAAAAAGGTTGAATAAATAAGATCTACAGCACATTAAATTTATCTATTGTAGCTCGTGTTCATTAACAATACTGTACTCTATATTTTCTTAGTCAATATATCGTACTTCATAATGTGTTATCGTTACAGGTCTTGAGAGAATAGTCACTTGTTTCTGAATGCAAAGTGAAACCTCATTTTAGGTAGACTAAAGCTGTCTCTCATTATTACAGGTTGTATTACAGAAGGTGCTGTGGGACCACTTAGATCAGATCAGCCTCTTAATCCCTGTTCTGTAAACTGATGTCTGCACATTATTATTACTGCACCAAGTATTTTATTACAATCAGTGTGACACTGAGAAGTTTATTATATGATACAGATACAGATTTGACTATGGGGATATTCAGATGTGATTTAGTTGAGTCATTGTTCCCGAGTCAGAAATTGCACTGTGGCCCTAAATGAATACAGCACGTTGTATTCAGGGAGGCTAATCAAGTGCGGAGAGAGAAGAGGCACAAATCAAAGAGTGTGATCACAAAAGAAACAGCTGCTGTAGTCTGCATGTCTTTGATCCGCACACAACAGGGTCACAGCCGTGTATTGTGCTAAATATGATGCGATTTCCATATTGATTTGTCTTTTCGAAAATGATATTCACGCAAGTGCAGAGGGGCAGCCTGGAGTGAACAAGCTACAGGTCCTTCAGTGTCCACTACAATGAAAATATAGTGACCTCTGCTGGACAAACAGGAAGATGACTGCAAAATTAAGGGCAACAAAAAAATAAAAATAATGACCACAAAACTGGTAAAACTAACAAGTTCACAAATTTTACTGGTCATAACTAACATCATGCTCATCACAATCATCAAGTTCATCATCAATTATTATTATTATTATTATTATCATCATCTTGAATATAAATACCTACACACTAAAACTACACTAATTAGAAAAAGGACAAAACTTAAAAAAAAAAAAAAACCTAAAAAAAACAAAACAAAAAAAAGCAACATTGAACTTTTCATGAAAAGTTTTATAAAAGGTGTTGGTATCAAAACTAGTAGAAGACAACATGGTAATAGTACATTATTAAGTTCACATGTGGAAAAATACAGTCCTAACTTATAATGCTTTTAGGACCACAGATTAAGCAAGAGTTCATTTTGTTGGCCAGAAGATGGCAGTAAAGCGCCACAGAATCATACAGTGAGGTCAGTTCTTTTCAACAAACCCAACTTAACCTTTTTATCCATAAATCAAAATGTATAAAAGAAACCAAAATGTTCCCATCGTACACAATACACAATTTTCCCAAAATAGAGATGTATTTTTAGTTAAATCAGTGGAAGTGTTGGAAAAGGGAGGGACAAGCGATTTTTAACAACAATTGTGTTTCAGACTGGTCAAGACATTGTTAGGCGTAATATCTGAGTTCTTTATCAGCAGTATTGCACAGTTGCTGATGACATGTACTCTAAGAATTCAGGAATGTAACAAGCTACGTAAAATCAAATAGCTATGAGCAACATCTGAGGAACATGGAATTAGAAATGTTGTTTTTAAGTTTTGAGGTTTATTTCTGGTTCAAGTTTTTATACCCCTCTCGATGTCTCCTGTGTCACTGACATAAAGGTCACCGTCTTTTGGGAGACATTTCCACGAAGAACATTCTTTTCCCACACTGTTACAAGGACGCGAGAAGCTAAAGCTAACACAAAAAAACTGCTCAGAGTAGGTGAAGGCATGTCAACAGAAACTTTTGACACCTCTCTGTCACCTCACAAAAAGGAGAGATAAAAGTGAACCAAAACAGAACATCAGCTAGTGGCATGTGTGAGAAAGAAAGGATGTAAAGGCCTGTTATGGTAAAGAAAGGTTTACGTGTATTGGAAATAGAAATTACAATTAACAGCAGTATTAAAGACAACTTTATCCGATGGTGAGAATAATCCAAAATCAGGATAACTCATTTAGCCACATTACAATAAATAAAAAGCACGGTGATACAAATGCTGTTTATGAAGTGTTTTTGCCTCCATGGGGATGTTTTTTATTTGCCTGGAATGTTCCACAGTATTGCATTCAACTTATCCATCTTGTATTTATTCATTACTGTCGTTGGATGACTGAAAAAAAACAACAACCTTGAAATACATCATTCTTACTTTGAGTGGACTTGCCTCTCCAGATCTGTCATATAACTTGGCCTGGTGGCATCACCCGCGTCCTTACGGAGATAGAAAAATTTTATGCAATAATGTGGAACATTCCAGGAAAAGCATTACATTTCCATGGAGAGAAGCAATAAGATCACTTAATTTTCCATCTTCTACAGCTGACATACCAGAGGCCATAAATAAGAAAAAGTACTCTAGTGTACA
Organism: Periophthalmus modestus; assembly: GCA_019594935.1. Lineage (NCBI taxonomy): Eukaryota > Metazoa > Chordata > Actinopteri > Gobiiformes > Gobiidae > Periophthalmus > Periophthalmus modestus. Next base: position 10,442,409 of record JAIEZT010000304.1, on the reverse strand, counting down.
CATAGGTACGAATTATTCATATCAAATTCATCTGTTATTGAAATTAATATAGTGATTATTGTGACAGGCCTAGAGGGAATCTGCTTGTTTCCAATATAAAGAACTCAATGAGACGCAGGTATTCATACTAGAGGCATGCCAAATATTTATCGCCCGAGCTCTTTCAGTGCAGTGCAAGTGACTTAACAAGTGCCGGTCTCACTCAGGTTAATCTGTGCTAAGCCGCGCTGCCAGTTGTGGACAAAGAGTGGACAAGAGCACATTCTTTTGTAGTGGCACGGCTCGCACTAAAAAACAATTACCCCGAGACAGACACAGGGGTTAAACCATAGGGCTGCATGTGGAGGCGCAGTGCCACCTATCTCAATTGGCTCTTCCACAGATATCCACAGACTGACACTTGAGTCAAACACAAACTGGTTTGTTAGCATTATACCATCATGGAACACATAACCATGGCATGGATATATGTAGTTACCTTTGAAAGATAGCTACATGCAGTGTGCACAAATTATAGTCAGCAATTTTTTATTTATTTTTTTGTATTATTTAAACTATTATTTCTATGGTACAGTGGAATTTTTAATACATTTTAACTGAAATAAAGGTTGAATTACACTGGCTGAGGGAAGAGGTCAGAGAATATTTACAAGTTTGTATAGTTTATATAGCAAATCAAAGTAAAATTATGCTTATTTTAGTAGCTGACTTGTTATAATTATTCTGATCAATCATTGAGCCCATTACAGCTAATTGAAACTAGAGGATAATACATTTTGGGCAATTCTCATCCAAAATTCAACCAGCAGCTTTATTCAAAATGTGTTTTAAGTGTATGAACTTTACTCCAGTGCAACAAATCCACCTAAAGGGGGAGTGAATATGGTCTCCATCAGCAGACCATAGTATAATAACTATGACATATTCGTCAGAGCTACATAACACAGACATAAAACATGATGAGTGCAATAAAGCCTGTATTTGAGTTCTTTAATTTTACTAAGCAAACAATAAGTCTGCCCTTGTTAAATGAAACCAACTGCTTATATACAGGATATTTGCTGGTGTCTTATCTTTGTGTGCGTCTGTGTTTAAAGAGAAACAGAATGAGGCGAAGACATTGTTCTTTGTTGAAGTAATTACAGAGCAGCAAATATCTCCATCTTTAAACAAATAAGTTTAACAAGCTGAGGTTTCAGAGGGCAACCAGTCTGCAAACAATATGCACATTTAACAAGAATTTCAACATTATGTTTAACTTAAGGTGCTGCTCCACTCTTATTATGTGCAGACATGGACCATACCAAAAGGTCCATGTGCTCTATTACTGTCATTTACACATAGCCACCATGTTGTTGCTAGATCTGTCTCAATAAAAAACTTGGAAATAGCCTGGTAGACTATAATACTGAGGACCACGTTGCCTCTGATATTTTAACCCCTTGCATAAAGCTCCCAGTAAACTCTTTTCTAAAATAAGGTACCAATAAAACGTGAGCTGCAGCAAATAAATAAAAATGCAATATGAAATGAATGTCCATATTAAAAATGAGCAACCCTATAGAATTTAAATAGTAATGTATCACAAAAAGTCACTGATAGTGCTAAAAAATATATGGGGTATTTTTTGTTTTGTGTTTGTCAGTTGTCTGTTGTGTTTGTTGAGCAGTATGAAGTAATTATCATGACGTGTCTACTTGTTACATTGTTTTGTTCAAAGGCCCAACCCACATGTTTATACTCGCTTGTGTGGTTTGTCCCTCCGCACCAGTCGCTACTACAAACGCTCGGTGGCCTGGGGACCCTAATGGGATGCCTCCACAAAGGCAGTAAAATGCATCTGGTTCAGAAATGACCTGATTCTATTGCCAGGTGTATCCCTCCCAGCCCAGAGGGACACTGTTAAATGCTCTACATGTTTAATGCTTTGTGGTATTGACTATAGGAGAGAAGTCTAAACTGATTTTCATCTTTTCCATTGTTAAAGTTGATTCTTTCCGGCTCTGTCTCTCTCACAGACTGCTCTCTGCTCCAGTGCCTCCCTCACATACGCCTGTGTTCTTTGGCTCGCTTCATTACTTGTAGCAATAAACACAGAGGGCTACAGGATACCTCCAGAAAACTCGTCAGTGTGATTACAGAAGTATGGCTTACAGCGCACTTTCAGGGTTCAACACACAGCCTACCTGTGTGCTGAGAAACACTAGATTTTAATTTGTGGGGTGTAGGTCAAAGGTTGTAGCTTTGTACAGCAGCAGAGAAGACACAGCTTAGAGTTAGTCCCATTGCAGGATGTTACAGCACTGGTTTGAAGGGTTGAGTAATCTCTCGCTCCCTGTTCAAAGTTGTGTTTGGAGTTTTTGAGGTGAAGTCTGTGCTGGTGCTTGGATGAGGAACCTCTGGCAGCTCTGGCGTTTTCAATGGGCTCATTATTAAAGCAGAGCTGGACCTCACCCAGAGCGTTTTTCTACAACCACAAAGGACTCATAAAAACACTTTGGCAAAGTCAGAATCCACTCAGCACCATTACACGTCAGTGTGTCTGCTGTTCCCAGTGCACGAGAGCTGAACATGTGACAGACTGTTACAGCATAGTGAAAATGCATCTTCACAGAATAAATTATAATTTACTGGTATTAACAAAACAGCATTCCAAATAGACATGGTAGTTTAACAGATAATTAGGTTTAAATGTATTGGAAAAACAAGAGTGTGCCTCCAACTCCAGTTTGCAGGCTGAGTTACAGCTGCTGCTCAATATTCAGGCATTTTTATGGAAAGTGCGTAGTAAAAGTAATGCCCCCACTTCTCTCTCTCTCTCCACACGTTCCACATTTCTACTGCTGGTGCCAACACTGCTCTCCCTCTTTCTTTCTCCCCCTCCATCCCTCTCTCCGCCTCTCCTTTCTCTCACACACTGGCCTCAGCCTCAGTCAGTAATATAGGCAGCAGAACCGACAGAATAAATCATTTTCCACTGAACAAAGAGCCTGTGTGTGTCGGGATGTGTGCGGGTCCGCTGGCATATACTGCTGAAATAACTTGCTGCATAAAAAGGCAAAACATTCAATCAAGTCATAAATCTGTAGTAGGGCTCACTGAGGGGACGAGTAAATCTAACAGACTCATAAAACCAGGGCCTTATCATTCGCCCAGCGTTATCAAATCACTGGGAAAAGTGCAATAGCAGAGATCCGGTACAAAAGCGAGAAGGAATTAGTTTAAATAAAACATTTCTTTCAATTTTACACCTGAGTGGCTTAAAATTTGTACTGTTTGCATGCTGGAATGCACAGTTTTTTCCCCCCCCCAAATATTTCTGTATGACACATTTTCAAAACCAAAACTAGTCTTACCTGTTGGAGGTTGAGGACTAATCTGAGCATGTCCCTGCGCACCCGGAGTTCCTCTGGTCCGGTGCGGGTCAGCAGACTCCACACTTGGTCTTTGGTTAGTCTCCAGTTCTGATGACACATGACCTTCTGCCAGTTCTCCTCTGAGATCTGTCCTGAAGGCAGCGTCTTGACGATAGCCCTGGTTCCAGTACACACCGATTTCTTGACCTGATAAAAACAAACACTGTGTTATAGAAAAAACTAATAGGAAGCTTTCATGTCTACAATTTGATGATATAACCATTTCAGATGAAGGGCAACGGCTTCTTATGGGAGATTACCAGATTTTGAAAGCAATAGCCAAACATATGACCCACAAATGTAGGATATTAATCTTAGTTTGTGGTCCTTTTAACAGACAACAATCATATCTAATCAATTGGGCAATAGTGCCACTTTCTGAAGCCATTGCAAAAGTTTTGTTTATTCAAACTAACAGAGAGGACATTGAACATTGTACCAGTATGAAGACAGGCTCTGTAATTACAGTGATGTTTACAAGCAACAAATGTGACATTTAAACAGCAAATGTAGCAACAGAACTCTGACCTGCCCTCCAGCTCAATATTAAACTAAACTATATTGTATAATTAGAATGTTGACATCACGTGAAACTCAAAAATTTGATAAAAATGGAATAAGTGGCTTGTGGCTTCTACCTTCCTGTTGTTTTTGTAAAAGCGGCGGACGAGGACAGTGGAGCGCTCCTTGCGGTTCCTCTCAAAGTCTTCTTCGTCTGCCTCCTCAGTGCTGCTCTCACTGCTGCTGCTGGACACCTGCTCCCGACCTGCAGACGGGGGCAGGAACAGTTTGTCTAGTACACATTTGTTATCCCGAGGACGTCTGTTGAGGCGCTCTAAGCTGGAGTAGCCTGTTATGACACGCTGCCGCTTGAGGTGTCCCGGGGGGAGACAGTGGCGGGAGAGATCGGGAGACCCACCAGGAGAGGAACCCCGGGAGCCAGGCTCACTGCAGGGGCTAGACCAGCTCATGTGTGGGGAGGTCTGGAACAGAGCATGGGAGGTACATCATGACCAAATTCCAAACCCAAATGACCTCATCGTGAAGTTAAGAAGAGAACTGAGTAATGACATTTTACATCAAGAGCCTGGTTGTCTGTAAATGCAAATGGAAACATTGTTTTTATAATATCCTTACAATAGCAATAATAATGCACACATCTTAAAGTACTTTTCCAGACACTCAAACTTGTTGTACAATTTCATATCATTTCATAATTCAGCCACTCACACAATTAAAAAGGTGTCTTGCTGAAGGACACAAAGACAGAATGCACAGATAAGCTGGGATTGATCCACCAACCTTCATGTTTTTGGGCTCAAACGCAAATCATTAAGCCACTGTAGCCCAAATTGTCCTTTTCAAGATGCAAAAAGGCCAAACTCATTCACCATTAAAATGCATTTATAGACTTGTATAAAGTTTGACATGTATTTTAGATGTGGGTTACCTTGTTGAGGCTGAGCACAGACACAGGGAGGCTGCTGCGGCGGAGGTGTCTCTGCTTTGGGTGAGGAATGGGACAGTGGTTGGACATTTGACTTGTGCAGACACCGGCCCTGTCCTCTATTGAAGAGTCCAGCGGAGTTGAATATCCTGCTGAAACTCTCACAGATACTATCGGAGGAACTCTGATCCCAATAACTCCGTCAGGATTTGGTCTATCCCGGGAGCCTGGAGAGCAGCTTAAATCTCCAGCGCATAGCCTGTTCTCATCTGCAAAGTTGTCTCTTCCGCTGTCCATCGACAACTTCCTGTACCAGAGCAAGGCCGGGCCGCAGTGCTGTCTGGACCGGCACGGATCGGGTAATTGGTGAAACTCCTGGAAGCCGCCATTTTTTGTAGAAGATGAGGCGCACTGAGCCACGGCCACAGCACCTAGCCGCGTCTGGGTCTTTTCTGAGGCCATCCCAGGTTAAATAAATCAGTTCACCATTATGAGCATAGGCGGGTAGTTACGTCTTTAGGCACTGCATTTCTCCATGTGGATTTGTTGAGCAGAAACAGAGGCTTAGTGCAGCTGTACAAATAGCAAACTGTGGTGACCCGCCGATCTGGGGAATTTCCTTGATACCGTTGAGTCTGGCTTCTCAAGTCTTCATGATGGCACTGCAAAGAAAAAAATAATACAAAACACACATTTATTTCTAGTCTTAGTGCATCTTTAGTAAGCAAATGATGTTGTGTCTATGTAACTTTCATTGTGGAGGGTCTGCCACCTGTTGTCTTCATAGAGTCTGGAAGTATGTATGCATAAGTTATAATACACTTTTAAATGTCAAACAGTTGAATTGAGAAATCTTCATCTTATCAACTATTCACTCAAATTACTGGACAGAGCTGGGTCATTGTGACTGACGCAACTGAAATAACAGAAACAAGAGATTTGAGGCAGGAAGAGTGGAAAGTGACAAGGGAAAGCGTTACGTCAGCGCTGAGAGCAACTAAGCAAGGCGATAGTGTATTTTGTCGATTCACAGATCAACAAGACAAATGAAAAATGGACAGAAAGTTATCAAAACCGCTTACACTGATTTTGAGAAGCTACTGGGTCAGCATGGCAGCCCGAGTTCAAAACAAACTGTTATCTGAGAAGAAACTAAAAAGGAAGTCAAACATGCCACAATCACTGGATACTTTGAAGTTGTTGTCATTTAGTAGCTAGAAGTTGCTATGATAATGTTATAGAGATACATCTTGGGTTTCTGTTATTCTTCTTACATAACTATACTGAGGCTGGAAGGAGGTAAGGATCTTGCGGAGTGATTATGGCGCTTGTGTGAAATCCATTTGTCACATATAGACCACAGCGGTTGGCATGTTTACCCAGTGCGTGCCGGTGTAGTCACTGTGGTTGTCAATATTAATAAAACATTATAAAAGTTTGATTACTCAAAAATCCCAATAAAATGCGAGATGAAATATTGTCCAGTGCGGCTACATGTGCGCCAAGTTCAGAACGAGCACAGAGGGAGCATTTAAAAGCTGCCAACAATGCTTTGCTAACTGTGCTAATCTCTGTCCAGGTTCAGTGCACTGTCAAAACATACCAGAGAGTCCCACACAACACGCCCAACCAGTGCATGTGGTCAAATGAGAGATCTGAGCTGCATGAACCATGAAGAGCGTGACATACAGTCGTAGTAATACTAGGAAATGACAGGCTTTAGGGAGTAGGTCTATGGAGTGAATGAGCTGGAAATAGTGAGTCCCGGTTAGGTTCATTCTGATTAAATGATAATAAATGATAACAGCATTGTGACTCTTCAGTGTAATCGTAGACACAACAACAACACGACACAATAAGGTAATTTCAGTTTAAACAAACCTGAAAATTAAACAAATAAAACTGTGTACAATAACAGACATACACAAATAAATAAACTTTTGTAACTTTAACTTGTTGTTGCAACAGTTGTTTCTTGCAATGTGGATTATTGTGTTAGCCAATATTACAGAATCTTTATTTTTGTGAGATATTGTACAGTTGTGATCTTATTGTGTCTTTGACTTTGTTTAAAGTGCAATCAATGCCATTACGAATTGTTTGTTGAAGACAAAATGTGCTTCCACAATCATAACAGACAGTTGAACAGGTTTAACTTGATTTATTGAGGTAAAAGAACATTCATAAATTTGACATGAATCCATTCATTTACTGCTCAGTCTAACCATGTAGCCTGACTGGTATCATGAGTAATGCTCAGAGATACAGCTGAGCAGTCTTTCACCTGTTTTATTAGCTACATTTATGATGTACCCGGCCTACAGTCCACAGGTGTCGGGCGTGGTAAAACCTGAGATTACCACCAGTGCTACAGGCAAATCACTACTCTACAACACAACAGGCTTTTGCCAAGAGAAGTAGGTCAAATCACAGAGACAACATTTTTTAAAAGTGTTTTTTGTGAATCATGCCAACTACCCAAAACAGAAGAACAAGTTGCTTTAAAGCTGCAACTGTACCTTTAAATTGTACTACACTATGTCCGTAGTAGACATGTGGAAAAGTCGTTAGGATCATTTATAAACACTCTTAATTTCATAACTGGTCTTGATGTCTTTATACTTGACATTCATGCTGATGTCTTTTTATAGACTGCTGCTGTCTGAGGAGTTTCTCTCATCAAAAGTTGAGTTAAATGTACAGTGGGCTTGTCACAATAATGACTATATTGATTAGGGCTGCACAATATATTGTAAAAATATCTATAACGCAATGGGATGAGAATCAGCTCTTCTAAATCTGAGGCCATGGTTCTCGACCGGAAAAAGGTGGTTTGCCCTCTCCGGGTGGGTGGTGAGCCTTTGCCTCAAGTGGAGGAGTTCAAGTATCTCGGGGTCTTGTTCACGAGTGAGGGAAGGATGGAACGCGAGATTGACAGGCGGATCGGTGCAGCGTCCGCAGTGATGCGGTCGCTGTATCGGTCCGTTGTGGTGAAGAAGGAGCTGAGTCGAAAGGCAAAGCTCTCGATTTACCGGTCAGTCAATCTACGTTCCTACCCTCACCTATGGTCATGAGCTCTGGGTCATGACCGAAAGGACAAGATCGCGGATACAAGCGGCCGACGCCGAAATGAGTTTCCTCCGCAGAGTGGCTGGGCGCACCCTTAGAGATAGGGTGAGGAGCTCAGTCACACGGGAGGGGCTCGGAGTAGAGCCGCTGCTCCTTCACGTTGAGAGGGAACCAGCTGAGGTGGCTCGGGCATCTACTCAGGATGCCTCCTGGACGCCTCCCTAGGGAGGTGTTCTGGGCATTGTCCCACCGGGAGGAGAGCCCCGAGAAAGACCCAGGACACGCTGGAGGGACTATGTCTCTCGGCTGGCCTGGGAACGCCTTGGGGTCCCACCGGAGGAGCTGGAGGACGTGTCTGGAGTGAGGGAAGTCTGGGAGTCCCTCCTTAGACTGCTGCCCCCGCGACCCGGCCCCGGATAAGCGGAAGAAAATGGATGGATGGATAGCAATCGATATTACAAGAAAATGTTTCCAATTTACAAATATTTAAAGTTTTTGAAGGTAAAATGGACAAAAAAGTAGATTCTATTCATAATTTCCCTTGAGCCCTACATTAGAGTTGGGTTGGTCTTGGTTTAGTCTCAAGACCTAATTTGAAACAGTTAGACAAGTTATTACATTTTTATTTATCTAAACTTACTGTATCAAAAAGTATATTAAAATATCACCATAATGTCATTATCACAATACAGAATAGAAAATGATAAATGAAACAATATATTTTGTGAGTCAATATTTGATGTGTGTATCTTATCTTTGCTCAAGTTATACGATTTTTTGTAGATTAATAAGATCTGAGCCGCAGATGGTCGAGTAAGTAACTTCTCCAACTCATTGTAGATACTCCTAATGTGTGGCATTGTATCTAGGGATGCGCCAATCTGATACTGGTATTAGGTATCGTCACCAATACTGAAAAATTTGCTGGATTGGATATCGGCCTCCAAATATCGGGTCAGTTGATATCCTGGCTTGACGTATAAACTGATGTAATTTACTGGTCGTAGTCAGCCCAGAAAGCCTAATTGTGCCATTTATTTACTGAATATTGTACATTTAGAAAATCCTGGGCCAAGGCACTAGCTCACACAACTCGCAACAAACAGCCAACCTGGACTGGAAGAGTATCTGGTTCAATGAGTAGTTACAGAATTTACCATGGTAACATTTGCACAATACTACACTGCTCATTACAGGCCATAATTATGTTTTGGGTTTTTTTCCAATTAGCAGACTGATTGTATTTGTTACTCCTGCGCCACTAGCACCAACCAGCGACTTCAAACTGCTTTTGTTATCAACTGAACTGTGGCCTGGTCCATCCGGGAAGCGGTCCTTCCAGACTCAATCTCAGCCCGAGGCCAACAACCAGACGACACACACAGAACACATCTACACACAAAAGATCTACACACAAATAATTAAACAAACGGGACCGGAAACCAGGTCACAGTGACACAAGGGAACAAGTGCACTGACCAAGAAAACCCCAATCTCTTCTCCCTCAATTGTGCTCAATATGAAAAATAAAAGTTCTCAATAAAGCTTTATAAGAGCGCTCTTTTTGTATTTTCTAACATGTAAAGTGTTGTAGTAGAAGTAGTGTATGTGTCTGTCAAAGATATTACTAACATAGAAGGGTGATAAACGCTGATTCAGGATGTGACAGGTGACAATGACAAGATGTCTGTAATAAACCAGGAATTTCTGGTAGATTTAGATTTGTTTTCAATTACTTGAATACAGTATTTTAGCAATACAAGGATCAAATGTGCAAAGTGAAATACTACTACTACTACTACTACTGCTCCTCTAAATGCTGTATTATCAGAGAGGTGTTTTTGTACTGGGGTTTGAGAGGCCTTCTGCCCTTATTCACGAGGGATTATTTCACAACCCTGTGCGATGACTCAGGACCTGCAGTGTGATTAGGTCCAGCCTCTTTCAGAACAAAACTTCAGCCACTATTTCTGAGATGGACAACAAAAGCAGAGATCAACTCATTTGTATCAGATTTTATTCCAGGTTTCAAAATCATTTAGAGCTGTTCTACAGATGAAGATGGGATTCACAATACAACCGTTTCAAATTGTCAATCAGAATTTACTCTTTGTTTTTAATAGTCAGGTTTGCAGCCAGTTCACTGTCCGTAGAGCATGTGCTTTGGGCAGAGTTCATAAACTGGAGGAAAAATTTTTTACTTTTTTCGTGTTAAATGCCCCTTAAATAAATTGAAATTTAACAGTTTTGAATAATCATAAAATGGAACAGAATTGAAATAATTATCAATCAATACAATCAATAAGAAACTTTTTTTTTCCATATGGCCCAACCTACTACTGCAACACAAAATAAAAAGCTTAACCTTGAATCGTACTGTGCATTTCCATCTGAATCTCACCAATAAGCTTCACCCTGGGGTCCGCTCTCCTTTGTTTGGTGTGAGAAGAAAAGACACATCATATGACCACAATAGAAGCACATTCCTAATGGCCACCAAAGAAAAGGAGCTGACTAATGTCAACACAACAGAGCAAAAAGAGTCAAAGAAGAGGATGAATAAAGAACTGAAGATTCCCCCTTTTCATCTAATAGAATGTGTAGTCTGAATTTCAATCATTTCAGAGTTTAAATGTCCTATATTACACAGAACTGACTCTTGTGAGCTATAAGCCATGTTATAATGTTGTCACCTCCTCAAAAACATAGCAGTTGTCTTTTGTTTCATACACACTTGCTGATTAGTCTGTCTACATCTACAAAGCTCAAACTGCTCTGTTCCACCTTGTGATGCCATGTAGTGGTAGTTTTCAAGTTAACAGGTACTGTTTACCTTAAGATCAGAAGAGATTGGCAAATCCAGTTCTGAAATCCTCCAAATGATTCTAGTGAAGGTATAGGGAGTTTAAAAACACAGTGAAGCACTTCTTGGACCACATGACATCACAGGGTGGAACAGAGCATTTTCTGTTTGAGAAAAGAAAGCCTAAATATGCAGGGTTTGTGTGTTAAACATGTGTGAATGAAACAAAACACAACTCTAGATCTGTTACGAGGAAAACCACATTACAACATAGATCAGAGGACAGCATAATATGAGCGTAATATTGCTTGGAATGTTCCATAGAATAGCATTAAACTCATTTATCTCTATGGGGACAAGCAGGCAACCTAACCAGGCCAAATTACATGTTATATCTTTGGAGGGGTGACCCTACTCACAGTAAGATTTCACGTTCGTCAAAGTGCTTTAGGAGATAAGTACGATAGGTAGATAAATGTAATGCCATAAGGTGGAATATTCTAGGCAAAGGAAACAAGTAAGTGGTGCACCAGGGAAGTTACATAATGCACCTAGTTTGATCTTGGTCAAAACTGACTTCTCATGTTGAACTAAATTGTGCAATAGTTATTCAATTGTTACAGTGTGTTTGTAGATGGGTTTACTGTGTGGTTTAAATCAAGGCAAAACAGTTTTCCATGCTGCTGCTAAATTTCACTAAATTCAAATCAGCTCAAGATCCTGCGCCAACAAGAACCCAGGACAACTCGCAGCAGGCAGCCGTTTTGGATAAAACCTTCATATGTCTGCTTTAGGTGGATCCCCAGATGAGCAAAGTATTAGTCACAGCCACAGAATGAAGCCAAGCTTGTTAGAAATCTACAAAGTTTGAGCCTCATGATTCTCTGCTTTATCAGGACACATGGATCACCTGTGGGAGTGAGGTCATGGTACACGCCCAGAAAACAGCTATCTAGTGATTTAGTTTTGATTAAGTAATTACTACAGTTAAAAACAAAGTACTAGTGTAATACTGAAGTAGAGTGTCCGTGTGTCTTGTGTCTCCAGGCTGGCTGCAGCGGGACAAGCGCACACAGTGAACAGAACAGACTTTTCATGGACCTGGGGAACATATGGCTCTGATTAAAGGCCTGGCAGAGACGTACACGCCAATGGAAAGTGAGAAAGAGAAAGAGCGAGTGAGAGAAGAGATGGAGGGAGAGAGAGAGAGCGACAGACACTCTATGTGTGAACCAGAGCAGATATGTTTACATGTGAACTACTACAGGGAGAGGGACGACTACGTTTTGCACAGCCAAAACCAGACAATAATGCAACTGGCACGGAGTATAGGGATGACTCAATAAAAGATGAGTCATGAATGGGGTGCACTGAGCGTAACAAATCAATGTTTTTGACTGTTGGGGCCCCTTTGTGAGGTATTGTAGGCAGTTAACAGCATCTCAGTCCAATCAGATTCTAAAAGTCTGGTCAAATTTACAAAAAAAGAATCAAATTTAAGCATTCATTATGTGGCGAGATAGATTTGGAAAGATAAGAAATAACTTTGCAATTGCTGAGGTGGCGACTGCAAAGAGACAAAAGTGAAAATATAACTCAAAAGTGATGTTATTATTAGAAAAAGTTAAACATTTTAGGGGGTTCTTTAAAAGATTATATGCACACAATGGCTTGCCTTGTTAGAGCCTGTGGTATAATAGGTTAAGTCTTATTCAAAAATAATAAAGGCAGAGGGGAGATACATAGAAAAGCCAGATAGCTAGACAAAACTCTGCCAAAAAAGGCTATAAGCCAACTTTGTGTTTAGACATCTCCATCATCTACTGCATGGTCACCATTTCAGTTTCAATATGTAATAAAAGTCACAAAGTAATAGTAATGCTCACATTGGGAATTCCCTAATGTATGTCATTTAATATACAGCTCAGACCTGTTGACAAACACTCACCTGGAAACCTACTGCCCTAAGCTATGACAGGAGGATGCTTTTCCTCTTTACCCTCCAGACATCCACTCCATGTCTCAGCCTGCCACCAAACAACTACATCATTATGTTTTACACACTTATGCTGCAGGTACCAATCTAAAACAACACATCCCACAATCATTCAGACAACAAAAGTGGCTGCAACTGGTTATTGGTTGAGTTATGCTGGTGGAAAAGGTGCAAAAATGACTGGCCAAGTCTAACCAGTTTCACATCTCATCACTGGCATGTTTCTAATAGTTTGTGCAAATGTGCGCCTTGGTGCAATGCTGGAACATATTATTAAAGCTATATTTAGGTAGAATATGTGGCAAGATGTGTGCAATTAGATATTCCTGCTTGTTTAGTATCAAATGAATTGTACACAGTTCAATCCGCTTCTCATTGGTTTTCCATTTTGCCAAACTTAAGTCAAAATGAGCAGGTAAAGTAAGAGCGAGCAGGTGGATGCTATTAACACTGATTAAAAACACCACAGCTCCTGAGTGTGCGACCTGTCACTGGTCAACTGTCCGCTCCTCTGCGACAAACACGAGAAAAAGTCACTCCGCGGAAATATTACATGGTACGTGTGCCACATACTCACCAATTTAAGTCCTATTAAAGAGTTAACATCCACAAAACTCCGTACAGTGACAAGTTCAAGGCGCACGCTGCAAAGTTTTCGGTGACTGAGTGAGTTTACTACGCGCTGTGGCGGGGACAGAGCCGCAGAGCGAAACCACGAGCCTTTTTTCTGTGGTGCGTTCACTGCAGCTCGGACAAATATACACGAGAAAGAGCCTGGTGTGGGATAGAAATATTATAAAAGTAAATGGGTTATGGGGTACGGTACTGTTAGTACTATGACTAGTGTTACTTTTCATATAAATATTGTGTATAAGGACTTAAGCAATAGGCTTATATTTTACAGAACCACAGAGCTGCACATCAATGGAAAACAAGTGCGGCACCACTGTTGCAAGTAGCGGGCGCCAGAGGGCGCCACACTCCAATTGCCACTGCACTTAAAAGTGTGAAACAGTTTTAATAAATTATTTTGATGGATGGATTGATATATTGATTACTTGAAAATAATCATGGTAAATCTAGGGCTAAGGAGATGATCATTTCCCGAATTAGTGAATCGCATCACGCAGCAGCGGGATAGGATCAGGTCCTTCGATTTACATTTGGAAGACCGGGGAAAGAAATGGGTCCTACTCATGTAGCCTATATATTAAAAGGAAGAGATGAACATGCACAAATAATGCAAAACATATTATCATGGGCTAGGCTTTAACCCGGCCATCACTGTATGTGAGCCGCATGTCCGGGGCACTGTAACCAAACAACTTCTTGCTCTTGCGTCCTCAGACAGGCTAAATAAATGTGTTAAATAAATTTGCGTGTGGCTAAACAATCTGTGCATCACTGAGGTCAGGTAGTTTACTCATTATCAGTGTTTTTACACAACTGCTGATATAGTCTGTTTGAGTCACCTGATTTTTATGATCATTTTGAGAATACAATATACATTATAACCATTTCTGTAATTAAACCATTATACCTATATTTCTCTGCGGATTATTATTATTATTATTATTATTATTATTATTATTATTAAATTTTTTTGTAATAGATTAATGATTTGCCATTTTTTGAATGGTAGATTTTGCGTAATCCCACTGTGTTTGAATGTGTCCTGGCTCTTCCTCTCTGCTCTCTCTCCTCTCTCCTCTCCGTCAGTGGTGCGCTGTGAGCTGTGGAGTGTGGACAGGAGGACAATAACCCAGTCTGGGTAATGCGCGCTGGGTCTTTGTGTGTCATCACATCGGAATGCCGCCAATAAGTTCTCACACACGCAAATCTGCTCAAACACCTCAAAACCATCTTAATAATATAGTAGCCATTCTTTTCGGTTGTGTGATTGAAATGTGCTATTTTGCTGTAGCCCAAAGACTGAGTTTGCACATTTTCCAGTTGAGGAAAACAAAGCAGGAGTTGGAGAGCTGTGCACGTGCAGAGGGGATGCCCGCTTTCCACTTCACAGCCTGGATTAGTTTCACGGTGGAAAACTGGGGATTCTTTTCCATTTCCCGAGCGCCGCTGCACTCTGATGGGAAAGCTTATGGCATGTGACAGGAATGTGCAAGCCCAGGTCCACACTGGAATCCCCACAGCTCCCCCACTGTCCACAGTGAAAGCGCATGGAGCCAGGGCAGCACTTATCTGCAGCCAACTGGAAGAGAACTGGAATGTTGTAGTCTATAGATGAAATGTAATTAGTCTAGCATAATATTAAAAAACAAACAAACAAAAAAAAAACATGCAGTAATACAACCTAATGAATAAAATTAAATATATATGAAATGGCAAAAAGCATTTTGACATTAATATTAATTGGTGCAAAATGCCACCAGTCCAAGGTCAACTCGGATATGTGTTGTGGAGTCTGCCCTCTGCTGTTTTAACCCTGGAAAACCCAAGAACCCTTTTCTTCTTTGGAAAATTATGAACATTGCATTAAATTACTGCTATACATTCACTGAAATATCCACCTTTTCAATTTTAACCCTTTATTCCCTAATTTAGGATCAGGGCCAAATTTGACCCATTGGGCTCGCCAATTTATTCAAAAAGAATGTAAAACGTACTTCTAGACATTCTGCAAGCGATTACTAAAAAGATTAACAAAAAATTATAATAATTTTACCAACCGCCGGTTTGCTGAGAAGACAATTTTGTTTTCCAGCTCAGCATGTCAGCCATCTTGTCACTACCACTCTGGCTCATTTTAGTTCAATATTCATCCATTAGGTGACTCCCAGAAGTGACATTCTGGGCTTTTTTAATGTTTTGAATTGAAAAATTAATTTTTTTTTTTTTTGGTTTGTTTGTTCATTTTGGGTAGCAGCAATTAAGTGCGGCCAAATATGACTGTGGGTTCTCCAGGGTTAAAATGCCTCTTGTGTTAAGGCTAGTCAAGCCAAACAAATACCACAAGATTGAATTAACCCACAGTAAATAAATAAATAAATATTCTAAAAAATTAGCCCCCCTCTGTTCTACTACTAAAATTCTGGATTCAAATTTGTTCTAATTTATTTCTAAGTTTCAAAAATGCACAAACCCAGTGAATTAGGCACAATGTCATAGGCTGTGTGGTGAAACAATAGCATCAACAATAGAGCGTAACAATAGACCACAATCCTCTGGCGCAGGTATTGGAGCAGTGCAGGCAGCAGCTCCCTGACTCAGTTGTTTGTGAAAGGCTCCTATGGACAAAAGACAACAGGCCATGCGACTGACTGTAGACAATGATGTAACCACATTATTTAAAAGACAGGGAAACACAACAATAGCTATGAGTGAATAGAGAAAACTTTATTGAGAAGTTGTATAAATAATATATCTCTTTAAAGAAATATACTTTACTACACGTTTATGAAAAGGTATGGATACAAAACAGCTTCAAGGTTAAGGCTTATATCTCCAAAGTGACTAAGTCAAAAGTAACTAAGTATTACATATGGAGCAAATTAGAGCACAAAGAAAAAGAATAAATAAAAGCATGCCAGTTTTTAGCTTAACACTGTTGCATAGTAAATCTGAATAGTGTGTTCAGTCATTGGTCTATGAAACAGTACTATAGTAGGCCTATATGTGTAGTATTGCATTTAGAGGCTTCTAGCAGCCAAAATATGTATTGTGTAAAGAGGTATTGTAATATTGAAAATACATACCATGCCCTTTATAAATACAGTATAATTTAAATATTTAAGAAAATGTTTAAAATCTGATATGGTTCAGATAAGATACTGAAAGGGAAGCAAAAAAAGCAAAAAAAAAAAAAGCAAAAAAAAAAAAAAAGAATATATGTATAGTTGAAACCAGAAGTTTACTAAAATTGTTTCCATTTGCTAAATGCTAGAATAATGAGAAAATATTTTTTTAAACAAGTTTTCATCTTCAAAGTCAGATGTTTACATACATGTCATTAGTATTTAGTACCATTGCCTTTAAACTGTATGACTTGGGTCAAACGTTTTGGACATCCTTCCACAAGTGTCTCACAATAATTGGCAGAAATTTTGGCCCATTCCTCCCGGCAGAACTGGTGTAACTGAGCCAAGTCTGTAGGCCGCCTTGCTCGCACATGCCTTTTCCCAGGTCTGCCCATAAATTTACAAAAGAATTGAGCCTCCAAACATTGACTTTGTTATCCTCAAGCCACTTTGTAACCAGTTTGGCAGTATGCTTCAGGTCATTGTCCATTTAGAAGACCCATTTGCACCCAAGCTTTAACTTCCTGACTGATGTCTTGAAATGTACCTTCAGTATTTCCACATGATGTTCTTTCCTCATGATGCCATCTATTTTGTGAAGTGCAAGAGTCCCTCCTGCAGCAAAACAACCCCACAACATGATGCTGCCACCCCCGTATTTCACAGTTGAGATGGTGTTCTCAGGCTTTCAAGCTTTCAAGCAATAGTTTTTGTCTGTGTGCATTTGCAAACTGGAATGTGGCTTTATTATGTTTCTTTTGGAGTTATGGCTTCTTCCTGGCAGAGTGGCCTTTTCAACTCATATTGGTACAGTACTCCTTTCACTGTGGATAATGAGCCACATGGCTTCAGCAGCATCTTCACAAGGTCTTTCGCTTTTGTTCTTGGGTTGGTATGCACATTTTGAACCAAAGCACGTACATCTCTGGAACAGAGAACTTCTCTCTACTCATCTCTTTCCTGAGCAGAATGATGCTGGACATTTCCATGGTGTTTATACTTGTATTTAATTGTTTGAATAGATGTGGCACCTTCAGGCATCTGCAAATCACACCTAAGGATGAACCAATTCTCTTCCTGATATCTTGGCTGTTTTTTTTTGTTTGTTTTTTTTACTTTCCCATGGTGTTACACAAAGACGCAGTGTTTCAGCTTTGTCTTCAAATACATCTACAGGTGTGTCTCCAATTAAATCAAATTTTGTGAAAGATCTGACATCATCATCTGGGTTTTCCCAAATTGTTTAAATGCATAGTAATCTTACTCTATGTAATCTTTTGACTTTGAAGAAAGTAATGGAAAATTGTCTAAAACAATCTTCTCTCATTATAAGTCTTAATAAGGTTAAGTCTGAGTATGCCAGATAGTGAGGGGAAAAAAGTGCATGTGTCTTCTTTTATAAAGTATATGTTAAATTCTGGTTTCAACGGTATATGAGCTGCAATGATTATTGGTGGACTCTAAAGGCCCATCAGAGAACTGTCATAGCTCCATCCCACAGTAGTACACTCTTATGACTATTGTACTCCACTAAAACTATAATAAACTTGAACAATGCTCACACAGAGTGCTACTCTGCAATGAAGCTTGATCTTTACAGCAACTGATGACAACACAAGACATCAAGATCCTAAGAGGTCTGCACAAAACATAGGGGAAATATTCATAGTTATAGTTATTGATTGCTTAAGGAAGGATTTAAATACTCAAGTACATAAGTCACTGACTATCCACAGGTCCACTGCCACTTAGTCACATGTAAAAGGCACGTGTTTTAGCTGCAGAGCCTTTACATGACAGTGTTTTACACCACCATTTTAAATAATAGTCCCCCTGACTTAGGTCATATTATTTGGATACAACAATCTCTATAAAGGCTTCAGGAAAAATACACTTTCTGTCCTCGGACAATAATAAAGTGCAAACAGCTCCCTGTAACAACCCCTGTTTCACACAGAGAGAAAGAGAACACTATAATAGTGTAAGGGAATAAGTGCTTACTCTCCCATAAAGAAATCTTCTGGGTCAAAGGTCACATGTTTCACCTATTGTTCTGAATTAATCCTCATGTGACAGCTTTAGCCAAGGTGCTGAAGAACCCTCCAAGTGCACAATGTTCAGTGCAAAGCGCTTCCATTATCTGATTGTAAAGTAAAACTTTCTATACACACACCAGCTAAATAATTACTAAGTTTTGAAAGAATATCAGTGTGATAATATTTCTTAAAAACAGAAAAAAACAACTTAAATATTAATATAGTAAAGATACTTGTATAGTGTGCATAGAAACAAAGTATAATGCACCATGATGTCTCCCATCTAAATAGGATTTAACTATTCACAATAATTCAAGTAACAATGAAATACAAAAAACAAAACAAAAAATCCTTTGAATGTCAAAATACGTACTCAGCTTTTGCGTGAGTTGACGTACCACTTCCTAAGTGCTATTCCACTAGTGCTGGCAACCACACACAGCGCTCCTCCCAGGCTCCACCAGGTAGGTGCGCGGTTAAAGAAGATGAACTGAAAGCCAAATGCTAGCACCACATCCACAGTCCTCATCAGAGCCACGGGCCCGGCCTTCTCAATCTGCAGTGCCTTTGTGAGGAAGGACTGGCCAGCAATGCCCAGCACCGCTATCAACATTAGCATCCAGCGATCGCGGCCACACGCGGGGATCTTCCACTCCCCTAGGACGGAAACAGTAATAATGCATTCGATCAGTCCAATGACAGCGTAATACCACACAGAGAGGTAGTAGTGGACACTTTTCCCAATCTTACGAAGAACAACTATTGTGCAAGCAGCTCCAATTGCACCTGTGAACAGAAAACAACATTTAAGTGTCGGAATACAAACTACATTAAATAAAGAGTGCATTGTGGCACCTGCAAATGCAGCTATAGCTCCTTTAATGTGGTTGCTATAGTTACTCTCGATGCCACTGAGGTGCTTTCCAAAGATGAAAGGTGGTCTGGCGATGAGAATGACCCCTGTGAGGGTGAAGATAGTGAAGACACAGTCCCAGATTGTACACCTCTCCTTCAAAAATATCCAGGCCAGCACTGAAGTGAAGACTGGATTACTGAAAAAAGTGAAAGCTAATCTTAACAACACATTTGGTAAATTTATATGGCTGGTAAAAATCTGATAACTAGAATAATTAAATAATAATTAGATCAGATTTTTGGTGTATGTTTTCAAAATATACTCTAAAAATCCATTGATTATCACATTCTCTTGGACATGTAAACAAAGTATTATAATTTCAAAAATGTAACATTTTCTCATGTTTGTCTTTTTGCGTAATTTTCTTTGTCAGAAAAACATGGACAGGTGTGAACAATGATGAGGAAATTAGATTACCGGTACTCATGACTCATTACTGCTTACATGACATTTCAGTAAACTGAGATCAAACCAGATTTTTGGTTTGCATGTAAACATAGCCAGTAACTAAGCACAACGAGAGAGAGAGCTTTTGATCCAAATATCCTCACCTGAACATGATGACAGTGGCGTCTGCTAAAGGCATCTGCTGCACAGCGTAGAAGAGCAGGATCATGGCATTGGAGCCGATGAGGCCGCGCAGTAACAGATAGATGCGTTTATCTCTGGGGCCAATGAAGCCTGTCCTGAGACACACACTCAATTAAATTCAAGTTTATTCAAGTTAAGTAGCACATTTAAAACAACTGTAGCTGACCAAAGTGCTTCACAGAAAAGTAAAAAAATCAAGATAACATGACAGATAGGAAAATTACAATAAAACACCTGTCTATTCCTTAACTGCGTTACAAACTGAGAAGTTCTGACAGGCAGAGGGGGCTGTTCCATAGTCTGGGAGCTACAACGTATGAGGAGCAGCAATGGAAACGGATGAACACATGATGGTGGGTGATGGATGTAGTAATAACCTGTAATTCACTACACAGAGGACAGGCTGAAGGAGAACAGTGACTATATGGCTCTATGAAGTGTGATATAATACAAAGGATTGGGGTTAGGAATGGCAGAATGATTTGTAGTTTTGTAAAATTAATGTTGCGCTTATTTACCTGAAATGTTTAACAAATAGCAATATTTTCTAGAAATGTTATCCATTCTGCAGTTCATTCACAGGAAATGTGTTCGTAAATACTGAATACAGTGTTAGCAACAGCGTCACATTAACAATTTCCAATAATTACAGCTTACAATATTTCAGCAACTGTGTGAATAGGAGAATGGTTGACTTTATATTGGAAATAGCTTGTATAGCTTGAGTGGTATAAACAATTTCATAACCAAGTATACATGACCTACTATCGGGCTGTAAGTAGCCTATGTCATCCTTACTTGTGATAAATGAGCAGAGGTGCCACAAAGAGCATCTGGAAGAAGCAGCGAATGCAACTGATCTCTATGGCGTGAAGTCCCTGGATGGTTTTGACCAGAACAGTGATGATGGAGAAGAATAGAGTGGACAGAAGCGCATAGAACAAACCGAGACCAGCGCATCGCTTTGGTTTCTCTGTGTCTGTAACAGATGTTGAAAAAACATGTGAAAAGTTCAAATTACATGCTATTATTTACATATTTAATATTTAGACCAAGCCCTGAAAGTTATCTGAAAAGGAAGTGTACTCTAAGCAAAGTTTTTCTTTCCGGGTAAATGAAGTATAATAAACCTTACATTATGAGAGCGGCAACTTAATTTAATTTGTAGCCCTGTACTACTAGTTAAATTCATCTCAATAGTTTGAAATAAATCAACCTTAATTGAACAGATTGTGTGTGGCCGATGAGTGTGTGTGCCATGTAGGCAAAGAAAAAGAGCACAGTCATGCCCTAGATGATGTAAATGTCAAGCTGGTTTACAGCACGTGGCTGTCTACTGTCACTGTCGCCATAGAAACTTCACTTTACATGGTGAGTTTGTCAGAGGTTTCTCAGGCAGAAGGTGAATGTACAGTAAAGTAGCCATATTATGGCTGTTGAAAGAACTATATTTCTCACACACTGACGAGGACCATGTGGCTTTAACTTGGAGGGCAGCTTATCAATAACAGTTCTGTAACGTGATAAGAGCATTATTAGAGATAAGAGCGTGATGTTGTAAAATGAGAGCGTGCGTAGTCCTGACTGGCACTAACGTAGGGTGACCAGATTTTTTAAACGAAAAACTAGGACATCCCCAGGTTGGGTTAGTAAGCCAGGATTGTTACTACTAGACCCTTTTTACTGGAGCATGTGCCCCTGTATAAATCAGCTGGGCTTCAGAAGTACCACAGCAAAGTTTCTCACTATATTTCAGTTGGATTAAAAGCAACATAAAATGTGAGCCCAGGTGTAACAGATGTTACACTTGGCTCACATTAGGCTTGAGGCTTTAGTTTTGTCAAGACTCTGGAGTGTCTGTCCACAGCCCAGTGTGAGACTGCCACTCACAGACAGGGGGCGCTCAGCGACTGACTATGCTGAAGAGCAGGTGTGGAGCACAGGGAGGCAGCAGAGGGCTGGGGATTCACTACCTCTGGCTCAGTGTTCTCATTTTAGGCAGCTAATTTATTTTATTCATCCAAAAACCGTGAGATTACAGGAAAATACATCGGTTTTGCCCAGAATTTTCTAATGGGGGACCTCAGACCCCCTTGGTGGAAATAGATGCACCTACAAAAAAAAAAAACAAAAAAAAAAAGCTTTGTCCCCCAGTATAGCTGTAGGTCTAGTGACGTCCTCTGGTTGGTAATAATACAATAGTGAAAAGAATACGTAATTAATAATATTATTATTATTATGGACTCGGCCAGTTCATGACTTGTTCCCAGCTGTTGCGTGACTCACATGTGGGTCTGAGGGACTTCTGTCCGCGCATTTTCTTTGTGTTGCCATTTTCAAGAACGTTTTTTCGGTATTTTAGCCAAATAAATGAAAATATATAACCTTTTTTGTTGTTGGCGGGTATCAAATTGGTTAAAAAAAAGGACACCTAGGACTTTGTATAAAACTGGGACAAGTCAGTGTTTTTGGATAGATCTGCTGGGACAGGGGACACACGGCTCAAAACTGGGACTGTCCCGGGTAAATAGGGACGTCCTACTGTGATGTCCTTTATAACAAAGAAAGACCAGGATCTCACAAGTTGTAGATATGAGTTGAAAAGTTTGTGAAAATGCTCAGTCTTTGTGTACCTTTGGGTGCGCTCTCAGTCCGTGCTGATGTTGACTCGCCTCTGACGCAAAACGCCGGCGGACACAGTGTTTTCTTGTGGCGGTGTTCCGGTGCGTGGTGGTTGCCTCTCGTCTCTTTCTCCTCGGTAACATCATCACAGCCGCTCCACGCTGTGGATTCAGTCTGTAACGGGCGCGTTTGTGCCGTCTCCTCGTCGAAACACTCGCAGTCCCCGTCGTCGTTGGTGTCATGGCTGTCAACTTTAGTGAAGGCTACAGTAATGCCATCCTCCAGGGTCAAAGCCCGCTCGTGTTCGCTGTGGTTACAGTCTCCCATGGTAAGATGTGGCGGCCGAGAGGCAGCATGCCGCGGACAGACTGCTGTCTGCCTTTGTCCCACTGAGCTGCCGAGAAGACAAGGTTAATGACTAACCTTGGTGGCAGGATATAAGCTCCCATGCACTGGTTACTTTACCCACAGGGGGGCAGAAATGAACCCGGTGCAAACTCCGTGGACAAACTAAACCCTTACCCGAGGTTCCGCCCACCTCCGGGAGGTTGTGGCGTGTTATACTAAGCTCCTACACACACAGCTGACACACAACTGAATATAATATCTCATAATAATTTGGAAGAAGAAGACAGAAAAAAATAAGAATATAAAATATAATTTTACTAGAGTCCCTCAATCCACAAAGACACCATTCATGCATAGCCTCCATTCATAGTTGAACTAAACTTGAACTCTGATCACCTTCAGCCCCGTCTCCTCTTTTGTGTACTTTTGGGGATACAGATATCCATACAACCATTCATTCAGAATAGCACATTTATTTCTACTTTTCCAAAAAACAGCCAACTGTTTGCTATAATGATATTATGTAATAAGCCTACATTACAGAGGAAATTATCATTTCTAAATTAGGAGCTAAGTTCTACATTTTCTAAAAACAGAGGCCTTTTGGAAAGCCTGTAACAGCAATATTATAAATATAAATTACTTTACAAAACATATTCGGCAAATATAAATGCAATGAGTTAGTGTAACAGTGTTTTGTGTAAGTCTCAGAAACAGAACATAATGAAAATACAGGTTAGGAGGGAAAAAACAACAGAAGTGTTGACAATGGGGGAGACAACTGTCAAGAGTACTGTGAAAGAGAGCACACACAGTGGGATGCTTCTGGCAAGTTATTCTTCCAGAGGTATTATTGTCAGGGGCCTTTCAGAAACCATGTGATAGGACTTTTTGTCCAAATTTTCATCACTTGACTCTTTCCCAACTGTTTTTTATTTTATTGTATTTTTTTTTTTTAGCACAAGCTTATTAAACCTGTGGGTATTAATCTTGTTGCACTGTAATGACCTGACCTATGGAGAACAAACAGCAACTAGACCAGCTCTAAGCTGGAATGACCACAGGACTAAACAGTGACAAAAATAGTTTTCAGACAGGATTAAACCAATGCAAAACTAATCCAGACCTTAACTGCTAAATATGCCTGAGTACCAGGAGGCCTGAATATCACTGGTTCCTGTATTCAAATTTTAGAGGAAAAAATAATTAGGTACAATTGAAATGGCAATTTAAAATTGATTTGCGAGTCCCAATATTTAAACTTAATTACTGAGGTCGATCATGAGGTGCTCATATATTTGTGTTTTTCCCTTGAAGCTGGACGCAAAAAGAAAGACGCGCTCGTCGATAGCAGCCAACGCGAACCCTCTCGGAGCTTGGATGTTCAGCTCTTGGGATGAGACAAAGTGGCCCCTCTTAGTGTCCCATTGGTAGACCTGTGTCAGAGAGTAGTCACTGCCCAGGATGGCGTACTGCCAGTTGCCGATGGTGACAGGCTGAAACACCATGGAGCCGCGAGAGGGGAATGTCGGGACCTCTTTGAACATGGCTCCGTCCCAGCGCATCACCTTGGAGTCCCCAATGAATCTTGTCAGGCAGATAAACAGCTCACCTTTAAAAGAGAAGAGAGAGTGGACAAGTTGTTTACTGTTGCATTCAGGGAAAACACGAGGGTTATGCAAGAGGTTATCTCAATGTCCGAAACCTTCCACCTGAAAATGCAAACACAAATAGTCAATATTGAAAGAATTTAAAACTTTTTTATGCAGGTTTATTCACATTTGGTCTAATAACTCTCTAAGTCAGGATACCACTATCATGTGACTTTGTGTTACCAACATTTCTAAAATGTCTTTAGGATATTACAGTAAAGTGTATTTTACAAACAGTATGCAACTTTGTAGCCCAAAAAAAATAGACTTGAAAAAAGCATGTTTTTGGGGGGAGGTTGTTCATTGCACTGAAAATTTTCACTTTTAATTTCCACGTGACATGTCATCTCAAGAAAGTTACATACTGTAGGTAGATATGACAAAAATCATAACATTGTATTCTTTTGTGATTTGTAGGTTTTATGATCAATCATTTGTGTTTCAAAAACATAAATGTCTACCTACTACTACTACTGGCAGCAGCTGTTATTGGTAATGGCATATGCATTGGCAGTTGAACTGAAAAAGCTGGACTGATACATAGGGAGCTATTCCTTTTTAATCATTTCTAATTTTCCTGGGGGGGTCCTCAATGGTAATGTAAACACACCTTAAGCAATAATGAGAGCATTGCCCAGTGCAGAGGTCTACAAGTGACTTGTCCACTTTGGCAACGGTAGAAATGCAGCTCAGACCTTTGACCCAAAAGCGATTGACCAAGAACGGTGTCCTCCATGACGGTTATGTCCGTGCAGCGGTCAAACAGCTTCATGATGTGGTTCCACTGGTACACCACGGGCTTCTGGGAGCTGCTGGACAGGATCAGGTGAGGCACCCCGGTACCAGGGTTGGAGGGACTGGTGAGAGTAGAAGCCGTTCCACTTGTTCACTGTGGTGGAGCCAGCCTGCAAAGGAAAGGAAATCCATTTGGATTGAATGTTTGGTAATTTAAAGTGCTGGTAATATTCACAATTCATTTGCATATCTAAAGGTTGAATTATGGTGACTGAAGGCTTTTAGACAGAGATATGAATGAATTTCGTATTTTTTTTGTCACCATTTTTGTTATAAAATGTCTGGCTGTGTCAACAACAAAAAGATTTGGTCAATAAAAAGTGCCAACAATTAGTCAATTAACCACAATTACAATGCAACTATTGCTGTAATATTTCCATTAAAAATACATGCTAAAAATACATGCTCAAATAATGATAACAAAACTTTTTTAAGTATGTAAATATATCACACATTATCTAAAACTCTAAACATTTCATAATTGATTTGTATAGTTTCTAGACAGAATATATGAATATGAAGATTTAAACATAAGGCAAACTCACCTTGGAGCTGTCTGCGATAACGCAGAAAGACATCGATCACAAATGTTTCGATGTCATTGGGCTTACGGATCTTCAGGATGTCGATGTCCTGGATCTTGATGAACTTATTGGCAGATATGCCGTGCTTTTAAATGTGGGAGCCCCCAAACAACTGAGCCACAATGATAAAGAGGTGGTTGTCGATGACCATGGGCTTGCAGACTACAGTAGAGGTGCCTGGAAGGCAAAGCATGCAAAATTTGTATTATTTTATATAGTGACACACATTAGGGCTGCTCGGTTGTCCAGGTAGGGTCTTTTTATTGAGTGAATACATTTTGCCTCTCATCCAAGTAGCTTCTTCACTTAATAAACAAGACTGAGTCATGAATGAAATCATGATTATCTGAAACAACCATTTATGTAATACATTTTGCATTTATTTTCAGTATTTGAATTTCAAGTATTTGAACCTTATTTTTTAAGCATGCCCTTATTTTAAAATTGTTTGTTGCAGCAGGTCATTGATCTTCCTCCACTGGTGAGAAGGTGGGCCACTGCGGTGGATGGATTTGTGCCTTTGTGCCTACCCACAGTAAATGTGGATTACTGTATCCACATGGTGGATACAGTAATCCACATTTACTGTGGGATCACTGTTGGTAACGTGCCTCGTGTGTGGTGACAGTCCAGCGTAAGGACCAAACGCACTGTGGAGTCATGTGATAAACTGAAGCCGTGTGGCCGTGTTTGCATGAATGTAATAACAATTCTCTGTAATGCATTATCTACTTGGGTCCTTACTGTTTTCGATGCACTTTCAATATACTCTGTTTACAATACCGAGATGTAATCTATGTAAACATTATGAACACACTTTACATGCACACGCACACCTGGTGTGTACGGGCATGTGTATGGATGATATACACATACACTTTACATGCATCCACAGTGACTCGTGTTGGAGAGTGTCCGCAAAGACTCCGGGCGGATCCAGGTTGTTACGACCCGGGTGGATCAAACATATTAAAGAGACACAGGAGTCAAACGGGATATGAGAAGTTAAATAGTTTATTTTTAATTAAGTTTTATTTACTTTAAAATGCCCCAAACCTCCTCCCGTGCCCCAAAACAAACTAACAACAGAAAGGTGGACCTGCCTAAAAGCAATACCACCTCGCTGTCAGATATATAATAGGATAATAACAATAAAATATTTTGCTTAGATCTGGAATAAAAGATTTTCAAGAATAAATGTCCATTTCACAGGGTCACAATCCTTTTTGAAAGCTCTAAATTTGGTGAAGATTTGGTTATCAAACTTTAAATGTTCCAATGGTACAAAAGTTTTTTTATTTTTTTGTGTTTTTATTAAATCCAAGATATGATATAAGATTCTGTATTTACAACAAAAATAAATATAACTGAATTTACAGAGTAAATTATCATAAAACCCACAAAAATAAGGAGAAACTCACACTTTGGTCAGTGCCTCCATGCCCCTGAACACATCTTTAGGCAGCATCTCAAGGTTGTTGTACGCCAGACTCCTAATCAGCAAAGAGAAAAATCATAGTTTTACATAGTAATTACAGGCCATTTTGAGTGGGTCAAATTACCTCAAGTGTGCTGGAACTTTGAGTGAGGATGTGGAAAATGTGAAAGAATCAACAAACTATCTATGCCAAAGACCAAAAGAAATAGCAATATCTGCCTTATCTTGGCATCTTTTCTAAGTGAGAAATAAATTATATGAAATGGCAGCATAATTCATGAGCGATGCATTATTTCTTGAAGAGGTTTTCAGGAGGGAAGTCATTTTGCATTGAATTTGAATGAGACCACACTCTTAAATCTAAACACACAAGGGATAAAACAGGCTGGACAAGATTCCAGCAGGAATCAAACGTGTTAATAATGCATCTCTTGGGGACAGAACCAGATGGACAACAGAATAGGAGAAAAGGAGCAAGTCACAGATAGAGGAGTTCAGCTCCGATATGAGAGATGCATTATCCTACACATTCTTGCCATATTCACATTAGAATCCATGAAAGACATGAGGGAGCTGGAGGGAACGATATGATGGGCTTTATTGAAAACTTTATCAAAACAGTCAGCACTTCCCCGACTCTGCTCTAGGGATAAAGTAATGCTCGCTCTATTGCTACCCAGCTTCCCAAAGAAGTCAATCTGAGATCCATAGTGTTGTGCTTCTCTGAGTTTAGAACCAAAGAGCTTAGCTCTAGCTTAGATCCACATGGAACAAGAAAGTCATTCCCTTTAAAGAAAAAATTATTTTCTCTGACCATAATTACACTAGTGACACTTTGTCGAAAAGAAAAGCATATGCCCATCAGGAGAGCGCTGAAAGAAAAAAGTTTGCATTTCCAAACAATGTACCCTGCGCTACTCCGTATCCACCTCCAAACCCAGTGATCTATAACAGCACGGGAGATGCTGCAGAAGACCTGAAGAAAAAAAGAGTGATTGATAAAGGATCCACACAACAACGCCGGGGGGACCCACTGGTGTAAGGATGACAAAACCATTGTGGCAAAATGTTGGCACATCGCAGCAGCGCCATGAGATGAGGATTACAAGTATTCAGGAAAGATGAAAAGAACTCCAAATTCCACTTTCAGTGAAACTTCATCATCACATGCTGCCTTCCACATCTACAAAGGTGACCCCTATGCTGGAAAGTGAATGCTTGTTGTCCTCCTAATGACTTGCATAACACAGTAAAACATAGATAAACAATAAATAAGATGAAACGTGAAAAGCAGGACATTATATTTTGGCAAGAAACTCATCTTTCCCATGCTGAGAATGAAAAAATAAATAGATGGTTGAAACATACATACTATTCTTCTTTGAAAAAAAAAAAAAAAAGGGATATGCTAGGGGAGTATCACCTCTCATTTCAAACAATGTAAATTTTTTATTTTCTTCCCAAATCACCGATACTGAAGGACAATGTGCATTAGTAAAAATTTTGTTGACCACAAAGAAGTTACATTTTTGAAGGTCTAATGTCCTCCAGGAAATGATAGACAATTTATGAAGAAAATCTTTGACTTAGTTTGTACTGAAGTGTCTGGGGTACTTGTATGTGGGGGAGACTGGAATATCCACTTGCACCCATCTTTAGACTCCTCTACTTTACAGAAGATGCAACTTGTAGCATTATAAGATAACACATTGCTGAGAGAAATGGGTATGAAGCATGTATGGTGAGATTTCAATCCAAGATAGATAGATAGATAGATAGATAAGAACTTTATTAATCTCCAAGGGAGAAATTCAGGTGTCCGGCAGCAAACACACACTTGCACAAACACACACAATAATAGTACAGTAAAAACAGTAGAAACAATAAAATATTAAAAATATTAAAATATCAAAATATTACTATAAATAGTGTAAAGTGCATATAACAGTTACAGTTCATATCAGGCAGATCTGTTAAACAGCCTGATAGCTGAAGGGACAAAAGACCTCTTGAAACGCTCTGTCCTGCAGCGCAGTGAGAGGAACCCGTTAGTCCGTGTGCTTCTCTGTGAAGACATCGTGTCATGTAAGGGATGTCTGGGATTGCCCAGGATGCCCTACATTAAAGTCCTCATCCTCTTTTCAAGCACAGTTCCTACAGAATCCACCCCCCTCCCAATCACAGATGCACACTTCTTTATCAGTTTGTCCAACCGATTGCAATCCTTCGTGGTCATACTGCCAACCCAACAGACGACACCAAAGAAGACGGCACTTGCCACAACAGACTGATAAAAAAGGAACAACATGTCGGCACACACATCAAAGGACCTAAGCTTTCTTAGGAAAAACAGCCTAGTCTGTCCTTTCCTATACAGAGCCCGAGCCTGCTCTGACCAGTCCAGATTGTGGTCAAGGTGCACACCCAAATACTTATAGGTGTCAACCACCTCGATCCTTTCTCCATCAATGATCACTGGTTGGTGGGTGGGCTTCCTACCAAAGTCAATGATCATCTCCTTGGTCTTTAAGGTGTTCAAAATAAGACCGTTTTCCCTGCTCCAGGAGGTGAATCTGGTTATGAGTTCCCTGTACTCACTCTCGTCTCTTCCCTTTACACATGCCACAATAGCGGTGTCGTCTGAGTACTTCTGGACATGACAAGCTGCAGATGTATAGGCAAAGTCAGCAGTGTAAAGTATGAAGAGAAAGGGCCATAGTACAGTTCCCTGTGGTGCACCGGTGTTGCTCGTCAGTATCCCAGATACAGTCACCCAGCCGGACATACTGTGACCTGAGAGTCAGATAGTTGTGGATCCAGCGAACAAAAACAGGATCCAGCCCCATCCTCTCAAGCTTCCCCTTCAGCAGCTGAGGCTGGATTGTATCAAAGGCACTTGTGAAGTCAAAAAACATCAACCTCACATAGCCACCAGCCCCATCCAGAAAGGACAGCGCACTATGGACCATATACAAGATTGCATCGTCCACTCCCATGCTGTCCTGATAGGCAAACTGAAGGGGGTCCAGCGCCCCCTCCACCTCAGGTTTGAGCCGCCGGAGTAGCAGCCTCTCATGTTAGGGCATGGTCTGGGTCCTGTCCGCGGGCCTTGTCACCACCTTGGGCACTGGAACAAGGCATGAGGTCTTCCACAAGGCAGGGACACATCCAGTTTGAAGACTTGTTGAAGATGGTGTGAAGAGGCACACCATCTCAACGACGCACATTCTCTCAGCAGCCGAGGTGATATTCCATCAGGACCAGCAGATTTCCGACCGTGGAGCCTCCTGAGCTCAATACGCACCTCATCCACACTGATGGACGGCACGGCATCAGGGGTGAAACAGGCACCACTGCCAGGTGGAGCAGAGGAGCCAGTAACAGCAGCATAGATGGAGGGACTGCCGCTGAGTGGAGACGAGGAGCAGGTCGCAGCAGCAGAGGTGGGGGAGCCGCCGCTGGATGGAGTAGAGGAGCAGGTCGCAGCAGCAGAGGTGGGGGAGCCGCCGCTGGATGGAGTAGAGGAGCAGGTCGCAGCAGCAGAGGTGGGGGAGCCGCCGCTGGATGGAGTAGAGGAGCAGGTCGCAGCAGCAGCAGAGGTGGGGGGAGCCGCCGCTGGAGGCCACCGCTGGATGGAGTAGAGGAGCAGGTCACAGCAGCAGAGGTGGAGAGGCCGCTGCTGGGAGTAGAGGGAGGTCGCAGCAGAGAGGTGGGAGAGGAGCCGCTGGATGGAGTAGCAGCAGCAGCAGCAGGAGGGAGGGGCCGCCGCTGGATGGAGTAGAGGAGCAGGTCGCAGCAGCAGAGGTGGAGAGGCCAGAGGTGGGGGAGCCGCTGGATGGAGTAGAGGAGGAGCAGGTCGCAGGAGTAGAGCAGAGGGAGTAGAGGAGCAGGAGCAGCAGAGGTGGAGCCGCGCTGGATGGAGTAGAGGAGCAGGTCGCAGCAGCAGAGGTGGAGAGGCTGCCGCTGGATGGAGTAGAGGAGCAGGTCGCAGCAGCAGAGGTGGAGAGGCCGCCGCTGGATGGAGTAGAGGAGCAGGTCGCAGCAGCAGAGGTGGAGAGGCCGCCGCTGGATGGAGTAGAGGAGCAGGTCGCAGCAGCAGAGGTGGGGGAGCCACTGATGGTCGGACATGGGTGAGTGTGTGCCGAGTCAAACCTGTTGTAAAAACGGTTGAACTCATCCGCCATGACCACATCACCAGGCGCAGTACATCCCTTCTCCTTAAAGCCAGTAATGGCTCTCATGCCCTTCCACACCTCCCGGGTGTTCCTATTCTGCAGCTTCCTCTCAAGCCCAGATTTATATTCCCTCCTGGCACACCTTATGGCTCTTCTCAGATCATGTTGAGCCAAGAGAAAAATGCTTTACCTTTTTTCCTATTCACATTCATGTTATCTAGATTAGATTACTTTTTCGTGTTTAATTAGGATAGACACATGATCATTAATTGTGAGACAGGAGTCAGGGATGTTTTTGATCATGCTGAGGTTTACTTGAATTTGCATTTGGATATTAAGTGAAATGGTAAAAGCCAAAGTTAAATCTGTCAACTGTACAAAAAGCTGTAGGGCTAACCCAAGGTGCTTTTTCAGATTACTGGTGGACACTGCCTTATATCTGATGTCTTTCCTAACAAAAATTGCTTCTGTAAATCCACTCTCAACCCATTTATTTTTTCATTAATATTTGTACCTCACTATCTTCAAAGGAGTGGTTAGTGGCGTTGAGATGGAGATGTATGGCACATTGGGGTCCAGAGGAGCTCTTGCGATGGTGTTGGTACATTTTCTTATGGAGTGGCTGTTTAGTTTCTCCAATGTAACGCTCACAGCACTCTTCACTACACTGAATGAAGTAGACCACATTACTTTGTTTATGGCTTGGGGTTTTGTCCTTTGGGTGAACCAGTTTCTGTCTTAAAGTGTTTGTAGGTTTGAAATAGACTGGAATTTCCAACTGTCTGAAAATGACACACCAGCTGTGTAAGGAATAGTTACACCTTTCCTTCTAGGTGCAGATTCCCTGTTGTCCTGTTTTTTTCTAGCTTTCTTAGATCTAGGGGCCCATTTTGGATATCCACAAGCCGAGAGGGGTATCTCCTCATGTTGTTCCTCCTTCACTTCTCCCTCTGTGTCTGTGGGCACCACTTGAGCTTTGTGCTGTAGTGTACAGATAACTCCGAGTTTGTGCTGCAGTGGATGGTGTGAATCAAACAGCAGGTATTGGTCAGTGTGTGTGGGTTTCCTGAAGACTTCTACCTAGAGTCCCCGGTCTTCTCATGTAGTTACTGCACAATCTAAGAAGACCAGTTTGTTCTCTTTGGCCTCTTCTCATGTGAACTTGATGTTTGGATCCACAGTATTAATGCATGTAGTAAAGGGTTCCAAATCTTGAATTTTGATTTTAGTCCAGTTGTCATCCACGTATTGATACCATTGTGCGGGTGGGTGGAGTACCTGGAAATGAGACCAATGCATCTTGTCTCATTTCAGCATTTCATAGGTGGCGGGTCACTGAGGAGGCTGTTCACCTTAGCCTCTTAAGCGGGGAATTCAGGATCACGGTGCATCTCCCTTTGTCAGCTGGCAAAATGTTGATGTAATACAGCTGTAATACAGGTCTTTGTTATATGGACTACACCGTGGCAGTAGACTAGTTGGCATCTTTTAGTGGTAATAGTAATTTTCCAATGCTTACAAATTATTATCTTTTTTTTTTTTGCTATTGTGTATGTATAGTGATATAGTTCACTGCATAATGCATCAAGAGCTCTGCATGCTAGAAAGGTATATTGGTCTAGTACAAACCAGTGAAACTTCTAGGTCACTTGGTTTAGTTTACACACTTATATTTAGATGTGCTCTTAGGTCAGTCATGTTTGGGTTTTCCTTTACTTTAGGCTGGCTAAGTTTGCCCTGCAGTGAACATTAAACTGTGCAGGAATGAGGAACCTTTAAATTCCAATTAATTTCCTGGTTGTCTCCCTACAGTTTCCTGTTTGAAAGCTGGTAGGGAAATTATTGTTGAATATTGCTACAACTAGGCCTACCACACTACACTCTATATTGCACTACTGCAAAACTAATATTGCTTGTGCAAGAGTCATTTACTATCAGAGTTAAAACGGTAATAAAAAAATATTAAAATGATTTCCTCTATAAAGAAAATTACTTGAGAGAATGCACTCAATTAAAATGTTTAAATCAACCTATTTATAGAGCCATGTAAAACTTTACGTCACACTGAGTTGTCACATTTGGAGTGACTGCTATCTGCCCTTCAGAAACCCGATCCAATGCCACCTCCTGCCAACCACCTCTGCATGTCGCCACAGCAGCAGCACAGACACAGACAGGGGCAGAGTGAATGGTAACGAGCACTATGAAATATACTTTAAAATCAGAAAGAAAGGCTTGTCTGTCAGTACTTACAGATGTATCAGTGTCTTCAAGCCCCGGAAAGCAAAAGGAGATATGGAGGCTATTTTGTTATTTTCAATGAACCTGCAATATAGACATTACTGTAAGCACTCCAGAAATGTATCAGATAACAAAGTAATATTCAATGGACCTGTAATTTCAAATATCAAATAGGCAAAATGAATATGGTTAATGTACAGACTTTTGTAAATTGTATGCTTCATCAATTTTGGATTTGTGAACCATATGGTACTATAAATACAGAAAACTGAATTGGCAATAATTTCAATTTTCTCATACATGGATTTTGGATTATGCATATCATCTACTACTACAACTTCTACAACTATTACAACAACTGCAGATACTCAAGATGTGGTAGTCCTTGGAAAGCGTCTTTGTCAATAAGATCGAATGTGTTGGCAGTGAAAAACATATTTTAAATTAATTGTATACTATACAATGAATGTGTGAGTGAATGGTAGTTAACGTGTAGCCTACAAGTTGAATGGTTCAACTTTACCACCTAAAGCTTTCCCTGCAGCTATAGTACAGCTTAGTCATATTCATCACATGGCTTGTTCCTCCGGTGACCAGCCCACAGCAGTACATTCCTGTTTAGACTGATTTAGTGTTCTATGTGCATATGGAGTCACTGATGCCAAGAAACAGATGTAGTTGGAATGTTTTGATGCTTGGTGACAAAAAACTATTATGTTTCAGATTGTGATTAGAGGCCACTGTTACAGCAGACCTCAATGTTAATTTGATGACCTATGATAACTGTTCCTGGTGATGCTCTGATTATGTAAGAATAAACAGAGAGGAAAGGTCTATAATACACAACATTCACATATTTTAAGATGCTTTGCTGCTATCATGCACACAAAGAAAAAATATGTCTTTCACTTCTTTGTTCTTATATTTGGGAATTTTCAAACCAATGCATTCTGTTGTTACAAAAAGTTGGATCAATGTGCTAAATACAACAAGACTTTTGAATGTAATGCATAAAACATGTTACTTTGCAAACTCGTAAATGTTTTTCTCTGCATCCCTTGCTGTCAGTTTGTGTAGCCAGGTGCTCTATTGCATAATACTGACATGACTAAAGAGAAGCCTCCTTTAACGAAGCCTCAAAGCAACCCCTTTGGGAAGAGCCTTGTTTTGCTGCTGGGCACCATCAACAAGGACAGATATAAATACGCTCAAAAATAAATGGGACAGGAGAAGCTTGTAATATTTTGTATTTTATGCAATCACTGTATTGCACAAAGCTTCGCTGCAGTACATTTTCAATCATTTTGTTTTTTAATGTGCTTTATGGTGGGGTACTCACAGCAGTTGCAGGACAGGTGTCTGGACAAAGCTTCCAGCTGATATTTCATTGAATCCTGACTTGACAAAAGTCTGTAAAAAAAGACAAAAAAAAAAAACACACATTGGAACAAGATTCAATTAATAAAAGTGCACAATTTATTATTTCACATCATTGGACATGTAGTTTTACTCGTACAGCGAGACAGTGTCACTGGGAAAACAAGAAAGTCCAAGGTCATTTTCACACTGCCACTAGTTAGGTCGATGTAAAAGAGCATTCGCTCCGAGAGCGGTGTGCTTGGGCCAGTGAGAACCCAGCAGTCACACTCTGCACCGCAGTAAACGGCTCCACACACACTCTGAAGGGTGAGTGCGATCTGGACACGGCCAACCTCGGGCTGACCTATGGCGTCTGTAGTGACAGTAAAAGTACTTGCGATTGGGCAGAAAAAGGCTTGGATCACATATATTTCTATGAATCGGCGCAGCAGAGCTGCTATTTGACACGTTTGTCCAATGAGGTAATTTAGATCAACTTAATATCAGCCAGTCTCCTCCTGCCTCTGCCAGCAAAGGTGAGCCTGTCTGTGTGTTGTTCAAAAAGCTTTTTTTCTTCCACGACCAGCTCGTACAGTCCTCACTGTGTATTTAGCCATAGACTACTGGCAGGGTCCGCTTGAAGCTTGTTGTCATAGAAATAAATAAATAAATTTGGTGATCAGCTGATGGACTCTCATGTGGCTCATGGTGCGTATTTAGGGTTAATGATGCGCGGTGTATATGACCAAGGCCGACCCAAAGAAAAGTACCGTATTTTCTGAACTATACGTCGCTCTGGAGTGTAAGTCACACTTACAAAAAAATGCATCATAATGAAGAAAACATATAAGTCGCACTGGACTATAAGTCACATTTTTTGGGGAAATTTATTTTACAAAATCCGAGACCAAGAACAGACATTTTATCTTTAAAAGGTAAGTTATAATAATAATAATAAAATAGAGAACAACAGGCTGAGTAGCAGTACAGTACGCTAACATAACACATAGACAACAAACTGAATACGTGTCTGGTATGTTAATGTAACATTTTAACAGTTAATCAGATAACTAAAGCATAAAACACAAGCTAACAAGTTTACTCTCAATCTCACTCCGATTGAATTCTTCATCCTTGGTGCCGCTTCTGAACAACATGTAGATGAAGTGTGGCTGCCATACTGGTACACAAGCCTAGAGTGCCCTTGCACGGTTCTGTGTGCCAATAAAGAAGATTCACAGATCTTGAAATTGGCACACAATTTTTTTTTTATTAATTTCACATATAACTCGCATCTGAGTATAAGTCGCACCCCCGGCCAAACTATGAAAAAAGTGGGGCTTATAGTCCAGAAAATACGGTAAATGGAAGTAAGTCTAGTGTACATTGGGGTCGTTCGACAGAGTACACTACCATGTGTGAAAACAACCTAAGAGACAGTAAGATCACATATTGTTTGTTAAAGACACAGATGTACAGAATCATAAGGTTTTTCATAGTTGAACAGTTTAACTACGTAAAACAGAATGCATGTAAAGCAACATTACATAACTTTAGCATTAATCCATTCATTTACTGCTCAGTCTAACTGTGTAGCCTCACTGAGGCATGGTTAACTGATGATACCAGTCTTTCATCTGTTTAATTAGCAACATTTACAGATGTACCCGGCCTATAGTCCACAGGTGCTGGATCTAATAAGACCTGAGATTACCACCAGTGCTACAAGCAAATCACTACTCTACAACACACAACAGGCTTTTGCCACCAGAAGTAGGTCAAATCACAGAGACAACATTTTTTTAAAAGTGTTGTTAGTGAATAGGTCGCTTTAAATGATATTACACTATGTCCATAGCAGACATTCATGCTGATGTCTTTTTACAGACTGCTGCTGTCTGAGGAGTTTGTCTCATCAAAATTTGAAATAAATGTACAGTGGGTTTGTCATAATAATGATTATTTTGACAAGAGCTAAACGATACATTGAGAAAATATTGATAAAGCAATAATGGAGGACTCAATAATCAATATCACAATTAAATGTATGTATTGCAGAAAGTGCTATTTAACAAATATTTGTGATTTTTTTAAGTAAAATGAACAAAAAAGTTCTGTAGTAACTTGAGGGATAAATAACAGCTACATAACACATTTGGATCAGTTTTGTCTTATTTTATTTTTGTTTAAAGAGACATGCTATTTTCAGTCTCCGCACTGGTATCAATTGATACTGGGTATCGACAGAGCTATAGCTATGTCGATATATAACGGTATATATCACGATGTATAGCTATAGTATCAAAATCAATATCGGAACTGAAAAGGCTGGATCAGTGTGGAAACCACAACACGCACAACCTTTAGGCAGATGGGCTACAACAGCAGAAGACCCCACCGGGTACCATTCATCTCCACTACAAATAGGAAAAGGAGGCTACAATTTGCACGAGCTCACCAAAATTGGACAGTTAAAGACTGGAAAAATGTTGCCTGGTCTGATGAGTCTCGATTTCTGTTGAGACATTCAAATGGTAGAGTCAGGATTTGGTGTAAACAGAATGAGAACATGGATCCATCATGCCTTGTTACCACTGTGCAGGCTGGTGGTGGTGGTGTAATGGTGTGGGGGATGTTTTCTTGGCACACTTTAGGTCCTTTAGTCCCAATTGGGCATCGTTTAAATGCCACAGGCTACCTGAACATTGTTTCTGACCATGTCCATCCCTTCATGACCACCATGTACCCGTCCTCTGATGGCTACTTCCAGCAGGATAATGCACCATGTCAAAAAGCTCGAATCATTTCAGACTGGTTTCTTGAACATGACAATGAGTTCACTGCACTACAATGGTCCCCACAGTCACCAGATCTCAACCCGATAGAGCATCTTTGGGATGTGGTGGAACGGGAGCTTCGTGCCCTAGATGTGCATCCCACAAATCTCCATCAACTGCAGATGCTCCTATCAGTATGGGCCAACATTTCTAAAGAATGCTTTCAGCACCTTGTTGAATCAATGCCACGTAGAATTAAGGCAGTTCTGAAGGCGAAAGGGGGTCAAACACCGTATTAGTATGGTGTTCCTAATAATCCTTCAGGTGAGTGTAGATCTCTGCCAAGGGACTATCACAGACTCACAACAGCCAGCCAACCTGGACTGAAAGAGTATCTGGTTCAACAAGTAGTTTTAGCTTACAGAATTTACCATGGTAACATTTGCACAATACTACACTGCTCATTACAGGCCATAATTATGTTTAGGTTTTTTTTTTTCCCCAAACTAGCAGAGTGATTGTATTTGTTACTCCTGCGCCACTAGCACCAACCAGCGACTTCAAACGGCTTTTGTTATCAACTGATCTGTGGCCTGGTCCATCCGGGAAGCGGTCCTTCCAGACTCAATCTCAGCCCGAGGCCAACAACCCAGACGACACACACAGAACACATCTACACACAAAGGTCTACACACAAATAATTAAACAAACAGGACCGGAAACCAGGTCACAGTGACACAAGGGAACAAGTGCACTGACCAAGAAAACCCCAATAAAAGAATAAAAATAAATGCTGTATTATCAGAGGGGTGCTTCACAAAGGATTATTTATGATGACTCATGGCAGTGATCAAATTCAACTTATTTGCATCAGATTTTATTCCAGGTTTCAAAATCTTTTAGAGCTGTTCTACAGATGAAGAAGGGAGATGTTCCAACTACACAACTAATGGTTTCATTAAATCAGTGGTTTCAGATTGTCAGTGAGAACCCTTTTTTGTTTTTAGTCATCAGGTCTGACTCTGCAGCCAGTTCACTGTCCATAGAGCATGTGGTTTGGAGCGGAGTTTATAACTCAGAGGAAAAAAAGGTGACTTTTGTAAAAAAAAATTTTTTTTTTTCGTATCACGTGGCCCTTACGTAAATTGAAAGCCATATTTAATTGTTTTGAATGAGCATAAAATGGAACGGAATCGAAATCATCATGGATCAATCAAGTAACAAGAAACATTTTTTTCCATATGGACAAAAATGGAAAAAAAATGTTTTTTCTATAAATAGGGTGATGGACGAGTCCACCTTCAAGTCCTCAGTCTCAGCTTCCTCCTTGGAAGACATGATAGTGGCATTGAGGAGATCTTAAAAGTATGGGAAGCAAGAAAGACAAAGCACGTGACAGAAGATATGGACAGAAAGAGAAAGATAAACGCTCTATGTGTGAACCAGAGCACATGTGAACTACTACAGGGAGAGGGATGACTATGTTTCGCACATCCTAAACCAGACAATACTGCAACTGTCACGGAGTATAGGGATGACTCAATAAAGATGAGTCATGAATGGGGTGCACTGAGCGTAACAAATCAATGTGTTTTTGACTGTTGGGGCCCCTTTGTGAGGTATTGTAGGCAGTTAAAATCTCAGTCCAATTCGATTTCATAAGTTATCAGGATATTGGTTCTGGTAAAATACAAAAATACAAACAAATTTAAGAATTCATGGTGTGGCAAGATACTTAATTACTTATTATCTTTTCAAATGTAAGAAAATTTGCAATGGCTGAGGTGACTAGAGACTACAAAGTGACAAAACTGAAAATATAACTCAAAAGTGATGTTATTATTAGAAAAAGTTAAACATTTTAGGAGGTTCTTTAAAAGATTCTATGCACACATTGGCTTGCCTTGTCAGAACCTGTGGCATAATGGGTTAAGTCTTATTCAAAAATAATAAAGGCAGAGGGGAGATGCATAGAAAAGCCAGATAGCTAGATAAAAATCTGCCAAAAAAATCTATAAGCCAACTTTGTGTTTTAATACAACATACAGCAATACTCACATTGGGAATTCCCTAATGTATTTCATTTAATATACAGCTCAGACCTGTTCACAAACACTCACCTGGAAACCTACTGCCCTAAGCTATGACAGTAGGATGCTTTTCCTCTTCATCCTCCGGACATCCACTCCATGTCTCAGCCTGCCACCAAACAACTACATCATTATGTTTTACACACTTATGCTGCAGGTACCAATCTAAAACAACACATCCCACAATCATTCAGACAACAAAAGTGGCTGCAACTGGTTATTGGTTGAGTTATGCTGGTGGAAAAGGTGCAAAAATGACCAACCAGTTTCACATCTCATCCCTGGCATGTTTCTAATAGTTTGTGCAAATGTGCGCCTGTGTGCAATGCTGGGACATATTATTAAAGCTATATTAAGGTAGAATATGTGGCAAGATGTGTGAAATTAGATATCCCTGCTTGTTTAGTATCAAATGAATTGTACACAGTTCAATCCGCTTCTCATTGGTTTTCCATTTTGCCAAACTTAAGTCAAAATGAGCAGGTAAAGTAAGAGCGAGCAGGTGGATGCTATTAACACTGATTAAAAACACCACAGCTCCTGAGTGTGCGACCTGTCACTGGTCAACTGTCCGCTCCTCTGCGACAAACACGAGAAAAAGTCACTCCGCGGAAACATTACACGGTACGTGTGCCACATACTCACCAATTTAAGTCCTATTAAAGAGTTAACATCCACAAAACTCCGTACAGTGACAAGTTCAAGGCGCACGCTGCAAAGTTTTCGGTGACTGAGTGAGTTTACTACGCGCTGTGGCGGGGACAGAGCCGCAGAGCGAAACCACGAGCCTTTTTTCTGTGGGGCGTTCACTGCAGCTCGGACAAATATACACGAGAAAGAGCCTGGTGTGGGTCAGAAATTTTATAAAAGTACATGGGTTATGGGGTACTGTTAGTACTATGACTAGTGTTACCTTTCATATAAATATTCTGTATAAGGACTTAAGCAATAGGCTTATATTTTACAGAACCACAGAGCTGCACATCAATGGAAAACAAGTGCGGCACCACTGTTGCAAGTAGTGGCGCCAGAGGGCGCCACACTCCAATTGCCACTGTACTTAGAAAAAGTTTTAATAAAATTCTATTGATGGATTGATATAGATATATTGATTAACTGAAAAGCAGATGAACATTTCCCGGATTAGGGAAAGACATCATGCAGCTGCAAAACCAAGGGAAAGACAGCCAAAAACTGCAGGATAAGATCAGAACCTTTGACATTAATTTGGGGCCCGGAGGAGGAAATCTCACATGGGCCCTACTCTTGTAGCCTATATTAAAAGGAATAGATGTGAAGGGTGGCAACAGACCCCCTCGAACATAAGATTCATGGAATATGCACAAATAATGCAAAACATATTGTTATGGGCTAGGCTTTAACCCCTTCTTGCTCTTGGGTCCTCAAACAGGCTAAAGAAATACGCCTTTGCGTGAGGCCTAACAATCTGCATCATTGAGGTCAGGTAGTTTGCGTTTTTGTTGTTTTTTTGTTTTTTTCCACAAATGTTGCTGTGTATGGTCTATTTGAGTCACTTGATTTTTATGATCACTTTGTGTGAGCTGTGGAGTGTGGACAGGAGGACAATAACTGGGTCTGGGTAATGCGCGCTGGGTCTTTGTGTGTCACCACATCGGAATGTCGCCAATAAGTTCTCATAGAAGCCACTTTAATACACCTCTCAAATCTGCTCAAACACCTCAAAACCTTGGTTACAATTAATATAGTAGCCATTCTTTTCAATTCTGTGATGTTTATATTGGGCTACAGCCAAATAGAATGAAACTGGAATGTAATTGTAATTTTGTGGCCTACAGATGACTAAATGTCTGGAAATGAAATGGCAAAAAAGCATTTTGACATTAATATTAATTGGTCCAAAATACCACCAGTCCAAGGTTAACTCATGTAAGTGTTGTGGAGTCTGCCCTCTGCTGTTTTAAAATGCCTCTTGCGTTATGGCTACTCAAGCCAAACGAATACCACAAGATTGAATAAATTAGTAGGTGGGTGGGAGGGTGATCTAAAAAGTACCCCCTCTGTTCTACTTCTAAAATTCTGATTGTAATTTGTTGTAATTTCTCAAAAATGCACAAACCCAGTGAATTAGGCACAATGTCATAGGCTGTGTGGTGAAACAACAATAGCATCAACAATAGAGCGTAACAATAGACCACAATCCTCTGGCGCAGGTATTGGAGCAGTGCAGGCAGCAGCTCCCTGACTCAGTTGTTTGTGAAAGGCTCCTATGGACAAAAGACAACAGGCCATGCGATTGACTGTAGACAATGATGTAACCACATTATTTAAAAGACAGGGAAACACAGCAATAGCTATGAGTGAATAGAGAAAACTTTATTGAGAAGTTGTATAAATAATATATCTCTTTAAAGAAATATACTTTACTACACGTGTATGAAAAGGTATGGATACAAAACAGCTTCAAGGTTAAGGCTTATATCTCCAAAGTGATTAATTCAAAACTGTAGTAGGCTTATATGTGTAGTATTGTATTTAGAGGTATTGTAATAATTAAAATGCTACCATGCCTTTTATAAATACAGTATAATTTAAATATTTATGGTTGATATGGTTCAGATAAGATACTGAAAATGGAGTAAAAATGCAAAAAAAAAAAAAAAAAAAAAAAAAAAGAATATATGTATACATATTTATTTAGTTATTTATTTAGCTTTATTTATACAGGGGGACCCAATGAGAGCACTTGGACAGGGCGCCCATGAAAAAGAGAGCCCAAAATCCAACACAAACTGAAAAACAATCAAAACAAGAAAGTCCATATAAAAAACATCAATAACAAGTGCAGGTGTGTATATAAAAGTCTGTTTTCAGATCATCAAACTGCGACTGAGTCACCAACGTATCCAGTTTTGCTTTTCCTTGGAGTGTATTCCATTTTTCTCAAGCAAAACTGCTAAAAGCTCTCTTTCCCATCTCAGTTTTGGTGCACTCAGCCCTTAGCCTTATACAGTCATGTAATCTGGTATTAAGTGTTCCAGTATCAATGATTAAAGAGCAGGTGAGGTATTCTGGCAGTTTTTGAAGTAGGTCCTTATAGAAAAACTTCATAAAGTTATGGCCACTTTTTCATAGAGAAGACAGTGATGAGTTTCAAATCCATCACCTGTAATAAAACAAAGGGCAGAGTGAAAGAGAGGATCCAACGGTTTCAAAGTAGAGGCTGAAGTCTGCATGTACGTCACATCTCCATAATCCAGTACACATAGGAAGGTTGCATGCACTATTTCTTTTCTGTAATTTATTGGGATACAATATTTGTTTCTGTCATAAAATGATAATTTAGATTTTAAACTGTTAGATAATTCTGAGATATGTTTTTTAAAGGATAAGTTTTCATCATTCTATACAGTTGAAACCAAAAGTTTACATATACTATATAAAAAGACACACACTTTTTTCTCATTATGTAATCAGGCTAAACTTTGGGATTACCAAAATTATTTCTATTTGCTAAATGAAAGGAATAATGAGAGAAGTATTTTCTTTAGACAATTTTAATCACATTCTTCTGAGTCATATTTATATGCAGTAAGATTACTATGCATTTAAACAATTTGGCAAAACCCTGATGATGATGTCATGTCTTTGGAAGCTTCTGATAGGTTTATTGACGACATTTGAGTTAACTAAAGACACACCTGTGGATGTACATGAAGGCACAGGCTTCTTTGTGTAACATCATGGGAAAGTCAAAAGAAATCAGCAGAGATGGGTGCAATTTCCAGATGCCTAAAGATGCCACGTTCATCTGTTCAAACAGTTATGCACAAGTATAAACAGCATGTGAATGTCCAGCCATCATTCCGCTCAGCAAGAAGACAGGTTTTGAGTCCCCGAAATGAACGTGCTTTGGTCCAAAATGTGCATATCAATCCAAGAACAAAAGCAAAAGACCTTGTGAAGATGCTGGCTGAAGCTGGTAAGAGTGTGTCATTATCCACAGTGAAACGAGTACTGTAACGACATGGACTGAAAGGCCACTCTGCCAGGAAGAAGCCATAACTCCAAAAGAAACATATAAAAGCCAGACTACAGTTTGCAAATGCACACAGAGACAAAGATTTTGCAATATGGAGACATGTCCTGTGGTCTGACAAAACTAAAATTGAACTGTTTGGCCATAATGAGCATCTTTGTGTTTGGAGGAAAAAGGGGGAAGCTTGCAAGTCTGACAACACCATCCCAACTGTGAAATACAGGGGTGGCAGCATCATGTTGTGGGGTTGTTTTGCTGTAGGCGGAACTGGTACACAAAATAGATGACATCAGGAGGAAAGAACATCCGCCAAGAAGTTAGAGCTT
Source organism: Periophthalmus modestus (assembly GCA_019594935.1). NCBI lineage: Eukaryota > Metazoa > Chordata > Actinopteri > Gobiiformes > Gobiidae > Periophthalmus > Periophthalmus modestus. The sequence continues at coordinate 10,397,952 of JAIEZT010000304.1, read as the reverse complement.
GGGCGCAAATGGGTCTTTCAAATGGAAGCATACTGTCAAACTGGTTACAAAATAGTTTAAGGATAACAAAAAATGTGTTTTTATGGCCACCACAAAGCCGTAATCTCAATCCTATTGAAAATGTATGGGCAGACCTGAAAAGGCATGTGCAAGCAAGGCGGCAATTCCTGCTAACTATTGTGAGAAGCTTGTGAAAGGATGTCCAAAACGTTTAACCCAAATCATACAGTTTAAAGACAATGGTACCAAATACTAATGAAATGTATGCAAACTACTGACTTTGAAGAAAGTAATGAACAATTGTCTGGCATTCTGGCATTTTGCAAACAGAAATAATTTTGGTAACACTAATTGACCAAAAACAATGTTTAGTCTGATTTCATGTCACAGTGAGAAAAAAGTGTATGTGTCTTTTTATATAGTGTATGTAAAGTTCTGGTTTCAACTGTATATGAGCTGCAATGATTATCTGTGGACTTTAAAGGCCCATCAGAGAACTGTCATAGCTCCATCCCACACTAGAACACTCTCACGACTATTGCACTCCACTAAACTTATAATAAACTTGTAAAAGCAGAAGTTAAAACTGTCAACTGGACAAAACATTGTAGAAGTCCAGCTGACAAATTTAACTTCTGCTTTTATCATGGATCAGACCTGGACGGCTGAGGGATTACACAGATATAATAAACTGAGTGTATCACTGCATCTGCGCAAATCAGGGGAAATATTCATAGTTATTGTCATTGATTGCTTAAGAAAGGATTGAAATACGCACGGTTAAAGAAGATGAACTGAAAACTAAATGCTAGCACCACATCCACAGTCCTCATCAGGACTGGCCAGCAATGCCCAATACCACTGTCAACAATAGCATCCAGCGATCGCGGCCGCACGTGGGGATCTTCCACTCCCCTAAACAGTAATAATGCATTTGATCAGTCTGATGACAGTGTAATACCACACAGAGAGGTAGTAGGGGACACTCTTCCCAATCTTATGACGAACAAGTATTGTGCAAGCTGCTGCAATTGCACCTGTGAACAGAAAACAACATGTAAGTGTCAGAATAAAAGCCACATTCAAAATAGAGTGTATTGTGGCACCTGGAAATGCAGCTATAGCTCCTTTAATGTGGTTAAATTAGCATGGCCATAAAAAAAATAAATAAATAAAAATGATAATACAATACAACAAACATTTGATAAAAATTTGTGGTGTATGTTAACATGTCTATGAGAATCTGAATCTGATAATCAATTTTTAGATTATGTTTGGAAAACAAAGTATTATAATTTTAAAAATGTTACATCTCTTTCATATTTGTCTTTGCCACATCAGTTAGTGTTTTTTTGCTTAATCGTTTGTCACAAAAACTATGAACAGGTGTGAACAATCATGAGGAAATCAGATTACTCACACAGTTTTAACTAGTCTAACTAGTCATTTCAGTAAACTATTAACTCCAGAAATCAAACCAGATTTTTGGTTTGCATGTAAACATAGCCAGTAACTAAGCACAACGAGAGAGAGAGCTTTTGATCCAAATATCCTCACCTGAACATGATGACAGTGGCGTCTGCTAAAGGCATCTGCTGCACAGCGTAGAAGAGCAGGATCATGGCATTGGAGCCGATGAGGCCGCGCAGTAACAGATAGATGCGTTTATCTCTGGGGCCAATGAAGCCTGTCCTGAGACACACACTCAATTAAATTCAAGTTTATTTAAGTAGCACATTTAAAACAACTTCAGCTGAAGTGCTTCACAGAAAAGTAACAACAAATAACAACAATATACAGATAACACGATACATAGGAGAAATACAATAAAACACTGCTAGCTAGTATTAAATGCCAGGGAGAAGAGGTGGGTGGTGGTGGTTTTCAGTCTAGTCTTAAACTGTGTTAAAGACAGTGTTGGGAATCTAATTCAAAAATGTAATTAGTTATAGTTACAAGTTACTTCTCCCAAAAAGTAACTGAGTTAGCATCTCAGTTACTTTTTGGGAGAAGTAACTCGTTACTAGGCAAAGTAACTAGGCCGTTACTATGTAAAAAAAAAAAACAACAACAGATGTGAACCTTTAACATTTATTTCACTTTAACAGATTGCAATTATATTGCATTTGTTTAAAATATCTGACACCAGCCTGGACACTTTCAGTCACATTTTAAACATATGTCCATATCAAATATGTGGCAGTAGTTTGTGTAAAAGTTGGAGGAGGAGGCGCTGTGCGTCAGGGCGTCACGTTTCTGATCAAAACTCAACTCGGACCCAATCAGCTGTCAATGCACGTGTGACAGGACACCATTTCCCATCATGCATTGAGCGTTTGTAGTCCATGCAGGCGGCCGCAGTCGGTGGAGCTGCTGCGCTCGCCTCGCTCAAAAATTGCGGCCGTGTCCCAATTCGCCAAATGCACCATGAACTGTTCGAAGTGCGGGTCGAAGCACCGCGCGGGTTAAATGCCCCGTTCGAGCGGCGGCACTTTGGTTAAATTGAGACACGGCCTGCGTCGGACTCGCTCTCACGAGATTTTTCTGCGCCCTCCTCGCTCATCTCAAACAAGCCTCTCACCCCGAGCCTCTTTCACCAAAGAAACACAACAGCGCTGCAGCTCCTCGTCTGAGAGACTCTGATGAAGAGCAGAGTGAACTGAAGTAATAGTAACGCGCCACATTTTACTGTCAGTAACGGTAACGGCGTTGGGACGCTGGGAAAAGTAATTAGTTAAATTACTCCGTTAGTGTGAAAAAACAAAACGTTACTAACGCCGTTATTGTTTAACGCCGTTATTCCCAACACTGGTTAAAGACTGATCTAATAGGCAGAGGGGGCTGTTCCATAGTCTGTGTACTGCCACATATGAGGAGCACCATTGGAAATGGTTAGATGAATGCATGATGGCAAGTGATGGATGTAGTAATAACCTGTAATTCACTAGACAGAGGACAGGCTGAAGGAGAACAGTGACTATATGATATAATACAAAGGACTGGTGTTAGGGATTGCAGAATGATTTGTAGTTTTGTAAAATTAATGTTGTGCTTATTTGCCTGAAATGTTTAACAAATAACATTATTTTCTAGAAATGTTATCCATTGTGCAGTTCATTCACAGGAAATATGTTCATAAATACTGAATACAGTGTTAGCAACCGCGTCACATTAACAATTTCCAATAATTACAGCTTACAATATTTCAGCAACTGTGTGAATAGGAGAATGGTTGACTTTATATTGGAAATAGCTTGTATAGCTTGAGTGGTATAGTAAAAGCCCAAAGTAAAATCTGTTAACTGGACAAAAAGTTGTAGTAGTGAAGACGTTTCACTGCTCATTAAAGCTGCTTCTTCAGTTCTGGTCAGATTGATGGTGGACACTGCCTTATATCTATCTGAAGGAAGGAGCTAACTACACTGAAAGTGTAAACAAGCTTTTCTTTACAGTTTCTGTATGTAGGCGAGGTCTGTTGAGCTACACTAAATGTGCACTGTGCCTGAGACATACTTAACATATTCATACCCCCTTAATGGGTGTTTTTCACAGCTATTGGCATCCTGACTAGCTTGATTGTTCTCTTAGTTTCCTTTGTTTGCTTTGGATCTGGGGATGGAGTTATATGGCGGGAGAGGTGATGTCTAAGGCCCCCATTCCTGTTCAAGAAATTGAAGGGCCATTTTGGATATCCATAAGCTGAGAGGGCGTTCTCCAGGTGTTGTTTCTTCTTCACTGTTCCTTCTGTGTTTGTGAGCACCACTTGAGCTCCGTGTTGTAGTCTACGAATAACTTCGACTTTGTGCTGCAGTGGATGGCGTGAATCAAACGGCAGGTATTGGTCAGCGTGTGGGGGTTTCCTGAAGACTTCTAGCTGGAGTTCGTGGTCCTCTCCTATAGTTACTGCACAATCTAAGAAGGCCAATTTGTTCTCCTTGGCCTCTTCTCGTGTGATGTTTAGATCCACAGCATTAATGCATGCAGTAAAGCGTTTCAGATCTTGAATTTTGATTTTAGTCCAGTTGTCATCCACATATACCAACGTGTGGGTAGAGTGTCTGGAAATGAGGCCAATGCCTCCTGTTCAAATTGTTCCATATATAAGTTTGCCATAATAGGAGAAACCGATGAGCCCATGGCACGGCCGTGGATTTGCCTGAAAAACTGTCCTCTAAACTGAAAATTTCCAGCAGTTTGCAGATTTGGTCGGGTGACAGTTTAGGTCTCTCTTTTAGCTAAGTCTCCTGCAGTAGTCTCCTCTTTGCTGCTTCCACCGCTACTGATGTGAAGACACAAGTGAAAAGAGAAGTCACATCAAATGAAACCATGGTCTCATCTGAGTCAAATTGGAGATGCTTGACTTTGCTCACAAATTCTGCTGTGTTCTCAATATGGAGCTCTGTGTTGCCCACCAGAGGAGCCACAATGGTCTTCAGATGTTTGGCCACATTGTATGTGATGGAGTCTGTGCTACATACAATGGGTCTGAGGGGTCCTCCTTCTTTGTGGATTTTTGGGAGGCCATAGATGCAAGGAATGGAGTCACCAGGATAGAGTCTGTTATACAGCTGTCTATAAATGACTTGTACCTTCTCCACCTTCTGTAAGCAGTCTATGATTTTCTTCTTGTAACCACTAGTAAGGTCTTGTTTCAGAGTTACCTTAGGAAAATGCTCGGCTTTAGAATTAGCCATCTGGATTTTCTTACTGATAATTTGAAGTTTAGATTAGATTTTACTTTTGGCAATTTCATAACCAAGTATACATGACCTACTATCGGGCTGTAAGTAGCCTATGTCATCCTTACTTGTGATAAATGAGCAGAGGTGCCACAAGAGCATCTGGAAGAAGCAGCGAATGCCACTGATCTTGTGAAGTCCCTGGATGGTTTTGACCAGAACAGTGATGATGGAGAAGAATAGAGTGGACAGAAGCGCATAGAACAAACCGAGACCAGCGCATCGCTTTGGTTTCTCCCTGTCTGTAAGAGGTGGTGAAAAAAAATATGAAAAGTTGAAAATTATCTGAACATAAAATGCACACTAAGCAAAGTATTTCTTTCTGGGTAAATGAACTATAACAAAGCTTACAATATGAGAGAGGCAACACGTGGCTGTCTACTGTCACTGTTGCCACAGAAACCTCACTGTTTAGGGTGAGTTTGTCAAAGGTTTCTCAGGCAAAAGGCAAATCTACAGTAAAGCAGCCTACCCCACAAGAGCGCAATTACACGCTAATTACGCACGGTTACGCGCCAATATGGCTGTTAAAAAGAACTATATTGATTGGGTCAGTCTGTAACGGGCGCGTTTGTGCCGTCTCCTCGTCGAAACACTCACAGTCCCCGTCGTCGTTGGTGTCATGGCTGTCAACTTTACTGAAGGCTACAGTAATGCCATCCTCCAGGGTCAAAGCCCGCTCGTGTTCGCTGTGGTTACAGTCTCCCATGGTAAGATGTGGCGGCCGAGAGGCAGCATGCCGCGGACAGACTGCTGTCTGCCTTTGTCCCACTGAGCTGCCGAGAAGACAAGGTTAATGACTAACCTTGGTGGCAGGATATAAGCTCCCATGCACTGGTTACTTTACCCACAGGGGGGCAGAAATGAACCCGGTGCAACTCCGTGGACAACTAAACCCTTACCCGAGGTTCCGCCCACCTCCGGGAGGTTGTGGCGCGTTATACTAAGCTCCTACACACACAGCTGACACACAACTGAATATAATATCTCATAATAATTGGAAGAAGAAGACAGAAAAAAATAAGAATATAAAATATAATTTTACTAGAGTCCCTCAATCCACAAAGACCCCATTCATGCATAGCCTCCATTCATAGTTGAACTAAACTTGAACTCTGATCACCTTCAGCCCCGTCTCCTCTTTTGTGTACTTTTGGGGATACAGATATCCATAAAACCATTCATTCAGAATAGCACATTTATTTCTACTTTTCCAAAAAATAGCCAACAGTTTGCTATAATGAAATTATGTAATAAGCCTACATTACAGAGGAAATTATCATTTCTAAATTAGGAGCTAAGTTCTACATTTTCTAAAAACAGAGGCCTTTTGGAAAGCCTACAACAGCAATATTATAAATATAAATTACTTTACAAAACATATTTGGCAAATATAAATGCAATGAGTTAGTGTAACAGTGTTTTGTGTAAGTCTCAGAAACAGAACATAATGAAAGTACAGGTAGTGAGTTAGGAGGTGTAAGGTATCTACACTGAGCAGTGCAGCACTACATCAAACCGTTATCTTGGTTTACTACTGCTAGTAAATAACACGTGCACACCTGTGGGGTACAGACAATATGCAGACCAGTGTGGGCCTTACGAAGACACCGTGCAGACAAGAAGAAGGACCCTCCTCATACACACACACACACACACACACACACACACACACACACACACACACACACACACACACACACACACACACACACACACACACACACACACACACACACACACACACTGGCATGGTGCTTCATTGTTCACTTTACCTGTGTGGAATATGTTTCAGACTCTTGGTCTTCTTTGACGTTTACACCAGAAACAAACATTCTTACACAGGGAAAAAAATAACAGAAGTGTTGACAATGGGGGAGACAACTGTCAAGAGTACTGTGAAAGAGAGGACACACAGTAGGATGCTTCTGGCAAGTTATTCATCCAGAGGTATTATTATCAGGGGCCTTTTGGAAGCCAAAAGTTTTTCTTTTTTGAAACAAGCTAACTAAAACTTGTGGGTTTTCATCTTGTTGCATTGTAATGACTTGACTTATGGAGAACAATGTCTAAACCAAGTAAATCATAGCTACTACAGGCATATATGGAACTTATGTCTAACCAGGATTTAAGGCTAATCCAGTACCAGAACCTAATAATCATAAATAATGCATTAATCTTATATAGCGCTTTTCCAGTCACTTTACAATCTTGTGCATTATTCATTCATACATTACTAACAGCAACTAGACCAGCTCTAAGCTGGAATGACCACAGGACTAAACAGTGACAAAATTAGTTTTCAGACAGGATTAAACCAATGCAAAACTCAATCCAGACCTTAACTGCTAAATATGCCTGAGTACCAGGAGGCCTGAATATCACTGGTTCCTGTATCCAAATTTTAGAGGAAAAAAAATAATTAGATACAATTGGAATGGCAATTTGAAATTGATTTGCGAGTCCCAATATTTAAACTTAATTACTGAGGTCGATCATGAGGTGCTCATATATTTGCGTTTTTCCCTTGAAGCTGGACGCAAAAAGAAAGACGCGCTCGTCGATAGCAGCCAACGCGAACCCTCTCGGAGCTTGGATGTTCAGCTCTTGGGATGAGACAAAGTGGCCCCTCTTAGTGTCCCATTGGTAGACCTGTGTCAGAGAGTAGTCGCTGCCCAGGATGGCGTACTGCCAGTTGCCGATGGTGACAGGCTGAAACACCATGGAGCCGCGAGAGGGGAATGTCTGGACCTCTTTGAACATGGCTCCATCCCAGCGCATCACCTTGGAGTCCCCAATGAATCTTGTCAGGCAGATAAACAGCTCACCTTTAAAAGAGAAGAGAGAGTGGACAAGTTGTTTACTGTTGCATTCAGGGAAAACACGAGGGTTATGCAAGAGGTTATCTCAATGTCCGAAACCTTCCACCTGAAAATGCAAACACAAATAGCCAATATTGAAAGAATTTAAAGCGTTTTTTATGCAGGTTTATTCACATTTGTTCTAATAACTCTCTAAGTCATGCCCAATGATCATTCTGATACATCAGGATACTACTATCATGTGACTTTGTGTTCCCAACATTTCTAAGATGTCACAGGTCAGCACTGAGCACATGTTCAATTAAAGTTTCTTCTTTCTCGAGGTAACGTTCAACAATTTTAGTGTTCTAATGCTTATGATACGCATAAGTCACTTACATTACATTTAAACAGACTATTTATTTTAAGGAATTTCTTGAATAAACTCATACAAAGAAAACCGATTAATAATCCCCTTAGATTTAATAGCCTCAGTATTAAGTGTTCAGTTAATTTAGCTGACTAGTTCAGATGATGAGGTTATATTGTTATATTTGATCTTTAGGACATTACGGTACATTTTACAAACCATATGCAACTTTCTAGCCCAAAAAAAATAGACTTGAAAAAAGGATGTTTTTTTGGGTTGTTTATTACACTGAAATTACACTTTTAATGTAATGTGCCACCTCCAGAAAGTTATATACTGTAGGTGGATGAAACGACAAAAATCATAACATTGCATTCTTCTAGGTTTTGTGATCAATCATTTCTGTTTCAAAAAATATATATTTAGCTACTACTACTCTACTGGCAGCAGTTGTTATTGGTAATAGCATATGTATTGGCAGCTGAACCAAAAAAGCTGGACTGGTACTTAGGGAGCCATTCCTTATTAGCCATTCCTTATTAATCATTTATTAATCATTTCTAATTTTTCCTGGGGTCCTCAGTGGTAATGTAAACACACCTTAAGCAATAATGAGAGCATTGCCCAGTGCAGAGGTCTACAAGTGACTTGTCCAGTATAGCAACGACAGAAATGCAGTTCTGACCTTTGACCCGAAAGTGCTTGACCGAGAACACGTCCTCCATGTCAGGTATGTCCGTGCGGCGGTCAAACAGCTTCATGGCGCGGTTCCACTGGTACACCACGGGCCTCTGGGAGCTGCTGGACAGGATCAGGTGAGGCTTTCCAGACATCTCCACATACTCCACATCTGTGTCCCGGTACCAGGGGTGGAGGGACTGGTGAGAGTAGAAGCCATTACCGTTCCACTTGTACACTGTGGTGGAGCCAGCCTGCAGAGGAAAGGAAATCCATTTGGGTATTTGAGAACATTTGGTAAAACAGAGCATCTGTGAACATTGTTACAGAACTAGTGGTAATTTGCTTATTTTAAAGACCTAAAATGTTTTGGTAATTAAAGTAATTATAGAGTTTGTAGTCCAGATAAAAATGATTAAAATAGTCAACAGTTAGTGAGTTAGCCACAATTACAATACAACTATTGCTGTAATATTTGCATTCAAAAATATGCTCAACTAATTATAACTTTTTAAATTATATTATAAATGTATCACAACCTTATTAATTCAGACATTTCATTAGTTAAATTATTTATGAGTTTCTAAACTTTGCACATCATCTGAAAAACTCTATTTTCCATTAATGGGGTGAGCGGTGTCACACAAGTCCAAATATGAATATGAAGATTTAAACATAAGGTAAACTCACCTTGGAGCTGTCTGCGATAATGAAGAAAGATTCCCCATCGATCACAAATGTTTCGATGTCATTGGGCTTACGGATCTTCAGGATGTCGATGTCCTGGATCTTGATGAACTTATTGGCAGATATGTCGCGCTTGTAAATGTGGGAGCCCCCAAACAACTGAGCCACAATGATAAAGAGGTGGTTGTCGATGACCATGGGCTTGCAGACTACAGTAGAGGTGCCTGGACATGCAAAATTTGTATTATTTTATATAGTGACACACATTAGGGCTGCTTAGTTACAGAAAAAACATAATCAAGATTTCTGTGTAATCCCTCAGTTGTCCAGGTAGGGTCTTTTTATTGAGTGAATACATTTTACTTCTCATCCAAGTAGCTTCTTTACTTCTCATAAACAAGATTATCTGAGTCATGAATGAGATCATGATTATCTGAAACAACGAATTATGTAGTACATTTAGTTTCTATATTCAGTATTTGTATTTAACACCTTATTTTTTTATGCATGTCCTTAATTTAGTTCCTAGTTTGTGATTTTTTTTCACTGACAATGGCAATAAAACTGTTTCTGATTCAGATTTTCTCGACAGTTACTTGGAGAGGAAGTATAGATCATCATACATTTGTAATTTTGTGCTTTATGCATAAAATACATTCTTCATCCCCTTTTTTTGTAACTGATTAATTGCACATCCCTAAACGAGGTCTTACTTTCTATTGTGTCAAAACTTCGGAAATTCATTCCACATGATCCCACTCTAAAAAACTGCATGTTCCAGCAAACGGTTGGGCAAATACAACAAACTGGTCCATGCCAAAGGTAAAGGCCTCCACGGAAATGGATTCAAACTTTAGTGACTGATAGGAGGCAAACTCTGGAACAAAAAAAAAAGAGTACAGAAGTTAAAAAATATGGTTAAATGCCATAGCAGTTATGCGTGTGTAGATGACAGGGAAGTTAAAAGGTTACCCGCGGTGATGCAGTCAAAGGAGTGTGGCAGCAGGTCATTGATCTTCCTCCCCTGGTGAGAAGGTGGGCCACTGCAGTGGATCTCGTCCAGGGTGGCATTGGTCTGATGCATCCACTCCACCAGCCACTTCAGTTTACAGTCACACACAAGATTGTTTCCACGTAAATCCCTGCATTAAGAATAAATAAATACTTCTGCATACTGTTATTTGCCCACTAATTGAGACATGGCAAAGCAAGTAATACTATTTCTCTTTTTTACTTAAAAAAAAAGAAAAAAATCTGACTAGACATAATGTGTAGATAGTTTTGGCACTTTTACTAAATATTTGAAGTACGGTATTTCTTTAATTGAAAAGCTCAATATTACAGTATGAATAATTTTGTGCAACATTTCTTTGAATTGAACTACTGCTACTTTTACCTTTACACACCACACTGGGACTAAATCCTAAAAACTAAAAAACTTAACTAAATACTAGAACTAAACCGGACTATAAGAGGATTATAAATAAAATGTGAACGCACCTTTAATTAGCAAAAACGTCATCCTTAAGATACAGCTTTTTTTTCAGTTTTCTGCTTTCTCTTTAATATTCAATATGAGTGCACTTTAGCCAACATCATTTCCATTAGTGTTTGGTTATTACACATTGTTCTGCCCTCTGTCTCCCTGCAACAGGACAGCACTTTGGACAAAGGCCAGATAGACAACAGAAGTGTCCTATCTCCGGAGTAATCCCGCTCTGAAGTGCACTCAAACCCCAGTTGCCCCGGCAGTATGTGCTCACTGCATTTGCACAGCGTTTCTGGTATTGTTCGTGCTGGGAAAAAAAACTACTCCGTTGTCAAAGAGTGACAACCTTAGTATTTACACAAGCCTTCTGCCACACAATGACTTGTCTTCTTTAAACTGTTTCTGTCTTCTCTCATGTAGATGCACTTCCAGATTGCACAGCATAAAAGCAATACCACTTTGCTTTCAGGTGTATGAGTAATAACAATAAAATATTTTGCTTAGATCTGGAATCTGGAATGTTTTAATTGTAATTTAACTGGGTGACGTGTTAATGACAATTTTACCAAAACTTCGATTAACCGACTTTTTTTGTTTTTTTATTAAATCCCAGAAATAGGATATGATATAAGATTCTTTATCTACAACAAAAAATAAATATAACTGAATTTACAGAGCAAATCAGCATAAAACCCACAAAATTAAGAGAGAAACTTACACTTTGGTCAGTGCCTCCATGCCCCTGAACACATCTTTAGGCAGCGTCTCAAGGTTGTTATATGCCAGACTCCTAATCAGCAAAGAGAAAATCATAGTTTTACATAGTAATTACAGGCCATTTTGAGTGGGTCAAATTAGCTCAAGTGTGCTTCAGACAAAACAACTTCAAGTGAGACGGAGAGGGTGTGGAAAACGTGAAAGAATCAACAAACTATCTATGCCAAGACCAGAAGAAATACGTCGAACATCTGCCCTATCTTGGCGTCTTTTCTAAGTGAGAACTAAATGATATGAAATGACAGCATAATTCATGAGCGATGCATTATTTATTGAAGAGGTTTTCTGGAGGGAAGTCATTTTGCATTGACTTTGAATGAGACCGCACTCTCTTAAGTCTAAACACACGGGGGGATAAAACAGGCCGGACAAGATTCCAGCAGGACCCTCGTCTCAAATGTGTTAATAATGCATCTCTTAATATAACATGCAGCAATAATGTCAACTACCAGTGCATATATTTAGTGTCTATTTTTCATCAAAGGACTAGGCTGAGATTTGATTAAAGAAATTATCAAAAATATTTAGATTTGAAAATTATAGATGCATTTTCATTTCATTTCAGTAGCAGTCCTCGTGCAGTAATGCAGAAGGTTTTGTTATATGGACTACACCATGGCAGTAGACTAGTTGGTGACCGCATGTTTTAGTGGTAATAGTAATTTTCCAGTGCTTGCAAATCTAAATTATTATCATTATTTTTTGCTGGTCCAGGAAAAAACAGTGGGACTCTGTAGGGAAGATTATAGGTCACTTGGTTTAGTTTACAACACACTTATATTTAGATGTGCTCTCAGGTCAGTCATGATTGGGTCCAGCTTTACTTTAGGCTGGCTTAGATTGCACAGTATTAAACATTAAACTGCGTAAGAATGAGGAACCTTTAAATTCCCTGACTGCAATTACTGCAAACTAATATTGCTTGTGCAAAAGTCATTTACTATCACAGTTAAAACATGAACAAAAAAAATATTAAAATGATTTCCTCTATAAAAAAAATACTTGAGGAAATGTACTTATTAAAATACATTAAACATAAACACACATTGAAATCTATTTATAGAGCCATGTAAACTCTAAAACTTTACGTCACACTGAGTTGTCACATTTGGAGTGACTGCTATCTGCCCTTCAGAAACCCGATCCAATGCCACCTCCTGCCAACCACCTCTGCATGTCGCCACAGCAGCAGCACAGACACAGACAGGGGCAGAGTGAATGGTAAAGAGCACTATGAAATATACTTTAAAATCAGAAAGAAAGGCTTGTCTGTCAGTACTTACAGATGTATCAGTGTCTTCAAGCCCCGGAAAGCAAAAGGAGATATGGAGGCTATTTTGTTATTTTCAATGAACCTGCAAAATAGACATTACTGTAAGCACTCCAGAAATGTATCAGATAAAGTAATATTCAATGGACCTGTAATTTCAAATATCAAATAGGTCAAATTAATATGGTTAATGTGCAGATTTTTGTACATTGTCTGCTTCATTAATTCTGCAGTACAATAAATACAGAAAACTGCATTGGCAATAACTTTTCAACAACATTTTTTCTCATATACAGATTTTGTATGTATATCATCTACTAAAACTGCTTCTAAATACTACTTACAGATACTCAAGATGCGGTAGTCCGAGGAAAGCGTCTTCGTCAATAAGATCGAACGTGTTGGCAGTGAATAACCTTAAAAAAAATATTTTAAATGATTCGTACACTATACAATGAATGTGTAAGTGAATGGTAGTTAACTTGTAGTCTACAACTTGGATGGTTCAACTTCATCACCTAAAGCTTTCCCTGCAGCTAATTAGTTGTCCAAGAAACCCTAGGTGATTGCCGCACAAGAAATAATACACAATTCCTATAATATAATAAAAACTATATTATAATATGCAATAATGTCTAAAAGTGTCAGCTCTACAGACAATGGCTTGTTCTATTTCTACCCACAGAGTATGAATGAAATTGCCCGAAAATTGCTGCTCCCTCCCACACGCTTCAGTAAATGAATGACCAGCATGGATGTGCACTCCCACACAAGTGTCTCTTTTATTCTTTGATGTCCAAATGGTCAAATAATGAATTTTCCTCCTCTTTGTCCATTCAATGACTGTTCTTGCGCTTACCAAAGCCAACAGCATTGATTTAATAGCACTTAGCTCTAGATTGTCCCGGTCACCTTGGCCTAAAGTACCACTGTAATACCTCTCGTTTAGCCCCTTCACTTTTAGTCATATTCATCACATGGCTTGTTCCTCTGGCGACCAGCCCACAGCAGTACATTCCTGTTTAGACTGATTTAGTGTTCTATGTGCATATGGAGTCACTGATGCCAAGAAACAGATGTAGTTGGAATGTTTTGATGCTTGGTGACAAAAAGCTATTATGTATCAGATTGTGATTAGAGGCCTCTGTTACAGCAGACCTCCATGTTAATTTGGTGACCTATGATAATTGTTCCTGGCAATGCTCTGAGTATAAATAGAGAAGCAAGGCCTATAATACACAAACTTTGGACAGTGGGTTAAAAAAAAAGTGTAAATAAATAAATAAATATATATATATACACACACACAAAATTGAGTTGTAAATGCACTTTTTCAGATATTCATGCACATAAAGAAAACATATGCATTCTCTTGTTGTAGTTGGCACACTGATTCAACTTTTTGTAACGAGACTTTCACATGTAATGCATAAAACATGTTACTTTGCAAACTCATAAATGTTTTTGTCTGCATAACCTGCTGTCAGTTTGTGTAGCCAGGTGCTCTATTGCATAACACGACTAAAGAGAATCCTCCTTTAACGAAGCCTCAAAGCAACCCCTTTGGGAAGAGCCTGCCTCATTGTTTTGCTGCTGGGCACCATCAACAAAGACAGATATAAATACTCTCAAAAATACATGAAACAGGAGAAGCTTGTAATATTGTGTATTGTTGTGATCTCTGCACTGCACAGAGCTACAATGCAGTAAATTTTCAATCCTTTTGGGTTTTTTTTTTTGTGTGCTTTATGGTGGGGTACTCACAGCAGTTGCAGGGCAGGTGTGTGAACAAAGCTTCCAGCTGATATTTCATTGAATCCTGACTTTACAAAAGATCTGTAAAGAAAAAAATACACATTGGAACAAGATTTAATTAACAAAAATGCACAATTTAGTATTTTACACAATTGGAAGTGTAGTTTTAGGCGTACAGAGAGACGACGTCACTGGGAAAAGTATGTGGCACAGAGCGGACATTCTCACACAGTGCATTGTCCTTAGTGCAGGAGCATCCTATGGGACACCTCGGCTGCCTCAGTCTCCGTCCATCCGATAAAACCAAGCACATAACCGCAACCCAAACCAAGAGCGTCCATCCAACTCCCCATCTCTTCTCGGGATATCCCATAGTGTTTTTATCCACTCTGCTCCGCTCTAGAACAGCTTGATAGACAATCCCTTACAAAGCTTTCACATGCAACTTCTCCAACAAAAATCGCTCCTCTAAAATGTTTCTGCCCCGTTTTGTTTTTAATGATGAGCCTCGCGTAAAGCTTGGCTGTGCGTCCTGCGTCTCAATAGGAAGGCTCCAGTCCAACGGATTCGTTCTGCAAAGGGCAGGATTACCAATGCGGGACAGACATTATAACATAGCCCACTAAATTCCCCAGGGAGAGAAAGAGAAAGACAGGGAGGGCGAGAGACGGAGGGAAAGGGGGGAGACTCTCGTAAGGTGCGCTTTTTTATGCGCACGGGCTGCTATAAGCCTATTTATGCGCGTTTGAGAGCTGTGAATGGATAATGAGCAGCTTCAATTCAAGAGCCGCTATACAAATGCACCTGCTTCTTTTTATCCTTTTATGTTTTCATCTCTTCTTTCAAACAATCATGGCATGATCTGAAGGAAAGACGAAATGTTAAAAAAAGCTACACAGTGTTGAAAATATTCCCAGATCACAATAAAACTATAATCTTTTCTCTACAGCCGTCGTGACATAAGAAATGTCTCTCTTTTTCCATGTCTGTTATTTGAAACATGTTAAGAGTACATCATGGCTACCTTGATGGACAAAAGCTGTGCCACAGTAGTTCTTTAGTCTGTTTGTGATCTCCTCCTTTTTGGATTTCAATTGACTGCTTTGTTGAGTGTCAGTAGGACGCGGATGAAACAGTGGAAGTCTGTTTCTGAACTGTGAACTTTCCGCCCCGCCACCTCTAATAACCCGAGGGCTCATTATAGCCAAGCATTCCCATAGGCTAATTGTGCGCCTTTATACTTTAATTTCTGACGTCAATTAGCCGATACTCTAATCTTCTAACTGCCACAAGACACAAATAACAGATTAACTAACCCAAACAGTACAAAATCGATACAAGTACCACTTCCGAATAAAATAAACGATTTAATTTTGTCTTTAAAAAAAACAACAATTTATAGCGTTGGTCTACGTCATCAATCTGCGACGCCTTGTGAACGTCATCAACAGTGGACACGACTACTCCGACGTAAACATTCACAAATAGTGCACATTTTTCGGATTCACGATGGATAATCTTGTAAAGGTGCTTAATAACGTGAAAACCGATTCCTCGCCAACCATTAAAATGCTATAGATTGTCTATATACCGGGTTATTTTGCAGCTTTTGTTGTTACAGCAGCAGCAAGCAAACAAGCTAGCTAATGTTTACCTCTATCTAAATGACATTTCGAGTATGTTCATGTTATATTGGTACTTTGTAATCATGTAGTTACGTGCATTAGCAATGTAGACATTGGTTATGCATCTTATTTCCTCTACTCTTGAACTTATTCTAACGTTTTGAGCGTTAAACTGACCGACTACTATAGCTCAACTATTTTAGTGAGCTAATGAACAATTGTCTGTCAGTGTGTTTACAGTATGTGTTTCCTCAGGTTCATGGAAGTGGTGGCTATGATTCTGACTTCAGTGATGAAGATGACCAGGGGGAATCATCAGAGAAGAAGCTCAAAAGGTAGAAAGAGATATTCACATAATTTTTCCCTCTATCTACCAGTGTAATTTCCTCATACTTATCTTTCTATAGGAAACGTGAAGAAGAAATCTTACAGAAGCCATTTGAAAAGGGTCGACATTCTCAGGTGGCTCACAGGAGCTTCCACACCAGCGAGATAGACAGGTACAACTCTCAACATGCAAGTCATAAGTCACTCCAACAATGTAGCAGAAATGTACAAGATAAAATTACTCTCCTGTTGAAGTTCCTTTTTATTAACAACACATTTTAATGGACAAAGATTAACCAGTAAAATGTTTTACTATGATAACATTTCATTTGTAAAATAGTCTGAACGCAATTCACAACTAGTCAGAAGCCTATTAATGTCATGTTCTTTTTTTCAGGGAAGAGGCTAGAAACAGAAGAGCTCATCTAATATCTTTGAATGCTGTATCCTTTTAAATTATGATGGCAACAGATTGTAATTTATTACAATCATTGCATATGAGTGGTTTTTGGTGCATGTGTACTTCTGTCATTGTTTATGCCATCCCTAACAAGTTTTTACAGTTTGAACGACATAAAAAGTTTGTCAGTGACTACATTCTCTATTATGGCGGACAGATGGCTGACTTCAAACGTTCTGCGTAGGTTTTCTATCTCTTAATCATCTCCCATCATCTGCTCTTTCCCAATATAGATGCAACAACAATATCAGATCTTATGTGAAATTATGTGGCCTATAAAATGGAACATTTCCTGTCCACAGAGCTAAAGACAAAACAGACTATGATGTAATCCGGGAGAATCATCGCTTTCTTTGGAGGGAAGAAGATGAGGAGGAGATGACATGGTGATTATACAATCCGCTTAGAATATTTTGTCTGGGATATGTGTCACTTTGTATTAAAGCTCTCTCAATCTTTGCTGTTTATAGGGAGAAAGATCTGGCAAAAAAATATTATGAGAAACTTTTTAAAGAATATTGCATCGCAGATCTCAGCAGATATAAAGAAAACAAGGTCAGTATGTTGCCACTAAACATTCTAGAAGTATTCAGCTAAATGTATTTTAAAGAAAGTGAAGTGCTCTGGTCTTAATCAGTAAATTTCCACTTTCAGTTACAGATGTTATGGCTAGAGCAGATTAAATTAATGCTAGTTCTCATCCAGTTCAATTTAAATCTCAACTGTGATTTTTCATACTGATGTAATGACACATATTTCAATAGTCTGTCAGTGATCTAATTACATGTTGACGGATGGTTCTTAGTAACAAGGTAAACATGCTGATTTGATGTATTATCTCTACAGATTTCTTAATTGCTGTTTTTTTTATCAACGCGTATTACATTTTGGTTATTAATATATATTATTTATATGTTTTCCATAGTTTGGATTTCGTTGGCGAACAGAGAATGAAGTTATTTCTGGAAAAGGTAAGATATGCTTAAATGTAATGCTTGGTAAAATCTCTCTATTAAAAAAAAAAAAATGTTAACATCCCATGATTTGGTTTGGAGATAGCAATTCCCCACTTTGTCCACTGGATGGCAGTAGAGATACACCGACTTCACTCTTGTTATTGAGTAACACATTCTTGCAAGAGGTCTTTGTAGTGTTTAAGATGTAAAGCCCCTTCTTTTCATTTCTACCTTTCTTTCCGTCTGACTTATTGGCTTTGCATAAATATTTTTTCGAACCTTTTAAATATTTGACCTTTTGCTTTCTTGTTTACTTATCGCTCCTGCCTCTTGGGGAGCATTTGTGCCACTCAGTGAGAAATTGATCTGTTGATTCACAAAAACAGTGGCTAACATTTAGATTTTTTTCCTCTTACACTGTAACACTTTTGCTTGTTTTTGCTCATTGAGTGTTACTGTCTTTTAATTATTGTTATTATTTGGACACCTGCCTATCCTATATTTATAGTATGTTTGACTCAGAAGTACAACCTTAATTAGTTAACTTTTTCACAGCTTGCTTCCTCTTCACTTTTGGAAAATTAACTTAGTATCCATGCGACTACATACACACCCACAGTATGTCTGAGCAGGCTAGCTAAGCCAATATATTGTTCCAGATTAAGAGAGGGTAATCCTGGTCTCTTGACAGTTCAACCCCTCTGGCTATACCTTTCAGGAAGTGGGATTAGATTAGGTCAGAGGCACCTAATTTACACTGCCACCTCTGCTATTCGCTTCACATTGATGATTCCCATAAAATACTTCTTAAGCACTATTTACAGCATACAACCCTTAATTCTTTTGCTAAAATCAATACCAATCTCAGACTTGGCTTTCCTTTCCGAGGGTTTTTTGTGCAAATTGGATGTTAATAGTGTTTGGATTGCGTCTTTCAGCCTTTCATTTTAGTAAATATATATAGTACTTTAGAAAAAGCCCTACACTGTTGAATAAAGCTATAGATATAAAATAAATGTCTGTCTATAACAAATACATATAATAAGGTAACTAAACTAAAACTAACAAGAAACTAAAAGCTGGAGAACTTTATACTTTTCGTACATCCTTACAGTTCCTGAAATGTCTCAAGATTGTTTTTATGCTCGTATACATATTTTATAAATGTTAGTTCTTGTTCAGAGTCCAAAATCTATGGTTGTCCATTTATTGAATATTTAAATGAAGGCTACGTCTCCTCTCAAAGCGGTTGCTCTGTTCTTATCTTTGTCTGAGTCTGACTGACATGAAACTTTAGGTCATGTTGGTTTTAGGTAATGCTGCTGCTGACTACCCTTTGTCCAATCTGATTGGTCTGGCATGCTTTAATATGCAAATTAGTTCTTATTTTTTGGGACCATCTGCTGTTTCTTATACTCCCAGTTACAGTTGTATACTATTCAACTTAAGCTACTATTGCTTGTAGATGTATTTTTTTAAACCCTGGAGCTAGCCATATTTGCTGGAAAATTAATAATTTATAAAGTTAAAACCATCTTATTTTTGTAAATATTAAGTTTAATGAAGAATTTCTGGTTCATTGCTAACATAAATCGAACCATTTGAGATCTTCAGTCTTTTTTAAAATTGTGCTCTTCTCAGTAAAATGACACCCCAAATTCAAAGGTGAAAGGTAGTTTTTTTTGCACCTTAACTGGTTTGCTACTGCTGCATTTTTGTCTTACCTGTCAGTATTAGTAGCAGGCAGCTCATTAGCAAACAAAGATTTCAGATATGCCCAGAGCACCATTCTGTCAGATTTTTCATCTGTATTTCTCGTACTTCACCGCAAGAGGTTTGTACAGAAGAACTGTATAGGCATGAATAGGCTGAATCTGGTCCACACCTCACCTTGTTGACTCTCTCTTTGACAGCAGTTTTGAGATTCACGCCTGAGGCCACTATGTGCTGGTTGTTTTCAGTTTCCCATAGGCTTGAGGATTTATTAAAGGAGTACAACCCGGAGTCAACTTCTTATAAAGCAGTTATACGCCCACCTGCTTGAGAAAAAGTCTTGTTTTCATACTTTGTGTGGGTCAACAGAAAAGGTGTACATTGATTTATTGCTTTCAAGCACAAAGGCGGGTCAGGAAGGAGGTGAACGTGAAAGAAATGATTTAATTGGCTGTTTTAATGTTAGGATTGCTGCTGGAGTTGTTAGTGCTTGTCATTCTGTGTAATGACAAGCACAATCTTGTAAATTGTTGGGTGTTTTGGGTTGGTTTCGAACAGAGTTTAGAGGAGACAGGCTGGTAGTGTTGTCACAATACTAAAATCTCTTACTCAAATTTTGCTAATTAACCTGATACTCATTTCTGTTAATTCTGTTCTGTCAATACTGTTTCCGATGATAATAAAAAAAAACTTTCTTTAGACAATAGAATGTGATATTCAGCATTAAATAATAGTGCTTTGTTTTATATTACCATGTGGTCTTATATCTGTGTAATATCTCAGTCGTCCAGGTATGTTTCATCGTGGTTCATGGACGTGGACCCGTCTATGTGGTTAGACCAGTCACAATAATACATTTTGAAGCACGATATATTGCTACAGAGATACACTGCGATAAACGATAATACTGAAACTACTTGATGCCACTGACACAATAACAATAATGCAAGATGTTCCCTTAAACCATTTTTAAATAGGGTTTTTTAGTATCGACACTTGCTCAAATGAGTACCTAGTTTTGATTCAGTTTTAGTATCGATTGGTATCCTATTAGTAGCCTAGTATCCACAAATGCTAGTCCAAACAGACTGCCAGGAAGGGACAAACATCCAAATTTTACCATTGGATTGACATAATAGGAAAGGAATTGTCTTTTCTGACTTGATTTACCCTGACAAACATCATGCATTGATATCTTAATTAGATTGTCACACAGTTGTTTATCAAATTGTAATGTTAACTAATTATCACTGACTAGACACGTTGTTAGACTGTGGCATATTTAGATTGTTTCAATATAATTTTGTCTGGCACTGATTGCACTCATTAAATGCCCCCAAATTAAGATAATGGCCAAAACAGACAAGAGGAATGGATACAAATTGGCATCACTGTCTTTTTGGTCTCGTCCCCTGGGACCCGTCCCCAGAAGTAATAATGCTTAAAGGGTCTCATAGGTCGCTGCCCTGATCATGTTTCTGGTCAGAGTTAATCGAGAGACCATCTGTCCTGCTGCATATCTGTTTATTGGTCAGGATCCCAGCCGTTGGCATTAGGAGGCATTGACGTAGGACAGCAGGAGTTTCCTCTTTAACGCCTTTAGTCAGCTGCCCTCCCGCCAGCACCTTTCACTTCAACACGTGAGCTCGCGTGATGTGTTACTGCGTTTAGATCCTGTCAACTAGCTGCGAAAGATAGCTTTTTCTCTCTCTTCTATCTGACAACCCAGTCTCATTTTGGCCCAGGAGTTACAGTAAAATTTAAAATAACTACACTTTTAATATTTAGTAACTACTAATCATAAACCTCTAAATTAAGTAGCTAATAAGCATTTGTTCATGCTTAATTAAGGCTAATTAAGGTGCGGGTATTATAAAGTGGTTACCGTACTTAGAAGAAATATATTTGCACTTTTTTTACAATATCTTTTGATAACTAGTGGAGCATTCTTTATTGCAGTGGTGAGCAATGGTCAAGTATACCAGTGCTGGAAAAAACTGTATTTAAACCATGATGCAATGAATATACTTTCTAATTAAGAAATATTGCTTTGAAGCAGCGGAGCAGTACTTTTACTTGTGTACAGTAGGCTGTTTTCATTAGTATTAAGAGACCGTCTATAGTCCATGTCATGGAAGATGCTCTGGGCTGTTGCCATTGACGTCACAGAGGCCAGTGAGAGAAGATTCTGTCAGGTGTAGACAGGCTGATGTGCAGGTGTCATGGTGCCATTTGCCTTTTCAGTGTTGCAGGGTATAACAGTATGAACAGTTATTTTTCATTTTTCAGAAATGATGGATAACTTGCATATTGATTATTTGGGACTGGCTCAATTTGTACCTCAGCCGATACCGATATCCAGTATCTGTCTTGCTGTTGTAGCTGTCAACCCATATTTGTCCATATCAATTTCAGTAGTTTAAGCCCACAAATAAGCAGAGTTGCAGTTACGTTCTTATTAACAACAAATTATTATATTTTTTTTATTTGTACATTGGGAATTTATTTTTTTAATATATGAAAACCTCCCCTGATATCACCAATACCAATATTAACACCAATATATTATACGGATCTCGACCTAATACTAGAAAAAAAATCTTTGCCATGCCTCATATAATTATAACATGTATAATTATACTGTTGAACTATGCACCATTGTAAACATTTTGCATCACACCTGGTAAACCTTTGGAGGTCCGCCCGATGCCACTCCCAACTCAAACTAGTGCTAACCCCGCTGACGGCATAGCTGCTTAATGAGCTTCAGCACGTGAAGGGAAAGTGTGGCCGTACAGTCTCCTCCTCACTGTTATAGCCCTGATCCAAGACAGCTGAAGGCAGGCATCACTCTACCTCAGACAGTGTAAGAAGCAATCTCCTCTCTCCACATGCCAACAATGGATTTGAGTGACGCACTTACCCCCTCTGGGACAATCCAGAGGAATCCCACAACCAGATTGGTGCCACCCTAAGCTCCTCTTGTGGATAACAGGCAGGTGGGTGCTGCGGTCAGGCCATAAGGGGGGTGGAAAATGGATGTTCTGAAGCAATAAAAACCCATCATTGAATAAATGCGAGATAGATCCGTTTAATGCCATACTGTGGAACATTGCAGGCAGTAATACACATGAAGAAGTTATGAAAAAGGCTTGGAAACGGGAGACGTCCAAGTTAAGACAGTTGCATTACAATTTTGGTCCTAATTAGTTTCCTTAAAAACAGTATAGATTAATTTAAGATGCACTGAAATAAAGAAGTCACATATTAACATTTGAATCATGTATAGTTCACTCAGTCTTAAATATAAATAAACTTTATTTATCCCAGAGGGGCAATTTAATTGTTTAACATATAGGCAAAATTATTCCTTCACACTTTCTTCAGCTCATTAGGTGTCAGACGTCGCACATCTCAGTCTATTACCAATTAGCTGGAGGAACAAACCTTGCAAACGCACACTCTGCACCTAGGGCAATTTAAAATCCCTCTTACTCCCTGACTATGATGCAACTTAATAAGGTACTTCTCTTTTTATTTCTTTCTCATCTTTCAGGTCAGTTCCAGTGCGGACATAAACGCTGTGAGAAGAACGATGGCTTGAAGTCCTGGGAGGTGAATTTTGCATATGTAGAACAAGGGGAGAAGAGGAATGCACTGGTCAAACTCCGTAAGTTTGACATTGTTTCAACCTTATCTAAACATTGCATCATTTTCTTATTATGTCAATGTGCTGTCTCTTCATTGTAAACTGTGTCAAGTGTGCCGCTGGTGGCTCTGACCTAATGGAGGCTCCTGTCTAATACTCCTCTCATAATAATCCTCCTTCAGGTATCATAGAGCAGAAAATCCTGTTACAATAATTACGGTAATTGGCCATCCCACCAATCACAGAAGTTAGTGAGGCAGCCAAGGACAGCCTGCACAACTGGTCACAGCCAGCAAAGTTCTTATCAAACGGAACGGGTCCTAATTTTCTTACAGTTAAAATAAAGTTTAGAATTAAGTTAAAATGCTGTTTTATAAGAACAATGGGAGGTGTATCCCTGTGCATAAATTTAGGGGTGAGAAAGTAATTAGAAATACTCATGTAACTGTAAATAAGTAGTTTTTGGGAGCAATTGTGCTTTTGGGGAAGATTTTTCACATGTACTGTATAATTCTAGTCATGTAATTGTACTTAACTACATTTAAAATCATAGCAGTTATTGAGTACAGCACAAACTTTCTGTTCCTGTTCTTTTCTTCACTTACAAACACATATAACAACAGTTTCAACGTTGTTATTGTTCTAAATTAGTGCATCGCCTGCTCTGATTTAGAACAATGTCTGGCCAGTGAGAACATCGCCTGCTTTGATTGGCCAGTGCTTGAAGAATATGAAAATTGTGATTTAAAACAACTTCAGCGTTCAACTGTTTAATTAATAAAGTGCTGTATAAAAAGACTACTACTACTAAAGAGATATTTAAAAATTACTAGTTAGCCACTATACTTTAAAGCAGGGGTGTCCAAACTATGGCCCAGGGGCCAAATGCGGCCCTCAGACCAATTTTTATTGGCCCTCAGGCCTCCTGCTGAACCGGCCCAATTGCATAAGCAGTACTTTTAACAGCAAATTAAACTATTTCTACCACTATATCCTCAAACATCACATTGCAGTGTGATACAGACATAAAATGAATGTGTTTCAAGCCTTATTAATACACAGTGGCTCTGTCAAAGCTGTGTATAAAGCACCACACTGTACTGATCACCAGTCTGTGGTCCTCCGCTTCGAATATGTTTTAAGATGTGGCCCTCGATAAAAAAAAGTTTGGGCACCTCTGCTTTAAAGAGTGTACATTTACTCAAGTACAAAAATTCTACTCTGCAAATACTGTACAAGTAAGAACTAATAATACTTTCTATTTACACTTCGCCTTCCCATTCACTCCAAACTCAGTGATGGTAAGATACTTCTGTATCTACAACTGTCCTGGGATAGACTGACAGAAGTGTGGCTGCCAATCTGTGCCATCGGCCCCTCCGACCACAAGCAATCACTCACACACACTGCATTTATAGTGAGCAAAGTGGGTGAAGTGTCTTGCTTAAGGACAAAACAACGGTATATGCTGGTCTGATGAATGATTTGAACTGCTGACTTTCGAGTTGGTCGATGAGCCTGGAGAATGTCTTTACCAAGTAATTTAATATTTTATCTCTTTATAGGCAATTTAAACACTGTACAGTCAAAACCTTGCTTAAAAGCCTGTGCCAAATTACATACATGCAACAATAGCTGTACTAGGGCTGTCATATTTATGTATGTAATTAAAATTCCCTCCACACGTGCTAGTTGTTCTGCAGCACTTGCTTTGTAATTAAGTACTCTTCTTTTGTGTTTCGCTTGTTGCAGGATTATGCCCGGAATGTTCTTTCAAGCTCAACTACCATCACAAGTAAGTCCGTCCCAAGCCCACTTCATTTCACACTTAATTGAAATAGGTGCATGGGACGCAGAGCAAGTCGCCGCATAGAAGCAGCTTATGTGGAGATGGCGATCTGAACAGAAATGACGTGAATAAATAATGCCGGCTCTTTGAACAGTTGGCGCTGCTTTTATATTGTTCTTGCTGACTTTTTAAAGGAGTTAGTGAAAGCCTTAACCTTTTCACAGCTTCAAACTGAGATTGAGTGAAAGAGCCCTTTAGCAGCGGGCTTGTATTTGATGTCTTGACTGTAATCAGGAGTCCAGTGTTGTGAATACTCTTTGGTGAATAGCTGATCCTGTTTTTCAGGAGGAAAGAGGTGAAGGCGAAGACAAAGACTAAAAAGGTTTCGGAAGAAAATCGCGCGCCGCCGCCCAAGAAGAAACACAAGAGGAAGCACTCACGCTCCGAAAGGCACAAACATAAGAAGCGCAGGGGTAAATTCTCTTCTCAGCATCTTTTCAGCATGAGATCTTTATATTTCAGCATTATTTTAAATAGCACATTTCTGGACTGCTCAATGTATAGAAATGAATTGTATTTTATTTATCAAAACTACAATACCCATATGGATTAAAAAATGAAATCACAATAAGTATAATCCAATAGAAGAATTTGTAGACTAGTCCTCGAATGGTTCTGGTCTGCCAGTTTTAGTCCTCCTGTCTATGTTGTAATTATTCTTAGAGTTTTCAGTTAGTTCTGATCGACACATCAACAGTATTGACTGTAATGAGGACTTAAATCCTGATTAAGATCATTATTCAAACCATTATTTGCTTAGAACAACATGAAAGTAGTTGATGTATGCAACAGGAATAGACTTTCCACTCAAGGAAACATGTACATGGGTACTGAACGCACTTAAACGTTCATTTCACAATTTTTGTAATCAATTAGAGTAATAATCATTGTAATTAAAATGTAATGATTTGCCCTAGGTTTAGACATGGTTTAAATTATTATTTTTTAAGCAATGCTATATTTTTTATCCATTTATCCTTCCACAATAAATCTTACAAATAACCAGCTTTAAACTTTTACAACATTCACAGTAATTCTTTCTGACACTTTTGTTAATTTTATTTTCCCCAGATCACTCCCCCTCTTCCAGCAGCACAGACGCCTCCTCGGACAAAGGTAGCATTCACACCTCACTCACACTTACGCAAAAGTACCGTCTCTTCCCCCGGGACTTCAGCATTGGCCAAATCATTGTCCACTCCCCCAATGTGGGATACTGCTCCAAGACACTCCCCCAGTTTTTAGTCTGAAAAACAGCTTGCCCCTAAAGCTGTGTGGGTAATAGTGTTATCCTGACAGCCAGTCTGTTTCTACTCAGCCTCGCCTCTTTCTGCTCCGTGCCTGTTATTTGACCTGTAACCGCACTGTGTGAAATGAAATATGTCTTTACCCCCGAGTCCCCTGTGTGAGGGCAGAGGCCGTAAAGTTTTGTGCACAAAAGCACCTTTTCTGACAAGAGATAATGTCGTTGACTGACAGCAGACAAAAAAACAATGACGATGAGTGGTGGGTGTGTGAATGAAACTCTAAACCTCTAAATCAGTGGAATCAAGACATCTTCATTCATACTGGGTAGAGTAGTGAGTGTAGAGTTACTTCAAAATTATATTACGAAAAAATTACTAAAGTAAAACTAAACCAGCAACTGCCTGGAGTTAACATTGGATTTATAATTTGAAGTTAATTCCAATGGAAGGACAAATAAAATATTGTATTTTCAAAGAAAGATCACAAAAATGAAGTCATATCTGAAGTAATGATACGTGAAACACACATTTGCACATTATTTAACGTGTATTTTTGGAGAGTCAACAAAAGTGTTAATAATGTGAAATCTGCCCCCAAACCTTGATCCAAGGCCTAAATAATGGATCAGTACTTCTTTGTAGTGTGTTTTTGTTTTTTTCTATTTTGGACTGGAACAAAAAGAGGAAAGTTGCAAAGCTGATATTTTGACACTCTCAAACATTGCAGTCTAAATCTGATTTAGCTCTAGCTGATTAAACAGTAAGGGCCCCTTGAGCCAAAATAAACTAGTGGTCTATAACCTGCCAAGCCTTTCTCTGTGCGTTTACCTTCCTGTCAAAAGTGTGCATGGCTTCCAAAAACCCCATGATTCCTCATAACAACTTCAATCTTTTCAGCCAAAACCAACTTAACTGAACTGAGCCTTGAGACAATATCGCTAGCCTATGACATCCATTCATCAATATAATTTTTCCTCTGGGAGTTGACTTGTGCTCTCTTTCTAACTAGACCCAGAGGCATCAGAGGAGTTGGAGGACCAATCAGAGGCGGACCATTGGAAAGGCCCTGCTCCTGCGGTGGAGGAAAAGTCAAGGTGAGGTTAAGAGCTAATGTTCATATTAAACTGCACCCTGTAAGCTGCAGTGAAACCATGACTTAGCCCACCAGCTACTAATCACCTTATATGACACCATATTTAGAGCTGGTACTCATAGGGGAGGTACGCTACATCTCGCTACATCTACTACAACTATTAATATTATTACTACCACTACTGATGCTGTAGCTAATATACAGTTACTGCTAGTAGGTCAGGTTGTACCACTGCTGTTACTATGTACAAATACTTGGGCAGGGCAGCAGTGGCTCTAGTGCATGCTGTTGTTGTGTCCTTAGACAAGACACTTCACCCATTTTGTCTTGTAGCAATGTGATGTGTGAGGGAGTAATTTATTGCGGTCAGAGGGGGCAGATTGGCAGCCTCACTTCCGTCAGTCTACTGCAGGCCGCTGTGCCTACAATTGTAGCTTACCACCTGCAAGTTTGGAGTGAATGAATAACACAATGAAAAGTGCTATATAAATGCATACATCCATCTTCTTCCGCTTATCCGTAACCGGGTCGCGGGGGCTGCAGTCTAAGCAGGGACTCCCAGACTTCTCTCACCCCAGACACGTCCTCCAGCTCCTCCGCAGGGACCCCAAGTCATTCCCAGGCCAGCTGAGAGACATAGTCCCTCCAGCGTGTCCTGGGTCTTCCCCGTCTTCCCTGGGGCCTCCTTCCTGTGGGACATGCCCGGAACACCTCCCTAGGGAGGCGCCCAGGGGGCATCCATAACAGATGTCTGAGCCACCTCAGCTGGCTCCTCTCGATATGGAGGAGCAGGGGCTCTACTCCGAGATCCTCCCGTGTGACCGAGCTCCTCACCCTATCTCTAAGGGAGCGCCCAGCCACCCTGCGGAGGAAACCCATTTCGGTTGTTTGTATCTACGATCTTGTCCTTTTGGTCAATACTCAGAGCTCATGACCACAGGTGTGGGTAGGAACATAGATTGACCGGTAAATTGAAAGCTTTGCCTTTCGACTCAGCTCCTTCTTTACCACAACAAACCGATACAGCAACCGCATCACTGCAGACGCTGCACCGATCCACCTCTCAATCTCACGTTCCGTTTAATTTGTTCTAGTAGTAGTAGTAGTAGTAGTAGTAGTAGTAGTTTGTAGTAGTAGTAGTAGTAGTAGTAGTAGTAGTAGTAGTAGTAGTAGTAGTAGTAGTAGCAGCAGCATTACTTCAAACGATTACAATATTCAAAAGACAAAAGATGCATACTTTGTACAGTTGAACTACTACTGTACTAGTGATGCTTGTTTAGACTTTTTGCTGGGAGATATTTTAGCACTGCTGTTGTCATATTTATTTCACAGTTAAACTCTTGCTTGTTTATTTATTTGTTTAAGCTTTTCTGTTTCATACTCCTCCGGTATTTACCACAGCAGAGGCAGCCAGGATATTAAACTGTGTGTCCCCCCCCCCCCCCCCTGCAATCCCCATGTGCTTGACAGGAAGTAACATCTCTGTATTTATTTGCTCCTTCTGTTCAGGGAGGAGGAGTTTGACGACTACTTTGAAGACATGTTCCTCTGACGGCACCACTATCAGCTGTAACCCCGCTGCGACTAAACTTTCCCCTGACATATCGGTACAGCACAACCGTTTCCTCCAATACAGTGACACAAATAAACAAATATTCACGTAATTCCTGTCACTGTCTTCAATTTTGTGGAGATTTGCCACCGACTGTGTGTAGTCCTATCTCACACTAACAGTGCTTTTATCTCGGCTTATCGCATCTTACTTTAATGTACACGCTGGATATTTGTCTTGTTTCTTTTTGTCAAACAGAAATGAGAGGGAATTGTGAAGTGGAAAGGCTTTACCACTGTGCAGCAGACCAAAACATTATGTCACTGATGTGAAAAATGCTCCACATTGTAATGTCTCTCAAACATTGGTTGTCTGATTCCTGCTTCAATCAATTCAGACAGCTAATTTGTCCTTGGGCAAGACACTTCATCCATCTCTTGCATGTGATAGTTGGAGATTATAGAAAAAATACACTACAAAGAAGGTAGCTAGAGAGACCATTGGTGCAGTTTGGAAGCCATGTTTCCGTCATTCAACCCCAGGGCGGCTATGGCGACAGAAGGAAGTTACCATCACAAATTGTTCGATAGATTAATAATGCTTTGTTTTATGATGATTTTAAAGATGGTCTATAAATCCAAGGTAGTATTATTAAATATTGCCAGGAACATGTTAGAAACAAGTGAACATATGCTAAAATGGCTAGATAAATATATTGTATTGGTATGAAAAAAAAGTCAATTAAAAAATCAAATCTCACTTGTGAAGCTTTATGACTAACATTATTGCTAATTGTGCAACCGCTTTTGTAATGTGTCTGTATATCAGTATCTCAGATTCCAGCTACTTAAAAGATTAGATTTTGTTAGCTTTTACTTGTGCAATACTGTATATCTTATTTTTCCCTATACTCTTGATATTTGCTCTGTTGGCTTTCCTTCAAACAAAGACAGAGCAAAGTAATAAAGTTGTTGCCGCTCACATCTTTTTACCCTTATAAAGAGCAACACGGATTAGCCAGTTCCATCAGCCAAGGACACATCACACACTGCATTCAGCCTGCAAAGAGGGAAAGTGCGTGAGGTTAGGAGAGATTATGGGCCGTGGCTTAGAGCAAGACAATTACTTTGCCATGTTACCGCTCTGTCGATCTTGTTTTAACTTTGTACACCTTGGGAATGAAAAGTAAATTACATTGTGATTCCTAGTGATTTAGACTAACAGGTAGTTAACTGTAGTAAATTGGTCTATTCATTAAAGGAAACCCCAGGAAAATACAGGTAATGGCCAGGAGGTTACAACTCCCCCTACAGTTGTAAAGCATACTGTAATCAAGTATACTGCCTTACTAATGCAGTTAAAGATACAACAATGGATACTGTTAAGGCTGTTACTAATATTACAAGTAACTCTTTATAACAACTACACTTTAGTGGGCCTTAAGAAAGCATATACAAAGATGTAATTCATAACTTAATAAATACCCTAACTCCTAACTGTTTAATTAAGTAGTTACTAAGCCTGATTCTTAATGCTAATTAAGGTGTAGTTATCATAAATTGGTAGTCTCTTACAACTGTTACAAGTACTGTTTCTCATGCTAGTACTTTTATTTTAATCACTAATATTTTACTGCGATCACAATTATAGACCTACTACAACACGTGTCAAACTCCAGGCCAGTGGGTCAAATGTGGCCCTCCACATCATTTTATGTGGCTCTCAACCGAGTAAATTAAAAGTTATGATGGTCTTAAAATGTCATTTTATCAGGAGATACGCAGTTACGCAGCCAAATTTTTACATCTAGCAAATGCATATACAATATTTGTAACTTGAATAAATAATAAATACAGAAACAGTTAAGTAACAAGTTAAAAAAGTAGTTAGATTTATTTTACATCTGGCCCTCTGAGAGCAGCTATTTTGCGTATGTGGCCCTCGCTGAAAATGTGTTTGACACCCCTGTACTACAAGAAAGCTGTTACTTCATGTTGCTACGACAGTAAAGTGTCACTTCGAAACTAGGACAGAAACACTATAACCTGTTTTGTGGTGATGGACGTCCATGCATAAACAGCACTGGTCTAGTAGGATCAACATACCATAGTAATTTGCATATTTATACTCGAAATCAATCTTCCCTCGTACACAAAATGATTGGATGGCAATATACAGCGGGTTAAGCAACATTTTATCAAGGCAGGATCAGTTCCAATCCACTGATCCTCTTTCCTCAGGGGCTCATCCAGCTTTGAGGCCTTGAAGATCCCTGCACGATATATGACTAAGCCTGAGGTGTCTTCAGTTCATTCTCTGTCTCTGTCTTAACCTCTATATGAGAGCTAAGCATGCAACAGGAAATGCACAGGATTTGTACAGTCACAAAAAAGCCATTGTGGGCATGTACACCACCATATAGTCTTTATTATACATATCATGACACATACAGTAAAGATCATTAAGTATCTAGAAGCTTCATCACTTTATCTGGTATTGCATAAAAGCACCACAGGGCATGTACAGACCTGCTGCGTTCTGTTTTAAAGAGACCAATGTTTCATATCAGTGGAGGGAGAAAGCTCAGATTTAAAACTACTGTAGATGAAGATCAGCCAGCATGGTGTGACTCCGCTCCAGCCAAAGAGTTTCCTGGTATTCCCAAAGCCATTCTGATTAGATTAGGAGCCTGGTCAATGCCCTATTGATTAAAGGAGATGGCATTGTGTTGCGTAACCACAGAGCGAGAGCCTCAGCTGGACTTTGGAAAGGAAGGAAATATCTAGGGTGATTCTGAAATAGCAGAGTAGAGGCTGCCCACTAAGGCTCAATAGAACAAGTTCAATTAAGGGTTAAAGGATTGACATTTGCACCTGACTGACACGGCCCATGTTTACAGTCTCAGTGTATTAGCTTAGGCTCATAATGGTCTGAACTAAGGAAGGTGGCAGTTTCCGGTGTAGATCTCCTGACTGAACAGTTGGTTGAGGTGAAATGATGTCCTTACTGAACTTTTTGTGATTTCCAGTAGACAAAGTAAGACGTTTTGTGAAAAAAAAAATGGGTCTTGATCAGCTTTTCCATTTACATTCTCTATTTTTTGTCTATTTACAATTAAAAACACATACATTGGAGAAATCTTTCTGATAGATACATATCATTTTACTAAGCATTTACATAGAGCAAACAGCTTGGTGTGAATGCTGTGCGTGCATACTTGTGCATGCATCTTTGAGTTTGCACTTCCAATATTCTTCACTCAAGATAATTCAAGTATAAAAACCCACCAAAAGTCAAAGGTGGGTTCACACTTTCCCTGATTTAAGTACAGTTTAGTCCTGTAGACCTGGTTTAGTCCTCCTGGTTTAGTCCTGGTTTAGTCCCGGTTTAGTCCCGGTTTAGTCTAGTGCAGGTTTAGTTCCAGGTTGTAAGTGTGTGTAAAGTGTGAACGCACCGTAAATGATTGTAATAAAATTAAACTGCATACTGAAGTACATGTTATGTCTTTGCCCGAGTCGTGATAGATCTGACAACCTACTCTAAAAGCTGTGAGGATATTACCCATTGACTTGGGTTGTTGTAATCACATCGAGGGCTCAATATACCTCAAACTTTGTATTATATAACCAAATATAGTTTTAGAATATTACAACCACCCATTTTGATGAACAATTCTTCAAATGTTACCTTCAGCTTGACTGCCAAACCAGTGGCAGCTAAGTGCATTGTGCATCTACAGTGCAGGTTTGTGCTTCCTCACTAATGCTTTGGCATAAAACAAAACCTTATGTATCTTATGTTTACAACTCATATTAATATGACTTTATCTGCTGGTTGGTCAAAGATCCTTAATTGCTACCTTGAAGACATGATCTGTAATAGCTCTGTTGCACATGGAGCCATGTACAGTGTCTATATACTTTACGCTACAATTCTTCGGTGTTCAAGACAAGGTAGACTGGTCCATTTAGAGCAAAAATGTCCTTCAGAGTAGAAAGAGCAGCCTCACAAAGAAGCAGGACTTCATAGCTGTGACCAGGACAGGTGAGTATAGCCAACAGTCCACACTAGTCTAGGTGTGTAGTTTCAGCAGATGGAGCAGGTCTTTGACTTCCCTTCATCTAAAACAGACAAAAGAATTAAACACGTTTTAATGACATACCTTGCAGAGTTAACAGTGATATCAGATGTATTACTTTTCTGTTCGTCGCCTCCCTCCAGTTTCTTCTTCTCATCCTCAATGGCCTTCATCTTTGCATTGTATACTTCCGCCAGCTCATTCCAGTGTGCTCTGTTGTTGTTCAGTCCATCAAACATGGGCTGGATCTCTTTGTGGAATCGGGAAAACTCCTAAAAATCACCCAAAGCTGTTTCAGTATGCCTCTGTAGAGTTGTGAAGTAAATATGGTCAAATTAATATGTATGAATTTGTTATTCCCTTACCTTGTACACAAATGAGCACACGAAAGTCAATGAAACCGCACTGCATCTTGGGTAGTTGTTCTGCACAGTTTCGGTCCATCATGGGCTGGAAAAAAAGTCAATTATTTAATACATTTCCCTGCCAGAAAAATCAAGAGCTCCAAGTGAATAAGTTAAAAAAGTAAGGCAAAAAAGTCTTACAATTGGCTGCTGGTCTAACACAGTTCTTTCTAAATCACCCTGCTCCCAGAATTCAGCTGCAACCATCAGAGCCACCTGAGGGAAACACAATTTTTCAGTGATTAATTACAGAAGTCTGTGTGGGTTTGTTTTTCACATCTTGTTATTTTTTCAATTTATCTTTTTGAGAAATTGTTTCTTCGGACAAACGCTCACCTTGCTCTGTACTTCCCAAGGCTTTGTAATGGCAGACAAGTCACAGCCGGTCATCATCATAGCCCTTGACGAAACAATAAAAACAATTTACATGCTTATTAGTATTATTATTCTCTTATTTGTTGTAATGAATGACAATAATTGATTTGTTTAAACATAATAATATACATACATGACAATTTCTTTCCTGACAGGGTTGTTAGAAACAAAAGCAACGGCCTCTTTTTCATCTGTCATTGGCTCAGTGGCGTTGACAATATTTTGAAACATGGTTCTTTTTCTGTATGTAACAAATATTTAACAACAATATACGTAAGTCCATTATAATTTCAGTAATCATTAAGTAAGTAAGTAATCATTTAGTTACTGACTTGAAGTAAAGAGCCAGATCTGTAGCAATGATGCAGACGTCAAACAAGTGTTGTACTGTTTCGAATTGGCGTTTTTGAAGGTTGCAGAAGATGTTCAGTGCCTAGAAAACAAAATAATCATTGAAAAATCTTCCATTGTCTCTAATCTGGTGAGAAATATAATCTTTATCTGTGTAGCGCACCTCTTCGCCCATTAGCGTTTTGCTGTATTCCAAATGGTGCCTCTCTAGAATAGATGATCCGTGGAGTTTGGCCAGAGGATGTGCGCTCCTGTAAACCAAAAAACAAAAAACAAAAAACAAAACAGGGGGTATTAGTGTAGTTCGAGTTTGTACAGCAACATTGATATTTGTGTTTTACTTTGTCTGATAGAGATTGTTTGTTCCTCGGTGGTCGATATCGTGGCAGAATGCAGCAGATACCATCGCAAAAGCATCCAGATCAGAGTAGTATTTCCTCAGCTTCCCAGTCTGTAAAAGGCAATGTGTGTCTTTTTTTATTTGGGCTTGTAAAGTGTTAGTTTTCTCTTTACCATAGATATAATACTTTATGGCATTTAAGGCAACTAGAACGATGAATAATGACATTTTATTCTGATCTGATTCCAACGTTAATATGATATTTTAGTAATATTATCACTTTTTCAACCAATCACAGTGAAATGTGAACTCTCAGAAGTATCATATCACGTTAGTTGCCTTTAAATTATGCGCTAGATAGGGAGTTTGTAACCTGGCTTGTCTCCATGGAGATGTTATTGCTTTGCCTGGAATGTTCCACAGTATGTAATTAACCATATATATCTTGCAAAAACATACATTCTTCTTACTGTGAGCAGGCTCGCCTCTCCACAGATTTGACCTGTAAATTGTGATTTGGTCTAGTGGCGTTACCAGTTTGTCTCCAAGGGCATAGATACGTTTAATGCCATACTGTGGGACAATCGAGTTCATAGCATCTTTAAGAAGGAAAGCAGGTGGCAGACACTCCACCGAAAAAGTTGTGTAATTTCCAAATTGTGATCTAGGCTCTAAGAGAATTATGATGTAAGAAGATTATGATGATTATTAATTATTTTTTTGTGTATCTTCTATTTTACTGGGTAATTTTGTCTGTATTTTTGTCGATGTCTCGTATGCAGTTGTTACCTGCAGCAGACAAAACATGGTGTGGCCCACATTGAAGCCATGTCTCCAGTTGTGGTAAGTTATGGCTCTGTAGCCCTTTCTCACTGTGTACATCCACCTGGTCAGAGTCTGAAAGCAGGAAAAAATTGACATTACGCATAAGAAAAACAAAACTATAAAACATTTTGGTAACTATGGTAACTAAATGTACACACCTCAGGGGGGACTTTGAATTTCTCCACTACTCCCAGCTCAAAAAACATGCGAATGCCAGCTTTAATGAGGTCAAACTCAGTGACAGGGAAGTCGCTAAAGGAGAATTTATACAGGTCTTCTCCATTCACATCATTAGCTGGTGGGATGTTGGCTCGCTGCACAAAAACAACACCAAATCATTACTGGTATGTACTGTTCATTGACTGTTCATACGGAGGCAGTTTTGAGATTTTTAAGTAGAAGAATAATGTTTTTGAAATTCAAAATACTTACTAGTAATTTGTACATCTCCTTCTGGTCGCAGTCCTCAGGTTCAGCATCAAACTTTTCTTTTGTATTCTGGGAACATAAGTTAATGGGTTATTATTATTATTTTATTATTTAATTATTTTGTTTAATGAATTAATTATTTAATTAATTAATTTAATTCTATGCTATGCTAATTTTGATATTTCAATTTTAACTAAAATCACTTTTTGGTTTTAGTTGGTTTGGTTTTGTCAAATTATATATGTATATTTCTTGTTATATCGGTTCATTTAGCCCAGACATGGGCAAACTACGGCCCGGGGGCCACACACGGCCCTTTGGGTTTATTAATCCGGCCCGCCAAACTGAACCAAATTATATTAACATAGGTAAAGGTGAATCTTGTTCAAAGTTTTTCTGCTGTGTTTATTTAACAGAAATGTAATACATTAATTATTAATTTAATTAGTGCATTTCGAAAACAATTTGTATAATGAGCCTTGCTTTGCTACATGTTACAGACCAAATCTCTAATGTTATCCTGGCCCCTCTGTCAAATTTTAGAACCCATTGTGGCCCATGTGCCAAAACGTTTGCTCACCCCTGATTTAGCCCATAAAAATGTCTACTTTTAGTGATAGTTGTATGCAATATGACACTGACAAAAACTACAATGAAAAATATATGGGTTGACAAAATTAGCATTGGCATAAAATTAGATTTGAAGGATGAAAATGAAACCAAAAAGTACTAATTTGATTGGGAAGTACATTGTCAACTCACACAAAGAGTCTCATGTCTGATTACAAAGTTATGGGAATTAGGATATGTCAAAGTTTCACTGTTTTGGGGCAAGAATAAAAGTCGGGGGCAAGCTTCTGTCCCCTTGAAAGCTATAAGAGAATCTCTCTTTTGAAAATCTGTTCTGTAAAGATCATGAACTGTTCTTGAATACTGATCGTTTTTGCAAATAAACTATGCATTTTTGACTCACCAGAATGGACTGCAGTTCATCTGTGGTACATTTGGTCTGATACATCAGCATCTCCAGAGCGATCTCTCTCCTGTACTCGGTGCGGTTCAGTTTATCGTAAGTGTCACAGTTCAGCACAGACCAACCCAAGAACTGTGTCAGGGCCTGGAGGGAAAAAAATAAAATAATAATAAATAAATACTTTAAATCTGTGTGTTAAAGGTAGACAATGTAATCCACACCATAAAAATCCTCTATTTTCTAATCTATAATTAATAATAATCTGGATTTGTTTCGAGACAGTTCTGATTGGCTACAATATAATTTAGCTGGAATAACAAAAATAAGAAAATAAATGTGCCTATGCGTGTCTCATTCCTCGTTTGGCTAATAATGAGGCTTGAAATAAGAAGTAATGTACTGTAACAAGGCAGAAAAATCACCGTAAACAAGTGAAATTATGTAGGTCCACACATTAAAACATCTTAATTAGTCAAAACCAATCAAATTAAGATTATTATTCTAATTTGAAGTGATTTGAACTAATCTGGATTGTACATAAGTGTAAAAAACACAATGAATTCACCAACAAAGAAGCTCTGAAGTGATAAGAGTTGAACATACAGTAAGTAGTAAGTAAAGCTAAACTGTTGATGAAGAGAAGTAAGTAGGCTATTTATATGCAAATGTATGCTGCAATATGGTCTTAATAGAGACGCTGCACCTGTTGTGTCGTTTTTAATGTAAACTTGCAAATGAGACAGGAGGAAAACATAAGGAATAAACACGCAGCGGAATACGCAGTGTACCCACTTCAGTGATCTGCTCATCGTATTCATCAAAAGGTCGTCCGTCTTTCCTGTTGAAGAAAGTAGCAATGCCCACGATTTCTTCTTTCTTGTTGACTATGGGCAGGGACAGGCAGTTCTTGATGACAAATCCAGACTCATCGACTGGTCCTTTCTGGAAAAAAAAAATATAGAGACATATTTAAGACAATGAAGACAGATTAGAATGTGTTAAATTGAGATAGATGTTGCTCTTTCATTTATTCTTATGTAGTTTTAGACAATACACAGCTGGTTAATTTGCTGTGTGTATGCTGCAACCAATGACCTTTTATTTAGTTTTATTCCCATTCCTCGCTTAACTTTTTTCATTAAAAGTGGACTATATAAGTTTTCTGAATGGTGTGGGATCCATCACCTGCTTGTCTCCATGGAAATGTTATTGCTTTGCACAGAATGTCCCAGTGTAGGGTATTATCTATCTTATCTATCTAACATTTATTCCATTACAAGTGAAAATAAAAACAAAAAACGGGGTTGCCTCTGCACAAATCAGACCTACAACTGCCCCCTTGCTGCCTCATGTTTGTCTCCATGGCGATAGATAGGTTTAATGCCGTATTGTGGAAGATTCTAGCCTGGGAAATAACATCGCCATGGAGACAAGCAGGTGGCAAACCCCTTATAGTGCATCCGTGCGTCCAGAATGATGAAAAAAGTAGGACCGTTGTCATAGAAATTAACAGTTTAAACATAATATTATATCTTTCGAAAGGGAAAAACTCCTTAAATAGTTGCATAAAACTAAAGCTGAAACTCATGAATAATCCAGCATTACAGTATTACCCATGTGCATTTAAATGTACTGGACAAATGTGTTACCTGGAAGGTGAAGTAGTCGTCTGCAGCCACATTCATCATGTTACAGATCTGGAGGAGAGCAAAAGCACAAAACATTTTTCATCATTTATCCCTATCGCCATCTTGGTTACTTAAGTTTGGAGCACGCACAAGCCAGAATATATTCATGTTTTAGCACACTGTTGCAGCATGCTGGTATTGACTTTTCTTGCTATCTCTCTGTCTTCATTTCACAACCCAACTCCTCTATTTTTCTCTATTTGTATATTTTCCTGGGTGCTGCAGTAATTGCAACTGCCCCAAAGCTGTTGTGGGAGACTTACAAAGCCATTTTCCGCGACGTAGGTTGGTAGTCCGCTAACTAGGGCCCAGTGATCTGCAGGCGGACCGCTAAAAAGTGTGAAAGAGAGAAATATAAGATGTGTGAGCTGAAGTGAGACAGTCCCTTCCTGAGCAGAATGTTAAAAAGCTTTGGCTGCAATGTGCTTCTCTTATAACACAAACTTTCAATATTTGCTTCAATCCGTGATCCCATTTGATGATTTTGAATCGTTTTAAAAGTAAGAAAATGCTATACGCTTGTGTATCAAAATGGTTCAAGAATATATTTTATGCTTTTTTCGGGTGGGATTGAACTAAAACATATGTTGATCATTACTTTACGGTTTGCAATGCTGATCTAAAACAGCTGAATGCAGATGTAGAGTTACTCAAACATGCATGAATCAATCAAAATACAACTTTGGGTAAGCTAAAGATGAGCTCACTAAAGTTGATTTGCATAAAAAAGGCCTTGTCAATGTGCATCCTGATAGTTGCAAATAGACGGGCATCCAACATAAAACATAGCATCTGTGTGTAAATTCCTATGATGATACTTACGGGATGACTTTAATTTCTTCTTTGTCTTCCAGCAGATAGTCAATGATCTTGTAAAAGACTACTTCCTGGATAGGAGACACACTAGTTAGTCTTAACATCTCGCTCAGTGGAACAGACACAGTGTACATCCCATTAAAATCAAAAATCAAAAACTTTACCCTGCCATCTGGTGTTTTAGGTCCTTTATATGGCTCCACATCTCCAAGTTTAACCGGCCATTCATCGTAGAATTCCTGAATGGTAGAAAAGAAGAAAATGTGTGTTTTTTTTATAAGTTCTTGTAGCTATAAATGAAGTCGCTACAAAGTTCACCAATGTACAATTTGCGCCAACCTTTTCTTTGGTCATGTCCAGCAGGCCCACGGAGTAGCGCTCACATTGGAGGTAAGTTCTTACAGTGTAGAGCGCTTTGTGAAACTGCCTCTCAATATCTGTCAACTCTTCAAAGACTTTACTGGCTGACCAGAGCAGGACCTGGAGGTGAACAAAGCCACATGAATAATTGAGGTTTGTTGAACACAGTACAAACTGGTACAGCAAAGAAAATAAATCAAGGTAAACATAAAGGGTAAACTGTGGGGCAGAAGTGACAAAGTAAAAAAAAGTACTCCACTCCACTAACAGTATTACTCAAGTCAAAGTGAGAATTGTGTAAGTGTTTCTTTTGGTGTTCATATTTTTTTCAAGGATGTAATGTTGGGGGAAAAGAGCCAATTTTCCCTATTGATACTATTATATTTTGACATATCCAGATTTCTATTAGTGACTAGAACATAGATTTTAACTCCCCCCATCCATATTAAATATGATTGACCAGTAGAACGTTTTGATGTGAAGTACTGCATGCTATAATGTGACAATAATCAATGATAATAAGTACTTTCAAACATATAGTGTGTGTGCATAGGCTATATGTCATGTAAAATCACACATAAAGTACAAACGTGACAAAAATGTAACTTAAATAACAGTATTCCTATTTGGAAAAGAATTGGCATTAGCATTAGAATTTATAGAGTAGAAGTCTATCTCTCATGACAGTACATTCTAATGCATTTCTACAGGCTCTAGTGTTACCTAGGGTACACAGACACATCCGGAGGAGCTACACTGTGGTACACTGTGTACCTGACTCCTCCTCGACTCCACATTGAACATGTAGGCGGTGTGGTGCTGCAGCGCGATCACTTGGGCAAAACTCATGTACTTGTGGAACAGCTGCAGACATGACAAGTTAATTAGCATGTAACAAAGAAATATATAAGCAGACAAGTTTGCACATTTATAGGGTGAAAACGTGAGCAGGGAATTCAGACGCTGGACTAATTGTAGGTTCAGAATGAAGTCAACAAAGAATTGAAGGAAGTATTTTTTTATGTTCTAACTATAGGACTTATTTAGGTGTATATTTTTGTTTGGTGTCTATCTATGGATTTCATAATGATGCGAATGCAGGCCATAAATTATTATATCTTTTGAAGTCCTCAAAATGTTGCATGTAACAGGAAGAAACAAAGCTTTCTCTCCAAGAATATTAGCATTTTTGAATCCGTGACGATCCACACAAATCAACTATTACTCTCCGCAATAAACAAGCTTCTTTTAAAACAACATCGTCAGTCAATATCGGACCTAGCATTTCTAATAGGTACACCGCATTAGACTTTATAATGTGCCTTATATGCTGTTTATGTCGGTGCCTCCTGAATAATGAACACAGACCCTTCTCTTGCGTTTCTTTAACTCCTGTTTTCAGTTCATTCACGTGAATACAAAAAGTACTGACCCTGAAATTGCCAGTTTATTATTTGCACATCCTGAGAAGGGATTCAAGCGTATACTTTGTAATATAACAGTATCAAGCTCTATTTCAACCACTAATCTCATTACCAGCCAATGTCCTTGTCTGCAGCCTAAGCAACCCCAGACTGCTCCTAAAGTTACACTAGACAATTAAAGCATTACCACATTGGCTTAGCTGTATTCTGGTAACTTTTTTTAAAATCAAAGCTACAGTAGCACACATGGGTTGCATTGCAGGAGACTTCCTTTCTTGTGTGCAACCTCTTCACTAATGTCAATTCCTTTTCGCAGACAAGAGCTGTAGTTTTCCAAATGCTCCTTACAAAACCAACAATGTCAATTTTTGTCCTTATCTCCTGAATGAAATTATCTTTGAGGTCAAAATGTTCTGCTTAATCCACAATTAGGCGCTAAGATGAACTACCTGTCAGCGGTAATGTTACAGCCGGTCTCTGTATGTGTGTGTGTCCTTTAATTACAGTGCGATTCCTTACCGCCTCATCTTCTGCAGTGAAAGCATCAGCTCCGATTTTGTTAAGCACCATGATGACACCAAGGCACTCTTTTTCAGCCATGAGAGGGTAACTGAGCAGGTTTTTGGTCTTGTATCCGGTCTGTTTGTCCACAAAGTCACTGAATTTTGGGTTCTGTTTCAGGAGCAAAGACAGAAATGAGTTTAACGTGAACAATAAAAGTACACATCAATAGCTGTAACTGCATTGTCAGCCTATATGGTATTCACTTTTGCTATTTTTTTTCCAGAGTTGGGGATGGGAACTGAAAATCTAAACATAAAGCCTATTATTATATTTTACTAGAATAATATTTTACCTATACTTAATATATTTTATAATTTTAGAAACATGTTTAAATAGACTAGAATGTCCCTGGACAATTAAAATTAAATGAAAATCGGTCAATTATTTTCTTGGCATCTCATTGGCTGCCATGTCCCAGGAACTCAAAAGATGAAAGTTCAAGTTATTCTTTACTTTCTTGGCCAACAGACTTTCATCCAGTTTCCTGTATGCTTTTAAGTATCAAGAAAAAGTTGTCTAATCAGGCTCACCTTTGTGACGTCAGGTACATTTTGGGGCTTTTTGGAGTGCGCGGTGAAGCCCACGATCCCGATGTCGGTCGGAAACACGATCTCAGTCTGCGGGTGCACTATGTTACTTTCATATTTAGACGTCGGAGTCACGTCAAAGAGACACGTGGCCAGCTCGGGGGTTCCGTTCCGTGCCCGTAGCGCGTAAAAGCTGACCCGGTCCGCCTGGACGATGAGCGCAATTCTCTGAAGGACTTTGTGAAGAGATTGCTCCATATTCCCAGGTTTTTGCAGCTCTTTGACCAGCTCGAAGATGATTGCAGACTCTTGAACGGAGTTAACATCCTTGAACGATGCGGTGTCCTTTACCTCGAGGTTGGCGTTGAAGGCGGCGGTGAGGGCCTCGGCGCGGATCTTCTTGTCAAAATACTCTTTGGCGAATTGAGGGTTGTTCTCCAAGTACTTCTCCACACTATCCTTATCAGCCATTTTGACAACTTCAGCAATCCCCTTTCTATAGTCGTATCCCTTTTTTTTTTTTTTTTACAATAACATTCCCTGAGAAATGCGTGAAAAAAGCAGTGACCCTACAGGTAAACGTGCAATGGGTCTTCCACGGTCCCTGGATAACCACTAAGGCATCATCTCGTGTGCGCAGACAGTCTCAGCGAGCAGAGCAGGGCTTAGGAGCTGAAGGGATCAAAGTGGCCGCTAATTAATGTGACGTCATGACATTAAAAGCCCTATTCTTAAGCATCCTTAACCTGCAAATCCTGCACACTGATCAATTTATACCACTAGATCTTCCCAACGTGTGTAGAGTAGTGTAGTGAGGGAGAAAAAAGAGAAACTGGGGGTCAAAAGTCAGCTT
This sequence comes from Periophthalmus modestus, assembly GCA_019594935.1. NCBI lineage: Eukaryota > Metazoa > Chordata > Actinopteri > Gobiiformes > Gobiidae > Periophthalmus > Periophthalmus modestus. The sequence continues at coordinate 10,354,908 of JAIEZT010000304.1, read as the reverse complement.
TGGTGTTCCCTCAGTCCCCACAGTAGCAGTAAAGGTGGATTCGGGACACTGCGTAGGTGAAGCAATACAATGAAGAGGTAGTAAAAAGATTGTGTTTTGTAAGACCTTGCCAGAAATCTCCAGGGGGAGTATTTACGGGTTGAACAGACACCTGCAGACTGGGGCCTTGTGGTGTAGTCTATTTTTGTGCATGCGCTCTATTGGCTATTCTCTAAAATGCCACACACACAGAAGCACAAGTTCAGGTTCATTGGGAGTCATCCTCATTATGCCCTACAATGATTTTTATAATGATTTCTTTTGCATTATTCATCTGGTAGGTTGCGATATATGTTGGAAAAAGTAGGATTCTGTTCACACTACACCGCATTTGACGAAACAGGTACACAAAGAGGACAAAATATACTTTTCTTTGCAGAGAACATTCTATCATTTAAATCACTGCACCCGTTGCACTTTGATATTTGCGATATATTGTTTCGCAGCTCTATTATCCAGTCGTAAAAGCTATTAATAGGGTTTAACTGACTTGCTTCCCTTTGCTCTAATCCGAGGCTTGGGAACAGACAGAAGAAGTCTGCAATATAAAGAGTATTCGTTATTAGCCCTGTAACAGAATTTTTAAGTATGATATATTGTTGAAGAAAATACAGACAAGAAATGATAATATTGAGGATTATCCCCAATTTTTTTTTTTTTTTTTTTTTTTTTTTTTTTGATAGACAACATAGTCAAAAACACAAACTACATTAAATAAACAGTAGTGTTTTACAAGTATGGAGGCATAGAAGTTATTTATTTATCCCGCTACAGCAAAAATCTTATCGTATAACAGAAAAATAACAAAAAAGTCCTCACTAGTACAAATAAAAAGTACACACACTAAACACTGACCCCCCAAAATGATTGCTCCATCTATCATGTATCGAGTCGCGGGCCTATTCGTCACTGCAACAACTACTACTGTACTACATACTCTAATATTTGGAATGGGTTTTGCAAAGTTGGAGATATATATTGTGAGACATATATTGTGCTATACATGTACTCATGAAAAATGGGGCAATATTTTATTTCTTGAATCCAAAAAAGTTGACAATTAGTAGACCTACATTTTTTTTGCACAGTACTTTTTCACTGACTTTTTGAATGTGTCTGTGTCTACTTGCTCTCTGCCCTAAGATGTTCTTGTAATTAACCCCGTCCTGGCACAGGTATTACCTCGGTTACATCACCACTTTTGATGCAGGGGCAGCGGAAGTATCCTACCACAGCTCCGGAAATAGCAGCTGTAACTGATAGACTCCTGTTTCTATTTAAATTCTAACGCTCCCTGTTTGCTTTCTGCTTCCATCAAATCGACCCTGTCCACTGAGGATTTAGTCCCAGAATTGGAGGCGTACCAAGAGGTGGGGCCAGGAGGTCTGAGAACAAGGACCTAAACAAAGATGGCCGTCTATTATTAACAGCTGACTGTCTGGTTAATACTGGCAGCTCGGAGAAACAAGGACATCCCCACTATTCTTCACTATTGGATTTAGCAGGGCTTATCTCCGGCACTACAAAGGGGTGGCGGAGGGGGTGTGAAAGGCATTTTGGAAATAAATAAAGGAGAGCAGCCGGTTTCACAGTAGGTGAGCAGGTGACAGGAGAGGAGCAGGCTGCAATGTGAAAGTGAAAATCAAATAGTCTGTGGGAATGGTTAAGTGTGATACCAAGGCTAGAGAAGTATTTAGTATTGATATTTAGGCAAGGCAAATGTATTTATACAGCACAAATCATACACAGTAATTCAAAGTGCTTTACAGAATATGAAAAGGCATTAAAATCACGTAAAAACAAATCAAAACATTAAAGCCGCAAGCGGCGATGATGGCCCTCGCCACGGCGCCGGCCGCCTCCCCTCGCGACCGCGGGGGCCAGCCACCGCCTCCACGCAGCATTTCCCCCCTGCCCGGCCACCCTCCGGCCGCACGCCCCCCTTCGCCCCCCCCCCCTCACACTGTTTCCATAGTGCAGAGTGATCATTGCATTATACTGGTGGAGTCTGTGACTTTGATCCATCAAACTCGTGCATAATACAGGTATAGTCTCATTGACTTTTTTGTTTTGATTTAGGCCTACAATTATCTCCCCAAGTTTCATGCCAATCGCACAAAGTTGAGTGTATTACGTGTATTATAGGGGGCGCTATAGAGTCCACTGGTCACATGCTCATTACTCTGCTGTATTCAAAAAGTGTTATTTTACATCAGTGGGGATAGTTGTAGCTCTTTAGACACATCCATGTGTCTGTGAGCGGGAATGAAGGAAACAGGAAATAAAGGTGTTTTTTTGACGGTGAGGTATGGACAAACAGCACAAAATTGTTGCAAAAAAGTGGATGTTTTATGAAACCTTATGTGTCTACGTGTGACATGTGAAATCTGAGCAGATTTGGGCAAAATATGTGTGAGTAGAATCATTTTGAAAACACGTTGTGTAAAATGTGAAACTAATAATTAAGTCCTATTTTGACAGTGAGCTACACAAAAACTATAATGAATATCCCCAAAAACATGGATGATTATTGGAAACTACCTCTGAGATGTGGCATGTGGAGTTTGAAATCATTTAGATTAAAAATGTAAGAGTAGATAGCTTTAATATACACATATATCAAAGTGGTGTGGGAATTTTAAACTAATAATAATTAAGTCCTATTTTGACAGTGAGCTACACAAAACTATAATGATATCCTCAAAAACATGGATGATTATTGATAAGCCTACGTCTATAGATGTGGCATTTGGAGTTTGAAATCATTTAGATTAAAAATGTAAGAGTAGATAGCTTTAATATACACATATATGAGAGTGGTGTGGGAATTTCGAAACGAACCAATAATTCAGTCCTATTTTTGACAGTGAGCTACACACAAAAACTATAATGAATATCCCCAAAAACATGGATGATGATTGATGAAAACTATCTCTGTAGATGTGGCCTGTGGACTTGAACTCATTTAGATGTATAATTTAAGAGTAGATAGCTTTAATATACACATATATGAAAGTGGTGTGGGAATTTCGAACCAATAATTCAGTCCTATTTTGACAGTGAGCTACACAAAAACTATAATGAATATCCCCAAAAACATGGATGATTATTGATAAACTATCTCTGTAGATGTGGCCTGTAGAGTTTAAGGTAGTTTGGTTGAAAAAACCTAAGAGTAGAAAGGTTTTATATGAAAGAATGTGAAAGTGGAGTGTTTTTTTCAATCCAAAAATGAAGTCATATTTTTCACAGCGAGCTACACATAAAACGTGAAGAATATCCCCAAAAAAATGGATGATTATTGATAAAGTACCTCTGTAGATGTGGCCTGTGGACTTTGAACTCATTTAGATGTATAATTTAAGAGTAGATAGCTTTAATATACACATATGTCAAGTGGTGTGGGAATTTGAAACTAATAATTAAGTCCTATTTTGACAGTGAGCTACACAAAAACTATAATGAATATCCCCCAAAAAATGGATGATTATTGATAAGCAATCTGTATAGATGTGGCATGTCGAGTTTCAGTTCATTGGGATGAAAACGTAGGAGTAGATAGGTTTCCAAAAGACGTATGCGAAAGTGAGATTTTTCAATGATTTATTCTGGAGTCATTGCGCCCCTGCTGGCCAACCGTGAGAAATAACCCATGCTTGTAATATAATTTTTTGCTTCTTCTGAGGTGTCCAATGTACTCCCCAAATTTGGTATGAATCCGATAAAATGATGTGTCATGTCTATGGTAGGGGGCGCTAGAGGGTTCATTTTGATTACACTTTATATTGCAATTGATTCAGGGCCAAATGAAACATATGTGACTGAAATTTGAGATGTGTCGGGCAAAGCCCGTGTGAGTAATATATTTTTAAATGTTTTTTGTTGGAGTATTTGCGCCCCTGCTGGCCAATTGTAAGAAATAGCCTATACCCGTAATATAATTTTTTGCTCCTTTTCGTGCCCAAAATTTATTCCCTAAATTTGGTATGAATCCGATCATATTGATGTGTCATGTCTATGGTAGGGGGCGCTAGAGTGTTCATTTTGATTAGACTTTATAATGCATTTGATTCAGGGCCAAATGAAACATATGTGACTTGAATTTGAGATGTGTCGGGCAAAGCCCGTGTGAGTAATATATTTTTAAATGTTTTTTGTTGGAGTATTTGCGCCCCTACTGGCCAGTTGTGAGAAATGACCCATGCCCATCATATAATTTTTTGGTCCAGGTCATATCCAAGATTTATTCCCCAAATGTGGTTGTAATCCGATAAAGTTGACGTTTCACGTCTATGCTAGGGGGCGCTAGAGTGTTCATTTTCATAATACTTTATAGTCCATTCCATACATGCCATAATTACGCATATGTCTTGTGAATGTGAGATCTGTAGGACAATGCCCCTGGTCGTGAGAGGACAACGAAATTACAGGAAATGAAGGCGTTTTTTTTCGATGGCGGCGTGCGGGAACGACATGAAATTGTCCAAAATAAAAGCATGTTTCATGAACCCCATGTGTCCAGATGTGACATGTGAAATCTGACCTCATTTGGATCGAAAACCTGTGACTGATTACATTTTGAAAACATCGTGTTAAAGCGCTGGCGAAGGTTTGATCCAATATGGCCGACTTCCTGTCCTCCACACGGCATCACTATAATATTGTTTTTTGCTCATCTCCATGAGCTCTATCAATGATGCGAATTTCAGCTAATTCTGAGTCGGGGCTCCCTATTAGTTTGAAAATCTCAAAATTTCAAGGTGGCGCTGTTGAGCCGGTGTGCGTTGGACATTTTGGTGATGCGTATTTTATCGAAATTTTCGCGAGGCCGGTCGATTTGATACCCCCATGTGAGACTTTTCGTCCACGTTTAGGGGGTCAAAACGGGGCGAGTTTGGGAGGAAAAATAATAATAATAAGAAGAAGAAACCGAGCGAAAACAATACCCCTCGCCGTCACTTCGTGAGCGGCGAGGGCCAATAAATGATCATCATAAATTAACATTAAAAGAGAAGAGTGCAAAAAAAAAAAAAAAAAAAAAAAAGCACAGATAAACAGAACCGTTTTGACCTTGTATTTAAACATTGTCAAAGTCGAGGCCTGTCTCACATCTTCAGGAAGACTGTTCCAGGTTTTAGTTGCATAAAACTGAAACAATGATTCCCCATGTGTAGCCCTGACTCTGGGCACCAGCTGGAGGCCGGTTGCTGAGTGCAAGATGGTTCGTATGGCACTAACATGCAGTGTTGGGAATAACAGCGTTAAACAATAACGGCGTTACTAACGTGTTGTTTTTCCCCACTAACGGAGTAATTTAACTAATTACTTTTCCCAGCGTCCCAACGCCGTTACCGATAGTAAAATGTGGCGCGTTACTATTACTTCAGTTCACTCTGCTCTTCATCAGAGCATCTCCCAGACGAGGAGCTGCAGCTGTTGTGTTTCTTTGGTGAAAGAGGAGGCTCGGGGTGAGATAATAGGCTTGTTTGAGATGAGCGAGGCGGGCGCAGATAATCTCATGAGAGCGAGGCCAACGCAGGCCGTGTCTCAATTAACCAAAGTCCCTTAAATGCGCCGCTCGAACGGGGCATTTAAGTCGGGCGGTGCTTCGACCCGCACTTCGAACAGTAGGAGAGCGCAGGAGCTCTCCACCGACTGCGGCGCCTGCATGGACTACAAACGCTTAATGCATGATGGGAAATGGTGTCCTGTCACACGTGCATTGACAGCTGATTGGGTCCGAGTTGTGTTTTGATCAGAAACGTGACGCCCTGACGCACGGCTGCCCCTCTCCCTGAAACTTTACACAAACTACTACCACATATTTGATATGGACATATGTTTTAAATGTGACTGAAAGTGTCCAGGCTGGTGTCAGATATGGATCACTTATAAACAAATGCAATATAATTACAATCTGTTAAAGTGAAATAAATATTAAAGGTTCACATCTGTTGTGTTTTTTATGTTTTAAACATAAACGGCATAGTTATTTTGCCTAGTAACTAGTTACTTCTCCCAAAAAGTAACTGAGATGGTAACTCAGTTACTTTTTGGGAGAAGTAACTTGTAACTATAACTAATTATAATTTTTTAAGTAAGATTCCCAACACTGCTAACATGTCCGACATGTACTTTGGTGCTAGGGCAGAGACTTGTTCACAAGCAGAGCTGCTTGTCTATTCTATTCTCTGAGCCAAAGGACGTCAGTGCAGAGACCTGACCATAGGACTAATGTGGTTGTACTTCCTGGTTCTATTCAGGACCCGAGCAGCAGCGTTCTCGATGTACTGCAGCTGTTTTACAGCTTGTCTGAATAAACCAGTAGCAGGCCGTTACAGTCTAACCTAGTCTAACCTACTGTAGACAAACGCATGAATACGTCTCTCCAACTCTGGTTTAGACAGCATATGTTAGATTTTTGCAATGTTTTTAGATGCTAAAAAACATTCAACATATCTATAGCCACAGAGGCAAGAAAGTGACTGTGATGACCAGGGCCATAAGCAGACTAAGCAGCTGCTTAGGGCCCCAAGGCCACCAGAGGGCCCCTAAGAGCCCATACATTTATATTGAAAATAATATAATATATCAAGTTATACTGGGCACAGGGCTTGTGTGTTTACAGTAGCCCAAATATCCCTCTAAAACAATTACAATTTGTTTTATATCTATAGTAGCAAAATATCTACTGCTGCAACATTTGCTTTTGAGCCGGGCAGAGGTGAGGGCAGCTATATATTTACACCGGTGCAATGACCCTTTATAATGTAAATGTAAGCCCACTGTCGCCAACTGGAACACATTAAAATTCACCAGAAATGAAGAAAAAATGTCTAGAATTTAAAAATCTTGACCCCCCTTTATATATTTCTGTACTGTTCTTGTAGTTGTGACATTCTGGATGTTTTCAGTCTGATGTTGGTCAGATAAATACAAATACAACTGGTCAAGGTGATGAGAGCAGAGTCATAATGTGTCAAATGTGTATCACCAATGTGATCAAGAAGAATAGGTAAAATAGGTTCAACTAAAGTGGTAAAGCAGTATAGGGAAGTAAAAGGTGTTCAGACCAAGTTACAGATCTGCAGAAAGGCCCCACGCACAGTAAAAATGCATATGTTTTAAACTATAATAACACCTGGAAACCTTTTGAATTTGCATGTTTTTTATCCCATATCTGTACACTCATCATTAGTTAACTGGATATCTTGTCATAACACAACATAAGGAGGCTGGTTTCTAAACTGTGACACAGAGTTCGGATGGATAGTGACAGTTGCTGTTCTTACGTGTTCATGCGTTCTCGTGTCAAACTGTGAGAACCGGAACTACTGTAGGTAATTACTTCAGTCACGTTTACCCAAATACCATTCAAATTCAAACGAAATAAAACATGTAGAGACACAACAATACTTTAGGGCAAATTAAGAACAGAGAGAACACGTGGTATACCGTCACTCTTCTTTCACATTAGCATAAACAATGGTACAAGAAAAAAGATGCATTTTAAAATTAGACAGATCTGATTTTTAATACTTTTTATTTTCAGTGAATTTTTAAACAAATTATTATATTTTATTTATTTATTTATTTTTTTTTTTTTTTTATTTATTTGGAGATATTATATAAACTACTTAAAGTTGGACTATGTAACTTTTCTGATGGAGGGTTTTCCATGTGCTTGTCTTTATGGAAATGTTGTCGCTGGAATAGTTCAGATTAAACATAACTATTGCCATGGAGACAAGCCCAGTTACAGGTCAGATCTGTGGAGAGGATATTCGTTCACAGTAAGAATGCGTCTTTTTCAAGGGAGTTTTTTTTTTTTTTTTTTTTTTCAATAAAGCATCTGTAATTGAATAAATGCAAGATAAGCTATACACCAGCAAAGTTTCATAGTTCACCTTTAAACTACAGTATATTACATAGACAAAATAATTATACCCTCAGAACTAAAACTAAACCAAACTAAAATATGTCGCCTCCAGTTTCTTTTGACACTTTCACAACACAACCATTTTTTTTTTTCTTTTACTGGCCCACAGCATTCTACTTAGTCTCATTTTGCAGCCTGCTCTGAACTATGCCACTATGAGTAGGTACTAAAGATATATACTCTTGTACTTTCACACTATGTTAAAAAATAGTCGGCTTCTCATTAGAGGTGTGACGTTAATGCACTCCAAAATGCTGCCATATAACCCGGAGTGCGGTGTGTATATCCCACTTGGCCAATATTCCCCCTTTTTGAAATGTTGCAGAGCCCATGGCCAGGATCCAGCTGCTATTATGTCTGCACAAATGAGTGATTGCTCTGTTTTCAACAAGCCTGGGCTTTGGTTATGCAAGAGGCAGATGTTTGGCTGCTCTGAGTCCTTTACTTCAACCTCAAGCCTCAGAGGAACGGTTACATGAGCTCTGTACATAACAAGAGCCTCAATTCATATCCGTCTGACACAAAAGATCACAGTTATTTCAAATGCACAAGTCTGTGGAGACAGATGTGATGGGACTGTTACATAACTGATTGAGTTCCATAGAAAAAATCAAACTTTTTGGTTGATTAGCGGAAGCGGGTACTATGGTAAAAGTAGGGCTGCGTACTACAGTTTTGGGATATGGCAAGGCAAGTTTATTTGTGTGGCAGAATTGTCAAAGTCGAGGCCCGTCTCACATCTTCAGAAATATTGTTCTGATTCCCCATGTTTAGTCCTGACTCTGGGTATGAGCAGGAGGCCGGTCCCTGAAGTCCTCAGAGCGTGAGATGGTTCATATGGCTCTGACGTGCAGGAGATGTACTTTGGTGCTAGGCCACAGAGAGATTTGTACACAAGCAGAGCTACAAAATATACTGAAAAAAAATATGATAGATATGCAGTCAGAGTATATGGACAATCGAACCAAAATATCGCAAAAAAGAAGGGTACACGGTACACGAGATACAGATTTTGAATGAGATCAGTGATATGCTTTGGTCTTGTAGTATAATTAAGCGACAGGTCTACGGCCAGTCCTCTGTCAGTAAAAACATGTGATTTGGAGCTGCGTTTGAACTTTGGTTATCTGGCTATTTTTGTGTTAAAGGGCACTGGTTAAAAGTTTGTCTTGTTTATGAAATCAATACTGAAAGTCATTTGTATTTCGTTTCTTCTCCTCTTTCGATCCATGTATGCAATTGCCACATTTTAACACATTTCTATTGGATTGCGAAAGTAACATCTGATCATCAATTTTGCGATAATCCTCAAAAAACAGTCAATAAATAGTTAACCATACATACTATTTTAGAGACATGCCAATTATGGATCCATTCAGTATTGACTAGACAGCAAACCTCTCACCGCTGCACAAATCAACGCACCTTTGGAATCACACCGTACACTGCATAATGTGTTTGCAATAGTTTCATCTCTGCTACCTCAACCCATGCGAGATTGTGTTGCTTCAGAAGACACAAATCAGAATTGATATCCTGTATTCCCCTATCTGAGCCGCGGCGCTGTGGGCTCTGTTTGACTGTTCAAAGATGCCTGTGCTCTCATGCATTGAGTTTTATTGATCGTTGGATGTTGACTTTAGCACTCGGCTCCATGTTTTATACAAACAGTGTATCGGGAGTTGTGAAGGAGTCCTTTGGCAGCATAATGAAATAAACAGCTGATGCAATAACATTCTGTACTGTCGGGAAGCACACCTACTGTTGCCTGTGCTGGGAAAAAAGGCCTAAGATTATGCTAAAACGCTATAAAATGTGTTACATCGATTTGAGCAAAAGCGTTTCACCTCCATTTGAGATGCCCAAACACTGTACCTGTAGCGTGTGCTCTTTGGAGAGGCAGCGTTGCACATTTAGGAACATATTTTCTGGAATATGTCTTCACAGGTTACAACAAGCTGCAATTGCTTTGGTATTTAGGTAACATATTCCGTGACTTGTCTTGTCAGAAATTAAAAAAATCAAACTCGATTTGTATTCTGGGATAATCCAGTGGTGGATGAAGTAGCTGATTTTGTTACTTAAGTAAAAGTACAGATACAGAGGTAAAAAGTTACTCGAGTAAATGTAAAAGTATCACATAACAAAAATGTGCTTAAGTAAAAGTACATATATAGAGGTAAAAAGTTACTTGAGTAAATGTAAAAGTATCACATAACAAAAATGTACTTAAGTAAAAGTACAAATATAGAGGTAAAAAGTTACTCGAGTAAATGTACTACTTAAGTAAAAGTAAAATATAAAAGTATCACATAACAAAAATCTACTACTTAAGTGAAAGTAATAGAGTTAAAAAGTTACTCTACTTAAGTAAAAAAGTACAAATATAGGTAAAAGAGGTAAAAAGTTACTCGAGTAAATGTAAAGGTATCACATAACAAAAATGTACTTAAGTAAAAGTACATATACAGAGGTAAAAAGTTACTCAAGTAAATGTAAAAGTATCACATAACAAAAATCTACTTAAGTAAAAGTATTTAAGTACCCGTTTAAAGATGAATAAAAAGTAAAAGCATTTCACACAAGTGTTGTTAATTAGTTAAAGTGTTAAATAAAGTGTTAAATGTAGTTTATTAAAAAAAATTACACATATTTGGGTCGACAGTAACAATGCAAATCAGTTTCTCATGAATATTGTGTGTTTATTTTGTTTGCTCAAAGCCGAAGCTTGAACTAGAAAACTTTAGTGAGGATGTTATCACAAACATGGTAAAAATAACCCCTCAAATCATATGAGGTACTTTTTACTTCTGCGTAAAGTTCAAAAATGTAGTGGGGTAGAAAGTTCAAATACCTGCTCTCAAATGTAATGAAGTAAAAGTAAAAAGTATCTACTGTTACATGCACTGAAGTAAAGTACAGACTTGAGTACAGTACTTTACTACTTTTATTCATGACCTTTCACCACTGCAACAGACTAATAGAATTATATATCATTTTCTTTAAAGATGCACTTTGTAACTTTTATATGTAGGCCTACTTGTCTCCATGGAGATGACATTACTTTGCCTCGACAGTATTGCTTTAAACTCGTCTGTATCTATGCGGAAAAGCAGATGACAGCGCTGTGCCAAGTTACAGATTCTATGTTTCTCAAGATAATTTTTGGGGCAATAAAATATCTGCACGTGAACGACTGTAAGATTCACTTTAATGCCATACTGTGGAATTTTCCCAACAGAACAATAACATCTCCGCGGAGACAAGACGGTGGTGCACTTATGTTATAGAGCTATACTACACATGTTTTTTTGCAGTATCAATACTTGTTTAAAAATGAGTATCTAGATTTGATGTAGTTGTAGCAGTAATTAGTATCTTGTACCTTGTCCAGATGTTCCCAAGGTGATGTTTGTGCTTGTACTGTAATCAGAGACAAAAAGAGGGGAGATCTTACCCACAAATCAATTGCAGAAGGAGTTACGTAAAGGTTTGTCCAATAGACGACAGAGTTGCAGAAAAGGGGGGAGCTGAGAGGGTTATCCACCAGTTATTACGCAAGAAGTGCAGGCTCTTTATAAAAGCCAGACTCGCTCAAACTAAGGTCTGATCCCACCTTTGCTCGGCCTCCAGGTAGGTTTTACTTTTTGACTTTCACCACTTATATAATTTATTTGGTAACACTAATAACTACACTGTTTACAGCCTTAATAAAGCATGAACAAAGACTTAATTAATAATAAAGAACTTGTTAATTAGGTATGATTCAGGTTTGGTAGCTACTTAATTAAGGGGTTCTTTAAGCATTCTTAATAAACTATTTGTTCATTATGAATTAAGTCTTTGTCCACGCTTTATTAAGAGTAATTAGGTGTTATTATAGTGTTACCATTTATTTTAACTACTAAAATTACTGAATAGTTACATGGGCTAAATGTGGTAAAGAAATCTCTAAAGGCGCTTTGTATATGGAATATTTTCAGTAGATATGGGAAAGTAATCCACATAGCCTAAGCAATAGTCAAAAAAAACACCAGACTACAGATGTCCAAAGATATGTGTGATAATGAAATTACAGAATTGAAAAATGATTAAAAGTAAATTCTGTGAACTGGACAAAAGTTTTAGAGTAAAAACGTTTCGCCGCTCATCCAAGCGGCTTCTTCAGTTCTGGTCAGATTGCTGGTGGACACTACCTTATCTATCTGAAGGGAGGAGCTAACTCCACTGAAACTAACACTGATTTGTTTTCTGTTTCTGTTTGTTAGTGAAGTCTATTGAAATACACAGAGTGAACTGTGTCATAAATGGCATAATTGTTCAGGGCCCCAATGGGCCTGCCATAGCCAGTATGCTGATAGGTGTGAGAGTACCTGTCCAGACGACAGAATAGATTCTTTCTTTTGCCATGGATCATACCTGGATGACTGAGGGATTACACAGACTCATATATAATGTGCCCACCTCATAACTTAGTAAAGAGAAAGGTGTTATGGGAGTGATGTGCACTGTCATTTGACATAGTTCAGTTTTGGTCTCCTTTGACTAGATTATAGTCTGACAGTATACTATAGTCTACATGTTCAGCAAACAAACTTCAACAAACAGTGTTTCTTCTGTTCTGAATCTCTCCACGTCCTTGGCTCTTGGTCCAAGGGTGTAGTGAGATTATTGTCTTTTCCATGTTTGGATTACAATCAGTGTAATCACTGAAATTTAGAAATTCTTCTGTAACCAATGCAGCTGGTGTCTTGCTCTCCCTGATTTTTTATAACTCCGTTGTTCAATACTTTTTCATGATCTAATCTGACAAATCAGACTAGCTGATAAAACCCATTTTGATTGCTTTATATGTTGATGTGTGGACATTTCTGTTTGTGTTCTGTGCAGAATGTTGCAGTACGTGGTTGCCTTCTGCCTCGTGGCTGCGTCCTGGGCACAGGACTGCCAGGTGGCTAATATCCAGGTCATGGAGAACTTTGACAAGACCAGGGTAGGTCGCGACTCCAATGACCAATGTGTGTATTGGCTGAGGGTGAGTTTAACTTGAAAATTGTCTTTTCTCTTGAATTAGTACACGGGCACATGGTATGCAGTCGGTAAGAAGGACCCTGAGGGACTCTTCTTACTGGACAACATTGTGGCCAACATGAATATTGAAGATGGTCAAATGTCTGCCACAGCCGAGGGCAGAGTCATCATTCTCAAGTGAGTTCCCCTGCCTTTATTTGTCTGCATGGAAGTGAATGTTTAATTCACCAAAACTCATAAATAACTTTTAAACTTTAATTGCATACCCTCACTTATACTCACAGCAACTGGGAAACATGCGCTAGAATGACTGCCACCTTCCATGACACTGACAACCCATCCAAATTCAAGATGAAGTACTGGGGAGCAGCCGCCAACCTGCAAGAGGGATGTAAGTATCACACCTGCATAGCAACAGATCTACTAAAACGAATCATTTGTTCATCATTCTGTATCCTCATAACCCTCTTTTTACTCTCATGAATGCTCTTTACATTTTATCTATCTTGTAAGTACAAAGAGCAAATATAGCAGTATCCAATATTTGACATATAACAAAAGCTTTAATGTTACATATACATAAAAATCAACATAGTAATTACTTATTTTAAATCAGTTACTTTACCACTGACTACTTTAAAGAGAAGGAAAAACAACATATATCTATATCAATCTATGATTACAAACAGTCATTGTGAATTAAAGTGAACAGCAATTTCACTATCTTCCATTTTTAATCGTAAAATTGTGTCTTAATAATCTTAATCGCTAACTTTATGCTTTGCTTTCAGATGACGACCACTGGGTGATTGACACAGACTACGATAACTACGCCGTGCACTACTCCTGCAGACAAATCGATGAGGATGGCACTTGCAAGGACAGTTATTCTTTCATCTTTTCCCGACATGCCACTGGACTGAGGCCCGAAGACGTGGCCAGAGTCACCATGAAGAAAAGGGACATCTGCCTGCTGGGAAAATACAGACGCGTAGACCATACTGGTGAGTCCTGTGCAGTGTCCATTTTATGCAATTAGAAATATAAAAATGGAAAATCCCCAAAGGTTTATCCTGATCATTACAAAATGCTGTGATATAATAGCAAGGTATAGGGAATTATAATGCTCAGCTTGTCACATATACTCAAGAAAGTTCAAGTACTACGCAAAAATTGGTTAGTATGACTTCTACTTACTACTACTACTAACCAATGTTGACATATACACTCAATTGCAAATAGAATGGGACAAAAATTAATACGTTATCAGAAAACAATCAAAAAATAATAAATATGACAGTTTCAGTTACATCCTCTTCTGCTTTTCAGCCATTGTTTTTTCACTAACAAATTTAATTAAATATATGACTATTTTATCCTTTTTTTTTTCTCCTTTTTACAGGTTATTGCGCCACAGCACCTTCTAAGTGATCTGGAAACTCTCAGGAACATTCGTTTTGTCTTATCTCGGGGACTTTAAAACACACATCATCACTGTGGAGAAAATAAAACATTCCTGTTTCATGAAGTTGTATCACTGTAAATAGAAGACTGGAGACATTTGTCAATTTTTTACCGCTTTTCTGTCATTGGACTTTCCTTTTCCCATATAAAGCTCTTACTATTGCACAAATCCTAAATATACTGGGTTCATTCTATGGTTGTATGAGGTCTATGATCCATTTTACAATAAAATGTCCATGTTGTGTGGGATTAGTGCCAATTTTCTTTCATAATCATACCAGTTTGTAGTTTGTCAACCTCGGTGGGATTTCAAGTGGGCAAATTGTGTTTGGAACAGCCTGACAAATTGCTAATGTAAGCCCAAATTTTATGAGGAATATTCTATTTGTAAATGAAATAAAAGTATTGGAGGGAAAATGTTGATCTTTATTGCACCTTTTACACAGTACAGTAATACGCTTTGAGTTCATGATCAAATTACAACAGAATCTAATCAATAACATTGTAAAAACACAATTTAGAAACATAAATCTACTTCATTTGCCTTGTAGAATACAGGTACCTTAACCTCCTTTCTCCTTCGCCGAGACCTTTACTAATCCCCTCCTTTAAATAGTTTAGTACGAGGAATTAACGCAATGCAATCTCATTCCAGCTTTACCGGGCGGGCAGCGAGCTTGAAGTCAAGGTGGCAAAGCATGTGGGATTTGAGCATAATCTAAGGCAATATAAATATAATGGTCAAACACAAAATATACCCAATAGTTTGTTCATAATTTAGATACAAGGTTGCATAATGTTCCCTTCTTTGAATAAATAATGATTTGATCAGTGACGATGTTATGCATTAAAATGTGGAGTGACGCTTACATAATAATAACACTTTGATACTTAAAAGTAAACATTACAAAATACAAAAAAATGTAAAGCTCTTTTACCAAATATGATTAAAATTAAAAAGAATAAACAGCAGTTTACACCCAAAATAAATACATAGAAGATACAAAGTTTTACCAAGAGCTTTTAAAACATGTTTGTGTTGCTTTTCAAATATCATTTTCACTATTCAACCCAACTGAGCACCATAAATATTACCAAACTACCAATTGTTTCCACATAATCACAAGTACATAAATGTTGTTTGAATAGCTCAGAGAGTAACACCGAATCACAAATTGGGTTGTTTTGGTTTGTGTTCATGATCTCTACCAGTGCTGAATCAGGTCCCATTTTGCAGTTTCAGGCCATGCAGTAGTCGATGTGAGCCAGGAGCTCGCGGTGGCGGCTGGTGGGGTAGGGGGTGTGGCATTTGGGACACTCCAGGAAGCTCTCGTCCAGCAGGCAGGTCACTTTAGATGGAGAGGTGGGTCCTACCGCGTCGTCGATGGTCAGCCGCTCGAACTCAAAGCGGTTACAAGAGGATGGCTCGGAGAAGCGGGCGTTGCATGGTTTCTGAAAAAAAAAATAAATAAATAAATGAAACTGTGACAATATTAACAATTACAATGTGACTTCATATCTTAAGAATGTGTGTAAAAAGCCAAATGATAAACCTTTGGGTTTAAAAAGCTTTGTTATGTGGCAGCATTTTGTATGATCGTGATCTTCATTATCAGTATCTTTGGTACTTATGAGCCTGTATTAAAGGTGCACTGTGTAACGTTTGGGTGAAGAGGTCACCATCTGCTTGTCTCACGTCTTTACTTGGAATGTTCCAGCTAAAAAATACCTTGAAAAACATCTATTTTTCTTGCGTACGGCGTTGCCCTGTAACTTGGCCTCACCTGCTTGTCTCCACAGACATACTGTGGAACATTCCAGGGGAAGTAATATCTCCATGAAGCAAGCAAATGGCGCATGCTGTAGCAATCGATAATGTAATATGGCCAAAAATGTAATAATTGATCAAGTTTAAATGTAATAAGCCGATAATGTAATAACATCGTGCCAATAATTACATTACTGGCTGCAGTTGTTACATTAACAGAAAATATCTACACACCCTCTACCCAAAAAAACATTTTTGGAGGTTGGTAAATGTAAAGCACTTGGAGGATTTTGGAAACAAAGTGTAAATTAATACATCTACATTTTTTAAATACTGCAGGTTACTATTGTAAAGCATAATATGACAAGGTTTATACAGTGATTAAATTCAAACTGTGAAATTATTGCTATATTACTATTATAAGGCTGACATTATGAAAGATGTCAACATTATTCTCGGGAAAGTCACCCTTATGCATAAAATAATGAATGCAGATCGTTGAAATTAAAACTGTAGATTAACCTCATCTCTGCTCTTCTTTAATGGGTGGGCGTGACATATTGAACCATTTGTCCTCAAAGTTAGAATATTAAAGTAGATGGTTACCTTTAGGAAACCTAACTAGGCAGTGGGTTTTAAAGGGAAAAGATAAAAAAGACTTAAGCCAATATATAGATTTGTGTGCAGCTGAACATACCGCAGACTCCAGTTTAGCAATCTGGTCACGAGCCTTCCGCAGCTCCTTCAGCACCTTGTGTAACTGGTGCTGCATGCTCTGCCGATCAATCTTTTCATTCTCAAACTCTTTAGCAGACAGTTGGATCTAAAAGAGGTAGAAAATGTTAAAATGTTAAGCTAAATGGAAGGTAATTGAATATAATGTTATCAATGTGCGGTAAGACGTTAGATTACCTGCTGTTCCAAAGCAGCAATTCTCACTTGCTCTTCTTTTTGGCTCAAGAGAGATTTCTGCAACATATTGACCTGAGGAACTCAAAAAAATATACAAAGTTAGGCACTTCATAATAACACTAAAAAAACAAAAATTGGTTGACAAACTGGCTCTGTGCACAGCAATCTCAGTGTAAGCATCACTACTTCCTTCTGTCCAATTTTATCTCTATGAGGTTTTCGCTAAAAAATAAATACATATTTAAAGATAAGACAGTGGCCAGTCTCTCTCTCAACATATTAAAGTCTAAATAAATGAAGTGAAAACGTCACTGGAGGACACCCTGTTTAGAAAGGCTGGTGTGTGTGTGTGTCTCAGTGCTGGTTATTTTGAGGCAAATATGAAAACAACACGACAAACTGAAATAATCTGCATATAAAAAAAAACAATCGGAGCACAGAGCTGATTTTTGTTGTTTTGTGTTGTTTTGATGAGTTGAGCTGAGTTGTTTTGTGTTGTTTTGATGCCACTATTGTATATAGTCTACCATTGTATATATTTCTACCTCCTGGATGCCCTTATTTGTATTTATTTAGTGTGTTTTTTTTGTGTGTGTGTGTTGTTGTTTGTCGCACTTTATCAAAACAACAAGTTCCTAGTCTGTGAGCTCTGCTCACGGAAAAAAACAATAAAGCTTCTTCTGATGCAGATTCTGATTTAGAAATAAAGCTACATACTATTTACATTAAAATTGGCTATATAAATAAATAAAATAATGTCTTGTATTTATATGCTGTATTGATGTTTCAAGATACTTTGCATTGCATTATTCAGTTACATCTGAGGCCACAGCTGCCTTGGAGTTGAAGGAGCCACATTCATACATTGACAAGGTGGGTGTCTTGCTCAAGGACACAAAGACGGTAAGCACTGATCTGAGCTGGAGTTGAACCACCAACCCATCTGTTTGTAGGTGAATGGCCTTACCATTATTGTACAAATAATAACGGACTTTTCACCTGTAGAAGAAGCTCCGCCGATCTCTTTCTCTCTTCCTCGAGTCTCAGGTCTGCCGTCTCCAGCTCAATCCTCATTCGGTCTGTCAGCTCGGAGGACACTTTTCTTTCCTCATTCACTGTATGTCTAAAGCAAAAAGTATTAAGTTTTTAAAAAAATCTTTAAAACTGCGACTGAAAATGCATTTGAGAGTGGAGCTGCAACTAATGATTATTTTAGCAGTCAACTAGTCAGTGTTTATTTTTCCAATTAGTCAACTAGTCAAGCAATTATTTCTATTGTACACTGAGATTTAAAAAAAAAAGGAATCTATGTTATTATGTAATTTCCTCATCACAAACCACTTTTTCATTGAGAATACAGTGATGGGTTTCAAATCCATCACCTGTAATAAAACGAAGGGCAGAGTGAAATTGTGGATCCAATTATTTCAAAGCAAAGGCCGAAGTCTGCATGTACATCACATAATCCAGTAGGCTGTGCTCTTCTCTCAAACAGGAAACACTCTGTTCCAACTTTTGATGTCATGTGGTAATAGAGGAAGTGATCCACTGTGTTTTTAAACTCCATTCACCTTCTCTAGAATCTTTTGGATGATTTCAGCCCTGGAATTACCAGTCTCTTCTGAACAAAAAGTAAAAAGCTAGCTGTTAATTTGAAAACTACTGCTTTATGACATCACAAGTTGGAACAGAGCCTAATTATAAGGGGTTACTCAGATCAATTTTGTGTAATGTAGGACCTTTAAACACACTTTTAACCCAGTGAAGGTTGAAATATGATGTCTGATGGCTTCGCGATAGGGAATGTTCACAAATGAATTATATCTGTATTAAAATCAATATTCTTTTTGATTTAATATTGCCGTTGTCTTTTTTATAACGTTCTTTTGGCATGTGTTTCAGAGTCTGTTAAGTCCATATAATGATTATTAAATTTGTTGTTTAGCCACAATTATTCTGATGAATAGTTGCATCTCTATTTAACAGTAAGCATGATACATTACAGTAGATTGTGTACCTGTTCCTGAGCTTCTCCCCCTGCAGCTCCTCTCTGGCCTCCCCCAGCTCTCTGTTCTTGACTTCGTACTTCCTTTGCAGTGATGACATCTCGGTACATTTGATCTCGTAGCTGCTCTGCAAAGCTGCGATCTGGCTTTGGAGCCGAGAAACCTGCAGCTTTTGAGACTCCACTTCAGCTTGGGCCTTTGAGTTCTGCACAGCGACACAAAACCAATATTAATGCTCACAGGCATAATATGGGTGTTCTTAATAAACGGTAAAGTTGTACAATTAGGGGGCAAGAAAATCTGACCAGTGTAAAGAAGGGATAAATGAATAGGTCATAAACCATAATGTTTAAACTATGTCATGGATTGGAGTAAAAGTAGAGTGGAGTGGAGAATAGTGTCTATGTTTGAGCATAGACCTACATTAAAGAATAATAAACTGAATCACAATATAACAATTTCACCATAATACAACATCATCACAGGGCTCAAATCGATTTTTTATTGCCATAACGACTAGCCCTTGGTAAGCCTCCTAAATGTACCTAATACCTGGCCAGTGCGTGGTCCCAGGACAAATGTGATTTACCTGTTCCTTCTGAAGCTGCAGTTCAAGTCGACTCCTGGAGACCTCATTTTTCTGTGTCTCTAAATCTTTCTGCACCGCCGCCAGCATCTGCTCTGAGTGCATCTTCTGATCATCCTTTGCTTGACCAGCTGTCCAAAGAATTTCAAAAGTGAGTTCAATTTGTATTTTTCCACCCACTTGTATTGTATTTGGCTTGCCAAATACACTCTAATATATTTGCACAGACACTTTGAAAACACAATTTGTTTTTCCCTTGTAGAGAGCATTCCAGAAACACCTTTCCAGTTTGTGCCTTGGGGAAGGATTGGTACAGCTATAAATCAGTCAGACTGTTTACATAGATTTCGCAACTTGCAAACGTACAATATAAACAGTTGACTGGTTCTTGAGAGCAGAGTCTTGTAACTAGGGCTGTTGAAAATTATTGGTTAAATAAAGATATGCCCTGTGCATCTATTCACCTGCTAAAAAAGAGTGTGCTGTTGAAAAAGCTCTACAAATGATTAGGATCTCATGCATCAACTACTATGAGTAATGTGAAAAGGCAGATTTAACTGTCCAATCACTCCAAAATGAACTTACTGACTTCCTTCCTTCCTGCTACTATAAATTCTTATAATCCCAATAAAATAAAATGAATGGGCTAGAGCCCTACATGGAACTAGAACTGGGTGATGTATACAAAAAAGGACTGCAAAAGAGAATTGAAAACTTAAAAAAAGAAACTTGTAAAGTAATCTTCCAAACTCATAAAACAATATTTCTGCACTTCGTAGTTACATTTTTTGAGATACTTGAACCTCAACCGAACATGTACAGGCACATTTTAGCACAATTTTGATGGACAGCCAAAATACCGTCTAAATATCTGCATCAGGATAAGCCCAAAAAAATATTGAGATGTTAGTTTTTAATCAATATCGCCCACCCCTACTTGGAACAACAACAAGAAAGATGGAGATGGTCAGAGCAGTGAGTTAGCTTCAGAGTGTGTGTAAATAATGAACCATCTCACCCTCTGAGACTGGTTCTGGCGTAGCTTGTTGCTGTTTGGCCAGCTGCTCCTCCAGCTCTCGAGTGCGGGCCAGCACTGACTGCACATAGGCCTCTCTCTGCTGGTCGTACACCAACCACTGCTGGTTCTTCTCAAGAGCCTGCCTCAAAAACAAACATTTATATTAAAACTGCCATAAGGAAGGAAAAATAGTACCAAACCTTACATAAGATAAGGTTTTGTTGGATGAACATCTGAATGAGGCAAATTCAGGTATCTTTGCCATGATAAGACATTTTTTTTCACAGCACAAAATAGTGTGATATGATTCATATGATTGAATAATCAGACCCACATCTTTCAGTTGATCTTGCACCATCGCCACTTCTGCAGGAGGTCCCTGTTTTCCATTCTGTAACAGACACAAAAAACACATTATATTTTAATATAAATAGTTTCAAGTGAAGAAAGAGATTCTTAACTAGAAAAGGTCATGTGACTGAAACCCATGAATGAAATCAAAGTATATTTAACATTTATAAATCACCACATAGACTTGTTACGTACAACGTAAAACTCAATGTTAAACTAAATACATCCAGGTAAAATATTAATGAAGGGCTGGGTGGAATAGCTTTTTTTTTACTGATTGATGATGAGTTTTAATAAAATGTATTATTTTTACATGGAAAACCAAATAAAATACTATTTGAACAAAATTTTAAAATGGCTGATATGTAGACCATGCCAGTTAAAATGCCCCAAACTGATACTGAGATCTGGAAACTATTTGATTACACTATGATTAACTGCACAACTATAAGTGACACTGACCTTCATTTACATAATTACCTCACTTCTACACCATACCCTTCGTTGCCCTTGGTCTTATCCTGTTCCTCGACAACAGTCCTGTAACTCCCTGAACAGTTCATAATTCTGTCTGGATGACCCGGTGGTACAGAGGTCAGGACGTCTAAGCCTTTTACTGCTATAAGCCCCCAAATGATCATCTCTGACCTAAGCTAAGCAGCGCCACGACAGATAAACATCATGGGCTTGACAACTTTTCCAGATGGTTTTAAACGTATGGACACATAAGCTGTCAGAGCATCATATTTAAAACAGCAAAGTGCAAAGGTGAATGTGTCAGGCTATTGGATTATTTCTAGTAATGCGAGTGCGGTGACACCAGTTTGTGAAGAGGGCTCAGAGGATGGAGAGATGAGCATGAGACAAAGACTAAATGAGGAAAGCCACTTGGAACTAATCTAGATACCATGTCTGAAGCAGGCAGTGCATCTCAAGATAATCAAAAAACAACTTGAACAGTCACCATTAACAAATTTCAATTATTATTAGCAGCAGTTATTTAGGGAATAACTAAATGTCCCTTTGTCTCCATGGAAACCTTCATATAAAACTTTATTTAGAGCTCCACACACAGCTTCTGAAGTGGAAGAGATTCAATCGGTCAGATTTCAGTCTTACATGTTATTGCCCTCGAATAACCAAATGAACTGTGTAGTGAATTTTAAATTTTTTTTCCAAAAATCATTCAGCCTTACTATAAAGTACTCCCACCAATAAGCAGGTTTATATTCTATTAAATTTCTATTCTCCTCGCCAATCTCCAATTTGAATTAGGACGAAAATACTATATTGACATATTTGCATAGATTATAACTACGGTATAAAGTGGCAAAGGCATATACAGGCTGCATTTAGAAATATAGTAGCCCTAAATTTGGAATTGTCGAAATGGAAAAGAGTGAGGTATTAAACAATTAAAAAGAGTCAATGCAGAGACAGCTGAGTAAACGCTGGGCCACAGAACATCATCATTACAATTAGGCTGCATCAGGGAGATGATTAGAAGACCAAATGAGGGAACAAGCCCACAGTGCCATCTACTGCTGTATTGAGAAACTGCAGCTAGAAACAAAAGTTGCCTCAAAAGGACAAGCAAAAAAAAAAAAGAGAGAGAGAAAAAGAAAAAGAAAGAACGCGTATAAAAATTTGTGTCAATGTGAACGGTCAATCGGTCTGGACTATAAATAATCAGTCAGTCATTTTGATAGTTACTGAATAAAACTTTTTACTTAGTACTTCACTGAGTAAATTATTTTTCCTTTCAACTTGTATGTAATAAAAACTGAAATGGATTATTTTGATTTCCTTGTAGTGACATATTAAGAATTAATAATTGAGATTATAAAACCATTTCCTATATAAATATGTAGAAAATATGTATAAATATGTAGATTACTTATAAACACAACATAATTCATAGATATTACCTAATTATGTTGTGTAATGTATGTTTGTATTTGGCCAATACTCTACTTTCACAATCCATCTGTACAACTACATGAACATATACAATTTGTACAGGCCAGTATGACCTGTCATGGACTGCTGTAATTTCAGTCGTTCACCTCATGAATTAACAATATAGTGGCACTATATTGACAGACACTGGTCTCATGTAATAACCTCTTCAGAAACTGAGCTGTGGACAGGTCTGAAAGTTTGCCAACTTACTCCCAGCTGTGTTTCCAGGGACTGGCAGTGCGCAGACACCGAGGCCAGCTTGTTTTTGAGGTTCTCCGTCTCCTGTGAAACGCCCTGGAACAAGGCATCTCTCTGCTCAGCTTCCTTCCTCCTCTGCTCCAGCTGGGCCTGCAGTGAAGCCACCACCTAAATAAAAAAAAAAACAAACAAAAAAACACAATATCAAATAATCACCAGCTACAAGACCCGAGGAAAGGCTGTGCCAAGTGAATTTGGGGAACGTTTGTTAAAATTAGTCTCCTCCCCCTCCTCCTCTCTCTGCAATTATGGCTGCTTCATGCGCAGATTACATAGCAGGAAGCCTGCTGACATTACCCACCCAGAAGCTCTTGTTTTGCACTTCTGTTGACAACTAATGAGGAAGAGGCAAGTGTGATTATATATCCCATCTCATATTCTATTTACCAGCATGCCATTTCCATGTTATTCCTGCATTTCAAGCTAATTGCGAGACAAACCACAGTATTATTTATGAAACAATAGAACCACTACAAGCTACAATCCAAAAATGTTTCTCTGATCCACAAATAAAAGCTGAGGCATTTGTATAAATGTGCACAAATAAATGAATTGTCCAAATGAGATTTTAACAATGCCAGTGCAGTAGTTTGTATATAAAAACATGTACTTTTAATGGCATTGCCTTATTATTAATATTAAACTATGAGACATTTATTTAATACTTAAACACCTCACTAATAATGTTAGTGTTGGTGCACTTGTAGTTATATATATATATATATATATTTTATTTTTTTTTACTTTCAGATGTTAACTAAATAAGCCATAAATAGATTTGAAACCATTATGTACATGTTCACCAGTAAAATTGAAGTGCACAGCACTGGGGCCATGTTTGTGGCTAAACTTCTTTTCAGCTGAGCTGCTGTCAAAGGCGAGATAGAAGTCATTTCCCACCAACTGTTACTGTGGCAGCTCGGTGAAAAGCCAGCGTGATTTGTTTCTTCTTTGACAGTTGTCTGCTGCCATCCATACATGCATGCAGCATCATGCCGTCAATACCACGGCATAGAGACGAAATTTCAGAGCAGAAAAAGCATAGACATACATCTTAATCAATGCCAACTGTCACCTATTTTGAAAAAGAATAATATTTACAAAAGCCTTCAGTGTGGACCTATTGCACCAGTCCTATTGCATTTTATTATGGATGCATTTCTCCTGTCACTAGTGCGCACATACCTCTCCTCCTCGAGCTGTCAGCTGCTGTCTCAAAGTTTCAAGTTCCTGCTCTTTGACCAACAACTGCTGGTTATTTCTCTCCCGTAGTGTCTCCAGAGAAAGGATCCTCTAAGGTCGCAAAGACAAAACAAAAAACAAAAAAATGTAAATCGTGCATTCGCAAAAAGGAGACAGGATGAGGCTGGGTTTCCTGTACCTCCAGCAACTTGCTTTTATCCGAGTCAGGTGGTCGGATGTGTCGTTTGGCGAGTTCATCAATCTTTTTTCTGAGGTGAGCGTTTTCCTTTTTCATACGATCTAGCTCTGCTTCAACTTTGGAGGAGGAACTGCTTGATTTGAAGCCCAACTTGGACACAATGGTCTCTTTGGCACTTTTAGATGTCATGGCTCGTGCTGAGTGAGAGACTGCCTAGAAAAAGAAAGCAGTTTTCCAAAAATGACAGCTGTATTTGCATATTTAGAAAAGAAAACAAAAAAAAACTAGCAAATCTGCTGCTTATAATATGCAAACATTTAGCGACAATGATAAAAATACTAGATTGCAGCTCCTAGTTGAAACACAGCACAAAAGCTACATAAACTGAACTCTGAACTAGACCAGAGAATACAATAAAAGGACAGTTTAGAAACCAGCTCATGTTTTAAATCCCACACTTATTTATTAATTTATTAAAAAGTCTAAATCGCTAAATATTGTTAGAAAATGAAAGACTTACAGAGAAAATGGACTGTAGATAGAGAGATGAGAAACACCCGTTGACGATGACAACAAGACGGTTTCTTTCGGACGTTTTCGCTTCCTGAAGTTTGAATTGCAGCGCGCTGACGTCACATCCGTAGGAGTGCGCTCGTTTTAAAGACTCGGGCAGTAAAGTCAGGCGGGGCAAATTTAAACAAATGGTTTTACACCACATATATTTTACTACATTTTACCAAAGTACACTCTTAACGCCTGGAAATGTATATAGTGTGAATATTATGTCAGACATACCTATATATTGCATGGTTCATTGAGATCAATTATCCCGGGATGCCCTTGTTCGAAATGAAACCAGCACTGGAGACCAAGCCCAAAACGACTGGTTATTCTAGTAACTCTAAATTGTGAATTGGTTTACTGTCTGTGTGCAGAATCCTATGCTCAGTGGATTCATGTTATTATTATCTCCATTCTTTCTTTGCCTAATAGTGCATTGTTTTTGATAAGTAGTCTATTTAAAGGTGTATCATGTGACTTTTCTAGTGGAGTGTTCACCAGCAGCTTGTCTTCATGCAAATGGTATTGCTTTGCCTATAATGTTACACAGTATGACTATAGGCCAAATTATAGATTAAATGTGGGGCAAAACTGCTCCCTTTAAGGATGCATGTTTTTCAATGTATTTTTGGTCAAGAATAACAATTGTACAAATACAAACGTTGAATAGATAAGTTGCAGAATGCACAAGAGGATGGCTTTCACATGAACAAGGAACCGTGCTAGGTTGCTGACTGTGTTTTCCCTGTTTATTTTATAGGACAATGTGAGCTAATTATCCTGAACCTAAGGAGTAAACATGGATCCACACACACACGCTGCGCATAATAAGTGCCCAAGTGAACTGAAGAGGTGGTGAGTGTAAGGCTACATTTTATTTTACATTTGTTCGGTTTGATTATGGACCATATGCATAATTGCAGGCTATTAATATCATGACCCTTAGAAATAGTTTGAATCTTTAGTATTCAGTTGTAGTAGACAGAAGTTGCTGTACCATCTATATGCAGAGAAATATCAGGGTGGATCTTGCTCAGTGGTTACAACATTATTCCACCAACTTAAATGTCCAATCACAGCATGACATTGTGTCCTTAGGCAAGACCCTTCACCTCACCCCCTTTTGCTGATTTATCATTGTCTTGTGTGCATGAGAGGTTTGTGGTGATCGGAGATTGACAGCCTCATTTTTTTGTAAGTCTGACGCTCTGACATGCCACAAAAAATGGGGAAGAGAATAATGAACGTTACTTGAAACTGTCTCACACTTTTTTGCTACTTTCATTTATTAGAATTTCATCACTGTTTATTTTATGGGCTTTGTGAGCTGTCCAAGTAATTTCCTTTGTAGATCAATAACGTTTGTTTAAGCCTAAGTCTAGGATCTGGAAAAGCTCTATTTCAGACACATGCATCGGTCTGTTATTAGGAAATATGGAACTAGCAACTCCTCGTCTCTGCTAAACTGCATATTTTTAAAATTATTTGCGTGATTTAATTTTAATCCATCACAAATGCATTATGACTTGCTAAATATCTTTTGCACTAATTCCTTTTGATGGAACTTGACTGTTTGTAGGAAGTCAAATTGTTTCTCATTCCACCAGTGGCGCGTAAGTGTCATTATACCGATGCTGGGTTTGATCTGAGAGACAAACACAGGTAAATACTCACAGATGGATGAGTCACGGCTCCTCTCAGGCTCTGCTCACAGCTCCAAATCCACTCAACTGAAACATTTGTGAGGAACTTTTAAATCCTGGCTGCCTTCACTTCCATCAGAACAGTCGCCCCAGGAGCAGATTCTATTGCATCAATAAAAGTGGCTTCCTTGTACAACCTTTTTTAAATCGGGTTTAATAGGAATTGATGCAATGTGGCCACAGTGAATGTAGTTAAGCGCAAACAAAATTGGATTCATCTAGGCTATATATATAATCTCATATTTAGGAAGAACAGTCTTAACCATTTTGTCGTTAAATTAAAAACGTTATGTCCCCCTTATAAACATAAAAGTTGATTGAAAAATACTGTATACCAAGCCTGTGATATGCAGGCATAGTGAGTTGTCCAATAATATAGCCCAAAGGTATTATTCCTGTGAGAGGGTTTTATTTTTATCCCTAACTTGCAATTTCATAATGTCAAGGTTACCCAGTGGTGGAAAGTAACAAAGTACAAGCAGTAAAGTATTGTATTTAAGTAGAATTTTTAGGCATCTGTACTTTCCTTAAGTACATTTTACAGTGGATCCCTACTTTACTTTTACTTCACTACATTTGAGAGCAGATATCTGTACTTTCTACTCTCCACTACATTTTTGAACAGGACTGAAAGTAAAATGTATTTTTCATATGATATGAGGGGTTATTTTTACCATGTTTGTAGTAACATCCTGACTAAAGTTTTTGAGCTCAAGCTTAGTTTTAAGCAAACAAACATGAAAACACAAAATTCATAAGAAAAATAAAAGGACGTATTGTTACTGTCGACCAAAATATGTATCACTTTTAATCAATATCTTCATTTAACAACACTTCTGTGAAATACTTTTACTTTTTACTCTTAAAGTACATTTGTAAAAGGGTAATTAAATACTTTTACTTTTATTTGAGTAACCTTTTACCTCTATACTTTTATTTAAGTAACAAAACTGAGTAATTCATCCGACAAAAAATAAGTACTAACAACTTATGAATAACAACAGAACATATGGGCTATAAATGTGAGTGGTTCTAGGCTCAAACCTTTTCATTTCCACTGCTATCCAGCAACAAAACGCTTCTCTGCATATGCTTTTACTGTGCTTTTAAAACAATAACAAGCAATACAATCCCAGCTATCGATAACCTGACGCACAACTACCTCTGAAGCTGTTCTGTTGTCTGCGTGCGTTGCCAGATCATGCCCGCTTTCTCTGCATCTTGGATCATCTATCACCCACCTGTTCCTTATTGTCACCCTCCCCTACCCTCTCCTTCCTCCAACCTGCACGCTTCCCTGCATCGCTAAGCACTGTGGCCTCCTCTTATCGCCCCGAGCTGGGTCACGTACCAGAGAGAGATACCCCTATCCCACTGGACCATGTGGAAAAAAAAACAACCAAATTCATATATTTTGCCTTCTTTGCTCATTCATGATGGTTAAGTCATTAGTCTTACTCCCTTCAAAGCAGATCAAGCATGAATTGTGCAAACACAGGTTAGGCAGCAGGTTTTACACAGGGTTATATTGTTTCATGCTCGTCAAAATGAGTTAAAATTTGGGATTGCTAGAGGCGAGAAAGGATGGAAGATGAACGGAACTCAAAACGTGAAGGGACAGTGAGATTACAGCAGGGGTTTTCAGCCGCTAATATGGATCACTGCTCCAAGTCAATTTATCTTTTTCTTTACTATAATTATCTTGCAATGGTAAAAGAAGACTCAGAATCAGGACTTTAAAACTAATGTTATAATTCTCAGACTCATGTTCCAAAATGATATACTGTATAATCATTAGGATGCTCTAATGCATATACGTCAAACTCAGGCCCCAGGGCCAAATCTGGCCCGCGGTGTAATTATATTTGGCCCATGAGATCATATCAAATGTGCAAAAAAATTTACTTAAAAAGGAATTTGAAAGGCTACAGAGAGACATAATTAATTTTTTTAATTTTATTTTTGTAATATCAAGCTTGAATTGTTCCAGATTTTGTGTTTAAACAAAACTAAAGTTCATATGAAAAGGTTGAACTTTACAAATCAATTTTTCAATAAATGTTGAGTTTGGCCTGTGAATTTGTCTCAGTTTTAAATTTTGGCCCAATGTGAATTTGAGTTTGACCCCCCTGCTCTAATGAGAGGCATGAGAGGAGAACAAAATATAAAAACTGTTAATTGGACATGTCTAAATATTAATAATAACCAGATTAATAAAAGTGTAGTAGTATTATTCAGAGCTTTTCAAGACGCTCGCTCCATGCTCAGTATTGGAAACTGTAGCCATAGCTCCCCTGGTGTAGAATGACGAAACCACTCACACCACATTCATACTAAGCAAGCTAGGTGAAGTTGTGTCTTGCCTAAGGACACAACAACAGTTTGCACTAGAGCCAGACACCTCTATTCCCAGCGGTCTCTCATCCAAATATCAACCAGACCCAACCGTAGCTTCTGAGATCAGACAAAATGGTTATTCTGAAGATGTGTGGTATTTTTGTTAACAAAGATGATAAAAAAGTGGCATTTTTAAGAAGTATGCATCGTTTAGTAAGGTTTAGATTGTAAAAAGTGTAATAAATAACAGCTTTATTGTGAAGTTGTTATATGACAAATACATTGCGAGAAAATGGTGCAACACGTACACGCGAACATCACTTTTGTTGAATCAATTAAAGGTGCCGCGGAACTTCTTAGTTCTTCAAGGCTCGTGTTACATTATTACATTCTTCTCACCATCGTAGCTTGTTCCTGCTGTGTACAACAAAATGCGAAGTGGGTCTTTGACATATTAAACCCTTAACCTTGAAAAGATCATGTTTGTTTAAAGTGTGTTTCTGGTGTCGACCTGATGTCAGAAGATAAAAAAAGCTGAATACATTTTGCCGTCGAGAGGTGGCATTTCTGGTCTTGTCATTTTTGTTCATTAATTATTCAATTTGTTTATCAGTGTATCTTCTTAGTCCTCCCCCGCAAATGGCATCTTCACTATCACCTTCTGCACTACCCCTCCATGTGTGACAGATTCCAGTTTGGGTACAAGGTGAATATGCATACCATAATTTGTACTGAAATTTAAATAAATATATAGTTACAATTTTTGCTTTAAGGGTGGAGGGTCTGCCACCTGGAGATGAAGATGTTATGGCTTTGCTTGGAATGTTACATGGTGTGGCATGAAACCTATCTATTTCTATGGAAAGCAGATGATGCCAACATGCCAAGTTACAGTCCAGATCTGCGGAGAGGCTGCCAGCCCAAAGTAAGAGTGCATGAATTTATAAATTTGATACCATACTGTGGAACATCTCCAGGTAATAAGCAAATGCACATTGCGCCTTTAACAAATATATATATGGTATTTTTGTGAATATGTTTCCAGTTTTATAAAATTATGCATATGTTATTTCCACCCTTCCTCGAGAAATTTATTTATTTTTTATTTAGCCCCTT
Source organism: Periophthalmus modestus (assembly GCA_019594935.1). Lineage (NCBI taxonomy): Eukaryota > Metazoa > Chordata > Actinopteri > Gobiiformes > Gobiidae > Periophthalmus > Periophthalmus modestus. Next base: position 10,324,476 of record JAIEZT010000304.1, on the reverse strand, counting down.
GAGATGATCCATATATTTTTCATTGGGGCCCTTGACAATGAGTCATTTGCCAGTAGTCAGTAATTGTTTCACAGTAGATTCTATAAGAGTGATAATAGTGAAGTAATAATAATATCCCTGGATACTTGTATTAAACTGTCATTAGCATATTCTGACAAAATGATCATCTTATTATAGAAACAAATAGTGTATCCCACAAATTACAGAACAGAAAGCAACCTTTCTTTCCGTATCGGTTGTGTTGTACATGCAGACTTCAGCCTCTACTTTGAAACTTTTGGATCCAGTATTTCACTCTGTCCTTCATTTCATTACAGGTGATGGATTTGTAACCCATCACTGTATTCTCTATGAAAAAGTGGGCTGGCCATCACTGTCTGTTAGAAGAGAACAGCACTGTATGAAATTTATCTTTTAAGGGACTACTTTGAAAACTGCCAGAATACCTCACCTGCTTGTTTATCATTGATACCAGAACATTTAATACCAGATCACACGACTGCATAAAGCTAAGACTAACTGCACCATAATTGAGACGGGAAATAGTGCTTTTAGTTACCTTTCAAGGAAAAGCAAAACTGGATAAGTTGGTGACACTATTGCAATATTTGTTTTATATTAGTTTGTTTTTCTGCTTGCATTGTATTTTAAACAGGGCACCCATGAAAAAGACATCCCAAGTGCTCTCATTGGGTTCCCCTATACAAATAAAGGATAAAGAAAGAAAGAAAAAAACAAGTTTGTATCAGAAAAAATGATCTTACCAGAAGTTTAGGTTCATTATAAGCCAATACAGTGTGCTAACTAAGCCATTTGGACCATCATTTTCAAGATAAGTGGCTCTTTCTGAAACTTTTATATGACTTCAGCATATTTACACACACTGACTGCGTAGGCCTATGCATTGACCTACTTTCTACCCAATAACACCTTCATTCCACATGCATCTTACCTTCCTTCAAGTACCCCTCTCGCTCTCTGCATCCCGCGCCCTTGTCCGCTCCACCGCCTCACATCCAAAGCCCCTCCTCGCTCTAATGATTAAATTATTGCTCTTCACCCTTCACAGCTACGGCCAGCGCATGCTATGACCCGCTGTAGCTAGCAGAAAAAGTCAGAAGATTGAGATGTGCCTCCGGACCGTGAGCTTGCAATTAATTAAGGACCTAATAGATATTCCCATGGCTTGTGTATGTCTCAAGGAGAAAGAAAACTTATTATGGGAAAAGGCCTGATTAAATGTCCCACCAGATGACTTTGTGACACTGCACCAAGTTTTATTTTTAGTTTTTTTTCAGCACGGAACAATCAAGCCATTATCCAACCACTGTAATAATTGTGTTAAACAGAAATGCTCATTACGAAATTTGATTAACAGACTTCCAGATCCGGCCAAGCTTGCCAGTTTGATCAGTTCCATTTGAGGATTTTGTCTGTTGTTTTGTGTCGAGACAAGATAAGGCGTAATGAACTCCTCGCGAAAACCCAATCGCACGCTCTCTGAGACTTTATTACAGTTATTACGGTATTTTTCTTGGGTTAGATTTAAGTTGCCTTGCGAGTGTTTCGGTGTCTTCGGATATGAAACAGAGAGGCGTCTCAAGTACATTTCCAATATGCGAGTCAATTTTCTGTGCAGAAGTCTGTAATGGGTCAAATTATAGAGGCGCCTGATACAATGTTGTCAGTAAATAACACAACACAAAAGTAGGGGAGACAACCTTGCAGTCACCTCTACTCTAAACAAACCAGTGAGGGGCACCTAGGGAGAAGGCAATAGGTTTTTAATGACCAGTGCGTGAATACAAAATGGTGCCTAAAAGAGCATGCAGAAGACATTATGCAGTGATTGAAACGATTGGAAAAAACAAAACATCTTTCATAGTTTTGGTTTAAACAGTCTGCAAAGTGTTGATAAAACGCAGCATAAAATTCACTTTAGGGTAACTATGTGTGATTCATTTTGATTTCATTCAGAATTTAAAGTGGTAATAGTTGCAGCTGTTTCTAGCTTTGTAGGGGGATCCGTGCATAATGCCTCTTTTGCAGAAATAAAAGTGTTTTTCTTATATCTTAAATCGGTAATGTTTTATTAAATAAGTCCTATTGTGCATATGTCTGCTATATAGTTATAATCTATGGCACCCATGGATTATTATGTTAACATTTGCACATTTTAAATCACAATATTCATCTAAAACAACTTAACAAAAGAAACAAGCTACCGAATCCTACGCACAAAATAAAATTGGAGAACAAATTAAGTAAAGAGCAGTGGGCGTGCATAGGTGTCGGTGAAAACGCAAAATGCCGTCTTGAAAATAAGCGATTAAAGGATTGCTCAAACATGCACGAATCACTCCAAATACAACTTGGTAACTGAGAAGGGGAAACTACTGCAACATGGTTAAAAGCTCTGAAAAGTTAATTTTGCATAATAGGTTTAAGTTTAATTTATTTAAAAAAAAAAAAAAAAAAAAAAGAAGAAGAAAAATACTGGGCTTATTTGGACATCTTGCATTTTAGTTATATGAGTCTAAATTTTCCACAAAAAAGACAAAAGTATGAATATTATGCTAGAAAATGTATCACTATAATTGTGATTAATGGGGCCCTATGCTTATCTCTTTATGTCTCCTTATGCCAGGAAATTATTATATTGCGCATTTTAAAAGAATCAGTAAGAAAGTTGTATGTAAGTATGGTAAGAATGTTCGTTTCTGGTGCATGCGTCAAAGAGGACCAAGGACTGAAGCATAAAGTCAGAAGAGTTTAATGAGTTCCACACAGATAAACTGAACAATGAAGCAACAGACTCTCAAGAAAAGATAGGAAGAGAATCCTGAGATGTGCATGTTAACAGCTTTTATAGTGTCGCTCGCTGTATGTCTTTGTGAGGCGGGTCTTCTTCTGGTTTGCGTGGCGTTACACATTAAGAAACCTGAGGTGACTGAAGGTGACTGTTTTATAACCCTCTCAAAGTGGGGGTCACACATTCCTTAGTGAGAGGGGCTACAGATAAGAACATAGGTATTATCTTATTGTCTACATGTCCTTGTAAGCCCACCACGCTTCTCTGCGTTGGATGTAGTGCTGCATTGCTAGAAAATACCTTACAGCATGGTGCTAATTTGTGCAAGAACAGATTATCTTTAGTCCGGGAGTAAATGCTCTATTCCATTAAGTCCATTAAGCAAAGAAGCCATTTTACCCCTATTGTCACTAAAGGTTTTATTGAGTTTTTTTGGAATTCAGTGAATGAAACATAACTGCAGGAACAGAACACAACAGCTACAGCGTCTTTAGTATACTGTAGTAGTATTCAACAGGACACAAACATAATAGATCAACAGCTGGATTTGTAATGCAGTATTATTAAGTTGCTATGGTTTCCCTCATTCTGCTCTCTAGCCTTAAATATCATGTTTTTTTTTTTCCTTTTCTAACCCTATTGAAGGAAGTTCTCAGCAATTCAGTTTTTATATTATATTATTATATTTTATTGATTTTTTAAAAATAAATTTAAGCTGCAATGTTTAGAATTCTCCTCTTGCCTTATTGGCCTTCATGTTTGTTTTATCTTTGAAAATCCTTGATACTCTCTTCTCTCTCAGTCATTGCTGAATGCAAGTTAAGCTCGATAAACATGTAAGAATTTATTAGCTATCTAGAATTCAATTTCAAATGCTCTAAGGCGATACTTATACTTCTAAGGTCGAGTATGAAATGAGTTTAGGTCACATGACTCAGACCACTTCTGTTCTTTTTATATGTTAATTATGTTTTTATGTGATTTGAAATTACCTTTCGACATTGGTTCTCTCACGACATCTGCAGACATCTTGGAAATCTTTTTTTCTAAGTCTAATTGGATAGAAATGGGACTATAAAATGAGTGCTATGAGTGATCTGGAAAGCTCTTGTGATCAAAATGAAGGGTTTACATTTGATTAGCTGGCCTCATTACAAAAAAAGTCCTATGTTTTGTCTGAGCCGGAGCATAACAGACTATTACACTCTCCACTGACACAAATAGGAGCATAATATGGGATGCTTTGACAAAAGACCAAAAGATGAAAATACTTTCTGAATATGGTTTATTTAAAACGTAAGCCTGGATGTCAATTAGCACTTTAAATTAGCACTTTTAATTAAAAAGTAGGCTGATGCGCAGGCTTCCATATGAGGTGAAGCTCCCATTGCAAATATAGTAAATGGTTGGATCGAAAACAGTTTTTTAACATAACTTTTAACAGTAAGTTGTGGATTAACTAATGAAAGATGAATAAACCCCATATTCTAATGTCTAGAAAATGACTTAGTATCGGATTCCTGTTTTTCCCTGTGTTCTCCTGCGCTGTCTCCCCCCTTCAGAGTCTGGCACCAGGATCACCAATGGTTTCCACCCACTACTCACCTGCAGCGCAACCAATCAAGCTACAACCTCTGCAGTACAAAGGCTTGGCTCATTCATCCACACGTTGCCAGATCCTCAGTTTATCCATTGTGGTATTGTAACAGCTTGGCCTAGTTTGTTCCGATTGCGTTTTTCTAATTACTTTGTTTCTTTTGTCATGTTTTCTTCAGACCTTGTTTCTGAACTAGACCCACACCCGCACACACACGCCGCCTCAGCCTCCGACCCAGCTCCCAGCACCCAGCCTTTGTCTTTTTGTTAAACCCTGTTATTTTTTCGTTCACTTCTCTGCACTTTTTTTTTTTTTTTGATCCACCAGTCTTCATAACACTTAGATTCTTATCACTACTACAACTACTTTTTTCAACAAATCCAGAGGGAAAATGTCACATACTTGCACTTGCGCTTTGATAGTGTTTTTCTGTTCCTCAGACCCCACAGAAAATGAAGATGAGATTATAGGGTTTTATGGGGAACAGTGAGTGTGAACAAGACAGGAAAAGTACTATGTATAGAGTTAGTCCTGTAGTAACATGTGTATGTAGTACTACCTTATGAAATGTGTTGAACTATATGCTCTTGTTACATCTTATGGAGACCTGTTAAGTTAAATTTGCTTTTATGAGATCATAGCAGTGTTCCCTAATCTTTATTTAATACAATTTTACATATTTTTTTTTATGGATTTTTTTTTTCAGACCAAGGTTTAGTTCGTTTTCATACCTGACAGCATCCCAGGTGTGCGAGAGCAAAAAAGCCCCCTCGTCTCGGTTTAAAGTCCCGTGGGCACCTTTCTGTATTTCAATAGCCTTCTTACTCCAGCGATGATGTTTGTTGTCCTCTACCCCAATGATGTTTGCTCCGTCCCAGTCCATAATGTGGTTCTCTCTTTTGCAGTGGTCAGAAATGGTCGATTTGAGTTTGAGCTCCTGTTCTACTTTGTGTTTTGTTACTCATGTGCAAACGTATTAATTAAACTGGACGTCCCTCATCTTCAGCTTATTCAAGGTTGTCTTTTGATTCATTCATGCATGTTTGAGTACTTTGTCTTGCATTTGAGGCTCCAGAGCTCCAAAAAATTCCAACTACCCCTAACCCCGCCCACTTATCTGTGGTCATGTGCGATTATTGAGAAGAAAAGGAAAAAAAAATCAAACTCTGGGTTATAGATGTTTGTCTTGCCTTTTGTCAATCTAATTTCTAAACACCCATAAATAGCATAATATATCCTCTTTAAATATGGCTGTTATTAGTTTATTTGGACAGTGAGCGTTAATGAACATTGGCAAACACGCACGTGTAAACAGACCGGGCTGCATAGACTATTTTCCATCTGTTATCCCCATATAACACATCAGGTTATGCAGACAGTGCAGTCAAAGCAGCAGCCTTACCCAAGGACATAATAGCAGTAAGCACTGTTACTAGCTGGAATCTAACCGTCAACCTTCAGATTAGTGGGTGCACTGCACTTTGAGCTTTTGCCGCCTACACCAATCCTTCTCCCTCCCCACTTGTGTATGCAGTCTGGCCTTGTTCCCACCCACCATATGCAGGGTGAGCCAAGGTAATGCCAGCACTTATTTCTGCCCTCCATATGCATGCTAATGTATGAAATCTCACCCTTTTTAAGAGGATGAAAGATCACATCCCTGCTTAAATAAGAGCTGGCTTAGAAACTGACATCATAATTACACAATGTTCTGCGTCATCCCGGTTTCTTACATTAACTGTCAAATATCTCAATTTCCTGGCACTGTGGTGGACATATGGGTCATGCTTTTGGCAATAATCTACTAGAACTGCATGCAGTACGATCAAGAACCGCGTGAAGTACTGAGCCCAATTACTTACAGCTGCCATGCAAATGAGTGCAGACCTGGAGTCCACTCAGAACACCTCATTACACAGAGAAACAGGAGGGAGGCAGGTACTCGACGCTCACACTTGGGTTAACGTAATGGTTAGAATGGCTCAGTTAGAGTGCCACTAACTCTGCTACTAGGCATTTCTATGACTTAATATTACACAATATTACTATGCGTAAAGCATTTGGGCTGCCAGGCAGATAGAAAGTGCAACCAAATGGCCTCAGTAATAAATACATTTAAAAACTATTTTTAAAATGGAAAATCAGGGATGTCTCATTTGTTTAAAGCATAAAAACCTACTTTTTTGGTGATGGATCTGCTGCATGCTTGTCGCCATAGAGATTAAAATGTACCCCAGTATGATATTTTTAAAACATACCTTTCCATGGAGACAAGCAGGTGACGCCATCAGACCATAGACTGTGGACTAAGGACTAAGGAAGTGTGAGGTCACCCATAGCTTTTGGCTTCAGTCAAATGAAGTTCAGGGCAAGTTACAGCTCAGATCTATGGAGGATGCACGTTTTTCAAGGTATTATTTAACAACAGTAATACTAGTTGAATAGATGCAATATAAATGATGCCATACTAAAGAACATACTATGCAAAGCTTGAACTGGGGGAAGCAGGTAGTGGACCAACCCCCCCTCCAGAAAAGTTACATAGTTCACCTTTAAATATCTGCCTGAAATTACAAGGCGCATTTAAAAGATGTTTTTCTGCCTCTCTGGAGTAGCATCTCTGTTACCCCGGACTTGTAAATCCCACTCGTTTCACTGACACCAGTATATGTGACACTTACTGTTAGTTGGAGCAGAGGCAGAATTTACAGCAGTGTCTTCATAAATGCATAGTGGAGGCCACAGCTGTCATGTTTGTTGGCTCTAAGTGTTTTAGTGTGCAAACAGAATATCATTGGGAACATGATTTTTATAGCAATAACATATTTTCACCCTCTCCTCCTTGTATCTATGCAGTTATTAAAGTGTTTCTCACTCTGGCCAGGGTACACCATTAGACTTCTCACTGGAATTTTGCCATAACATGTTCTTACCACATATTTATAGTGCGCCAACAATTTATTTTATTTATTTTGTGGTTATATTTGGGCTTATTACAAATTGATGATTGACTGAATGAACAAGAGACATGAAAGATGAAATTACAGTACATTCTTTATTTAGTTTTATTATTGTTAAAGATATTTCATTTAATCCAGGCATGCCCAAATGCTGCCCTGAGACCAATGTTTCTTGGCCCTCAAGCTTTCAGGTGAAGTGGCCCTTATTACCTTAAACAGTACTTTTTACTGTACATCTCTGAAACTACTACTACTTACTGCCCATCGCAAATATTTAATCCCACTGAGGACCTAAGCATGAATAAAGGTCTAGGGCTATTTTACTTCTACAGGGTATTGACTGCTAACACATAACATATTTTGATCACTATGTTATCTTTTATTGCTGTGAAAATCCTATATTTGCCAAAAACAGCATATTAACATGTTTTATAAGTTTCACTTTCATTTTTGGCGTCTCCCCACCTTTGATTCCCCGTGCTTTGATACTCCCCCCTTCACAACTCAATCAGCGTGCATCCTGTTAATAAAAGTTTTGTGAAACTTTTTGTTTGTGAAGTTGCTGTGTAGATGTTATGTTTTTGTATATTTATGGAAAATTGTCATGTGGGAGCATGGATGATGAAGGCTTGTGGGCCGAGCATTGCACAGAATCTTAGAGCTAATCATAAGGAGGGTTCAAATAGGACCCGGGAAACATCGCTAAAATATTCAAACATGCATGAATGACATCTAAAACCTCTTTTTTCATGTGGGAACAATGTTACAACATGAAAGAAACCAAAAAAAAGAATGGATTTTGCACAATACTCCCTCTTTTTTTTTTAAAGACCACAAGTTCATGCTCTTATTCACACATAAAAGGTCAGTGTTGTAGACATCACTCACGTGCGTATACAGCAGCACACACATTTTGAAGCTGTAGCAGTAGGCCTACCGACCCAGAGACGGTATAATTGCCATAGTTTTTCCACATCAGACAAACTCACATATTCATGGATTTCAGCTTTCTGATATATGCATCATTTTTACCATTCAAAAGATTTAGTTTTAAATTGTTAAATGGTTATTGGCAACAGCATTATGAAACCCTTGGCTATAATGCACTATGGTAAATTGAGCTCACACTCGCGGCCATGAGCTCTTTTGTGAAATTTCCTGGAACTCTGATGTGGAGCTGAGTGGATGTTTTTAAGGAGCAGCTAATGCTAATATAATATACTTCAACCTCTACTCAAGTGGAAACCAACTCTGTGTCATGTTGTTGTCTTTGAACAGTGAGCATAGCTGTAGCTTGATTTTCATCTAAAAAATCCGCTTGGTAAGTCTAGTTAGTTTGTTTTTTACATGTTGAGATGATCAAAACACAGCTCTTCAACCATTCTGCCAACTTCTCTGAGTAAATTATAAATTACATGAGGAATAACGGTGAGCAAACAACATTCTTGGTTAGCATAGTAATTATTTCAAAATCAATCGTTTCTAATCAAGGGAATTATACACAGCAAGAACTAATTGGCCACGATGTAGGCTTACACTGGTTGCATAATAGTTAGTTACACAAATTTAACACCAGGCATTTTGCATTTACAGATTTTATTGTCCCTGCAAGGAAATTTGACCTCTGAACCCATCCAGATATGGAAAGAACACACACTACTGTACTTTCAAATATCCAAAAGGTAAATGCACAAATGCTGTACTCTATCATTTCTATTACTATAGTTAAAAAAAACAGCATTTACCATATTTATCATAGCTGTTCCCATCTGAATTAAATATCATGGGCCTGTAGAATGCTGGGATGTCATCTGAAAGCCAGCAATATAGAGACAAGTATAGACCAGAGGTGCCCATTTTTTTTTTTTATTGAGGGCCACATTTCAAAACATATTCGAAGCGGAGGACCACAGATGGTGATCAATGCAGTGCGGTGCTTTAAACACAACTTAGACAGAGCCCCTGTTTATTAATAAGGCTTAAAACACATTCATTTTAGGTCTGTATCACAATGGAATGTGATGTTTGAGGATATATTGGAAGAAATAGTTGAATTTGCTGGTAAAAGTACTGCTTATGATCAATTGGGTCAGTTCAGCGCCATAGTTTGGACACCCTTGGTATAGACCCATTGTTGCTATTAAAAAGGAAGTATTACACAGTTCTATGGGGTATTAATTTCTGACATATTACCCATTTAAATAACCATGTTACCTTTTATTCCTTTTATTATTTCGAAAACATATTAACATGTTTAAGTTTCCGTTTTCATTTTTGATGTCCCTGCTCCTCCCCCTTTCAGAGAGCTATCGTGACACACTCGCCGTGTATTCCGCTACTGAACTACTGCACATCGCATCAGGTTTGTGAAGTTGTAGTGTATTGATTTGCAGCATGCTTTTGTATATTTATGGTAAAATTGTCGTGCGGGAGTGCGTGTGATGTAGGCTTGTGGTTGGAGCACTGGATAGAATCATACTGCTAACTTGAATAACGCCCAGGAGAGATCGCTAGATTACTCAAACATGGATGGGTGACATATAAAACCTCTTCAGACATGCTTGTGAAGAGGGAACAATGCTATAACATGGTAGAAAGCTCAAAAAAGTCAATTTTGCATAATACCGCCTCTTTAAAATCATTCACAGTACAACAACCATAATCTTAAGATGCAGTAATAGTTGTATTTATATTGTAGTATTACTATTTGTAGTAGTAGAAGTAGTAGTTCTTTATTTCTTGAATAGTAAGCAATGTTTATTTACTACAGTCATTTACACCTCAATTAGCTTAGATGATTGCGGATTTAAATAAGGCTCCAAAGCTTGTCTTAGAATAACTGCATCTGCTGTCACTGATTTTTAAGCAGTTAGAACGGTTGCCATTTTATATTTCTCACCTAACTGCAGTAAGTCAGTGCAAGCCCTCATTAGCACTCAAACACGCTGCTCCAACAGTCACGCACATTCGCCTGACAATGTCTTCTAATGCAGGTCTTCTCTTTTCATATACGTGATTGTCAACAGCACAGAATTCTTTCATGTGTCATCCCTCCAAAGCCCGTACGCTGGCAGCCAAATCTGTAGAAAAAGACTGTGTAAAATGACCAGCGAAGGGAATTAAAAAAGAAAAAGGAGATGGCATAGAGAGGTGAGCGGAGAGCCTGAGGGGAGCACATCCATTTGAATTGAAGATTAAGCGTACAGAGACTTTTTAGCAAACCAAGCACACCTGGTCTGTGCGGTAGGAGACTTTCTATTCTCTGCATGCAAAACGCAAATGGTATTCTAGCCCTAGCCTCTGTGTTTCCAGGAAATTTAGCTTGAGATTTTTTAAAACAGAAAAATAGAAATGATAATTCACCTTGGATGTGAGGAGATTGGTGTAATGGTTTGAGGAGAGGGTAAGGGCACACTAAAATGTGCTAATGTTAGCTAATGAGTTTGAAGTTGTTTTAAAGGTGCTTTGCCGGGTATGTTCCACACTATGTAAAGAGTTCACTCACAGCGATAAAGCGTGTTTTTCAAGGTGTTATTAAGCAAATTATATAAAAAATAAAACTGTATTTGGATTAAGGGGCAAGAGTAACTCAGTTGGTAGAGAGTTTGTCCACTGATCTGAAGGTTGGCGGTTCAAATCCCACTCTCAACATAAACATCATTGGTAGAGTAGACCAGTGTGTGTATGAATGTGTGTGTGAATGGGTGAGTGGTTCCTTGACGTAAAGTGCTTTGAGTGCCCTGGAGGTGGAAAAGCGCTATGTAAATATCTATCCAAAGTGGGAACCTGTGGAATAGTCTCCCGTAAACCTGAGAGAATGTCCACGTGCAGTTCTTTTAAAGCTCAAATGAAAAACTGGTTAGGGTCAAACCAAACGTGCACCATCTATAGTGCGAATGTGATTTTAACTTTTCTACAGATACATATTTTGCATGTATGGGCAAATATGAAGGGAGTGGATATAAAATGTCTGTGCAATGAGTGGAATGTGCAATATTTTGTATGGTGCAACAATTTTGAACTGTGCAATGAATGTAATGTGCAATTATGGAAACTGGCAAATGAGTGGAATGTGCAATATTTTACCTGGTGCAATAATGGGACCTGTGCAACGAGTGTAGTGTGCAATGTGTGGAATGTGCAATATGTGGGATGTGCAATGAGTAGAATTTGCAACTATAGGAATTGTGCAATTTTTATTTTGACCCCCTCTGTGACCCCAGCCCTTGGGAAATTAGCCTTTGGTTATAATCCAGTGTGGTTATGTTCATGTCTGTTCATTAACATGCTTTGCCGTCCATCACAAAAGTCGCAATGCACTTTTAATGACATAACTTTATACATTACCTAATTTTGGAGAAGCTTTATACTGCAGAATCTAACTACAAAATGTGTTGTACATACAGCCCTTGTACAAATAAAAATGAGGTCAGTTTAGGCATAAATGATTTCTTCAAACTTTATAATCCAAACTTTCAGTACATACAGATATTGCTATTCTGTGCTTGTGGTTGGTCATACATATGCAGAGACCTGGAGAACTTTTTTTTTCATCTTCAAAATCAGAAAGATGCTGTTTTATTCACTCATAATTTAGAGTAATCCTTGCCCTTCTATACTTCATTATATTTTGAGAGCACAACATATTTTCCTTAACACCTCAATAACTGGAACACACACGCAAAGGCTCCAAACCCTGTTGCTGTATTTTAGTAATGGAATTTTTCACTTACTCTCACGTATTCACAAGGGTAGTGTAGTGCTACAAAAATAGCTGATTATGTTGTTGTTGTGTTGTATTACAGTTATTTCTTGCCATATAATGAACCCTGTCGTAGAAAAATGGATGATTCATAACAAACGCGCGTGTTCGCTTCATGTAAAAAGCACTTTCTCTGTGGAGCTCTTGTGTATTTCTAAATGCCCCCTGGTTACTGAAGAGTGGGGCTGTGATAAACAATCATTATCAGCTTCACTGTGTCCAGAGGGGTACACAAACACACGATCTTTTACACTATAAAGGTGTACTATGTCACTTTTCTGCATAGGTTAAAGGGCCCATATTACTCTATTTTCTGATATATGTTATAATGCTGGAGCTGGAGTTGTGTTCTGTTTCATTCACACATGTTTAACACACAAACCCTGCATATTTAGGGCTGTGTTCTTCTCTCAAACTGAAAAAAAACCCCTCTGTTACACCTTGTGATGTCATGTGGTGATACAGGAAGTGCTCCACTGTGTTTTAAACTCCATACACCTTCACTAGAATCATTCGGATAATTTCAGCCCTAGAATTGCCCATCTCTACTGAACTAAAGGTGAACTAAAGCTGTAAAACTTGGAAACTACCACTTCATGACATCACAAGGTGGAACAGAGCATTTTGAGCTTTGGAGATGCAGACAAACTAATAATAAAATATTATTCAAACATGTGTGAATGAAACAAAACACATGTCCAGGTATGTTTTTGAGGAGGTAACAATGTTCTAACATGGCTTAAAGCTCACATGAGTCAATTTTGCATAATTTAGGACCTTTAAGGTAACTTTAACGTCCTTGTAGGGAAATCTGTCATTCGATCCAGCCCATCAGAAGCAGTGGACCGCAGTGAGACCCATCTCCAGATCTTGAGCTATAGGCTTGGTCAGAGTAGCTTGCGGATTTTTACCTATGGTCCATGTTTTGGGTTGTCTCCATGGAGATATTTTTTGCTTTATCTGGAAATTTCCACCCTAGTAAACTTCTCTATCTTGCATTTCTTTAATTACTGTTTTTATTATATTTTCGAGTCCTTCAAATTATCACGACATGCTGTAACCCAACCTGATTTCAATGTAACAAATAAGAAAACTATTTTGCAGTTTGAACTTATTAATAACTTATATATATTTAGTCATTTCAATCTTTAAAAATACATACAACTATTTCAGCAATGGTAGTTTTAAAAAAGGACTGGAGTACACTTTTGGAGGTGTTGACCTGCCCTAACACAGATCAGTAAATCAGAAGAATATAGCTTTTCCATAGTAAGATATTCAGTTCTTTCTTGTATTCAGCAGTGGCATACAGTACAGGGCGAAGGTTACTCGCTTGTGTAGGCATGATCTCTAGATTTTATCCTGGCCTATTGCAGTCTGTTCATAAGAGGATTCTTAAGAAAAAAAAAAACCCAAAATGCATATATTTTCATTTTGTATGGTGAAAATACATGTACTTTTTTGGTGAAATATCGCTGAATGCTTCAACTACCCTACTATGCACTTTACTATTTATATGTCACAAAAAAACCCAAACATTTGCACGCTAATCGATGCTAAAAGTGGTATCGAAACTAGATACTCATTTGAGCAAGCATCAATACTAAAAAAAAAAGTCACATTCACAGGACAGAAGTATAAGACACATAAACGAGTATACGCCCATGGACCACTATGGAACCCACATAGACCAATGAGGGATTACACAGGCCACAGGGTAATATAACGATTTCTTAATTATCGTTGTGGTATCAGAATCGATATCAAGTCAAAATCAAGTTTGAAAATTTTAGTACGCTAATCCCACCTCACAGTGTAAATAGGTCTCTGGCTATATAAATACACAACTTCCCTCTTTGCCAACTGCCGCATATCACAAGCAGCTTAAACTGTCTCACCTTAAAAGACATTCTCCGGCCCCTGCCCTCTCACAGGTGACTTTGCTCTCGGCGCCCCCCCCCCCCCCCCCCCCGCCCCAGCTGACGTGACAGGAAGCAGACAATGTCATTAAAATACCCGGCATCTGCTGCTGCTGAGGAGGAGGAAGAGGAGGCATGATAAATGTGACAAGGGCGTTTCCGCGGCGACGCAGAGACTTCAGGGCGACTGCTGGGAGCATTATACTCTTAAATGCTCTTCACTCCTCGTTTACGTCAGTGTTGTAACTTCAAGGCTTATAGCATAATTGACTGATTATAAGGTTTCTATCTTCTCGTTTGAAAACCAATGTCTTGTGTTGTTGCAATTCACTAAATCTGACATGTTAAGGAGGGTGGATTACAGAATTTGTATTTATTTTTTTTTGCCTGAAGAGGTTTTAAATGTCATCCACGCATGTTTCAGTAATTTATCAATCACTCCCACTATTCGAACCCTCCTTATGTTTAGCTGTGAGATTCTGTGCAATGCTCAGCCCACAAGCCCATGTCACCCATGCTCCCACATGACAATTCTCCATAAATATACCAAACACGAAGCAAAATTGCACATCAACTTGACAAACCTGATGCAATGTGCAGTAGTTTCATTAGCAGGATGCACGCTGATTGTGTTACGATAGTGGTCTGAAGGGGGAGTGACTTAAAGCGGTGAGCAAAGGGGAGGGGAGACTCAGTTATAAACCTTAGTGAAAATTATAAAACATGTTAATACGTTGTTTTTGGCATTTTCAAAACAATAAAAGGTAAAATGGTGATCTAAATATGATGTGTTATGTGCTAATATGTGTTAATACTCCATAGAAGTAAAATACCCCCTCTTTAAGTACAGTACAGACTGAAAAAATAACAAGAAATAAACATATTCAAGCACTCTGAATACAAAAAAACATTGTTGCACCATTATTTGAGTACATTTTTACAGTACTTTTAAAAGTATTATATCAAAGTTCAAAAAGTTTCTCCACTCATTTAGACTTTTTTGGTTTATTCTCTCAGTTCTTTTCAACTCTGCCACTTTCCATCAATGGTCTGACGGCCTTTTCTATTAAAAAAACGTCTTCAAACTAATCCATTAATAGCGCTGCATAAAGTTTTTCACCATATGCAGAAGATTATTGCTACGTACGCAGAGAATTGAACTGTGTGAACCACGCTGTTCTTATTTTTTACATTATAGCTTCTTATCATTACCTGTTTCTATGGCGACGATAAAACAGTACATCCAAAGGCGGCATATTTATTAAGGATAAATGCCAGCAATACAATGTTTGGCATTACGAATCTGTCAACACATGGCTCCTCGCCGAACCTTGTATGCAAAACTAAAATTATCCACGCTATGGGAAAGGTTGACACTAAATGTAGACTCTTGACTACTGACTCTTGTTGAATTACTTAGATTAAATAAAACATATGAGATTTTGTTGTTGCGAAGAGATGTGGTTTGATTTTTACTCTTCAGCAGGCTGTCTATGGCTTTGTGGGGCCTCTGGGAAACATGCATGGGCCTCTGTTTGCCAATGTATACTTTTTTTTTTTTTTTTTTAAATGTATAAATAGATAGAGGATGCATCAATACCAGCAACAGACAAATCAGGCACCTTCTTTCCCCAAGTCTTTACACAGCCTATGATTTGATAAAGCACAGACACACGTATTTACACCTTTCCAATTGTTAAAAACGACAGTATTCAGTACTAAGAATATTCAACATTGGGGGCCCCCTAGTGGCTGGTGGGCTCTGTGCACCTGAATGTTCCGCTTATATGCCAGCAAACAGAACCTCTTTTTTCCATTGTAAAGCGAGGTAACGTTAACCAAGGTCTTTGTATACAGTGCTATGTGCAAACAAAGGCCAGAAAATGAATAGATAAAATGTCATTCGTCACTACACATACAAGGACTGTACAGTGAGCGCTTTCAGATAAACGTCAGCCTCAAATGCCGAGCTAGCATTAGTGGTGTGTTCTTGGGGCGGCCTTCCTACTCCCAATGCAGCCCATGCGTCGAGGATAGAGCAAGGTCACTCCACCATTACACAGAATATTCTATGTGCGGGCCATCTTGCTGACTCCCCTGTGCACATTAAACCTATTTCAAACTGTCAGGCAGGTGAGGAGCATGACACGATAAAATATTTACTATACAAGCCTTTGTCTGTGGGAAAAAAGAGTAAAAACAGAGTAAAAACAAATTCTACACCAGGAAATGGGGATTATTTGGGGTGAATATGATATCATTTATTTAACATAATTTAGTTGAGATTGATTCGTACTAGCAGTCACTTGTCCATCTTATTTAGCTAACAACTCAAAAACCTTTCCAATTTATTATCTTTCTGTATTATGCATAATTAAGCATTTTTAACTGTTTTGGTCTTGCTGGGAAAATACTTCTAGGCCCTAGTAGTGGCAATCACCAAAATGATCATAACAAATCAGCATTATGGACTTTGGAGGTAAGCACTTTCAGCTCTGGAGAGGGACAGTTACTGAAATTTGTAAGAAAATACAACTCGAGGATGAGGAGAATTTAACAACACAGTTACAAGCTAAAAAAGAAAATCCTAATTTTGTGTAATCTTGTAATAGAGCTCTGGACTTTGTTAAACCAACTGCGATTTTAAGATTTAAATACTATACTTAGCATTCATTCAAAAGTGTTCTCACATCAAATGTATTTACCAGTAGTGACACAGCATCCTATTAGCTCTTTTGTTGACTTTTAGAGTAGTTTTTGCTAATGCATCTCTATGGACGTCTTGCAAGTAATATGAAGTTTTTCACATTTGATCTCCAGCTCTATATAGAACCCTTAAAATGTATTATCCCCACAGAATGTTTTTTGGCATACTTACTTTTTAAAGGTACTGAGCATAGACTGTACAGTGGTCCCTCGTTCATCGTGGGGGGTTACGTTCTAAAAATAACACACAATAGGCGAAATCCGCAAAGTAGTCAGCTTTATTTTTTACCATTATTATATATGTTTTAAAAACCCCTCACCACACACGTTATACACTTTTCTCAGACGCGAAGAAGAAGCGAGACCACAAAAGGTGAACGGTGATATAGCGAGGGACCACTGTATATATAAATGGACATAGCTAACGCGCTAGCCGACATGTTCCAAATAGGAAGTGATCATGGGCACACTTCTGGCTCCCTCAACTCTGACTCCAATTCACTTTACATTGAAAAACTGTCACAAGTCTCCCTGTACCTTCTGCAGCGAGTCTTGTCATTTTGATCTTAAAATATTCATATTAACCCGCGGTACATGATCCTGGTATTTCTATTCTGCCATTTTGTCAAACTACGAACATTAATAAGAAACAAATCAGGCGCCTTCTTTCTCCGAGGTCGCTCCCACTAGTTTTAGCAACAGCTTTGATTGACAGCTCCCTGCTAAACCAACAGTGTGGGCGGGAAGTGGTGTTACCTCCAAAAGCCTCGCTCCTGATTGGCTCTTTGGTTGCTATGATACTCAAAGTCATAATTCCAAATATGTCCTGGCCTTGGGTGACGTCACACTCACTTAATCCGCTTCTTTATACAGTCTATGGTACTGAGGAAAAACAATGAGGTTAAGTGTAGCCTCAGCCATCAATGCACTCCTTTCAGCTTTCATTACTTTCTATGTAATTGTACTTTTGAACCTTAGAGAGCACTGAGCTTAGAGCCAGTCAAACCCAAAACTATGGTAATCCTGACATATGCTTTTGCTGTAACAGTTATCATGTCTTCTCTGTGAATGTATTTTAATAATCTACCGGCCGCTCTCCATCTCACTGAGCCTCGGGATGTCTTTTAATTGTCAGAGAGCTGAAATCCTAGTCTTTAGGCTTCATCTGTCATCTGACTACGCCCAGCATGACACCACGCCCCAATCAGAACCAACCAAGTCAAATGTACGGCTGCACACATTTTATCATAACACACACCCTTCAACTCCTCATCCAAATCACTGCAGGACAGAAATGGGAAAATCTGGAAGAAATAATAAACCCACGTTGCTTTCTTTTATAGCTGTCAACAAGCCTGATGGAAAGTGTCATTGCAAAGTAGTGCCAATGGGGAAGTTGGGTACTTTTACTTGCACTTTATACTAACTGAACTTTAATTAACCCTAATAAAGCATGAACAAAGCCTTAATTTATGATGACCAAATAGTTTGATTCAGGGTTAGTAACTATAGGGTTAGAAGTTTGCTTATTACTGTAATAAGTAGTAGTTCCAGCCTGCTGCCTGCAAAACTATTTGCCTTATTTTTTCAGATACATTTTCAGAATCTCAAATTAATAGTACTGTGGTTTAGGGTTTCTTAGAAGTGGATGTGATATACAAAACATGGCTCACCATACAATATCAGGATATACCGGTATATGCAACAATCATTACATTGTATGCTCAGGACAATATATAGGTAGCACTAGCAGCTAGCACACTGTATTGACAAGTACAGTCCAGATATAATCATATATTGCAATTTTGGCACACTCCTATTTTAATTACAGTTGTAAGAATAGTAGCACTAAGATCCACCCATCTGTCCATTTTCTTCCATGGTTACAGGGAAGCAGTCTTAGCAGGGATTCCCAGATTTCCCTCGCCTCAGACACTTTCTCCAACTCCTCCGGTGAGACCCCAAGGCATTCCCAGGCCGGCTAAGGGAGATAGTCCCTCCAGCGTGTCCTGGATCTACCCTGGGTTCTCCTCCCGCTGGGACATGCCCGGAACACCTCCACGGGTGTTCAAGAGGCATCCGGAGCCATCTCAGCTGGCTCCCCTCGACGTGGAGGAGCAGTGGCTCTACTCCGAGCTCCTCCCATGTGACTGAGCTCCTCAACCTATCTCTAAGGGAGCGTCCAGCCACCCTGCAGAGGAAACTCATTTCGACCGCTTGCATATAATCTTGTCCTTTCGGTTATTATCCAAAGCTCATGGCCATAGGTGAGGGTAGGAGCGTAGGTTAACCAATAAGTAAAGAGCTTTAACTTAGCACTAAAATTAATGGTCATTTTAAGAGTTGGATCAGCAGCTTTTTTGTGTTTTATGTTTTTTTTGCACTTTTTGCCATGTGCATTTGAGTATTTGTACTTCATTGTGAATACGGCTATTATTTTTTGAAGTAATATTTATAATTATAGCAATAGCACACATTACTAAAAATGTTTTTTGTCATATTTTCTAACAAACAGAACTTCTAAACGTGAAACTGGAATTGATTTGAAAGGAATAACTTTAAATATGTTTTTTTTTTTTTTTTCCTCAGGGTTATACATTTGTTTATTTTAAATTGTAAACTGGCAGTAGCTGAGTTCTTCAAAGCCTAAGTCTCTCCTGTGAATTCTAACAACTTCCAACTAAACTCACATTATTTTCCAATTAAACTGAAAAATAATAAACAACAGGTATAGCATAGTGACATTAAGTGCAGATACTTTTTGAGTGAAAGTGATGCAGTGGGTACAGCTCTTGACCACTAACCATATGGTCTTCAAACTTTGCTCCAGCACAAAAACAACAAACTTTTGGAATCCCCCGAGGAAAAAAACAAGATGATAATAATAAAAACAAATGCTTAGATAGGAATACAGCAAACAGCTGACAGCGATGGTCTAATCAGAGCGTAACGGTGAGAAATGGATTTTGTCATAAAACATCAATCACTTTCAAAAATATAATGTGTAAGGAAATAGTCTGCCCAAAACAAAACATGATAAAAGTGCTGTGGAGAATAAATACACTTTTAAGAAGCAAATCTATACAAAAGATGGCAGTTTTCTCCTCTTATTGATACGTTTTGTTGTAACTATTATCAGTAATGAAAATAACCTTCTCCTGGGTCTTTAAAGGTGTAATGTGTAACTTTTCTAGTGAAGGGTCCACTACCCGCTTATGTTCATGAAGATGTTCTTGCTTTCCCTGGAATACTCTAGTCTATGGTATTAAAAATATTTATCGCCACAGAAACAAGAAAGTAGTGTCTCAAGGCCAAGTAACAGGTCAGATCTGTGGAATGGCGATCGCCCTGTTGTGTTTTTGAATCTATTTTTGACCAATAAAAACACTGATAGTGAAATAAATATGTGGTAAATATGTGTGATATTATACTAAGTAATATTCCAGGCTAACTCTGGAGAACCCACGGGGTCAAATTTGGCCGCAGTTAATTACTGCTACCCAAAATGAGAAGAAAAAAAAAAGGTTAAATTTCAATTCAAAAAATTTCAAAAAGCCCAGAGTGCCACTTCTGGCCCCTGTATAGAGATATCTAGTGGTTGAATATTGAACTAAAATGAACCAGAGTGGTAGTGACAAGATGGTTGACCTGTTGCGCTGGAAAACTACCCAAACAAAAAATCATCTTCTCAGCAACCAGCGGTTGATAAAATTGTTTTTTTTTTTTTTTTTTTTTTTTGTTCATCTTTTCAGTAATAGCTTGTAGAATGTGTAGAAGTATGTTTTATATTGTTTTTGGATAAATTAGCGAACCCAATGAGTCAAATTTGGCCCTGATCCTAAGTTAGGGAATAAAGGGTTAAATTTTAAAAAGTGGATATTTTAGTGTTCAGTGAATTTATAGCAATAATTTAATGCAATGTTCATAATTTTCCAAAGAAGAAAAGGGTTCTTGGGTTCTCCAGGGCTAAGCAACATCATCTCCATGGAGACAAGCAGGTGATGTATCCTCCTCCAGAAAAGTTACACAGTGCTCCTTTTAAAGTGAAAGTTTTTGTTGTTGTTTGTAGCATACCTGGAGTTTGAGTATGCCCCTCTTTTTTAAAATTTCCAAACACTTTGTTTCAACACTTGAGTGAAACTGGGAAGTCCCCTGTGCATTTGATAAGTTGATACACTGTCACTGATGTGCTTTCACAGCGTTAACGCGTGTGCAACATGATCTAGTTTTTATCCAAGTAGTTCTGCAAAGTGAAAATGGCAGTGAACCAGAAAATATATATTTTCACATATATACAATGTGGAATAGTACTGCAAAGGTCCCCAAAAATACTCCAATACTCAAAATGGCCAAAAAACATACCATCGACTCTATTTGGCGTAATCCCTCATTTGTCCAGGAGTGGTCCGTGCAAGAAAAGTTTCAGAGGTAGTCATCTGGAAAAAGTTGAGTTTAGTTTCGATCTTAAGATATAGGATTCTTGCTTCTCTGTCCAATATCTTAGGATTGAAAATAGCTTCCAGATGGCACTCAAAACATCTCTGCTTCAAAAAAACTTTGCCCAGATGACTTTTTTTAACCAAAATTTTAAAAATGTATTAAAAGAAATAAACATTTAACATTTGTTTTAAATTGTGTTGCTACATATCTATTATTTTTGGAAGATGTTTTGTTGAAGCCAAAGATTAGCTGGAACAACATGTGGTGCCTTACTGTCTTTATCACTCTGTACTCCAGCTTACATCTCAGACTGTTTGGTGCCAAAGGCTGTTCCACTACACAACTCGTCTTCTCTATCAGCAGCAGCAGAGTCAGAGGAGAGGATCGGTCACTCTGCAGACAAGAGCAGAGCACGCTAATAATCCTCGTGGATTTGGCCAACTTTTGGGCCTTACTGCCATCCGTAGGCGAGTATCAGCTGAAAAAGACAGTAATATGGGATAGTGGGTGGAACGCTATGGGCCAGAGGGTGCCATGGAAGAGATCAGTTGAGTAAGTTAAAGCATGGTGTACAGAAGCAATTGAATGAAATTAAGTAACCATCTATTTGGTCTTTGTAGCTAATTTAAGTTTAAAGTGTAGTTTTCAACCCAAAACATTCTTTATAGGACCAAAAAGTGAAGACGTCTACAAAAGGCACTGATGGTTTGATGGAAAATACCCAGACCTGAAACTACATAATGAATCATTGGCTCTTTTCTGAATTTCTGTAGCAGGTAAATTATATTCATAGGTTTCAGCTTCCTATTCATTGATAACATTTTGAGGACTTTTCAATCAAAAGATATAATATTTTGTTTTTCTATTGTTAACTGCTATGGCAACAGTTGACATTTCCATCGCTGTGTAACCATAGACTGTATATATAAATGGACATAGCTATGCCACATTCCAAATAGGAAGTGATTATGGGCGTGCTTCGGGCTCCATGAACTCTGGCTCCGACAATAGAAGCGGAGAACATGGCTCGGAATCTATGTCCCCACCCTCCATTGCGATCTGGGAGAGGCTCTCCCGGAGGTATGAGTTGAAGATACCATTGACTAAGGGCTCCGCTACATGTTCCCAACAGACCCTCACAAGCAGTGACGTGCGGTGAGGTTCACGGCTGGTGAGGCACTGATGTCGTCACAATCAGATTTACAAACATATAAACCAGTTGTCAGTAAATTCCGGTCAGTTTCTCTCCTAGTGACTTGGGGCCAGAATAAAAAAGAATTTCAAAATAAAAGTTCCGAAGTCCGTATGAAATATCATATCATCATCCCCCCTTGAGAACCCGAACGATCCTGGAAGTTATGTTGGAGGAGGCATCATGCCCCTGGACAATTGACAATTTGCTGACACCAGAAATCATTATAGAAACCCATACTTGGGGAAAATCTTAAAAGAGAACTGTATGTGGAAGAGCATCTGATGTAAACAAAGAGCAAAAAATACTGTTACAGTATTTTAATTTTGTTAACATATTCAACATCGCCAGTTAGAAGCCTCAAAAAGTAGCCCTAAAATCCAGTCCGGTGAGTTCATCCCTGGCAGTGATCCATGACCTTCCAAGCTGCTGGTGTAGGTGAAGTGCATTACGTCATCTCAAACAGCGGGGCCGCCTGAATTATGGCCTCAACTCTAGTCATGACTTTGATGCGGTCTGTCTAGTCCCAGAAAAGGACTCTGGTTGCTCTGTATGGGGCGAAGATGCGGTCTTGTATTTCACAGTGCCTCGGGGGTGATGTGTGATTGGCCTCCTCTCATGCAGCGTGGAGTCCTGTTGTTGTCCCATTGATTTGCCTTGTCCATGTATTTGTATGGATCAGGTAGTACTACCCGGGTTTGGGAGATTGTTTTATTTAGGAGAAGCGGATGTCCAGCTGGCACAAGTACTGGCTGATTTCCCCCTCACCCGTAGCGTCACACTCCATTAGAATGAACAGGTGCCTTTCTAGCACTTTAGGAATTAGTACAGAGTGTGGTTTATGGTTAGAATACATAGCCCAAGATAATAGTGGCATATTGTAATAATGATGCAGAGGCCATAGGCTAAGGAAGAGAGTATCAGAGTGCAAACATGTAAAAGGCATTTAATTCTTCTGACAATTTAAAGCCATTGCCTAACTTTTTAGCTGAAAAATAGACAAAAATAAAAGCATATATTTTCAAGTCACCACCAAAGTCACCAACATGAAGTCACCACCAAAAGGTTTAATTGGTAATAATTTGTTGGGCAAAAAAATGAATTTACAGTAATTACGCACATAGGTTTCAGAATGCCAAAAAAAGTGTTGCAATAGACAATTTAAAACAAAATATAGCTTGTGGGTGGGTGAGAAGTGGCCAAAATGGCGCCTACAAACAGGAAGATAAAACTCATCAATACAGAACAACACTGACTTTTTTCTCCAGCTGAGGAGGACTTCACCAAACTCAAACCAAACTCAGGCTAAAATTCAATCCATCTTGTTGCTATGACAAATGTCGTCAAGCAAGAAATCCCATAAGATTTGTGAATTGACATAATTGCAATCAAAATCTGATGAGAATTTGCAGCCCTGTTTGATGTCTGTGTTTGCTCAAAATGAACTCAGACAGGAACTCTATTTTTAAGTTTTTTAAGACAGCTTATTTGTCTACGTATTGGGTGGTAGCTTAAAGCTTATGTCCAGGGCAGAGAGGAAAAAAACTGGATCCAGAAACCAATACTGTCAGTCTATAATTGAGCACTTTGACCTTTTAAACTGCATGGACTATTCAAACGGTCAGAGATGCCAAACAAAATTAATTCTTCAAGCTTCCAACCACTAATAGACTTTTACACATATTTCCACCACGGCTTTTCTGTAATTCTTATATTAGAGAAAGGTTATTGAAAAATGATTTGTTGCTTAGGACACAAAGTGGACTGAGAATCAATGGTAGAAGTGTGCGTCTGTAAGGATCCTTCTGTCTTCTATAGGCCCTACTCCTTACAACACTAACTCTCTGTGGCATATAGGCCTGGATGACAAATGGAAGCATGCGGTACAGGGATTAATAGCTCCACAACATTGGTTCCAGTCATTTTGGGTTAGGGATGAAGCCGTACACAACAAATAAGAAGGGTTGAGAATCTCTATGATATAATGCACAAGCTGGAGGCACTGATTCTGGGAGCATTCGAGGAGTAACTTTGGCTGCAAACCCACATAAATGCTAACATGAAATCCAGTTGCAGTTTAATTCAGCATTATTTGGTTGCTTTAGGGTTGTTTACCTGTGCATAAATGATTGCTTTCACAAAGAGAGATTAAGTTTTCCATTGTACACTTCTTAATAAACATAGAAAGACATCCTTATAAAGTATTATGTAAAGAATACTTGGGAAATGTGTGTGCATATTTGGTGTGTGAAAAAACAAGGCGCTCCAAGGGATTTATCAAAATTGACGTGAAAACTCATGGCATACATTGCACGCACAAATCGTACTCTGGAGTTGGCATACCATACACCTATTTCAACATACATCAAAATGCAGAGGGAAAACTACTAATTGCATGAAATGTATAGCCCCTTAATATGTTTGTACTTTAGAATCAGTTGAGCCAAAAATGCTGTTTAATTTTTGAAGTTTGACAATCATAAGCGTGTTTGTTACTAAACTATAGTTCAGGCTATGCTTTTAAAACTTTAAAACACATCCCAAGTTATTACCATAAGCACACTGCTTTAAATATAAAACAGCAGCATGCATAGCCCTGAGCAGAAAAAAAAAATTACTTCAGCTGCCCAAAAGTGCGTCACATAAAAAGTCAACAAAAAAAAACAAATATACAGATACTAGGCCTACAATATACAGGCATAGAACAATAAACTTTAAGATATAATGTCTAGCTAGTATTAAATGCCAGGGAGAAGAGGTGGGTTTTCAGTCTAGTCTTAAGCTGCGTTAAAGACTGAGAGGATCTGACAGGCAGATAGAGGGCGCTGTTTCATTTTATTTATTTTTATTTATTTGGTTTATTTGACAGGGACAGTGCACATCAATGAACATTTCTGTAAATGTACCAGATTTAGCCAGAAAGGCTATTTTTCATCTGCTGTCCCTGGACAGATGGTGAAGAAGTCGCCCTAAAATGTAACAATAAAAGTTATGCAATATATTTATATATATATATAAAAATATAACAGTACAGGCAAACTAGTGAATACACTCGAGTGAGAGTGAGGCGGAGTGAGGTGGACCTGGTACAGATGAACTGAGAGAGTGGAGGAGATGACTGGCCGTGGACAATTTTGTAGGTCAAACAAAGATTTGAATACTTGATAAGGTTTTCCCAGTTTAACAGATAATGTTTGTCCAGGTTTTTTGTCCAGTATTTTTATTGTCTGTTTGTAAAGTGATTCTATGGGTTTTAGTGATGTTTTGTTTGCTTGTGACCAAGTTGTTAAACAGTACGTGATGTGAGATAGGACCATTGAATGCATGAACATTTTTGCTGCCTGTAAGGATAGATGAGATCTGATGAACCTGAAGTTTGAGATATTGTATTTTATGGGATTTATTACTTTTCTAATTTGTGGTTTGAAGGTGAGCTTTGAGTCTAGTGTTATGCCAAGATATTTTATTTCTGAGACAGTTTGAAGTTTTTTACCAGCTACTAGAATATCTACAGGAGTGAAGGTGGTGGATTTGGAGAAGAACATTAAGACTGTTTTACTTGTATTGAGTTTTAGGTGGCACTTTTCTAGATATTTGGAGATGTGAGTCATGGACTGAGATAGTTTTTCTGCTACTTGTCTTGGATTTTTGCCATGTGTGTAAATGACTGTATCATCTGCGTACATCTGAATTTGGACATTGGGGCATACAGATGGGAGGTCATTTATGTAGAGAGAGAAGAGCAGTGGACCCAGAATGGAACCTTGCGGAACACCTGTTGCTAGAGGGAGAGGAGTGGAGTGGCAACCATTGATTTTGACGGACTGTGAACGATTTGTTAGGTATGACTCCAACCATTTTATGGTATCAGATAAGTTAAAACTTATCTGTGAATTTTGTGATTGACAGTATCAAAAGCTTTCTTCAAATCCAAGAACACAGCGCCAACCAAGCCACCTTTGTCCAGTAGATATTTGATATTTTCAATGAGGTACCAGTTAGCAGTTTCAGTGGAATGTTGAGCTCTGAATCCAAATTGCAACAGGTGAAGTGTGAATGAGCTGGTGTTGAGATGAGAGATTATTTGTTGAGCTATAACTTTTTCTACAATTTTTGACACTGTTGGTAAAATACTGATTGGTCTATAGTTGCACATAGATAGACAATCTCCACTCATTCAAACACAATCGATAACATTTGGAAGTGTGCCTGATGGGTTTGTCATGTGGTTTCGTCGTCCGTGTGATCAAGTCTAGTCCATGTGGGGGAAAGAGAGACCGGTGCCTAGGTCCGAGTGGGTTGGCTGTTCTGTTTTCTATGCCTGGGGAGTTTGCAGCTGGTCCTGAGGTGGAGCAAAGCACCCAGACTGAAGCGTGGATCTGATGTGGTTCGTTATATCTTGTTCTGAGTGGCCCGTCCTCTGCGCACTTGGTTCTTCCCGAGAAAAGAGCTGCTCAGACCGAGGCACCTAACACCGCTCCCCACTCCAACTCGTCTGAGTCCAGCCTCTACCAGAACTGCCCTCCGCTGATTCAGGTGAGGCTATTATAGTGATGTGGAAGTTGAATTGATAAATAGTGTAGCCAACTGAGGTGAAGGAGAGGTAAGGATGAAAGAGGCAAGGTATTATTTGGAGGACAAGAGGACTGTCTCTGCTTATTGAGAGAAAGTGTGGAAAAGAGAACCCACACACACTTATGTATATGTTATGACAGGTTCAAGGGTTATGGCTTTAATTGTGGCACCAGCAGTGTCAAAACTAAAGCCCATGTAGTGACTTACAATAGCTATAATACAAAGTTTATAAATGATTAAATAAGAAATATTGGATATTTTTGGCTCTTTAGCTACTTTTTTGGATTTTACAATGAGCCAAAACAACATATTTCTTCATTTTTATGTAATTCTCTTTTATTTCCTCTTCAGATAAACGCAGCATTTTGCCATATCCTGCGCCTTTATGCCATAAATCCCGAGGGTGAGGTCACCTGAGGCATGAATATTTTGGGGCGTTTCATTCAAATGTCGCTGTTTTTTCTCTGACACATTTATCAGCAGCTGCTGTATGCACAAATACACACCAAAATATAAACCCTTTTCATCGCAGTTTTAGTAAATGAGGGCCATGCGTCTGATCAAAATATGTTATTAAACTTTCAACATTAAATTGTTTATTTTGTGCATGCAAAATTATTCCTATTTTAAAGTTGCACATGCAACTTTTTCTAGTGGAGGCACCTGGATCTAGCATTTAATGGAGAGTCTGTGTGGAGGGTGTCCTCTCCACAGATCTGATTTGTAATTGCGCTTGTTTGCACCTCCTGCTTGTCTTTAAATGGAGATATATGGATAAGTTTAATGCACAAGGTTGCAGATTCACTACCCAAAAAATAACATGATGTCCCATTAGTTTAGCAAGGACATTTCTTTTTCCATATAGATTTTAGCTGTGCCAAGAACTATCCAGTCTCTCCTAAAAATGCAATTACAGTGTATTCTCATGTCTACAATGTGAGGCCGTGTGATATTGTGAGAAATCAATATGGCTGCCTCACCATTGTGAGCACAGACCAGTTCTGTGTGCTCTCCTGTCTGCAGTAGAAGTGTTCCTGTCATTCTAGGTGTGCTATTACTTGAGGAACAGGGTACAGACAGTGTGAGCTCATGAGATGGGAATCCTTTACAAATATGTGACAGCCCTGGATGATTTCAGCTACAAGTGGACAATGTTAAAGTACAGAGCCATACAAGTAAATAGGGGACAGCCTCCAATGCAGACTGGAATGATGCTGTGCAATGTCATTTTTTATTATATATACCAGTATTACTTAAATATGTTAAAGACTTATTGTGTAACTTTTCTATTGGAGGGTCTGCCACCTTCTTGTCAGCATGGAGATATTTTTTGCGCTGCCTAGAAAGCACTTCAAGGACATCTCAGACATCTCATTGTTCCCTACACTGATTGCACGCTCTGAGGTCTGATGGGCCAGCACCAACCTGACATCCCAAAAATGAGAATCAAAAACTGAAGCGATCGGGCCTTTTCTGTGGTCGTCCCCAAACACTGGAACACTCTCCCCCTTCATATTAAGACTGCCCCTTCAGTTGATGCTTTTAAGTCTCATTTAAAACACACACTTTTACTTTGGGCTTTTAACCTAGCTTGAGAATTGTGTGGTCCTCTGATGTGGTCTTTTATTGATAAAAATTTCTATTGCAAATTGTAGTATTTTTTATGGTTTTATCGACTTTCTTATTTATTTTTATGCAGTGTGTTAATTTTTAGCTGTCTGTGCAGCACTTTGGAGACTTTGTGTTGGTAAAATGCGATCTCAAACAACTCAGTGCCTTCTCTGGGGATGTATGATACAACTTCATTTGCTTGTGCTCTATTTAGATTTGTATAACACGCTTTTGACAGCTACCTGGCCACTAATGTTAACTTATGATCAGATAGGTCCATAGACTGTAATGGGCATAGCTAGCTGCCGCGCTCCAAATAAGAAGTGCTCATGGGCGCACTTCCGACTCATCAACTCTGGCTTCAATTCACTTTACATTGGAAAACAGTCGCCCTTCTCTCAGTAACTGCTGTTGTCAGATCGTTAACCGTACTAGATTATACACTTTTTTTGGGAAAATTAAGACTATAAATGTTTGTGTTGCATCTTTGTAACCCAGGGTGCATTTCCCATCATTTGCGTGAGCTTAAATTTATGAGCGTTTTCCTCTTCCATGTTTATCTAACCCATTAATATTAAAATCCCCATAAGGAGGCCCTCTTTTGCATGACACTTTTTCAAAATGTCGGTTAAGTGATCATAAAATACATGATTTATTGAAGGGGATATTTCAGAAGACAGTGGAATAGTCACTCCTCACACATTCCAAGGAATCTCCCACCACTTCAATTTGTGAACACCGAAAGCTGTCCGTAATAAACATCATTACTCCGTCTTCTTTGCCTTGTTCACAATCACATCTAAAGATATTATAGCCTGAGACATGGATAGCAGTATTTGAGGTTGAGGGTTTCATTGAAGTCTCAGAAAGGCATAAAAAGTCAAGATTAGAGTGTGTCAGCAGCTGTTCAACTTGTTCAGCCTTGGGCAAAACACTTCTTATATTTAGCTTTCCTCCAAATACACCTTTAGGTTTAACTTTTGGATCCCAGAGCACTTTGGCGTGTTTTACAATCTGAAATAGTCTACTGTATTTTTGTTGTTTAGTAGTAGCAGTTGAACGACAGCATTCAGATAAATGGAGTTCTGAGTCACGTGATGTAAAAAACTTTCCCCACAGCAATTTTTCTGTTTATTTACCCGGCGTTTTACAGCCTCCAGACAAAGTATCTCTGTTCTCGATGTTCGCGCCATAACACTCGGGAATATCTCTTGATGTACTATCTCGGAGCAGCTGGGGCAAAGCATCAACGAGTACAACTGCTTTAGACGACGTGGTGACCTTGTGTTCATTCAAAAATTGAGACATTTTCTGAGGAAGTGTATTTTTGAAATCTTCCAGCAATATTAGTTGACGAAGTGACTCAAAGTTGTTCTCCACATCGTTAGCTGCACGCCATTTGTCAAATAGCAGTCCCTTTTCTTGTGCAAACTCAACAAATGCTTGACCACTGGCTTTCTTGTCTGTAGCCATCTTGAAGCAGTTCATATGCACATAAAATGGACTCCTTTAGTACATCATAGTTTAAACCCCCGTCTAGGGAAACAGCGAAGACAACTTTTTGTGCTTTACCGACTGAGTTACACTGCAAAAGTATTGGCCACATGTCTCTAGGCCATTCCAGAGCAGTAGCAATCCTCTCAAAATCCACTGAAATATGCATCAACTTCTGTCTCTCGGAATGTGAGAGCCATCGCAATGTTTTAGTGATATCAAATGAATGTTTTGAAGGCACAACATCGGCTTGTAATGGGAGTTCAGATGTATGTCATTTGGTCCTCCCACCTGACAGTCTCTTAGCCACCGAAGCTGCTTTAACTTTACTTCTTTTTCAGTTCGTATTTCAAGTCTACGTTCCTGTAGTCGGAGCTCGTAATCAGCTTTACGCACTTTCTCTTTCTCCTCCTACGCTTCCAGCTCA
Organism: Periophthalmus modestus; assembly: GCA_019594935.1. Lineage (NCBI taxonomy): Eukaryota > Metazoa > Chordata > Actinopteri > Gobiiformes > Gobiidae > Periophthalmus > Periophthalmus modestus. Next base: position 10,293,981 of record JAIEZT010000304.1, on the reverse strand, counting down.
AGACGAGCCAGGGGGGCTTCAGCTTTGCAGGAGAATAGGCTGTTACCTGCACTTTTCCACACACAGGTTCAACGTCTACATCCTCATTTAGGGAGAAAGACTCAAAACAAGGAAAAGTTTGGTGAAGAGTTCAGAATTTCCTCCCTGGCCCTCACTGGAGTTACCTCTGTAACTTCCTCAATTTTAAAAGGCTCATATTGTGCTGTTTCTGACCTGTTATGATGTAGTTTCCTCATGAAAAAAATACCTGCAGTTGTGTTTTGTTTCATTCACACATGTTTAACATTTCGACTAAGTTCTTCTTTCAAACAGAAAGCACTGTTCTACCTTGTGATGTCATCATGTGGTAATACAGGAAGTACTCTACTGTGTGTTTAAAGTCCATACACCTTCACTAGAATCACTTGGATAATTTCAGCCCTGGAATTGACAGTCTCTACTGAAGAAAAGCTGGTAACTTGCAAAACATGACATCACAAGGTGGAACAGAGAATTTTGAGCTAACAGAACACAGCCCTTTTGGAAGTTCCTCTCCTTGCTCCGATTGGCTGCCAGCCTGCCAATCAGGGATCTCCAACCAGGTTCCGCCCACAGCACCTTCACACAGAGAGCAGAGGGGTCGACAGGAGCAGCTCAAAGAACAGAACAACGCTTGAATGTAAAGATCCTTATTTCCCCCTAAAAATCACCATCCTTTACTCAATCCTTTTCTAAATACATACATTAATGGGTTGCCAGATAGTATAGCCAGGTCCTACAGTTCATCAACATCCTCAATAAACATTTCCCATGATGCTCCTTGTCCTCACCTAACTCACCTTCATTCCGTGTTGACCTATAACCAATTTTAAAACTCCACAGACTTTGAAAATACATTTCGTGTAATGTTCTTGGCCCTTCCTCTTAGGTCTGACCTGATGTAACCTTGTCTTCTTCTGCCCCGAGTGGAGAGGTGACTTTCCTTGCGTCATATTCACAGGTGAAGGAGGCTGGGGAACTTTTTTACAATTTCAGTCCCGGCCACAATAAGTACCGCTCACTCCTCCGCACAAAACCCATTTCGGAGGCTCACTGGACTTCTGTAAAAGTGCTTAGAAAGTGGACAGTGCACCAGCTGAACTTGGGGCATATTTTTCAGCAGCTATAAAGGTCCAGGTCCAGTCTATTTAAATGTGGTTTTAATGCAGTCCACTGTTTAGTAAGAATCCATTTTGGTTCTGTGCTGTATAAAAGCAATGGCTGAATGTAAATTATATTATATAGGCACGGAGGTCTTTGGAGGACTATCAAGAACTCGTACAGCTATTTTCACATGAAAACATAATAGATGCATTGAAGTTAATGGTAAATGGTCATAGTTTTATATAGCGCATCAAGGCACTCAAAGCGCTTTACATCGAGGAACCACTCACCTATTCATGCATACATTCATACACCAGGGTATGCAGACAGTGTGGCTAAGGTGGGTTAAGTGTCTTGCCAAAGGACACAACAACAGCACTCATTTGAAGAAGCTGGAATCGCACCGCCAACCTGTGAGACTCACAGGTTGAATAACATAATTTCGACTACTCTGCCAATGATGTTCATGTTGAGAGCGGGATTGGAATCAGCAACCTTCAGATCAAAGGACACTCTACTAACTGAGCTACTGTCTAAAGTGTAGAAAATATTCTTGATTTACCATATTAAAAGTGTTTCTCAAAAGTACAACTCTCTAGTACAACTGATCTGATTAGTTTTTTTGCAGACTTGCTCACTGACCAAAATTGGGACTAAATCTGAAACTAAACCTGGACTAAACAAAGACTAGAAAAGGGCCAAACCAAGTTAGATAGATAGATAGACCTTTATTAAGTTCATATCGGAAGTAAACTGGCTTCAGATTAGGAAAACATTCAAACAATGTGAATGTGCCTGTTGTAACATCTGGGGGATCAAAGATATAGACTCTGAGTTAGGTTTAACAGAGTTTATTACAAACAAGAGGATGTGAATGCTGGTTGGAGGAGGAGCGGGTTCGGAGGCTGAGGTGTTCGTACCGGTCGTAGGTCGCTGGTTCGGAGGCTGAGGTGCAAGGTGGGTCCAAGAAAAAGGGATCTGAGAAACACCAACTGCGTACTATGACCATAACCACAAAAACAGACTGAGCCAAGCAGAAGTTAGTTGAATATAGTTGAATGCCAAGGCTCACACTGGCTGGTTTATGTTAACATACAAAACCTTTGATTCTCTTAGTATGGAAAAGTATTATGACGTATTGTGTTAAGTGTATGATTTAGTCTTGATTAACCCATTATATTTGGCCCATTGTACCATACCGTTAAGGTGACCCATCAGGAAGTAGTAGACTATGGCATCATCAAGACTATCTATGGAGAATTTTATCTATTGTGCATGTTTAGACCAGGTTTAAACCAGATTTCAATAAAAAAAACAACAACAAGAGAAATCAACTCTATTTATATAGCACTTTATAAAGAAGCAGTTTAAGTGCTGCACCAAAAACAGAAAAAAAAAAAAAAAAAACAATAAAATGTATAAATGCACAATGTAATCTAGCTAATCCTAAAACAATAAAAAACAGTCAAAAAAAAAAAAAATATAAAAAAAAAAAAAAAAAAAATAAAAAGCCACAGCAATAAATAAAAGCAAAAAAAAAAAAAAAAAAAAAAAAAAAAAGATGTCTATGTCGAGAGCTGGATTCGAACCACCAACCTTCGGATCGGTGACAAACACTCCACCAACTGAGCTACTTTCTCCCTACAGTAGTATTCTGAAAGCCTAATATATCATGAGGTTCTTGCTAAGAAACGACTGAACCACTGTGTATGGGTAAAAGTTGCGTAGATGACATTGAAGTGCCTTGGAAATATACACTTTCCGATGACAGATAGCGGGTAATAGAAAATTGCCCTATAGACTGAAATCATATTGTGGATAAAGGGTGGTTTTGAGAATACCGCTGGCCACGGTCTTGTTGGAAATGTGCCACTAAAGAGCCACAAGAGAAAAATCTGAGACAAGACAGATACAGAGTCGAGTTAGGAGGCACCGGTGAGTCATCAGGAAATATAGTTTTATACACAGAGGAGTGGAAGGTCAAAGTTCAACAACGGCAGAAAAATAATAATTGGTCTGCTACCTGAAAATACTGCTGGTTATGACTGCACGTTTCTTTTTCAATATGGCCACCTGTGTTCCTTCTGTTGAATAGACTATTTTACCACATTGTAACCTTGCCAGTGTTTTCTAACTAATTGCAGGAATTTAGACTAGCATGCCTTTGAAGAACACAAGAGCTATTGTTCTCGAATTCTAATCTCCTCCAAACCTGTTCCGTCAGCAAGAAATGGGAGAGATTTGATGTTAGAAAAATGAAGGAATTTCTGTAAAGGTCAATTATAACCAATGGAGAAAGTTATTCATTTTTATTAGTGATTTTTTACTTTTTGCCCAAAGAGTTTTTAGGATTTTACACCATTGCAAGACAGGGATATTACTGAAGATACTGTAACTAGCATGCACCAACAAAAGGGTTCAAGATGCATAGGGTACAATTTGATTCTGCAAATTCACCTCAGAACTAGTCAATTCTCTTTTGTATTTAACATATAAAGATGTATTCTGATATTTTTTTTTTACACCATTGCAAGATAGATATTATAGAAGATGCAATAACTAGCATGCACCAAAAAAGGGGTTAGTTTATTAGTTATGCATCACTGTAAGACACAGTGGGCTACAAGATTTGATTAAGTAAATTTACCTCTGAACTCTCCATTTTGAATCAACATATCAAGACGTATTTTGCTGCCAGTTCAATTTGAATATATTCTCGCTAAGTCAATTATGTAAAACAGTGTAGGTGTTCGAAACCTCTGTGAGAAATCAAAGTTCCCTGTACCTTGACTAACTTGCTACTTCTATACAGTGAATATCATGCATTTATTTTGCTGACGCTGCTTACAAAATGACTTCAGAGACATTCAAATAGCATGATTAAAAATACCAAACCTGTCAAAACTGCTCCACAACTCATTATGGCAGGTCTCAGTTCTCACTTCAATGTCAAATACTGAAAAAAATAATCGAAGCAAATCGTGCCAAAAACCCAAGTCCCATTCCAATATAAAAGTTAGATTGAAAATAACACTTTTCCTGTCACGGCCTGCACAATACGCTTCAAGTCAGCAGTATGCTAAAGAGTGTCTGACAAGGCGTGCACTGGGAACAGCTACATAACACAAGCCGAAGCAGAGCCAAGGTCAAGACCACAATCTGTGTTTGTAGCTCTATGTCCCCTAGAGGGTCAAGGGTGAGGGATCGTGACCTCTTCATGACCCTCCAATCATGTGCGCAGTCTCCCAAAGCTCCAGTGTAGAGGGAAATCCTATACGAAAACATAATGCGTCAGCAATGTTCAGGTGCCGTGAGATTTTTGCTGTAGAGAATGTGATCCAAACCTAATTATGGAAAGAGTAGTGTTTTTTTTTTATTTCACCATGACCTTAAAAATGTACTTTTCAGTGTTTTTTTTTTTTTTTTTTCCTTTGAGATCATCCTTTACATCTCTCCAGGCCTAATAGGAAAGAGCGTTGGTTCATTAACACTACTGCTACTGATGCCTTTTCTACTGTTACTACATACTGCAGTAATTCCACTACTACACTCCAAAAATAAATACGTAAAAATACCTTCGAATATCTATGTGGATTTGAGAACATTTGGATAAGTCAAGGAAAAATTTCCAATAAAAATCCTCCACTTGAAGGTGCACTGTGTAATTTTTCCATGGAAATGTTATTGCTTCAGTGGAACATTCCAAGGAAAGCAATAATAACCCCATGGAGCATATTACAACTACTTTTATTACAGTATATGTTCCATTTCACCAGTAATACCCATTCGAAACAATATGACTGTCCATTTTCAGGTTCTAAGTCTGATTTGTAGTGAGGATAATGGAATACACAAGGGGATGTTGATTTGAATTTTATTGCTTTAGCTGCAGGTATTCCTAATTGTACATTGCTATTGATCCTGTGTATCTTCACCCTGAGACCTTATGACAAACCCACTATCTCCTCTCTCATATTTATGCATGCTGGCTTTGCCTATAACTCTATGTAAACTAGACTGCGCCCTGTGACCTACTTAACTTCTACATTAGCTTGGCACCTGGGGCAGACCTGTGCTGGGTAAACCACTTGTAGCCCTCATTATACAGCGTGTTACTGTCCGGCTGGCTCAGACATGACACCGAGCTGCACACCATTAGCGCCCGCGGAGCCCAAATCGCCAAATAGAGCAATGTTATTCCTTATGACACCGTGGCTGCCTTGTTGACACTCTCAAATGATAACTATTTTAATGCAGTGTTGAACAAAATGGTGGACAGTTTTAAAAGTATATTAAGACTCACCGTGGAATCCAAATATATGACTATGTGGCAGAAGAAGAATTTATAATGTAGCGCTTGTCTGAGCAGTTACGGTACAATAAGAGCTAAAACTACTACTAGCAATATGAGGAGTAGTAGTAGTTGCAAGTAGTACTGGCAGTAACAGAAGTAGTTTTAGCAGTAGTGGAAGTTCAGTAGTAAAAATACGCCAGATCTCATTGAATATTTTTAATTACTCCTTTTTCCTACAACTTTAACTTTACGTACTGTATATAAATTCCCGCTTTTACATCTCTTCTGTAGTTCACGTACATCTCGGTTGTACATGGCCATGCGATGCCCTAATTTTCCTAAGTGACCATGTCATTACAGACACCCTGAGGAGCATCTATCTATGCTAACGTTTCATGTTAAATCTTTTCTTGGATACTTTTAATTGGTTCTTTTTCATCCATACAGTGTATCCGAGCTGGTCATTAAGCAAATGTACTATCGACGCCATGTTAGGAGAGATGAAACGATGATTCCCAGTTGCGGGTTTAATGGAGTGAGGTCAGTTTTTTAGACACAAGCACCAGTATATCCCACGAGAAAAACAAGAATGCTGATTTTAAATTGACTCTCCCTCAAATCAGCTGTCATCAAATGGCAGGATGTCAAAATGTGTCTCATCTTGAATCGTTTTTGCTTGTTTTTGTGTAATGCTGAAGACTGGCGCAGGATTCTGGAAGTGAATCACGTCCTGTATTAGCACAGACATTTGTTTATGGATTTGAAAGACTGCACACAGCGACGTGAGGAAAGCAGATGGGGAAATTATATTGAAATAAGGTTTAACGGTTAACTAGGACATTGCCTGATGGCTGGTCGTTATATTTTATTACACTACTCATCTTGCAACTTATTATTGCTAATCCCAGTGCTGCTTAAACTAAAAAAAAATACTATATATCTCAGGTGTGATCTGTTCCCGACTCCCACAGATGAATGCTGTCCTTGTATCCTTTAACAAGACACTTAACCCACTTCGCTCCCAGTGTCTGCATGCACTGGTGTGTGACTGGATGACTGGTTTCTTGATGTAAAGTGCTTTGAGAACCTAGTAGGTGGAAAAGCGCTATTTAAAAATGTGACCATTTACCACAGTAGCCTACAGATGACAGCACATAGTTTAGTACATAGTGTAATGCCTGTGGAACTTTTGGGGAAAAGCAAAGACATCTCCATGAAGACAAGCAGGAAAAGTTATATAGTACATCTTGAAACAGGCATGAATGAAACAAAAGACCAGTATGTGAAATCTAAACATGCTAAAATGCTAAAAAAGAAATGCTACAGCTATAGACTATCATACAGAGATGGAATATGGCTGTCAAAAGTCATATTAGTTCATTGATAAACTCCACGATGCTGCTCCGCTAAGACCTCCAAATGAAGTGCTTCCTATGATGATGTAGTGAGAGTGTCGACTGTGCCGAACGAACCCTTGTATCATCCCCAAGATAATTGACCATTACGTAAGATGGCGTTGTCACGGTGAGGGATTTGGGCGACAGCCACATCAGAGTTTAATAGGGAAAAATTCAGCTGTCAGAAACATCAGTGCGAAATGTCAGTGCGTCACTTCGTCAGGCTGCCAGACAAAATAGGTCTTTCTGCTCCATTGTCTTAAAGTCAGACAAGGTGAAGCTATGTTCAAGCAGATATGGCAGAAATGATGTACCGGTCTAATGACCTTGGGTTGAACTTGTGATACTTGGTCATTTGGAGAGTGGAACTGAAACAACTTAAGCTAACAGTGGCATGAAGTCCAGAATATAAAATTGACAATGACTTGGCTCTGTGGCTCTGCAAAAAGGTAAAAGAGAATATATTTTTTCCAATAGTGCTTTTTCTATAATCACACTATAATTATGCAGTACATAAGCCCTAATTGCACTGTTCTTATGCTGCACTTGCATTATAATTAGTCTTTAAAGCCACTCTAATTGCATTTTAAAAGGATAATTCCAAATTATATTTATTGTATTATATGTATAAACCCCTCTATTTGCTTCTAGTACTGTGCTACATATTCTGATTATTGACCAGGTCTGATTTTCTAATGTTCTATTGGTCACATCAACAATTTCCTGTAGCCCTGCAGGCGACTGCTGCTGTGATTTTGGGCTGTACAAAATAAATGGAATTGAATATTTAGCTGGAGTGCTATCACCATGGATCATGCTGTTCTTACACTATACTTAGAATGTAGTTAAAACTGTTTTGTACTTTTAACTTTTACATTACATTATGCCAACTGTAGTTACACTGTACATAAGTCCTGTACTCAGGTCTCTGGACTGGCTTCCTGTAGCTCAAAAAACAGACTTTAAAGCAGCTCTGATGTGAACAAGTCTCTCCATGGCCTGGCACCAAAGTACATCACTGACATGTTAGTGCCATATGAACCATTTCACACTCTGAGGACTTCAGGGACCGGCCTCCAGCTGGTTTCCAGAGTCAGGACTAAACGTGGAGAATCAGTGTTTCAGTTTTCTGCAGCTAAAACCTCGAATCTTCCTGAAGATGTGAGACAGGAATCTACTTTGACAATGTTTAAATCCAGACTCAAAACAGCTCTGTTTAGCTGTGCATATGACTGAAAGGTTTTTATTCTGCATTTTTCTCTTTTAATGGTAATTTTATGATGATTATTTGTAATTATTTATGTATTGATTGTGTGATTTTAATGGCTTTTTTATTATGTAAAGCACTTTGAATTATTATAAACTTGCCTTGCCTTGCGCTGTAATTACCATAAATACACCAACGACATATTATATCATATGTGCACTCTTGACAACAGTTCATATGATTCTGTAATCCTTGAAAATGACAAATGTATTACGGACACCTTTCTGCATGGTTTTCTCCACACTGTTCTCAAAATAAACAGGGCAGCGCTAACCCAGATCCTATTAAATTTCATCCTGCAGATCCATAAACATGTGCAGATGGCGGAGGATTCCATTGCTTGGGGAACACTCTAGATCGAGCACTTTTGGCCCTATTCCAAAATGTAATGTCTCCATTGTGGGACCATGCATTACGCCTGCCTCTACGTTTCATGAAAATTGATCGCTTTAATAACGCTGCTGATGGCTATAAGCAAACCAAAGAACACATTATACTAAGTGCACTTATGGTTCAGAAATATTATGAACTTAATGATGGTAAAATAAGTTTATATTTGCCAGTACTCGGAGGGACAGAATGTGTTGACAGTGTTTGGATGTGTGCTGGTTAAATGTGCATAAGGAGATCCGGTTGGACTACTGACAGTGCTACTCTTATGTCAGCACGGCATGGCAGCTGTCATCTCAGTCCACACGCACATAAGTCATTTTAGGTTCAAAATTCTCACCGGTATCTTAACCTGCAGATGGATGTGCTAAAGGTCCCACTTATTTTTCAGGGGTTTGCAGTATTTCATATTTGATGTTGGGTTTTTTTTTTCTCTTCAAATAATGCATATAACTACTTCCTTTGAGGTGCTAGCTTCTGACAACAATAAAACTGCACATGGCGAAATGGGGAAGTGGCAGCGTGGATATTAGCAACGTGATGCTAACAGACAGACGGGTTGCAGAAATTCAGTTGGTAGAGTGTTTGTCCGCTGATCTGAAGGATGGTGGTTCGAGTCTAATTCTCAATGGAAACATTGAGCGGTCAGATCCACTGACTTACAGAGTCCAGCTCCCACAGATAAATGCTGTTGTTGTGTCCTTGGGCAAGACACTTAACCCACATTGCCTTCAGTGTCTGCGTACACCATATGAATATTTGAGTGAATGGGTGAATGGTTCCTTAATGTAAAACGCTTTGAGTGCCTTGAAGGTGGAAAAGTGCTTTATAAATATATGTCCATTAACAACAACAACAACAACAATACTAATAATAATAATAATAATAAATAATAATAATAATAATAATATAATAATAATAATAATAATAATAATGATAATGATGATGATAATGATGACAATAATAATAATGGTAATAATAATAATAATAATAATAATAATAATAATAATAATAATAATAATGGTAATAATAATAATAATAATAATAATAATAATAATAATATAATAATAATAATAATAATAAATTGTAATAATATTAATACTAATAAATAATAATAATAACAACAACAAGAATATTAATACATTTTATTTATAATGCACTCTTCATTCCATAGAATCTCAGAGTGCTACAATAAAACAAGAACTTTAAACCAATACTAAATTGCTAAAAGCTAAAAACATCAACAATAAGCTTTTCTAAATAAAAAAGATTATTTTTTAGATAAGCTTTTTTAAAAAAAGTTCATGCTCTGTGTGGCTCTCAGCTGGACAGGGAGGCAATTCCAGAGTCGTGGTGCAGCTCAACAGAAGGTTCGGCCCCCCATTGTACGGAGCCTAGTCGGGGGGGACCTGAAGGAGCATGCTACCTGAAGATCTGAGGGTTTGAAGATTGCAAAGTGATCAGGTCTTGCAGATACAGCGGTGCCTGACCAGTGATGTATTTATGGGTCAGCAGAAGGATTTTGTATTCAATCCGGGATGAAACAGGGAGCCAGAGCTGTGATTTGAGAATAGGAGTGATATGTTCAAATTTTCCAACTTTCATTAAGATTCTGGCAGCGCTGTTTTGAATGTAAAACTAGTGTTCTTTTTCTTAATAATTTTTAAATCTTGATCCAAAAGAAAAGCATGGTATTTCAGAAACTTGGTTGGTTTTGTGTTGAGAATTCCATTATATGTAGTTTTATTATGTCTGTAGTATCAAAATCATTACTGAGCCTTTTCCTTAATATCGAAATAGAGACATTTTAGCATCGTGACAACACTGGTATGATCTGAAAGTAAAGGTACGTTTTTGAAGTGAAATCTCATTAAATCATAGCTTTCAATATCACATATGGCACCTTTTGGAGAGGAGCAGAGGAGAGGTCCACCCTGGTTGTGCTACATTACATGCCGGCCTGCTGTCCTCCTAATCTTCACACCATCTGGCTGGGAAGTACACTGTCCCTGTGCACCTCTGGAACAGTACTATTCCTCTCACTGAGCTCCAGAGAGCGTGACAGCTCCCTCCCACATGCAAAAGGTCAGTGTAGAATAAGCGGACCACGACCAGAGACCAGAGACCAGCCCCTGCAAACATGTCTCGTGAGGATTCATGTGAAGTTTTTCTGTAGTCTTGCTCAGTGGTGGAACATAACAAAGTAAAAGTAGTAAAGTACTCTTCTAAAGTGTAAAAAAAAAATAAAATCTGTACTTAAGTAAATTTTTATGTGGATACTTTTTACTTTTAGTTCATGACATGTGAGATCAGGTATCAGTAATCAGTACTTTCTACTCCACAACATTTTTGAACAGGACTGAAAAGTGAAAGTATTTTTATTATTGTTTGAGATCTGCGGAAAAGCCTAAGGGTGTATTTTTGACATGTTTGTAGTTTTAGCAAATAAATAAATAAATAAATAAATAAACAAAATAAATAAATAAAAAAAATCTAATATCAGCACAAATCTGTATCAAAGTCACAACATTTGAAGCTTTATTAGATCGAAATCTGTTTGAAATACTTTTACTTTTTTCTCTATAGCTACATTTTTAAACAGGTTCTTCAATGCTTTTACTTAAGTTGATTTTTTCATGTGATACTTTACTTTTAATTGAGTATTCTTTTGCTCCAGTATCTGTACTTGTACGTATGTAACAAAATTGAGTACTTCTTCCACTACTGGTCTTATATTGTTGTCCAAAGAACAAAATACTTGACTCTAGACCAGAAGAGGGCCACATCTAAAAACATATTCGAAGCGAAGGGCCACAGACCGGTGATCAATGCACAGCTTTTTGACAGTGCCGCTGTGTATTAATAAAGCTAGAAACACATTCATTTTAGGCCTCTATCACAATGCAATGTGATGTTTGATGTTATAGTGGTAGAAATAGTTGAATTTGCTGTTAAAAGTACTGCTTGGGTTGCGTTCACATGACATCACAACACTGTAAAATCCCTTTTGTTTAAACTGAGCTGGAGGACAGGTCAGAATGCTATGGTAGAATTTATTGCTTAACTGTCAGATTGCAAATTTGTTGGTTCATGGTTAATATCTCTGTAATTACTGGGTCTATCCACATGAAACAAAACACTGGCACAAAGTTCAATGTCTTCTCTGTCAGCAAAAATAAACAAAAAAGCAATTAATTCTCCACAATAGCTTCAGAAAGTAGTGCCATTATTCAACACAAAAGACGTGGTTGTTGTCAGTTGAAAGGAGTTTAAGCCATTAGATTAACATGAGGAGCCAATTTCAAACAAATAATGATGAGCTTCAACCAGTGGTGGATGAAGTACTCAATTTAAAAGTACAGATACCGTAGAAAAAAAACACTGAATTGACCCCTTTAAAATCATACTTTAGAGTAAAAAGTAAGTAAGTACAGTGGCCCTTCTTTTATCGGGGGTTACGTTCTAAAAATAATCCACAATAGGCAAAATCTGCAAAGTAGTCAGCTTTACTTTTTATAATTATAATATATGTTTTAAGGCTGTGCTGTACACTTTTCTCAGACAGGCATTAACATTTTCTCACATTTCTCTTTTGTTTAAACACTCTCAAAGTTCAAACCTTTCCCACTTCTTTGATGATCACTTTAAATGTGTTGTTCTCGTGCCTCTGCTCCGGCGGCATCTGCAGAAACGGCCTCTCCGTGCACAGAAACACTTTTAAGTCCAAAGCGTTTCTAAAATTTGTCGGTGCAGAACGTTTTATCAACATTGCGGGTTTTGTTGGGGAGAAAACTTGCAAACATACAGCACTTCAGAGTCACACTGCGATCGAACATTTGTGTAAATTTGACTGAACACATTATGTACTGTACAGGAGACATGGAACGGAGGAGACTGATGGACAATGGTCTGCGGTCCCTCAGCCAATCAGGACACAGAGCACAATGCAAGTTCATATGCTGTTAAAAAAAGCATGCAAAATTGCAAAAAAAAAAATAAAAAATTCCGTGAAACAACGAGACCGCTAAAGGTGAACTGCGATATAGCGAGGTCTCACTATATTTTGCGCAAATTTTTAGATCTTATAAGGCTTCAAATGTACTGATTTTGACAAAGATTTGTGCTGAATTTTGCTCAACGGAACTAATTAAACCAATCGTTTTTTCCTAGCTGTTTTTATTAGTATATTTTTTGTCTGCTCAGAACTGCAAACGTGTTAAAAAATAAACCTCTCAGGCTTTCCAGCAGGTCTCAAACAGTAATAAAAAAATACTTTTACTCTTCAGTCCAGTCCAAAAATGTAATGGAGTTGAAAGTACTGATGCCTGCTCTCAAATGTAGTGAAGTAAAAGTAAAACGTATCCACTTTAAATTTTGCTTAAGTACAGATACCTAAAGTTTTTACTCAAGCACAGTACTTTTACCACTTCTACTGTGTTACATTCCACCACTGGATTCAACATTTTTGGATATTTCTTCCATAAACCATGGAAGAAATATTTAGGCCCTCTGCCCTCCGTCTGAAATGATCATTTTTAGCTATTGTGTAAACCTCTTTTTAAAAATTAGTTAGACTATTATATCTTTGACTTTGTAAACAGCAGTAGCACCATGGACAGTTCCACTCTAATCATGTCACGTTATTTGATAAGAATGTTACTGATAGTTAAGTTATTGAACTACTTAACAGTGACATATTAAATATTTATGTAACCATGTCAGGAACGCTCTCAAAAAAAACAAAAAAAATTATCAGAAAATCTAATCAGAATCAATATAAACCCACTTGTTTCCATGGAGATGTTTAATGCCACAGTGCGGAACATGCCATGTCAAAGCAGTAACATTTCCGTGAAGACAAGCCTCCATCAGAAAAGCTACACAGTGTGCCTTTAAAACAATATTGTATTTTGTTTGCCTTCGATATAAACTGCGAGTCACATCTAGCACCATGGACAGCTCCACTTGTGCCTCTTCATCTTTTCAAGCAGTTGAGCAACACATTAATGCTCTGTGAATGTAAAATAAAATGTAAATTAATAGATTGACATAAATTTGTTCAAAAATACTCATGGGATTGCATTAGTAATGGTAAAACTGGTGTTGAGTGGTGGTGTATCCTATTCTCAAGATTATATGAACCTTACAAGTATATTCCTGCTGTTATCTACGTTTAAAGGTCCTATATTATATTATAACATTGTTTCCTCCTTAAAAACATACCTGGAGTTGAGTTTTGTTTCCTTCACACATGTTTGAGTAACCCCTTATTATTAGTCTACATCTCCAAATGCTCTGTTCCACCTTGTGATGTCACGAAGAGGTAGTTTTCAAGTTAACAGCTACTTTTTACCTTTAGTTCAGTAGAGATTGGAAATTCCAGAAATAAAATCATCCAAATGATTCCTAGTGAAGGTGTATGGAGTTTAAAAACACAGTGGAGCACTTCCTGTATCACCACATGACATCACAAGGTGGTACAGAGTGTTTTCTGTTTGAGAGAAGAACTCAGTCTAAATATGCGAGGCTTGTGTGTTAAACATGTGTGAAAGAAAGAAAGAAAAAAAGCATAACTTCAGGTATATTTGTGATGAGGAAATATTATAACATAGATCAGAAAATAACGTAATATGAGCCCTTTAAATCCTGTGTGTCTGCTAACAAAGGCATCAAAGTTCTGTTCACTTCTTTGACCTGTCTTTTTGTGCTAATATTATTCTAGCCTACATTGTACCTCCAGGCAGGTTCTCCGCGGTCTTGCCTCCCAGGTATCTCTCCTCCTCTGCAGAGAATGGGACTTGGCTACAGCCTGGGTCTTCAGTGGGCTGTGCTGGTTCGGTGGGTGGTCTGATCAAAGATTGACCCGGCCCTGTTCAAATCCACACCGAATCTCATTACTCTCACACCAGGGATGCTCTTCCTCAGCTGTAGTCTGCGCTGTCACCAATTCAACTTTTTACATGGAAACCGCAGCATCTTCCTATAGGGCAAGTCTGCTGGGACCTCCGTATTGAAGTTCTATAAATATTTATGCACATATAGGAGGACTGTATGTTGTGGATTTGTGCTCGACTGAGTTATACTTTGAATTGGAAATGTAAAGCTTTAAGAGTAAAACTGTGACGCAAGGGCAGTCAACTGTATATATTTTGGGATTGCTTTGTTTCCACTGGTTCTGAAATTGTGGTTTGTATACTACAAGAAAATAATACATGCTTTTTTTTTTTTATATTTCTTTGTCTTATAGCAAAAGAAAAATTCAATTCTGTCAACTTCAGAGTGAAGATGTTTCGCTGCTCATCCAAGCGGTTTCTTCAGTTCTGGTCAGATTGCTGGTGGACACTGCCTTATATCTATCTGGAGGAACTAACTCCACTGAAACTCTATTTGTATACAGTTTATACAGAGAGAATTGTGCCTGAGTCATAGTTTGCATAATCATTCATGCTCCTAATAGGTCCAGTGAGGTTCATCTAGTCTCCTGTTAATTTGTTTAAATAGATTCTTTTTCCAGACCAAGGTTTAGTTTGTTTTCATACTTGACAGATTTTAACTGCTCACTAGTGGTCTTCCTCAGAGTGGTCACGTGATGTTGCTGTGACGTGTTTGTGGTGCTGTCTTCCTACCGGTGGAGGCCGGACGACAGCGCCATTTGCAGTCCGACTTATCCAGGACAGTAACCCAGGTGTGTGAGTATAAAACGCCCCCTTGTCCTTGTTTATAGACCTGTGGGCGCATTTCCGTATTTCAATAGCCTCCTTAATACAGCGATGATGCTTCTTGTCCTGTACCCCAAAGATATTTGCGCCGTCCCAGTCCATAATGTGGTTCTCTCTTTAGCAGTGATCAGGAATGGCAGACTTGGCTTTTTAGTTTTTTGGGGTTTGTTCTAATGATCTGGGATAGTTCTGGGTTAAACATACTTAGTCCTTGTAGAATCCTGGTTTATATTTAAGTTTAGTTTGTAAGTTCTCATTAAAGTGTGACCACATCTAAACCACAACCACACTCCAAAGTAGTCACTGAACTGGGTAGTGTCTAGAGGAATAAATAGGAAAGTAAAGGGGCAGGAGGGGTGGCGTCTGAACTAGCTTGACTTAGGGCTGGGCGAAAATGTATTAATTGAATTGAAGTTCAAATTGATTTGCAACATTCTTTTATATCATTCCTAAAAAGATTTTCCTAATGGTCAGTGGGTTAGATAAGATCACTGAATGCAATGTTTTTAGTTTTTACCATTTTCTGTAGTTTGCAGAAGACTTTAGCAGAGAGGGAGAAAAAAAATCTAATTGACAGTCAAATTTTTGGAGAGAAAAAAAAAAAAAAAAATCAACAATTTAATTTTCAAATTGCCCAACCCTAGTTTGACTTGAGGTATGTGATGTCACTGGCCTCTTAAATACAGTGGCAGAGTTTTACCATACTTGACAGCACACAGTTTTTTTCTGTTTTAGATCCCATATCTGTAAATTAAGCTAGTTTGCACTGAACGACAAAATGTACTAGTAACAATAGAGGATGCTTTTAAAACCCATTGTACTCAGTTTGGTTTAAAACGATAATAAAGAGTTGATTTAGTGTTGAACCACACTTAAAGTTATTAGACTGCAACTCTACTTTGTTCAAGAGTCCGGATTCAGCCCTGGTTTGGTCTTTGATCTAAAAATTCCAATTTCACTACATGCTTCAGAGCCCTTTTTTGCCAATTAAAGTATGTTTTCAGAAAACCAAATATTTTCCTGGAGGAGTGAAACTTTTTTTTTTGTTTTTTCAGTAAACTTCAGTAAACACACCACCCACTGCCATATTTGCCAAATCAAATGGCTTTTGATCAAAAACCCAAATCTGATAACAACAAATTGCATTTTCAGTTCTATTAGGAAGAGTACTGCTAATTTGTTGGTGAAGATTGTGTGTTTGTTGGAACATGTCTCCAAACTGTTGAGCAGTTGCTAGAGCCAGGAGCGAAACATAATTTAGACTTTAGACACCGGCCCACTACCTAAAAAAAATCAATGTCTGTTTAAGGGCCCCTAAAGCTCTTCTGAGAGGAAAGAAACTAAAGAAAAACAGCACGGTCCACTGGATTGTACTGCACTACTCGGAGTTATAGTAGACACAGTATACAATGAATACCTTTTAGTTTTAGTTTAGCCATAACATTAAGACCACAAATATTACAAATACCTACTCCACACCATATCATACTCCATCGTCGGGTCTGAACATCCCCAAAACGTCATCTCATTTCGTCTACTCCGAAGTCGACAGTTCTGAATTTAAAGATGGACCATGTAACTTTTCTGGTGTCTACTGAGATATTATGGCTTGTTATTGGAATGTTCCTCCATATGGCATTAAACTTATCTATCCCCATGGACACGGACGGTTACAGGCCAGATCTCCAAAGAGGTGATTTTGCTCAGAGTGAGAATCTATTGTTTTTTATAGATTCAAAAACACCTGAATTAATGCTAGGTTTAATGCCATACTGTGGAACATTACAGGCAAAGCATTAACATCTCCATGGAGACAAGCAGACATACAAGAAAGGTTACGTAGTGCACATATGACACAAAATTGACTCTTGTGAGCTTTAAGCCATGTTCAAATCCTGTTACCTCATCAAAAACATAGCTGGAGTTGTGTTTAGTTTCATTCACACATGTTTCCACCTTGTGATGTCATTTAGTGGTAATTTTCAAGTTAACACCTACCTTTTACCTTTAATTCAGTAAAGATGGGCAGTTACAGGGCTGCAATCATCCTAATGACTCTAGCGAAGATGTATGGAGTTTAAAAACACAGTGGAGCACTTCCTGTATTATTACATGATGACATCACAAGGTGGAACAGAGTTTTTTCTGTTTGAGAGAAGAGCTCAGCCTAAATATGCAGGATTTGTGTGTTAAACATGTGAGAATGAAACAAAACACAACTCCAGGTCTGTTTGTGATGAGGAAACAACATTATAACATGGATCAGAAAATAATGTAATATGACTCCTTTAAAAGCAAGACCAAAAATAGATGATTGTACTGCATAATTTGTCGCTTTCACATACCACACTTAATTTATCCAATCAGGGCATGCTTGAACCTTTATAACGAAGAGCCGTCGTGATAATGTAGTGTCTCTTACTCCTCATTGTGTGCATTTCATCTTCTCCTAATGATTCTTTAAAAAGCATGCAGGTCTCAGACGCAAATGTCACTCCCTCCCATCGCTTAATACAATATGCAAATATGAGAAAACACCTGCTGCCTTCAGAAACCTACACATTTCAGAGTAATTGTATCTTTGACACACAGCTGTTTCTGCTCCACAAAGCCCATAGGAATCTGTCTTCACAAAACTGTTTGAAGTCTGGCTTTGAATTATAGTGGTCCAAAACATTCAGCATTGGAAAAAAGGGAATGGATGAAGAGGGGTTAGACTCCCACATCAGAAAAAGTCATATGGATTTGAGATTTATGCCAGGTGCCCTTCCTGATGCAACTCTTACAATGTCACCGTGGGTTTTATCTGACATTTTGAGGACTTATCCCATTCAAAAGTAGTCAAGTATTTTTAAAATTCTTCTTCTGACTAATTTCTCATCATTCTGAAAAATATGGATACGATTTCTGAATTAACAGTTTCAAACATACTGTATAAAGAAGTGGACTAAGTGAGTGTGACGTCACCATAGACTTTGGGTCATAGTATCATAGCAACCGAAGAGCCAATCCTGCTGGGCCATTGAAGGTAACGCCCCTTCCCGTGTGCATTGCTGGTTTAACAGGAAGTAGGCGCTTAGCAACGCTGTCAATCAAACCTGTTGCTAAGGCTAGCGAGAGCGACCTTGGGGAAAGAAATCTGTTGTCTTGATTTAGGGGCAAAAAAGCAAACTCAAAATACAAAGATCATGTGCAGCGGGTTAATAATAACATTTTAAGACCAAAATAACGGGCCTGACAGCAGTTGTTAAAAAGAAAGGGGTGACAGTTTTTCAATAGAGAGTGAATTGGAGCCAGAGTCGATAAAGCCGGAAGTGCACCTATGCTCACTTCTACTTAGAACATGCTAGCTGGCAGATAGCTATGTCCATTTATATATACAGACTATGGTTTTATTTTCATTTATTTTTTGGTGATAATGTGTGATTTCAAGTGTGATTTCAAGTGTCTATTTTTAAAATTTGACCTAAAGCAGGGGCACACTACTTATAAGGCAATTATAGTTGTTCCCCACTAGAATATGTCGTAAAATCATAAAAGAAGGGTTTGTGAGAGCTGCGTTAGAGCCATGGCTAACAGTTTCCATGCCAATTTCCTGTTTTCACGCTTTGAATCAGGTGGCTCAACTTTCAATTAAATCTCCATATATGAAAAATGTATAAGGATAGAAAATTTCAACCTTATTATTAATTAAAAATGTACCACAGTGCGATTTTGTTACACTGAAAAAAAGTTTTGCATTGCACTCAGCATGCCCCTTCAAACCCACCATTCAAAGCCTCTTTTATGTTTGTATCCACCGTATCATCTACATCACATGGTATATTTAGAAGTTGCACCGGATGGTACTCTCAACGGCATTGTAATTGCTCACAGTGGCCCTATTCACAAGAGACACCCAGAATAGCACTAACCCCAACACTGATAGATGCTATTGGGCCACTATATGCTTCTTTTCTCCCTGTGATTGTAATCCACCGTCAAATAATTACCCATAATCCCATTTGTCATTGTGAGGTAGACAATAAAGAGTAATTCCATAGGACAAGTCTCTCTTTGGCTTTTGTGCGTTCTCCTTCCAGGCTAATTAATCCGGTGGACCCCTACCTCCAAAGCCGAGTGCTTGAATATTTGAAAGGGAAAACAATGAGCGTTAATTAATAGGGTTGTTAGAAGAGCTAGAGGTATACATACTTAATGAGGATCCCTGAGAAGGTTGCAACAGCTCGGCAGGTGTCTACTGTTGCCATAGGGACATATACCATAACTCACATAATAAACTGTGTGAGAGGAACAAGCATGAGCAGACAGCAGGAAGGAGCGCAGTCTGATGTATGTATATAAGATAAATGTTTTGAATCATAGACTATATATAAATGGACATAGCTAACCTGCCGTTTTTCAAATAGGAAGTAATCATGGTCTCAATTCGCTTTACACTGAAAAATCGTCAGGATATGAACATTAACAACAGATGAATCAGCGTTCTAGCGTTAGCAACAGGTTCGATTGCCGGTGTGGCTAAGCACCCGCTCTGTGCTAAACCGGCGGTGTGTCCAGCCTCGTTCTGGATTGGCTCTTTGGTTGCTATGACACTCGCAGCGCCAAATTCGCCCCTGTAACCACTAGCCTCAATGAGCTTCATTTGACTGGTATGGGGGACGTTACATTCCCTTAGTCCACTTCTTTATAAAGTCCGTGTTATGATATGATGTGTCTATATGATCTCATGATTGGAGGGTAAATGCTTGGTCGACTTGTACAGAATATTGTTGAGGGGTAAACTCTTTGTTTACTGCCAAGACTCACAAAAACCTTTATTATTATGACAGAGAAATGCATGAAAATAATATGACCCCTTTTATTAAACCCCTGTGGCTTGAGATGCATTTTATTGTCTTACAGTGTTTAGCCCTTTACTGACCTTTAGGTGTAACTACAAACACCTTTGTTTTTATCTCTCTCACACAGCAACTGTAAATATTAACACGTTGTAACTTTTCTGGCAATAAACTTCTTCTATCTCCATAAAGACATGCAGATGAGCCAGTCACAGGCCAGATCTGTGCAGGGGCTCGCCCACGGACAGTAAGAGCCATGCTTTTGAAGGTATTGCACACTTAATTTGAGACGAAGCATAAACATCTTCATGGTTATCAGAAAAGTCGTAGTGCGTCTTTAACTAAATAATGAAATGTGATGAGTTTCTAATGTATGACAAAACATGATGCCAACAAAGTGTACCTTAATTCAAATAGTGCCACACAGGTTCAAAATAAAAAGCCCTTGTATAACACCATTATCTTAGTCTTTATTTTGTCACAATTGTATGTCAAATATATATACGTCTATCTGACATATATAATATGACATATATAATTTCATTTCTTTACAATAGAGAAACAACATAGAGATGACACACTATTTTGGTTTCTAGTAGAAGCTCCTTTTTAAATAGTGGCTTGTATTTCTTCAATACACTGTTTAAGTCAAGCTCCCACTCGAGTCCCGCCTTTGTTTGTCCGTATTGGATCACATGTATTCACAAGTCTCTCTCTCTCTTTCACTGTGTAACTTCTTTTGTCATGTCACTGTTTTTTCCTCAGTTCAATCTGTTCACTCCAAATATCCGAGCATCTGCTATTGGTCCGACAGCGCCACACAGATGGGCCCACCTGCTAACAATCCTGTATCGCCACGCCAACGGTATTACAGTTTATTGGAGACAGTGTCTGTGAAGCTTTACAAAGTTAATCCAATCAGCTCGCGGAAGGCCTGGCGCGCCCGCTACCAGCCGCTCGGCAGCTGGGTGCGGCGGTCGCAGCCAAGGAACAGTTTGCACTTCCAGACTCCAGGTTTGTCTGACCTTGGCACAGTTCCTGGACTCCTCTTTGGCCTGTCGCCTTCAAACCTGTGTTTTGCATTTCCTTTTTCCCAGTCTCATTGTGAGCCTCCATGTTTTCCCGGTCCAAATCCCGCCTGAGTTCCATTGCTGACCCTGCTGTCATGGCGGCGCTAACTTGCCTAGTAGAGTTAGCGCTAGCCCCGAATACAACTGTCTCATAAGCAGCAGAAGAGGAGTTAGGGTCGGTAAGAGTGGTCAACGATGTCGTGCCAACCGGGCTCCGCGCTTGGTTAGGGTCGCCCGCTTGGAGAGATGGGATGATAGGAACGGAGCAGGTGCGCAGCGAGGGTGGGAGAAAGATGCCAGTGCGGTCAAGGTGGGTGCACGGTACTTCGGTCCAGCCCTTGCGAATGGTGAAGTGAGAAAGTGAGGTCCTGCTGAGGAAAGGGCCAACCCGTCCGCCGGCTGAACCTTCACACCTGCAGGGAGGAGAGAGCAGAGAGAGGCGGTGTGAGAATGATACCGCCATTCATTTACATGGTGACCTTTCTGTTTGAGACGCACTATCCCTCAGAGAAATGATAAAGACCTGAAAAGCAGAAAATGGAGGAATGGAGTTACATCTGTCAATCCCCATTTTACTATCTTCTTTTACCTATTGTTAAAGAACTGTGAAGCATTTTGTCTGCACATAATGCTTAGAATACAAAAGCAAAACACTTTTTTTTTACTAATCCAATGCTTACTTAACTAAGATTCGAGAAAGAGATAAACTTCTAACGAACGTTTTTTAACCAATAACGTTCTATATAATATATGGTATGATTGTCAATTCTGGAAGTTGTTTACCAGTTCTTCTATCTACAGTATTTCCACGAGCTTAGACACTTTTCCGTTCCGAGCTGGCATATGGAAACACAATTTATCAAAATATTGCCTTTTGGGGCAGATTTCTACAGTGATACGAAGTCTACGCGATAATGAACTGGCAGCTTGGTGTCTGACAGGTAAAAGCTCCCCCAGTGTGGCAGAACGTAGCATCACAAAACACATGTCTCCCTGGAAATGGAAGCTATGAGTAGTGTGGTTTACTGAGAAAAACAAGCTGGGAATTATAAATCAGTGTGAACAAGAATCGTATTTACACCTAAGTATGAAGTTTAAGACCTGACACTAAAGGTAAAACTTACATTTTTGGGGGGCGTTCAAAGGGTGTCACCCCTTTGTACCTATATATACACCAAACTTTCTGATCTTACTTTATTTTGAATAACTCTAAGCCTGATTTCTCAAAGTTTTTACTCCCCAAAAAAAATAAAAATAAAAAAATAACAGGAAATTATAACTTTTACAAAAAAAATAAAATAAAATAAAATAAAAAAATTCTGTCAGGTCTAGTTTACTAAATAAGATACTAAAAACTACAACCTGAGTGCTGCTAAGAGGTGCAAAAAATATAATCTGGACATTCTAAACTCTTAAAAATATTCAAAATTGAACATTTTTGCATCGTTGCTGTACTTCTTCTTCTTCTAAAAATGTGCATTGTGGCCTAGACAACCCGTAATGTGGTCTCCGGAGGATAGACGATAAACGATAATACTGAACGCAAACGGCAAAGCAAAATTATCCAAAAGTAGTATTCTGAATGTACACTGTTGTTAAAATAAATAATAGAATTAAACACTTAAGTAGTTAGTTTGTGTCTATAATGAGTCATAGAAGTACATAATTCAAAGTCATAGGGCAGAAAATAACTACAATTTTCCCACTAGTGCAAAGAAGAAGTCCCCATGATAAGTATTGACCCCCAAACAACAGGTCGATATATTCATTGTTCTGACAGGCCTGTTTGTACATATGAAAACACACATGGTGAATAAACTAAAAAACTTCTTGTTACATTTATTTAGTACAGAAGTTTCATTGCTATCTCAAATTGTAAGATTTTTTCGTATTCGCCGACGGTGTCTCGCCTTCAATTTGAGTAAATGAAGGAAGTTAACATTGTTAGCAAACACTCCATTCAGACTGGGCCTCACCCGGGCAGTCGCCGTAGGAGACACTAGCGTTTTATTGTCAACCTTCTGAGACTGTTTGTAGCATAACCAGATTTCTATAATTCAATTTACCCACTCCATCTCCCTTTGGTATTAAACAAGAGGAAGATGCACGCTTGGAGGTAAACACTTGCACATCAATCATAACCTCTCTAAAAATAATTTGAGGATTAAAATGCATGCTCGTCTGACGCGACATGTTTTGACAATCTGATAATTACGATTTGCCGCAGAGATTTTTTTATACTTGATTTTTTTTTTTTTTTTTTTTAGTTCAATGTTCGCACCTCTTCTTTAACACTCCTCCATCTTTCCCTCGCTGCACCTCTCATCATGTCGGCGCTATCTTTCCCTCTGTTCCCAGAGATGAGACCCGGTCGCCATGGCAACAAGATGGATGGAGGGAGAGAGAGAAAGAAAGAGAGCGAGAGAAAAAAAGAGGAGAGGAGGAGGAGCTGCTTGTGTTATATGGGATGTAAGTGCAAGAAATGGGTCATTTTTGGCCCAGCTGATGTTGGCAAAAAGAATGATCAATAGCTAATGAACTCTAAGACAGTCTTGAGACAACAACAAAGTATAATCATAGTTTTTCAGCTTTGTGAATCTTTAGACGAAATCCTCATTAAATTCATTACGGATTGTTTGCGATTCCGTGTGAGAAAAGTGGGAATTTGTGAATGTGTGTTGTGCGGTTGAGTGATTGCTCTGGGATTATTTTTTTCCAAATCCGAAAGAAGTGCTGATCTCCACGGAGCTTTGTTTAAAAATGTAAATTATGGAAATGGGTCACTTGGAGAGTTTTTGGCACTGGATCTTATACCGTCATTGTAAAGAGGCTGAGCTGGGGAGATGTGCTAATAGTGAACAGAAGTATCTCTCTGCACTTCGTGAATGAGTTAGAAGAAAGACGTCAGGGAGAGAGAGAGCATTAATGACATAACTCATAACAAGGGCATTTCGCAAGTCAGTGACAGCTAAAGGATTGTATGCTAAAGCGTGCTGTCAAAACCAAGGCTCAAAAATCAAAGACTGACAGATTTTTTGAAAGATTCAGACAGATTGCGATAAGAGTGGCAGCTACAGCATGGGTATTTATGTGTTATTAAAGAGGACATAATATGCTAAATTAACTTTTAATGTTTTAATGCTTTTCTCAATGACCTACTCAGGATTTTATTTAGAGTGATTTGTGTATGTTTAAGTAATTCCTACTCTCCTCAAAGAACTGTTCTGAAAATTCCAGTTTTCAGCCACCTCAGATGCTCACTCGTCTGTACTTACTTTGTGCTCCCATTTTTATTTAGCTTAATTGGCCATGCACAAATGGGATTCAGCAGTGTCGACTGGCCATTTTGGCACAAATACAGGGTCTTGAAATGGGTGCGATCGGAGCTATTAAACGAACAGCATGTGGCCTGAAAGCTTCGCAACAAAAGCTGCACTAGCACTGGTTCAGATCAGAGAGAGTCCTTTAAATCAGTTGGATTTCAGGGTGGAAACTGGCAACCCAATTGAGACCAAACATGTCTACATTTAAAACCTAATTCTTACATAACGTTTCTGTGAGACTTAAAATGGACCTATTCTGCAAAATCGACTTTTCAGAGCTTTTAACCATGCTATAGTTGTTTCCCTTCTGCATTTGTTCACCTGAAGTTGAATGTGTTTAAGTTGCCATATTGCCGATCAAACCCTGTTTTCACCACCACCGACATACGCCCACTGCTCTCTACTTGCTAAGTTCTCAGATTTTATTATCTTAATCGGCGTAGTCATTTTGGAACAAATTAAAAAATAAAAAATCTGAGGGACGCTGGGATGGGTAGCTAGTCATCCTCTTTTTGACATCTGATCCCATTGGGCGCTGCAGTTTTCTATTTCTTTTAGTAAGTCATTTCAGATGAATATTGCGATTTAAACTGTCCAAATTATAACATAATGATCCACGGGCATCATAGATTATAACTACAGCAACACAAGCACGTTAGGTCTTCTTCGAATGCAGGAAAACGCAGAATTGAAACATGCACAAATCACGTAAAGTACAACTCTGACCTCTGAAGCAAACATCTCTGAACACGGTTTGCAGCTCGCACATGTCTGTTTTGCTTCGTGTCTCCTTTCATATGACTGCTAAATGCCATCTTGAGTTTTCATAATTTGCCTTAACATACTTGGTAGCAAACATCGTCGTTAATTTGTTTGCACTGAGAAAATTACACCAATCATCTTGTCTAATGATTGACACAATATAAATACATTCTCATCATTTATAATGTAGGTGCCTGCTGTTTCGGCACATGGCGTGACTCCTGCGTGCTGCTTCTGGAAGGCAAAAGTCTAGAAGAAACTTTGTAATTATCGAACTTAATTTACATTCGTAGACAAACCCCCCTCACCCCACCTACCTCCCCCACCCACGCCTCCCTTAATCGTAGCTCTTAAATGCATGTATTTTTATCTATCAGTTCTCTTCTTCGGGAGTCGCTCCATCCAAAATTGACAAAGTCCGTCTGGTTGTGTTGAGGTTCTAACATTACTATTTCAGTCACAGCCTCTACTTTCTCAACTAGTGCCAATGCTCGGCTCGATCAGCTCGTTCTTAGTTATTCCATCCCCCAGATAGCTAACTAGTGAGCGGTGGTTGTGCCAAAAGAGTAAGTCTGTGCACACTGCTTTTTAATATAGTCCTGAATGAGTGCCAGCAGCTCTCCCCTTCCCCCGTGATAGCCATGGAAATAGGGCGGCCCGCTGTCCTTACTCGACACCAGAACAAGCAGCAGACGCGGGCTAGAATGCAAAAGATGTCGGGAAGGGGGGAGAAAAAAAGCTTGAAATTAATCCAGCGGAATTCACTCTCGCTCTCTCCCAAGTCCAAGTCAGCAAGTTACCTGACATGACACTGGCCCTCTTCTTGCATTCGAGGGGATTTTTTTTTTTTTTTGGATATTGTATAGGATAAATGCGTTGTAAGCAAGCCTCTTTGTATTCGCTCGTGTCCCTGTTTTTGTGAGGATATACGGTGTGTAAATAGCAAATAAGGAATAGAATAAGTCAGTGCCACTCGAAATTATCACACCAAGTACCACCAAAGAAAGGATTTGGCTTTCCGAGTACGATCTAAATCAAATATATAACAAGACAACAAGTATTCAAGGTCTAATCTAGGACTAAACCGTGTCTAAAAGGGGGCTACATCATTTCCGCTGCAAATATTATCCAAAAATGTAGCTAAAATTCACTTGAAATCAGACAAGCTTTCCAAGTATCACCTGATGGAGCAGAAGATACATGCACCGCAGTTTAACAAACACTAGCATAAGTTATATTTGAGTATCTACAGTACTGCTGCAAATGGGAATCTCAAACATTTATGCTGCATGTACATTATTGTAAGAATACGCCAACTCCTGCCACCAGGGGGCTGTAAAGAGGGAAAAAAATGGCTAGTTTAGTAGACCGCCATTATAGTTTGTATGCATATCGCTAAGACTTGACAGCTGTTTTATGCTATCTTTATGCTTTCCCCACCACCACCAAACACAGTCACACAAACAAAAGTACTTGCCCATAGGAATACAATAATGAGTGTAGTTTAAGATTTGATCACCAAACTTATAGTTGTATCAAAACTCAGCTCTACTTCCTAAAACTTTTCTTTACAGACTGCCACTATGCAACTATAATAATTATTTCCCCCAGGTGTTATCCCACCCTAACCCACCTGAAGCTATAATTAGAACGTTATACGCTTTCTGTGATATGCACTCCCCATATGCAACCCCCCCCCCCCCCCCTGGACCGCTACAACTACCCCCTTCTCATAAGTGCCCTTTTTAAAATACAATACAAGCAGAAAAAAAAAAAAAAAGTCCACATAAAACATTAAAAACATTAATACCAGATTATTAAATTACAATTGTGTCACCAAAATATCCAGTTTTGCTTTTCCTTGAAGCGTATTCCATTTTTGTGAAGAAAAACAGCAAAAAAAAGCACAATTTCCCGTCTCAGTTTTGGTGCAGCTATTCTTAGCCTTATACAGTCATGTGATCTGGTATTAAATGTTCTGGTGTGAATGATTAATAAGCAGGTGAAGTATTCTGGCAGTTTTTGAAGTCGTCCCTTATAGATACATTTCATACAGTGCTGTTCTCTTCTAACAGACAGTGATGGCCACTTTTTCATAGAGAGGACAGGGATGGGTTTCAAATCCATCACCTGTAATAAAACGAAGGGCAGAGTAAAATAGTGGATCTAATGGTTTGAAAGCAGAAGCGGAAGTCGGCCTGTAATCCACAACCCCATAATCCAGTATGAAAAGAAAGGCTGCTTGCAGTATTTCTTTTCTGCAGTTTATTGGGATACAATATTTGTTTCTGTAATAACATTTTCATTTTGATTTAAAACTGTTGCATAGTTCCAAGATATGTTTTTAAAAAAGTTTTCGTCAAGCCAAAATCCAAGATATTTATACGTGTTGACCATTTTTTTTTTTCATCATATACTTTATATAACACATATCCTTTATTGCATTCAGTGACAATGCAAGATTTATTAGAGAAATTTGGATTTCATTAAAATCAGTAGTTTTAAAAGCGTTAACAGCTTCATCTGCAAATAAATGTATGTGGCTTTCTCTTAAATTGTAACCAATGGAATGAATTAAAATAGTAAAAAGTATGGAACTTAAGGAAACTTTATCAAACCATGCCACAAATTGAAAGTGAAAGAATCTCCAATGCATCTGAATTCAACCCACCACAATCCTCCCCTCTCTCTGCTAGTCACCCGACATAACTCCAGTCCTCCCTCTCAGACCGAATTTAATTATTGCTTTTATATGCCCAACCATGAAGATTTCAATAAACCAATTAAGCTCCCAAATCAAACCCATTGTGGATGACAGGGAGCATTGCCACTGCGTCATCTGCTAATTAGCTTGGGTGCTGTTGTCGAATTTGTAACCCACGATAACGCCAATGATTCAAGCACTATTTCAATCAGAGACCAGCAGCGAGTGAGAATGGTTAGATTATGCACACGCACGCTTGGATTTTTGGACTTCCCCTAACCCTCTGATACTATTTGAGATCAAGAGTATCCGGCAAATGAATAGTGACAGTCCAGGGAGAGAGAGAGGCCAAGGCAGATTCCATTTATAAACGGCGGGATCAGATTTCACAAAACACTTCTCCGATTTGAACTCAGAACTCATAAAGCAGTTCCTCTCCCAAAATGGAGCCGAGTGCCACTCTGGCTTAACCTCAGTTAGTCCAAGGTTATAGACCATAGAACTGTCTGTGAGGGAGCAATGGGGGTTGTTTTTCACTAATGTACCCTCAAAATATGCACTAAATATAGTTTCAAATAGTTTTATTTGTTGAGACGTTTAAGCATTTTCAGCCATTTATTGCTTTGTTTGTAGTGCATGTATTTTTATGTAAACAGTGTTTTAAAAAAATGTATAGAAACAAACCATAATCATATCAGGAATAATCAAGTTGGATTTGGTAAATGGTAATTGTACACAACGCAAGAGCCTCAAATAAAAATACTATTAAAGCCACAATCTGCTACTACATTGGTTGTATTCTCACATATCACCACTAGATGCTATCTACATTACTGCTGTGTGATAGTATGACAGCTTCGGCCTGACAGAAGAAGAGCCTGAATGAAGTGCCTGAAAGTCCACCCTAGCCCCTAATCCAGAGGTGCCCAATTTTTTTTTTTTTTTCATTTTTTTTATGAGGCCCAATCCTCACAACATATTCGAAGCAGAGGGCCACAGACCGGTGATTTGCTGTGTATTAATAAGGCTTGAAACACATTCATTTTAGGTCTGTATCACACTGCAACGTGATGTTTGAGGATTTAGTGGTAGAACCTGTTTAATTTGCTGTTAAAAGTACTTCTTATGATCAGTTGGGCCCATTCAGCAGTAGGCCTGAGGGCCAATAAAAACTGGTCTGAGGGCTGCATTTGGCCTCCGGGCCTCATTCACCTTGCCCTCATTCACTACATAGTCCTGCACTCTTTAGCAGACTATATAGTGCAATCTCTGGCATTTGGGTGAAAAAAAACTTGATTTCTATCATAAATAATAATCAAATTGGACTGGCAAGCAAGTATTTATGAACTAATAATATAAGTTTTAATAATATAAGTTTTTGTCAAGCTGGATCTCACGTAAACAAACTGGATTTTTTATTTTTTTTATTTACTTTTTTCCCCTTAGATGTGGAAATTATCGCTCTGCTAACATCATAAGATAAGGTAAGCGGCTAAGGCTAGCAACTTCATACAGCAATTGTTTACTTAAGGGTGTTTTATTCATAATCAGTGATCAATGGTGCGATAAATCAGTGCTTTTATCTGCTTTGTCGGTCTAGTGAGCACTGAGGCCCACTACTTTTCAAGGTGCATTGCGGGAAAGTTTGAGTACACTACTTTTTCCCCAACTGGACATTCGGACACCGCTAAAACTGACATGGCCCCTGAATAGTGTCCTAACTAGGGAATAGTGTGGACATTCGGCCAGAGGGAGTAGTAGGGAACAGGTTTCACATCTGTCATCTACTGGTGAAAAAAAATCTAATTAACTTTCAGATGGTAGCTTTAAGACTTATCATTTTTGTATTTTGTAAGTTATAACTGCATTTCATTACTCTCTGGAGCTCCATGCCTTTTGAATAGATAAATGAATGTTTCTAATTATCGGCGTTTAAAATAAATGTCAAGACTATTCACTTTAGTCACTAATTGTGATGGTGGAAACTGGGATTTTCAGAGCAATGGCAAATAAAGATTATTTAAACATGCACAGATAACTCTAAACCTCCCAGTGGATAAATGAAAAAGGGAAAACAATTATACCATGGATTTCACAGTTTTGTGAAGGTGTCATAATCGTGACATCTCCAATAGACAATAAATAACATCATATTTTTCAGAACACCATCGTTACTTAAGTAAAAGTACAGATACCGGAGCAAAAAATACTCAAATAAAAGTAAAAGCATCCCATGAAAATCTGCTTAAGTAAAAGTATTAAAGTACCTGTTTAAAAATGCACTTAAACAGTAAAAATTAAAAGTATTTCACGCAGATTTTGAGATCTTATAAAGCTTCAAATTTAGTGATTTTATATTTTTGTGTTTGCCTTTTCAGCACGTCTCAAACAATAATCAAAAATACTTTTCAGTCCTATTCAAAAATGTAGTGGAGTAGAAAGTAGAAAGTAGTCAAGTCAAAAGTAGTCAAGCAAAAGTAAAAAGTATTCATTTTAAAATCTACTTATGTTTTGTACAGATAACACAAACTTTCCTCAAGCACAGTACTTTTACTTTGTTACATCCCACACCGTAGTGACACTGTGATCCCATTCACCGCTGTGTCCCAAAACCTATAATAACGTGCAGTAAAAGAGCTGACAGGACCCCTCACCTCCTCACAGACTCCATATCAGCGGTGTTGTCCTCTTGGAGATGCCGGTAGCTGTTCCCTGTCACCCGAGCACCCTCCATCAGCCCGCTCGATAGTTTGTGCCGCCCTCTCTGTACAGGTGGGGTGCTGAAGTCACTACTCTGTCTGCGCTGTTGGGCTGGACTCAGAGACAAAGAGCTGCTCCTATAAATGACAAAAAGCAAAAAAAAAAAAAAAAGACATGGCATCAGGGGAAGAGCGTATCCACTGTTTCATCAACTCACCTTTATCTCATTGACCTTTCATTACCGATTCTAATCAATGTTTAATTTGCTTCCTGTAGTGGTAAGTAACCTTGTAGCGCTTTGCAAACAACAGTAATGGGAAATGTAACAGGCAAGCATTTGTTTTTTTTACCATCGGGAATCGTCTGAGCTAAGTCTTGTGTGACACGATGTACGAAATACGTTATCGACCAGTGTCAAGGCATTGAAAGTATGGACTTGAACCGGGTATCTTATGGTAAGCGGTACTTGCTCTTCTTACTAAGCTTCAGTTCAAAACATTACTTACAAAACCAAATTTTTTTTCCTCAAAGTTTTAGTTGATAAAGTAATTTGTACAGGGGGATCTTAATACTGTATCTTCGGCAAAATCTTATGTAACTTGTAACCAGTTTCTTGTTTCCATGGAGATGTTATTTCCTTTTCTGGAATGTTTCACAGTATGGGATTAAATGATCTGGTATTTACCAATTACATGGGTTTTACTGCTAAAAGAAACCTCCACATGTCTGAGCTGTGGTGTCTTCTTATGTCTCCATGGAGATAGACAAGTTTCATGAGGCAAAGCTGCAACCTCCATGGGGACAAGCAGGTGGGAGACTTTCAGCCAGAAAAGTTACACGGTGCATCTTTAAACACTTAAAATAACAGCTGAATAACAGGCTTTACTCGTGAAATTTTGGGTTTGACAATGTATTCCGAGAAAAAGTCCTCACCGTTTTTTCCATCAGTTGCTTGTGATCAAATTATGCTGGTACTTGTTAAACCTGATGATATAACTTTATCTACAACTTCAGTAATCAAAGAAAAATACCCCCAAATCAAGATCGAACCCTGTCATTTCAAAGCGCTTTCACATTGGTGGGCTATTGTGGCTAAACGGCGCAGAGGGCGGGGTCATATTAATATTCCATTCCAGTCCTCTGCTTCACCGTTACACAAGGGACCTATTTTACACGGCCTTGTGAAAATAAGCATTTTATGGACGCCCTGCTGCCGTTAATGATCAGACGCCTGCCTCCTGCCACTGCGCACTGTTTTAAAATTGCTCTGTGGACAGTAGGTGTCTGCTTCAAAGCACAGCCCTGCATGAACACTACCAATAAGCCCGCTCTTCAAACGCAGATCAGGTACGCCGCAGCTAATGTGCCACAAAAGTATCTCAAAGCAGATTTAGGAGAAGTAAGAGCAGTTTTCATCTGGTATTTTGGTATCACGGGCTTTGGTAATTAGCAGTTTCGGTAGCATATGGGAGCAATAGGTCACCTGATTGAACGTTAAACAGTGAATACCGAAAAATGCTATACAATGCATTATCGTACTGTGTTATTAGCCATAGGTGAAAGTTAAGTTAACGGATGTGGAAGCTTTTGTGTTTTGCTGCATAATTATTGCACTCAGTTGGACAGGTAAATTATATAAAGTGTGCTCCGTGGGAATGCTTTTTAAGACTGTGTAAATTTTTCCACTTAATACTACCCAGGTCACCCAAGGTACCACCCTGCGAAGAGCTGAGACAATTTCATCTCAGAATCAATAACAAGAAGTTCAATTTTACAGTACATTACCCAACTATAACCAATATGAGGGAATTGCTATTAAAAGTGGTTGTTAAGGATGCAAGTTTACAACACTGAGGAGTGTTAAAGGTCTTATATTGCATAAAATTGACTCGTGTGAGCTTTTAGCCATGTTAAAATGCTGTTACCTCCTCAAAAATGTACTTGGAGTTGTGTCCAAATGACTCTAGTGAAGGTGTAGGAGTTTAAAAATACAGTGGGGCACTTCCTTCCTATCACCACATGACATCACAAGGTGGAACAGAGTGTTTTCTGTTTAATAGAAGCCTAAATATGCAGTTTTTCTGTGTTAAATGTGTGTGAATGAAACAAAACACAAGTCAGGATATGTTTTTGATGAGGAAAGAACATTATAATAGAGATCAGAGGGCCCTTTAAGCATGCAAGTTTACAACAATGAGGTATTTTAAGGGTCCTATATTGCATAAAATTTACTCGTATGAGCTTTTAGCCATGTTTGAATGTGGTTACCTCCTCAAAAACATGCTCTGAGTTGTGTTTTATTTCATTCACACATGTTTGAGTAATCTTTTATTATTAGTCTGTCTATATCGCCAAAGCTCAAAATGCTCCGTTCCACCTTGTGATGTCATGAAACGATAGACTTCAAGTTAACAGCTACTTTTTACCTTTTGTTCTGTAGAAACTTCACAAACTTCACCTGCATGTTACGCCTCATTTGTAAAGTAAGTTATCTTTACCGTAGCGAAACAGGACCATCCCAGTTCCTCGTATTCACCTTATTCCAGAAGTTGCCCTGGGCGCCGCCATCGCCATTTGCGTTATATAATTTTGTACGGGGCAAATAAGTTCTCTTCAGACTATAGAGCCGTTTTCAAGCTTCCCAGGGAATCGGTGAGGTGCTGACTTGTTGGCACACATGATCATAGAACATTTTTACTACTTTATATCGTCCAGGTCTGATCCATAGCAAAAGACGAAGTTTAAATCTATCAACTGGACAAATCGTTGTAAGAGTGATTCTCTGCTAATTTCTTGGCAATATTTTCCAGCTCTCTTGCCAGTTTGAAGGTGGTAGGCCGTAGTTCTTGAGAAGACGTCTGTGTAATCCCTCAGTCATCCAGGTCAGACTCACTCTTACCAGTTGACAGATTTAAACTTCGTCTTTTACTACTTTATATCATATTTTTGAGGCAAAACTTTTAACGAAAAGAATGGGATTCCCTCAAAAAAAGCGCAGTTTGGGGCATTTAGAGGCAAAAGCGGGCGGGGGATCAAATATCTGCTATGGAAAAAGCCACATGGAATGCTCCAAATAGTTTATGAAGCTTTATTATTTATGACTCATTGCCTAATTTGAAATCATGACATCAATGAAACATGTCCTAATGCTTCCTAATTCACAGTTAGCAGACAGAACGGAGATTTTGCAGTGGAATAATGTGTGTGGCAGTAGAACAATAAGCATGGCTAATGTGGACGGAAGCATTTGGCAGTGTTAGCATGTGCTCTGTCTGATGTGAATTTAAATACAGCCGAAGTGCGCCCTGTTCGCTGCTCCTGGAACTGGAAACAAATCAAAAGGTTTCATTGGCACATTTATTATTATGAGTATTATTGTTAAGGTAACAGTAAATAGTAGCAGGTTAGGCTAGGGGTGGGCGGTAGTGGGTTTTGCCAACTTCTTTTATTTATTTTTTTCTTTCTTTTAAAAAAAAATCTATTTTAATCTACACTTGCCCGGCGAGCTGCTTCCTCTGGGTAAAATGGAAGCAGAGATTACGTCTATGGCCACGTCAATATTCAATAAAGAATAAGAAGAAAATAAATAAAACAACTGGAACACTGCACTCTACCAGGTCTGCCTTTATTTTTTCTTTAATCGCTATCATTTTTATCTTCATAGCTCCCTTTTTGTTCATCTTTTCACTTGAGCTCACCCCTCTTGTCCTGTCCTGTATTTCAATGACTATGTTGTGATCGTTATTAGTATGTCTTGGACCCACAGACAGTATAAAGAAGTAGACTGAGTGAATGTGACATCACCCGGGACGTCACAGGGTCATGTAGAGCGGGACAAAAAGAACATTTTAAGACCAAAATGACGAGCCTGACAGCAGCTTTTACAGAGAGAAGGTGACGGTTTTCTAATGTAAAGTGAATTGGAGCCAGAGTCGATGGAGCCGGAAGCGCAGCTCGTGATCACTTCCTGTTTGGAACGTGACGGCTACTACCACTTATATATAGAGTCAACGCTTGGACCTTTTTTTTTGGCCAGGCAGTGTATTTAAAAATGCTTAACTTCTATGTCTGCCTGGCTTTAAACACATAAAAAAAAAAAAAAAAAAAAGAGCTAAAAATACGTTTCTTTCCAACCATAACGGAAGTGAATATCCTGTTACTTCGAATGTACTACATATTACCAGTTAATTTCCTCAAGAAGATACAGTATATAACCAATGTCATCATGTCATCCTTCTAATATCAAAACAAATGAATAGGCCATCTTTCCTTGTAAAATGCCAAGCTAGTCAGCGTTAGCATATTGATTTGCCCTCACAACACCAATTTCCTCATAATTCAGTCTCGGGGAGATTGATCTGACTGTACAATGCAAATGAAAACAATGATTGACTATGGGCTTTCAGATCATTGCGTATTATATGGAAGCGGCCTTTTCGTTCGAAATCAACATCACGGCCCGTGCTAGCATGCTAATGGTGAAATGATAAATTGCTAAACAAGCCGGCGATGATACCTAGCTAACCTTCGGTGGTAATATTGACGGACGGTATTGACATGCGTTTTACGGGACAGTTCTCGTCTCAGAGAATTGTGGGTTTTGCGGGTCAATGGCTATAGCTTGTTCGTGTCATCCATCACAATCTAGTCGCCCACTTCCTGTTAACCCGCTCCCACCCGCGTGAGACGTTTGATTGACAACGGGTGACACTAACCACGGGGAAATGCCAGATCTGGCTGATGTGAGGCAAGTAGGCGGTAACACTGGAGTGCATAAGATTGAGGAACTAGGCTCGGAGATGGTGGATAAGTCTTGATACCAAAATAGGTTGGGGTTACACGCCATCACTCTAAACTGCCCACAGTTTTAAATTGAGGTGGAGGCCATATGAAAATTGTATTGAAGAATTTTCACACTCAAAATGAATCTATGAATATATGCTTTGTGGGTTTATGGTTAAAGGTCCTGTATTACACAAAATTGACTCATGTATTTCATTCACACATGTTTGAGTAACCCTTTCATATTAGTACGTCTACATCTCCAAAGCTCAAAATGCTCTGTTCCACCTTGTGATGTCATGAAGTGGTAGTTTTCAAGTTAAGCTTTTACCCTTAGTTCAGTAGAGATGGGCAGTTCCAGGGGTGAAATGATCTAAATGATTCTAGTGAAGGTGTATGAACAGAAACACTTCCTGTATTACCACGTGACATCACAAGGGGAAACAGAGTGTTTTCAGTTTGAGAAAAGAACACAAAATATAGGAATTTGCAGGGTTTGTGTGTTAAATGTGTGTGAATGAAACAAAGCACATCTCCAGGTATGTTTTTGATGAGGAAACAACATTATAACATAGATAAGAGAACAGCATAATATGGGCCCTTTAATGTCTGTGTGACTGCTGTACCTACTCACATGAAACACGAACTGTCTGAAAGTGTGCCTTCTCTGTTAACAAAATTAACTAGCGTGAAATATGTTGACTTATTATGGAATTTAAAAAGCGGTGGCATGATTTAATAACTAAGACGTGACTGATTTTAAATGAGAAGACTGAAAGCCACGAGACTGTACTGGGCCTAAACCCTAATAAAACATGATAAGGTTCATTTGTGAATGTTCAGTTGTTTTTCCTTTAAAAAAATTATGAAAAGTCATGAATCATTCGTAGTGTCCTGGGATCCAGAATACATACTTCAATACTTTATGAAGATGTGAGTCTGGTCAGCGGTGAAGCTCCCTGTTTTCAAAGGGCTGTGAGTGACAGGTGGATTAGCCAATTGGAGACACTCAAAAGATAGAACAGCACTAAACTCTGTTAATCTGTGGTGAGACACATTTTGGAAATCACAGGTGACCAATGAGCTCTTTCCTTTCACATGTGTCACTGAAAAAAAAACAGATCTGATTGCACGATCACATTTGCCCGGGCTGGCGACGCAACAGAGGTGCACGGGGACCAGACTGATATCAATCTGTATAAAAAATGCACAGCGATATCATTCTGGAGCTACAAGTAAAGTAGTTTGGGGTCTTGTCACACAGGTACATAACACTGCAAATTTCCATTGTATAGTTATAATGCAGGGGCATCCAAACTATGGCTCGGGGGCCAAATGCGGCCCGCAGACCAATTTTTATTGGCCCTCAGGCCTTAAGTTGAACTGGCTCAGTTAATCATAATCAGTACTTTTTACGGCAGATTTGAGTAATTCTACCAATATAACCTAAATAACATCACATTGCATTGTTACACAGACCTAATATTAATATTTCAAGCCTTATTTAAAGTATGAAGTCAAAACTATGTTAAATGCACCCGTCTGAATTATCCACTGTATTGTCCACTGGTTCTTCGTGTCGAATATTTTTCAAGATTTGGCCCCCGGTGAAAAGAGTTTGGGCACCTGTGTTAATAATGGAACTTCCTTTCCTCCGAACACATGTTATGACTGATCAGCTGTTAGTATTTCATCACTTGCTAGTTAGTACCACTGGTTTTTTTTTCCCCCCATGCATACAATGCTCTTTTATGAGTTTAGTGAATCACTCTTTCTGTTTTGATTCCATCTCTCATTCTGAATTGGGCAGGTGGCTCAGATGCACTCAGAGACTCAATCCAAAGTAAAACGTCTTTTCATCTGTATATTGCATTACAGAGTGCAGCCAAAGCACACCAGGACAAACCAATTGAATTAAGGCCGGGAGAAGCCAGCACTCACAGCAAATCAAAGCCTTCTGTAAACAGGAGATATTATAGACGGCCAGTCAGAGCTATTTGTTTTCACCCACCGTTTGTCATCACTCTGGAGCCAAATGCTGGTCAAATCAAACAGTTACATCTCCTTTTGTCACAATATGTGTTTGCGCAACCGTATACGAATTTACAGAAGCCAGACGATTATCCAAAACCAGACGCAGTGATATACTTCTGTATCTGGCAAGCGACTCTGCAGAGGTGTGGTGCACTCAGGTAATGAAATTGTGTCTGAAGCCAAAACTATAATTTTAATCAAATGACTTTTTCTGAACAATTTTCTCGCTTCACAAGTGTCAAATAGAGTTTATATGCGCAGGAATGAACTCGGTTAAACCTGTATTTGCGGGGAGACAAGGACGAGGCGTAGCGCAGGGGAATTAGCGGTTCAGACACGTGGACACACCTCACAGATAAGACGTGGGCAAGGTCACTTTAGTGGTCAAGCGATTCATGGGTGAAGATGAAAGCTTTCCAACACTTCTTTCGGACACAGGGAAAACTAATTATGAGGAATTTGGCGCTTTTCAAAAGAAACCAGATATTTACTTTTTAGGTGGATCAAAAACATTCTGCGGACTCAAGATTTTGCTTATACTGTATCACTGGGAGAAACTGCCACACTGATTTCGTGGACGCGTCTGGCTCCTGCAGAATATAGATTGGATTTCTACCCAGTTGTGTGTATATATAGCCTACATAATACTGTTCTATACTAGATTATTAAATGTAAGAAAGGTGCATCCTGCCACAGAGACCTCACCTAGATCATGTTTTAAATGTCACAACCCAACACAATATTTCAAGAAAAGGTAAGGTAACACTTAATAATAACTACGCTCTTACTCTTAATAAAGCTTAAACAGAGACTTAGTTCATATTAAAGAAATCATTTATTAAGAATTGTTCAGGCTTTGTATGTATTTAATGTCGTACCCCTAACCCATAACCCTTTAATCTACTAGTTAGATTAAGGAACATAAGGAACATGTTCAGATCAAACATAGCTTTTACTGATAACACTAGTAATTCCGACATGTTAGTGCCATATGAGCCATCTTGTACGCTGAGGACCTCAGGGACCGGCCTCCTGCTGGTGCCCAGAGTCACGACTAAACATGAGGAATCAGCGTTTCAGTTTTATGCAGCTAAAACCTGGAACAATCTTCCTGAAGATGTGAAACAGGCCTCAACTTTGACAATGTTTAAATCCAGGCTCAAAACACCTCTGTTTAGCTGTTTACACTGGACATTGCATCCTATTTATTTATATAGTTTGGTGTTTTAGTTTCCATGGCGATTATCCAATTAGAAAACACAACGAGCCTCACGTGTTTCTCATTTTGATTGCTAGTTTCACTACTGAAATCTAGCAGGTTTAAACTTAAAAGGACTCTCTCTGATCTAAATACTCACTGCCTAAACCCCAGCACCTGCAGACAGTTATAAATACCATCATATAATTTGCATAAATCACAAAAAACAGTACACAGCAAATTTAAAAGTGTTAAAATTTGGTGGAGTCTTATAGGTCAGAAAGTGTCACTTTAACACTTTCCTGACTGGTCCCATATAGACAGTGAAAAAGAGTTCATTTAAACCCCCGGGAGTTGATTTGACTATGTTGCAGGCCACATACAGTTCCTTTAAGGCTAATTAAGATAGTAGTAGTAGTAGTTATTATTAAGTGTTACCGAAAAGCTCATGACGTATGTTAAGAAAGCACAAGTTCTTCCTTTCCATACCAGTGCACTGCTATAATAACTGTTACTGTCTTACCTGAAGCGTTTGCCTTTGGACAGGGCTCTGATGAGGATAGCTGGAGATGTCCCTGCATCACTGGGCTTCACGCTCGCTCCATGCACACTGGGCTGAAACAAAGATTTAAAGTCTTATTAGATGGCTCTATAGGGGAGCTGTTTCTGGGCTAAGTTAATTCAGGTCTTTCAGTATAGATGAAATTCACAGCAAAAGAAGAAGATGTGAGCAGTTATGTAAATTGTCAGGACTGTGATAGGACGGGACAACTGCAGGGGTCCGCACGTGTACAGGTTCTTGTCTGAATGGGTCTAAAGTTAGTCGTTGGTTGCTATGATACGCAAGTTCGTAATTCCAAATACGCAACTCAGCTCCAATTTCGCCCCTACAACTACTAGTCTCGATGAGCTTTATTTGACTGGAGC
This sequence comes from Periophthalmus modestus, assembly GCA_019594935.1. NCBI lineage: Eukaryota > Metazoa > Chordata > Actinopteri > Gobiiformes > Gobiidae > Periophthalmus > Periophthalmus modestus. Next base: position 10,254,451 of record JAIEZT010000304.1, on the reverse strand, counting down.
CAGCTCTTCATACAGTCTATGGTTGAGATTTTATATGACGCTGCTGAATTATGAATGAGGTAAGCGTGCTAAAGGTGCACTGTGTAACTTTTCTAGTGGACCCGCCACCTATCTCCATTAAAATGTTATTGCTTTTTATGCAATTCTACACAGTACAACATTAAAGATATCTATCTCCATGGAGACAAGTCATGTTATTCGAACAGAGAGAGAGTCGATATCATCTTAGAAGAACAGGTATATTCAAAAAAGTAAGACTAGAACCAGTAAAAAAACGTTAATGTATTTCTGTTCGAGGTGTTAGTGTGTGGGACGACCTTGGTGATAAATTAAAAAGCTCCTACACAACAAAATCATTTTTTTTTAAAAAAAGTATAAAACATTACTGAAAATTACAGGACTCAGGAGTGATTCGTGTGAACTGCCGTGGTTTGTAGTATTTCTTTTGTACATATTCAGTCATATGTCGTAGGACTCATATGCTGCTTTTCTTTTATTAAATAGGGTTAGGCATTATAAGTCATTTTTACTTCAGCCTAAACCCTTTCGGTCATGATAGAAATGTTATGTACAACCTTATACAAGTTTTGAATGTAATGACTGAATAAAATGCTACTTACTATGTGCTACTTCAATGCATTTTTTGCCAAACAAATTGAAATCTAATCAAATACATGATAGACAGTAGCTCTTTTGATAGTGTTTGTCCCCTGATCCGAAAGTTGACGGTTTGATTCCCGCTCTTGACATAAAAATCATTGTTAGAGAAGCCAGATCCACTGACTCACTGCTGTTACACTATCTTGTCTGCATAATGTGTGTGTGGATGGATGGTTCCTTAATGTAAAGCCCTTTGAGTGCCTAGAAGGTAGAAAAGTGCTATTTACCATTTAGATAGAGAGGTGAATGCTATAATATGTATGTATTTCAAGTGATTTATTTTCAAACCGGGCTATACAAACTGAGAACAGAAAAACAAGTGTATCCATGGTGCAAATCTATGTAGTACTGCGAAAATGACAATACTTAATCTATTTAGGTCAACTAAATGGATTATAGAGAGCATTTTCACTATTAGTTTGGTACTGAGTTCAGCCCAGTTTAGTCCTAATGTAGATTTGGTTTTATAATCCTGGTCTAGTCCTAGTTTAGTCCGAGTTCAGCCCCTCTTTTAGTGCGGAATGTGTGTATGTGGATGCTTTGCTAAAACTTGACTCAAACTTAAAAGCACTATTTTGATCAAAACTAAAAATAACAAGACTGAGACAAGTTTTAAACGCTAATTAACTGTATCCTGGTTAAATAAGGATATCAGGTTGAATACGTCGTAATGAAATGCAGGGTCCAGTGGGTTCTTAATGCAGTAGGAGTATACAGCAGTATCTAAAAAACCACAGGGGTCCTTTCTCAGGTCTCTTCTCATTGCTAGTGCCTTAATTACACTTTACATTTTAAACTGCAGATTACGAGGAGGCGCTTTGGCCCTCGCTGCTCTCCTGCCGCGCTCACAGAATTAATCCCACATGAGATTACATTAAGCAGCCCCCCCACCCCTTTCACTTCTCCCCTTTTGTTCTTATCAGAATCAACTGCATTATCTTTGAAAGCTTTGACTATGGCGGACCCTCGAGTCATGCCGTTATTCTGTTTCATTTTCAATCTCGTTTTCTGAAATTTCACGCAAAACTCCCACTTTACATTAGCCTGAATTATACAGGCTAGTGTGGTAAAATTGTAGTGTAGTAGTGTTTAACCAGCTGCTGGAACATGATGGGTGCTTGTAAGTTACTTTATTAGAATCACATATGAAAGAACACATTTTGAGGCTGTTTTGTTTCAGGGGGATTATGACGTCACCCATAGTGTTCGGTTTCAACCAAATGAAGCTGGGGCGAATTTGGAGCCAAGATCCATATTTAGATTTCCGACCATGAGTATTATAGCAACCAAAGAGCCAACCCAGAAAAAGGCAATGCCCCGTCCCCACTGGCACTGGTTTAGCAGGAGGGAACACTGTCAATCAAACCTGTCGCAACACTAGTGGAAGCAACCTCAGCGAAAGAAGGCACATCATTGGTCTGTTAGTAATGTTCATATCTTGAGTTACGGACAAAAAAGTCAAATAAAAACACTAGGAGCTGTTGTTGCCGTGAACGTTATGACAGCAAAGAGCCATGTAGCTGTTCGCCCTTACTATGGATAGCTGCAGAAAGGGCCGGCCCAGCCTATAAGCAGACTAAGCAGCTGCTTTGGGCCACAAGGCCACCAGAGGGCCCCCGAGACCCCTTACGTTTGTGCTGAAAATAATATAATGTGTAAGGTTATACCAGAAACAGTCGGGTGTTAACAGCGGCCTAAATATCCCTCTATGAAGATTACTTTTTTTTTTTTGTATATAGTAGCAACATATCTGCTGCACATACTGCGTAGGGCCCCCTGAAAGCTAAAACCGGCTCTGGCTGCAGATCACGCTAGCGAGCTGCAGATATTTTTTCATTTGGACCAAATTGACTATGTGACATTGCTGAATCCTATGCATATCATCAATTAAGATAATATAAATGGAGAACGAAGTAAGTACGGAGCAATGGGCGTATGCTGGTGGCTCAAACATGCAAGAATCACTCCAAATACAACTTCAAGAGGGTAAATGAGAACGAACTACAACTACGACATGGTTAAAGGCTCTGAAAAGTCCATTCTGCATAATAGGTCTGCTTTAATAAATGCAAGATAGATATGTTTAATGCCATACTGTGGAGCGTTTCAGGCCTATAGCGATCACATCTCAGGAGATGGACCCCCCACCACTTTAACTACACATTTGGAGTACTTCTTCCACCACTCCCCCATATGCAAATAAGTGACACGTTTATTGAATGTATTATCTGAACAGCTGTAGGAGCTAATTATCTTTGACGATGTTACCCGGCCCCGTAGTCACGCCATTATCCCTCCTTTTCCCCGTACTCGCTTCCTTAAATTTCACACTGCTCCACGTGACTTTACATTGGGGTTTTCTCTGATGATAAGCCTATTTTTCCTGCCTCCCTCCTCTCTTTCCCCTTCTCTCCCAGAGGGGGCTGTTACCGCTCTTCACTAGTAGTGCAAGAAAAAGCTCGAGCATTTTGGCCACCCGCTCCTATACCCCAAGGTGCACCATTCCTCACTTTCTGGAACACTGGCTGCAGCAAACTTTCCCCGCACTATGTTACCCTTGTCAGAATAAATATATCCAAACAGACAATACCAAGCTGCAAATTCTGAGTCGCACCCAACTGTGACATCTGTAATCTAATCTGCTCTGTCCTGGTGTAGTCCTCATTTAATCTGTTTATCTATAATTCTTGTATGCACCTGTAGTTGAAATGCATATGTCTAGACTATTAATTTTGTAGTTAGCATAATTACATTTACGATCCAATGACAATGTTAACAATATGGGTCAAAATTGCACAATAGTTATAATTAGACGCATTTTTATATAGCGCTTTTCCTCCTTCAAGACACTCAAAGCTCTTTATATCAAGGAACCACACAGACACTGGGAACGGGGAGGGTTAAGCGTCTTGCCCAACGACACAATGACAGTATTCATATGTGTGGACCTGTGGATCAGTGTATCTGACCGTTGAACCAATGATGTGTATGTTATAAGCGGGAGTGTGAATGAATGTTTAAACTGCCTGAAAAATGCATATTCTGTATCAGTACTCAGCGTTACTTCCTGTATTTTTGCACTTTACCTGTCAACTTTCTTCCACTTCACGGATGTAGATGGTTTAGTCGTTTAATCCTTGTTTAGTTTTGCTGCATTAGTCCTGGTTTTTGGTTAGTCCCAAGATTAGCTCTGGTTTATTCCCATGCAGTTTAGTTCTAGTGCTTGGTTAATCCTACTTTAGCCCTTCTAATTCTTGCATAGCGCTGGTTAATTCTTGTGCTTTTTGAAAATTATTAATCCTGGTTTTGTTAAAGCTCAGTGGTTTGATCCCACCAGTTCAACTTGTTCTATCCTTGGGCAAAAGACTTACGAATGAGGTGTGGGAATGAGTGAATGGTCGTAGTTGGAGAATGTGAAGTGTGAAAACCAAACTTTTCACTTAGCATCCTAATTTTTCATTGTAATGAGTTTATAGCGCATTTTACAACTTTCAGAGGCCAGCGTGGAGTTTCTGCATTACTTCCTGATTTGTGGTCAATAAAAACGCTTATTAATTAGACGCCACAGTGATCTTATTTTAATCCTAAACCATAGACTGTATAAACAAGTGGACTGTGAAGGGAGCGTGACGTCACCCACAGTGTTCGAGGCCAGTCACTGTCTAGCAGGTATAGGGGAAAATTTTGAGTCTATGTCCTTAACCAGGAGTGAGCAAACTTTTTGACACATGGACCACAATGGGTTCTAAAATGTGACAGAGGGGCCAGGCCAGGATATATATTTATATGTATATATTACATTAGAGATTTGGCCTGTACATGTAGCAAAGCATGAATATGCACGGCTCATTGTACAAATTGTTTTCCAAATACATTCATTAAATTAATAATTAATGTATTCAATTTCAGTTAAATAAATAGAGAAGAAAAACCTTACCGTACCTATTTTAATATAATTTGGTCATGTCCGACGGGCCGGATTAATAAACCCAAAGGGCCGTGTGTGGCCCCTGGGCCGTAGTTTGCCCATGTCTGTCCTAAACACTGCTCTTACAATAAATATGTATTTGGGAAAAACACATTTCATTTGAACTACATTTAAAACATTGAGGTACAGTCCCTTTATTTCGAGTCAATTCTGAAACATCAGTATATGTTTAGTCCTACGTTCATAGTTTAGCAACACTTAAACATGTTTAGGGTTGGTTTAGTCCTCGTCCTGAGACTCTTTTCCCTTATAGACTAACTTCTTTAATACCAAATCCAAATATTTTCTGCGGTGAAAAGTTTAAAAACAACAGCTATTGACTATATTACTTATTCATGCCGTATGCCAGTGCCAAATGTGAAAAGCGTGGACAAATACAACAAGATGTGGATTTATTTCAAGGGGAAAGCGCTATAAAAATGCCAGCGAAATGTATATATAGGAATAGAAGGTATACATAACAAATAGACCTAAGCCATGCCTTGGAAAGAGACGTTAATCCTGCCTCGGCTTACTGTCAAAATTGCGGGTCTTGAACTGGCCTTGATGGGATATTTGACCATTCAAGGACAAACACAACAAAATGCACACACAATGGCTTTACTGTAGAATGGAGAACGCATTAGAGGGGCACCCATGCAGTACAGGTGAGGAGGAGAAATGTGTTCTCAAGACAAATACAGCTGCTTTGACTTAAAATAGAAATCGGTGCAAGGTAAGCTGGTTGGCGGTGCGATTCTAGCTCCCACAGATGAATGCTGTCGTTGTGTCCTTGAGCAAGACACTCACCATGACTCCAGTGTTTGTGTACACTGGTGTATGAATGGGCGAGTGGTTCCTTGATGTAAAGGGCTTTGAGGGCCGTGAAGGTGTGAATGGCCTCTCCATCCACTACCATCGCTCACTCACTCACCAATAACACAAGTGCTTGGATGAATAATGAGGTCATCATCTTCATACTTTGGCAGAGTGGTTATCCCTAGTACAGCGCACTTGCCTATTTAAAGACATTGGCAGTTCTGTGTGACTCTCCAGGGTGCACTGTTTTGAAAAATAAGTATATTTTCTACATTGTACTTAACTTGGATCTATTTGTAGCAAAAGCAGAAAAACAATATGTGTGAAGTTATGTGACAGACTGCATAAACACAATGTATAAGTCTATACTGAAAAAAATAACCTGCAGTGTAAAACTCAGATGCCTATAGCTACTAAGATCCAATTAACTGAGGCAGGCCAGATTCTCAATTGCCAAATCATTTAAAGGTCAATTTTTATATAAAGCTTTTCCACCTTCAAGGCACTTAAAGCTCTTTACATCAACGAACCACTCTCTTATTCACACACGCTCTCATACACCAGTCTACAAAGACACTGGGAATGAAGAGGGTTAAGTGTCTTGTTCAAAGACACAACAACAGTATTCCTTTGTAGGAGCTGGAATCACACTGCCAACCGGTGGGTCAGTGGATCTCACCGCTCTAACAATGATATCTATGTTGAGAGCTGGATTTGAACCGCCAACTTTCTGATCAGTAGACAAACACTACTACCCTCACCCCAGACACGTCCTCCAGCTCCTCTGGTGGGACCCCAAGGCGTTCCCAGGCCAGCCGAGAGACATAGTCCCTCCAGCGTGTCCTAGGTCTTTCTCTGAGCCTCCTCCCGTGGGACATGTCCAGAACACCTCCCTAGGGAAGCGTCCAGGAGACATCCTGAGCAGATGCCTGGGTGTGTGTGTGTGTGTGTGTGTGTGTGTGTGTCAGCTGGCTCCTCTCAACGTGTAGGAGCAGCGACTCTACTCTGAGCTCCTCCCATGTGACCAAGCTCCTCACCCTGTTCCAGATTTTGTGCTTAAACAAAACTAAAGATTGTTTCCGTATGAAAATGTTAAAAAATTACATTTCAGGTGCAGCAAAATTTTCAATATTGAGTTTGGCCCGTGAATTTGTCTCAGTTTTTACTTTTGGCCCACTGTGAATTTGAGTTTGCCACCACTGCTCTAGTGTATGCTTTTGTTGTGTCCTGAAGCAAGACACTTCATCCACCTTACCAACCCAGTATTAGTTTGCAATCACCGGGTATGGGATGGATTAATATCAAAATGTAACTATGAGAGGTGCTGTATAAATCCAATGCATGTTTATTATTATTATCATTATTAAGACGCCGTTGGATAAATCAAGTAGAGACAACAGACCCAAACTCACAGAGTGCACAGTCCATTTACATCAGACGCCTTTCCCAATGAAACCTGCCTCTGCATTTGTCTACAGGCTTGAAGCTGGAGTTATTTGTACACTATTTGTGCTTTGATTATTCAGACTTTGTTCTGTTCCTTTGCACAATCCAGCCAGCAGCAAATCTCACCAACATTAAAGGGTAAGTCTATTGTCCTCGACTGACGCAGCGCTGTGTACATTAGCATTCCGCATTTAACTCGCAGCGCCATCTTTAATTTCAAACTCCCCTCGACTTATAATTAATCAGTGAGATATGTACACACTATCTGCCACTGCAGCGTCAAAACATTTCGCAAACAACTGGCTCATACATTTCCGGTTCTTTCTTTTCTGGTTGTATTATTTAAAAGACACACTTAAATCATAACTACACAGGGACGCCAAAATATAAAGCAGATGTAGTCATAGTGAGAGAAAAGTTTGAAAATTGGCAAATGTTAATCACTGTGGACTCTTTTGTAATTCTGACATCAAGCGAAACTAAGCCATGGTTTTTTTCAACATAGTGTCAGGGCTTTTGAAAGACTTTTCATCAAATGGCTTCAGAGTTTTCTTGCATGCTTTTGGTTAAAATCTATCCAAGGAATTGATCTGTTTCTAATTATACAGCATTGCAGTGATGGGCTGTTTTGTACTGGCCAGCTTGTTTTAAACTCTCAAAACTGACTCCACTGACTTTATTTTACTTTACCCTTAATATAATGTTAAACAGTCACATTTTTGTATAGCACCTTTCCACCTTCAAGACATTCTTCAAGAAACCACTCACACATTCACAATCACACACACATTCATACACCAGTGTACACAGACACTGGGGGCAACATGAGGTCGTTTAAGAGTCTTGCCCAAAGACGTAACGACAGTATTCCGCTCTACCAATGGTGTTTATGTCGAGAGTGGGACTCGAACCTCCAACCTTCGGATCAGTGGACTCTACCAACCGAGCCACTGTCACACCTACCTCTTTAAGAACAATGTAAACATGTGTAATAGCCTTAATGCTTACTACCATGTAAGTACATTATATAAGTACATACTGTTACAAAATATATCTGTCTATTATTTTGATTTGCCGGTCTGTGTGTCCTAGTATTCCAAGGCCTCTAAAGACATCGTTATTTTTTATTTTTTTTTTTTTCCAACAGATGCAAAGTGCAAGTGTCATTTTATTAAGATTTATCACAAACCACATAAACATATTTGGGGATAAAATATTAAGAGGGGACCATTTTGAAGATGTAGGAATCCCAAAGCAATGAAACATCAGGCTATTAAGCTTATCGCTCAACCTGGGATGTTCCACAGTATGGCTTTACATGTTCATTTCTTGCATTTATTCAATCAAACGTTTTTATCACATAGATATTATGAAAAACATGCATTACTACTCCACATGTTAAAAGCAATAACAATTTCTCCAAGGAGACATGGTTACATAGTTACAAGTTACATACTAACCAGTGGTGGGTGGAAAACTTAAGTAAAAGTACAGATACAGAGGCAAAAGTTACTCAAGTGAAAGTAAATATCTCATGAAAAAAATCTACTTAACTAAAAATATTTAAGTACATGTTAAAAGTATTTCCCTTTAGTGTTTAAAGTGTTAATTATAGTGATTAAAAAATGATACATATTTTGGTCGACAGTAACAATACAAATAATTTCTTAATTTTTCTTTTTGAATTTTGTGTTGTTTTTTTTTTGTGTTTTTTTTTTTTTTTGCTAAAAGCCGAAGCTTGAACTCGAAAACTTTAGTCAGGATGTTTCCACGACATAGTAAAAAATAACCCCTCAAATTATATGAAATATCATTTTTACTTTCAGTCCAGTTAAAAAATGAAGTGGAGTCGAAAGTACAGATACCTGCTCTCAAATGTAGTTAAGTAAAAGTAAAGTGTACATAAATAAAGTGCAGATACCTAAAAATTCTGCTTCAGTACAGTACTTTACTACTTGTACTTTCTACACTTCAGATGTTCAAAAATCTGAACATCTGAAATCAATTTGCACTCAACTGAAAACCCAAAACAGCACTCAGACACGGCAAAACAAATGCAATTTAACTGTAATAGGTTATTTCTACACAGTAAATACAGAAAAGCAAAACGAAGTATTTCTCAGGTTATCTCAACAACCAGAATACGACTTCTGTGGACTGAAGCACGCTCACAGTTCTGTCTCCCTATCCACTATCTGTATAAAAAATGTACGCTATGTGATTGGGCATAGCTTTTCATCATTCCTGTGGGTAAATCCTCCTCTTACACTAGTTAGCCACCTCCAGTCCTGCTCTCCACTAATGGGAAATGGGTTTCTTATCTCCTGTGTACTTGTCCTTATTCTTTCAAGTCGGGGCTTGTCTAGTGCAGCGGTGACACAGTATAGAGCCTCTTTTGATTGCACACATACCAAAAAAAAAAAGCAAAAAAACTGCCAATACGAGCAGCCATATCTCCTTATTTACCCGGTACTTACTTGTATGTAGAAGACAGGAGCTTAGAGTTAGCACGCCAGTGGCAAAGTGTATTTTAGCTACGTTTAAAAGGCCCACCTCACAATCAATACAGGTTTCAGGTGTCCTCTATAATGAGAATAGTTAATGCTCTGCTATGTGCGCTGGGGAACCGCAGGCCTTAAGCTGTCTTCAAAGCCACCAGGACTCTATAAAGCAAATGTCAATGCGAGCCAGAGGAATACAAGAATCACAGGCTAACTGTTGCAGCTCAATTTTGATCGGTCAATAGTGATTTGAAATGCAAACAACTAAAACTCATGTAAAAAAGTTACAGCGTTGGAGGTGGTTGGGTCGAGATGTAATTACTTTCAGAGGATAAGCCGCTGATTATAGTGATTAGCTTCATGTTAAGGTAGAGTTTATCTTATCTAGAGTTATCAATGGTTTTATTGGAGCTCGGAGTAGAGCCGCTGCTCCTACTTATCGAGAGGAACCAGCTGAGGTGGCTCGGGCATCTGCTCAGGATGCCTCCTGGACGCCTCCCTATGGGCATGTCCCACCGGGAGGAGGCCCCAGGGAAGACCCAGGACACGCTGGAGGGACTATGTCTCTCGGCTGGCCTGGGAACGCCTTGGGGTCCCACCGGAGGAGCTGGAGGACGTGTCTGGGGTGGGGGAAGTCTGGGAGTCCCTGCTTAGACTGCAGCCCCCACGACTGGGCCCCGGATAAGCGGAAGAAAATGGATGAATGGATGGATGGAAATTAAACAAAAACATATAAGTTAAAATTTCCAATTAGTTTTTAAGCATTTCCTCAGAGCTCCCTCTGCTGTTGGCAACTGGAATTAACAATGAGAAATAAACAATAAATAAACAATGGAAGCCCTCTGGAAATGTGAATGCTTTGCTGATAGAGCTATGCATCCGTTGTGAGCACAATTTGACTGCCGAATGTGTCCAGCGATGGCTTATAAGCTTAAGAGGAGGAGAGTTTTATCTGTAATGCAACAATCCGAGCAAAATGCAAATGAATGCTCTTAGAGGATGAGTTTGAATTATTGGAATAATGGAACAAGCATGAATGAGGTCAAATACGACTTCAGGTAAGTTTTTGATGAAGGGACATGGTTAAAAGTTCAAAAAGTAAATTTTGCATAATCTCTGTCCTTTAAATGTACTATTCCTGCTACTACCAGGCTACAGTTGCTAGGCTACTGCAGCATTAATTGTGATGTCCAGTCTGGATCCTAAAGCTAATATGTTTATCATCTGTAACCATGCACCTGTCTCTTCATGTCCCCTCTAACTAAGTCATTTCCTCCTAGATCTGCAAAACACATACTTTGGCTGAGTACCTCTTATAACCCCACTTGAGCTCAGTGGATGACTTTGAGTGTGTACACTGACTGTGCCATTTAAGAGAGAATTCCATCAGAGAATCACAGATGGCTTCGACATATGCTGCACGAAAGCACCTCCAGATGTGCATTCAAAACATATACAAGTGTGTCACTGTGCAGGAGTCAAATACTATAATTACCATTTCCACGAAGATAGGCCAGGAATGCATTGTACAAAGAAAAAAATTGAATAATAGGTAGTTATTAGAGGTAATGATTTCCAAAATTTCAAAAATACACTGCGAAAAAACATTTAAATTCAGGATTCGGGATTGGAATATTTAATTTATTCTTCGATTAAACTGAAAATTGACTAGCTTTGATGTGTACGCTTGATGGACCTTGATGAAAGCTACATCGTTTCCTTGGCAACACATAATTCTTAGTATTCTTTGTCAAGGTTTTTAATCATAAACTAGTCAAAAGTACTCAAATCCGGACTAATATTTTGAATTCAGGCCCTTTCAACCAAAGTTATATACCACTTTTTGCAGTTTTGAACAAAGCTGTCAGTGTTTAAAATCTTAACGTCTCTGTGTCTCCATTGTGCACGGTGCGGGGGCGGACGTGTTGGAGAGAAGGTTAATGACACTTGGATTGTGCCATTGGATCATCGTGACGGCACCGCTGAATGTGGACTTTTGTCTGCCCCTCATCCTCGCTGTGCACCTGCCTTTGACGAATCGTGCCTTTTGTTCCCGTCGCGCCCATCGGAGTGCGCACCGCGAACCCCTGACATCAACAAGTCATGTTAAAATTACTCAAAAGTTTTAGTTAGGGAGAAATATTTTAAAGGGTGCTTAGGCTGACTTCATTATTTGGTTTAAGACTTTTGTCCCAGAAGAAATGAACCATGAACAGGGAGATTGATTTTTGGTGTTTGATCAAGGTAATTTAGGTTCAGATGTCACTTAACTCACTAGAGAAATGAGATCTACTCACTTAAAATGAGTAAAAGTAATGTAACTGAAATGCTTTACTGTATTTAGAGTAAGATACAGGCAAACGTGCTGCTATTACAAAGCAAATTAGAAAAGTACTTTCACTTCACGCATTAACCTTACATTGCAATCCTGCCAAAAGGTCCCAAAAGTCCAATTCCCAGACTGGGTTTGGCTCTACATTTTCCCTACCACCAATACATAAGCTCTGAGGCTACAGCTCACCTTTAAAATGATTCTCAAAGTCAGCTGGATTTTTTAGGTTAAAGAGGCACTTTGAAAATTTCTTGTAGAGGGTCCAAAACGTTCTACTCTCCATGGAGATGTTAATGTCGTGCCTTTAATTATCCACAGAATGACATTACCAATATAAAAACACTGATTTACAACTTCAAATTAAACATTCTAATACTGCTATCCACAAGTTTGCAGTACCCAAAGTACCAGATCCGTCCTCATTTTCTTCTTCGGTGTAGGCCTGTTTGCTCCCAACTTTTAATCTACCTGCCCAAGACTTTTCCCCACCTCTGCATCTCAATATATCCAGCCTCTAGTTTAACATGTTTCAGTCAAAATCAGACTTATTGTCCAGTGGCGACGAAGCAGGACGCTTTATTAACACGAGGACTGTGAGAATTTTAGCATCAGCTGTAATAAACCAGGGGCCTGCGTCTGGTAAAACATCGCAAAAGAACAACCACGGGTGTTTTCAGACCTGGCACAGAGAGGAGGTGGAAAAACAAAAATACCAGACAAGTAATAACAAGCAGAAAAAGCAGAGGCTATAAGAGAACAGCGCGAGGGGTAAGGTGGGGATGTGAAAGATCACTGACTATAAGCGCCCAGTAGGGGGGGCATGGGGCCGCTGCACACACCCAGCTAAGATTAACAAGTGAAGGCGATTTTTCCGAGGGTTTGACACGGCAACGAGGAGGGCAAGGCAGCACGATGCCACCCAGAGAAGAATACTGCTAAAGTCTTTCAGTTTTTTGACATTTTTTTTTTTCTCAGGGGAAGTTAACAATAGAAAGCAGAGGATGAAACAGTAAACAGTACAATATATAGTACAGTTTGCAGATAATTCGGCAAGGGACAAGTGTGCCACAAATGTATTATATGAAACGATTAAAGGTAACTTTTTTTGAAACTTTTCCGCTGTACCTGCTTGTTTCTGTGGGGTTGGTATTTCTTCAGATTATATATTTCTCAGCACGGCATTAAACTAACTTCTAACTTGCCTCTCCATAGGTCAGATCTGAGATAGCTGAGTTTAATGCCATACTGTGGAACATTCCAAGCTAAGTTAACATCTATATGGAAGCAAGCAGTTTCATTCGCACATTTGTAACACACAAACCCTGTATATTTATGCTTTATAGTTCTTCACTCAAACTGAAAACACTCCACCTTGTGATGTCATGTGGTAATACACATTGTGCTGCACTGTGTTTTCAAACTCCAAACACCTTCACTAGAATCATTTGGAAAATTTCAGCCCTGAAATTCCCAGTTTCTACTACACAAAAGGTATAACTACCACTAAATGACATCACAAGGTGGAACAGAGCATTGTGTGCTTGGGAGATGGAGACAAATAATAATGAAGGGTTATTCAAACACGTGGGAATGAAACAAAACGCCATCAGGTATGTTTTTGATGAGGCAAAAAAGCTCACAAGAATACATTTTGAGTAATACAGGACCTTTAAATTAAATTACTAATGTGACTAATGTGTTGATAGTTAAACAAAGACACACAAATTGTCACATGAATTATATAAGTGGTTGCAAACCTCATTAATTATCTCTCTCCATATATAAAACAACATGGAAATTACACAACTGCAATTTTCAAAAAAAAATTTTCCTGCAATTTTTGTACAATTCAAATGTTATTGATAGTTTTTGATTGTGTGCACTTTATGGGTCGGAGTTACTGCACTTCTGTACATCTGAGGTCAGCTGACCAGCTCCAAAGCCAGGCTTGAGACCAGAGGTGACAGAGCCTTTTCTGTGGGAGCGCCCAGACTATGGAACAGCACCCTCTACCTGTCAGATCCTCTTTAACACAGTTTAAGATTAGACTCACAACCTCTTCTCCCTGGCATTTAACACTAGGGAACAGGATATCTTGGTGTTACATTGTTCTTTTCCTCTGTTTTTCTTTTATGCGAAGCACTGACATTGTTTTAAAAGTGCCTTAAAAATAAACTTGAATTGAACAGAAAATGTATTTACCTCACTTGCCATTTAAAATCAGAATAAGGAACAATAAAACTCTTTTCCTCAAATTCAAATTTCAGTTTTCTGCCTTCCCCAGTCCCCACCTCCGGTCTTGCTTATTCCTAACTGTCTAGCACTCTGAGCCATAATTCCAGTCAGCGCCCTCAAAGTCTTTTGAGTGGGCGGGGCTATAGCTCGGGGGAAGGCTTTTGAATGGCCAGGTCACACCACCAGACACTTCTGCATTATTAAAAAGCTGGTGCAGACATTTGGCAAAGTGCAAATAGAGAAAATAGTGAAAAATAAGCTGAATAGGGAATACTAAACTTAAAAAGTGAGATTATGCATACAAGTATATAAAGGACGTCAGTGTAGGAGAACAAGGTGGACCATTCAAAACAGAACATAAGCAGTTGTCTGACAAGTATTGCGAATTCGATTAGATTTACACATCGTAAGCAACCCCAGGAGCATTAGTACATAGAGAAAACTGAAACAGCGCTAAACCTTTACCTGAGGGGTTGCCGAGGGGTGTCAGAGTTTTACGTAGGGGGGTCCTTCATAATGAATACGCCGTTGGTAAAATTATCATTCTTTTAAGCCATTTAATCACACATGCAATCACTTTTTAATTCAAGTGTCTTTGCAGTGTTTTAAAGACTGTATTTTATAATGACCATGGCAGCTGTGGTGTGTGTACTCCAGCACAGTGGGGGCTCTGGGGGGGGGGGGGGGGGGGCGGAGATTTTGCTGCAAACCGGTGTAATTCCCTGTATTTTGGTGGGTTTTCAAGGTGAATTACTATGCATTTGGCACAGTAAAATAAAACACGGGTCACATTGATGGCACAAATGTAAAAACCTGCATAGCTAAACTGGGAAATAAGCATCATATAAAGATTCACATAGAGTCATGTCGCCATCTTGTCCTTACTGTATTATCCAATTATTGTCACACTTGTCTCTCGTTATAAAACTATAGCACTCTTTTGACCTTGATTAACTTGATCTTCGATGCGAGGTGATAGTCGCAGTCCTTCATTTACATTTCAAAAGGCGAAAACAAAACTCTCGTCCACTGTCTCCTACTTTAATAGCGGGCTCAGGTTGTTTTGGTTCACGCAGGAAGCACGTGTCCCGGTTTAACCAATGAAACGACTGAAAACGCTCACCGACCGGGGCTTTGTGAGAATGCGTTCACAGACACTCAGAACGAGGAGATTTTGATCGCGCATGTTCCTTTATAAAATAGTTTAATTGTCAGTGTCTCTAATGTATATGCACATATCCTGGCCCGGCCCCTCTGTCACACTTTAGAACCCATTGTGGCCCATGTGTCAAAAAGTTTGCCCACCCTGATCTAGATACACTGTAATGGTAGTGGTAAAAAGTATACATGTAGTAAAATAAAACAAATTCTAAGCATATTCCGAAAGTATGAGTTTTAGCAACAGTCAGTATTACATTCAAGTGATTTTTTTCCAATGTAAACTGTCAAAAATGCATAAAACTTCCCTTGGTAGATTAAACCAATCAACAACTGCAAAATTAGTGAAAAGCATGAAAAAATGCTTATAGTGATAATTCCGATGGAGTCAAAAAATCCACCAATTTAACAAAAGTTAATTGAAACTCACAAAAGAAACATTCATCTGAAATAATTTAATGTGATTGAAATCTCCTTTGAAATAAACGGCAAATTATAAAAGCAATCAAAGCACTTTTACATCTGTCTCTGTCTAAAACGTGTTTCTTTAGCTTCAAAATAAAGTCAGTTGATAAAAAACTGTCAGGTTTTCTTGACAGATGTGAACTCCTTCAAAACGCTATTAACAGCCACATCACTGTTACTCAAATGAACCGCTGTTTGTTTCTTCGAAGTTTACTTTTCTAAGTACATTAAAGGTGTTCTGGTGGATAGTTTTCTGGTAGAGAGTTTGCCACCTGCCTGTCTCCATGGCGATGTCATTGCTTTGCCTACAATGTTCCACAGCATGACATTACACATCTCCAGTGGTGGATGAAGTACTCAGTTTTGTTACTTAAGTAAAAGCAGAGATACAGAGTTAAAAAGTTACTCAAGTAAAAATCTACTGGTAACACTTTATAATAACTAAAGCCTATTTAGCCTTAATAAAGTATGAACAAACACTTAATTAATAATGAAGAAACACTTAATCAATAATGAAGAAACACTTAATTAATGATTCATGCTTAATAACTACTTAATTACAACCTTAATTAACACTGAATTAGCAATTAATTGGCCTGTGTTGTGTACAGTTACTCATACTTATTTCACACTTAGTTACTCCTTAAATAAGCATTTACAAATGGTTAGTTAAGTATTAACTCAAACACTTGTTAATGAAGTGTTAATTAAGGCCGTAATTAAATAGTTATTAAGCATGACTCATTGTTAATTAAATGTCTGTTCATGCTTTATTAAGGCTAAAGAGGCTATAGTTATAATAAAGTGTTACCAATCTACTTAAGTAAAAGTATTTAGTACCTGTTTAAAAATGTACTTTAAGAATATAAAGTAAAAGTATTTCACACAAGTGTTAAATGTCATGATATTGATTAAAAAAAAAAAAAAAAAAGATACATATTTTGGTCAACAGTAGCAATACTTAATCAATTTTTTTTCTCATGATTTTTGTGTATCTATTTTTGTTGCTCAAAGCTGAAGATTGAACTCGAAAACTTGAGTCATCGATGTTCCCACAAACATGGCAAAAATAACCCCTCAAATAGTACTTTTTTACATTTCAGTCCAGTTCAAAAAGGCAGTGGAGTAGAAAGTATAAATACCTGCTCTCAAAAGTAAGAAAAGTATAGCCACTTCTACTTACGTACAGTACTTTACTACTTGTACTTCATTACCTTGGAGACAAGCAAGTGGTGCTAACAGGCTAATGCATCCCTGGATATGAAGTAGCCATATTCAAATACTGGTCACTCATACTATTAACCCCCCCCGCCCAGTCCGACGCCCCTGAGTATAGAAGCACATACAAGTTACACACACTACCTTGAACACACTGTAGACTTGAACCCTTTTCAGCTTCATTGTATATTTCATAGCAAAGTAAATATCCCATTCTCACCCCTGCACCTGTACTACCCCAACTGTGCTATATTTAAATCAACACTCCCCTATTCTTTATCTGTCATTGTGAACAGGATGAGTAAATTTTTCCCGCGAGGCAAATTTATTTCAGGCCCTAATCTGAGCTCTGTCTCTCCACTCGTGTCAGAAATGAACAAACGGCCGCAGCCAGTGGAGACATTATTAAGAGCCAGATCATACATCATCTGCCTAGTCCTCCGTAAAGGATTTCTGCAAGAGATGGAGATATGACGGGAGCTAAAGACAAGGACATTTCAGCTGAATCAATACTAATATACTCATGTCTTTTAGGAGTGGGCGAGTGTACCGGTTTAATTGAGCATCTTTAAATATGACATCTTAAATAAAGTGACAGTGGCCAAGTGTAATAGTGGGATTAACAATACGAAAATAGACGCAGTAAAAACAACCGCTTTGTGATGTCATATGGTAGTACAGGAAGTGCTCCACTGTGCTTTTAAACTCCATACACCTTCACTAGAATCATTTGGATGATTTCAGATGTGGAATTGCCCCCAGTGTCTGCGTACTCTGGTGTATGAATACGTGCGTGAATGGATGAGTGGTTCCTTGATGTAAAGCGCTTGGAGTGCCTTGAAGGTAGAAAAGCACGATATAAAAATGCGTCCATTTCCCATGTATGTCTTACCTTTTGCAGTGGCTGGTGGTACTGTGGTTTAGTAGACTTGGACATGAGGGCTGAGGCGTTCACACTACACTCCCTTAGGCTGCGGCTATCAGAAAAATGCGCCTGGAGCTTCTCTCTGTGCCTCCTGCAAATCAAATATAAAAATAAAAGTTATAATACAAGCCTATACATGCACAAACACAGATCACAGCATCCCACATAATTGAAAATGCATAGCAGTGAAAAACTACCCATGGCTGTTTGAGTCATCCCATTGATTTGTATATTTTAGTGCACAGTTTGTTGCTCTCACGCAGTTTGTTGCTCTCATGTACAAGTATAGATTGTAGATGATCACATATATTGATCCGCCTGGTTCCACATACACTGTTAAATATGTGCATTGGCAGCACAGTCATCAAACATGTTTTCACACAAAATACACATTATTTTTACCAGAGCCGTTCAATTAATCAAGTGGTTAAATGTCCCCACCCACGTTACTTCAGTCTATGGCTGTATAATAGTGATAGTATATCATTATTAAAATAGAAAGTTTAAAAACAGGATAGTCCCAGAAGAAATAGTTCATATAGAATAGATTAACAATTTTATAGCGATAGGGCAGTTGAAACGACACAAGGAAACCAAAGAACGTCTCATAAGGAAGTTTATGAAACTCCAAAAACAAGCTAACCACAGGGATCAGAGAGACAGGAGGAAAGGGGATGAACTCGGTCCTCCTGTGAACAGGGAATGCTGGGTGAAAAACCTGTCCAACTGTGAGCTCACCTAGACAGAGAAAGAGGCAATTTCCAAAGGACTGAACATCTCTGTAACATCTAACTAGATCCCCGCCGTGGAGTACATTACAACAGCACAAACTGCCATTAGAAACAATAGGCTTACAGAGACAGAAGCTGAAAGTAACAGCACCTAACCTCCTCCCTCCAACATAACATCAGGACAGGAAGGTTCTCACTGCTCTAGAGAAGGACCACAGCATCCACATTTTTCCAGTTGACAAAGGGAGATGCACTGTGATCCTGAACTCGGCTGATTACGAGGCTAAGTTGAACAGCCTCCTCAGTGACACCGCCACCTATGAATTGCTAAAACAAGACTCTACTAGTGGGTACAAGAAGAACATTATAGACTGCTTACAGAAGCTGGAGAAGGAAGAAGTCATTGACAGACAGCTGTATTACAGACTCTATCCTGGTGACTCCATTCCTTTCATCTATGGCCTCCCAAAAATCCGCAAAGAAGGAGTACCTCTCTGACCCATTGCATGCAGCACGGACTCCATCACATACCACATCAAGTTCACACAGGAAGAAGCCAAGGTGGAACAGAGCATTTTGAGCTTTGGAGATGCAGACAAACTAATAATAAGTTACTCAAACGTGTGAATGAAACAAAACACAACTGCAGATAGCTTTTTGAGGAGGTAACAACATTATGACATGGCTTACAGCTCTCAAGAGGCAATGTTGCATCATATACTCTACATAGCAATCACACATAGATCTAAATGTAGTAGTAATAGTAGTAGTAGCAGTAGTGGTAGCAGCAGGAGTTAGTTGTGTGTTAGGCTTAATAGTTTGAAATGTTTTTGTTTTGCTCAGAGCAGAGGCCTCAGAAAAAATTTCCAAATAACATTAGCGCCAGGAAGACAAGTGGAAATTTAATCTAGTCAATGGAGCATGAAACATCCATTACTTGGCCTTGTGGAAATATTTGGTGAAAGGAGGCAGAAAAACAAAACATTTTCAAACTATGGAGACAAATTAGGTGTAAAATATTAAAAGCTTAAAAGGGATTTTAATTTTGTGAGTGTTAGAACTTCTTGTGTCCAATCTGGGAGCCGATATGTGAGGTGCTTCCTTTCAAGCTCAGTGCTGGGTGTAAATGGAGTGTTAGTTGAAATAAATAAAATGTGAGAAGAGGATTTCAAATGGCATCTGTGTAGAGGAAAAATGAAAGAGTCTATGAATGTGTAATTATTTGCATGAAACAATAACTGTGACAAATCTTCCATGTGAATTTGAAATGTCGCTACTCAATTTATCCGTGATCCCCAGCAGCACCGAGGGATGACTTAACTCTAAATAAGTACTCATTTTTTGCTATAGAGTCAACATGTACAAGCAGGGCCGGTCCAGCCTATAAGCAGACTAAGCAGCTGCTTAGGCTCCCGAGGCCAGCAGGGGGCCCCCAAGAGCCCATACGTCTAAATTTTATATCGTCCCCCCTTCAGAACGCTATCACGACACGCATCAGGTTTATATATTTGTAGTGTTACCTGCTCTTATATATGAAAAATGGGTAGGAGCGCTGCAGAGAGGATAAAAAACACATTTTAACTGTCGGTAAAGTAAAACCAAAAAAAAGTGAATTCCTCTTCACCATCACTACTCCGACCGAATATTATTTTGTTCATCCGGGCAAGGTAAAAAATCATTTAAACCTTGGTAATAACTCGTAGAGCATTTTAAAAACACATTATTTTTTGGAAAACAAATAAAAAACATGTCACTTTTCCACTGCACAATTAATGACAAACACCATGCTCCCCAGAACTCATCTAAAACAACTCCACAGCCAGTATTCACTTATTACAAAAAGTACACACAGTTTATCATGACTAAGTATCATTTCAAAAGGCTTTAGTTCTTTCTCCATAACATGTATAATTGCCTGCCTTATATCAACCAGGAGAGCAGTGCACATTAATCTCCCCAGTAAACCCCTGCTAGACTTTTGCAGCTCTTCTGAAGAATTCTATGAGCAGTGGAAAACGATGTGTCTAGTCAGGGATGGTTTCCGCTACATTAATCCCACAAAGCACTCCAGTCACAGCAGCGGCCAATAGGTGCTGCTCCAAAGCGACGAAAATAAAACCTATTTTTGTTTATCAAGAGCCATTAAAGTGCCGCCACATACATTATCGTGCCATTACGCTTTGACTCCTATAGCTTTTTGGAGGAGAGCGGAGGGTGAGACGCCATCTTGGTCAGCAAAACGAGTTCAATCGGATTATATTAGAATGGGGACAGTTCTTCGGCAGAGTTAGGGTGACCGCCTGTCCCTTTTTTGGATGTCCTACGCAGCCATTTAGGCTCCTATCCGTCGTCCCACATTTTGAAAGAATGCCCCACTTCTTTTCATTGACGCCGCATGAAAAGGTTAGACACAAACATCTCTCTTTGTGTCCTCCAGTGAAGTGAAGTATTCATTTTATCCGTGTAGTTTTTTAACATCCACCCGCAGCTCTCGGTCCACTTTCGGCTCCTTTTGCGGGATCCGAATCTTTTGGATCCGTTCTCCTCAAAGAGCCGTTCAAAAGACTGGTGCTTTTACTATTTATTTATATGACAGAAGCTGATGTGAGACTTCAGTTTATCTACAAACTAATCACAGAAAGAAATGACCGAGGCCCCGAACAGTTTAAAATGGTTCAAACTGAGAGTGGGAGTGTGTTTTACCCTTTGAAATAATGAAAATCTAAATAAAACTTTGCATGACGATAATAATAATAATAATAATAATAATAATGATAATAATCTGACCTATTGTTACAGGTGGGTAGTACTCAATTACATATACTCCCACCCTGTGATTAAGTACTTTGAAAATATCTGATTTTGTGCATTAATTAGTGTTTTTGTCCTTCCAATGACATTAATTACATTCAGTTATAAATTAGATGTTAAGTCCTGACTGTTACTATTTAAGTTCCAAATATTTTTTTTTACTCTTAAAGGTCCTAGATTACACAAAATTTGCTTTTGAGCTTAGAGCCATGTTTTAATGCTGTTTCATTCACACGTTTGAGTAACCCTGTATTATTACTCTGTCTTCACCTCCAAAGCTCAAAATGCTCTGTTCCACTTTGTGACGTCAGGAAGCAGCACTTTTCAAACTACCTTTTACCTTTAGTTCAGTAGAGATTGGCAATTTCAGGCCCGAAATGACCCAAATGATTCTAGTGAAGGTGGAGTTTAAAAATACAGTGGAGCACTTCTCGTATTACATGACATCACAAGGTGGAAAGGGTTCGGTTCAGTTCCTCCTATGTTTAGAAGTCTAGATTGCTCAAACCGCTGTCATTATTATTGGAAACACTCTTCTCTCTATCTCCATAAAGTGTATCGTCATGACTCACTTGTTGCGGCGGTACAGGGCCATACATGCCACTCCGAGCAAGCCGATCCCCGAGGCGATGGAGAAGATGGACAGCACCTGCCTCTGGTACGTGTCCCCGCTCTCTGTAAAAGAGAGAGAAAGTACACAGTTAGTAAGAATTTCTGCCATGACGCAAAAGTACAAGAAATGAAGTAAAAAAGTAGTTGTGTGTATTCTGTTTGTGTAGCTGGAGAAGGGAGGGATAAAGGTGGAATCTGCCGTAGTTTTCCCCATGTCTGGCTTACATATTGTTTTGGTGAGAACTACCATGAAAAGTGAAAATAAAGCTAGTTTTTATATTGTTTAGGGTTTATGGTTAAAAAGTAAGCTCAGTCTTTCTAGTAAAGGGCAAATAAAGGATTACTTATAGCTATTTTATGTCGGATAATCCTTAAGAAAAGCTTTACTCTTCTTCTATGGTTTGATGCAAAAAATCCAATTCATTTTTAACCTTTACTTACTGCTAAAAGTTCAGAAGTTTGTTTTTTTTTCGAACAAGCTGATTCCACAGTAACATTGTTTACTGGCAAATGCACCCGACGAAATCCGATGTGGACATGGGGAGAGTATGCAAACTCCTCACAGACATGTCCAACCACTTTCCTTACAACGCCTACTACTTACTCACAAACTATAATGATTACTGCAGTGATTCTACATTCCGACCATATTTATGCAATTCTACCACTACGAACAAACCGTGAGGGAATCCAAAGTCAGAGCCTAGTGGACACAAGGCCAAACACAGTGCAATCCTCCCACTGCTCACATTAGCATAACCCCAGTGACGCTGTATAGCTGTCAGTAAACGTCAAGCTCTGAGCCGCAGATCAGGACAAGCCAGTCAGGCCACTACGCTCCGACATGCTAAGTGAAGTGTGCTAATCGTTTGGTTCAGACAGACCCAGCAGGCACCCGGCACTGGGCTGTCTGCACTGTGGGGGACCCCATATATCGGTTTGTGTGGCCTCAGAGGTTGCCGACCGCGGCGACAGAGAATTAGCAGCAAAAAATGAGCGCTCCCGGATCTTTCGTGTCACAGCGGAGAACGTCACGGCTACGGGCTTAAGGTCAGAAGGGACAGGGAGCTGCTGATGGCCGTAGACTTGTGTGAATGAACTGACTCCATGCTGGTACTTGCCTGGGTTACCATAGAGCAAAGAGGTGGGCGTGGAAGTGAGAGACGCCGTGGGCTTGTTGAGGGATGAAGATGTAAATAGCTGAAAGACGTAGCATTTGTGGTGTTAAAATGCACCACTGATGTTGTGAGTAGTTGGTTAGCAAAGTAAAAGTGAACTAGTTGGATCTGTAACTACCTGAAATACTAAAATTAAAGATACTTCAGTAAAGGTGGGGCATTATTTACAGCAGAGCCATGTTAAATTACTGTCAATGCCCTGATATCAGAAGCTAAACAAAGCTGGGTCCAGTCAGTACTTAGATGGGAGACAGCTGAGAATACCAGGTGCCAACAACTAAACCAGGACGGGAACTATAGGTCCAAGAAGTGCAACACGTGAATTTTAGATTGTGTTATATTTTCCTTCAAGACTATGATTGAGAGAACAACCATCTGTACATTCTACTGCACTACATTTTTAGTATATTAAGTATAAAATGTAAATAATTGGGTCTGTGCAATGAATGTAATGTGCAATTATGAGATCTGTGTAGTTAGTGGAATGTGCAACATTTTGGATGGTGCAATAAGTGCAATGCGTGGAATGTGCAATGTGTGGGATGTGCAATGTGTGGGATGTGCAATATGTGGAATGTGCAATGTGTGGAATGTGCAATGTGTGGAATGTGCAATGTGTGGGATGTGCAATGTGTGGGATGTGCAATATGTGGAATGTGCAATGTGTGGAATGTGCAATATGTGGGATGTGCAATGTGTGGAATGTGCAATGTGTGGGATGTGCAATGTGTGGGATGTGCAATATGTGGAATGTGCAATGTGTGGAATGTGCAATATGTGGGATGTGCAATGAGTGGAATGTGCAATATGTGGGATTTGCAATGAGTGAAATGTGCAATATGTGGGATGTGCAATGAGTGGAATGTGCAATATGTGGGATGTGCAATGAGTGGAATGTGCAATGAGTGGAATGTGCAATATGTGGGATGTGCAATGAGTGGAATGTGCAATATGTGGGATGTGCAGTGAGTGGGATGTGCAATATGTGGGATGTGCAATGAGTGGAATGTGCAATATGTGGGATGTTTGTCCTAACCAAATGAATAAATAAATAAATGTAAAAGTATTTTGTTATATAGTTTCAGCAAACACAAATATGCTAATAAAAACGGCAAGAAAAAAATCACTACATTTGAGCTTCATAAGACCTTAAGTATGTGCTAAATACTTTTACTTTTTACTCTTTAAGTACAATATTAAATGGGTACCTTAATATTTTTACATAAGTAGATTTTTTCATCTAATGCTTTTACTTTTACTTGAACATTTTTTTTGCTCCAGTATCTGTACTTTCACTTAAGTAACAAACTTGAGTACTTGAGAAACACTGCAGTACTGCTGTAAACCTACAACTTAACCTTCCAGTCCCCCACACCACACTCGTGTCAGCTGTGATAAATCTGCCCCTTACATTAGTGCGACCTGTTCGTGACACTCTGAAGCTGTCCTGGGATGTCTTCTGTGTTCATGTCTGCATAAGTTTGTCAACAGCAGGCTGCCGTAGTTGTGGGACTGAGTGACTAGAAGTGTGCTAACAGGAGTTGCAGTGTGTCAAAATGTACGCAGAGGTAAAGCAGCAGGGACGCCGTTGTTTTTCTCTCCTTCTGAATAAACATTTATGAGGTCTGCCAAGCTACCAGAGAGAATCTTTAATATGTGACAACGCTGATGAAAAAAAGACAAAGAGAAAATAGCCAGAGGGTCTATAATATATATATCAGTACAGAACTCTGCAGAGAAATACGTGCTAATAAGTGAAGAGTTATGGCTGGGTTATTCAGACTTGATGTTATAATGCTAAATTTGTAGTGATGTGCAAAGCTATGAAACGCAGTAGTCTTGCAGTAGTCTGGGCACTTTACCAATGTGAATATCTAGTTCCTTGGCAGAGTTTGACATTTTTGTGCATTTGCATTCTACAGTGCTGAATAATACAGTAAATTACAATTCTGAACATTCCAAATATCCCTGTAGACAATAGTATTTAAAAACAAAAGTGAATTCCCACAGGTGAGCCATTTCTGAGGAACCAACTGCTCTCCCTCACATAATATTCATCTGAAATGGGCTAGTCATGCATAATGGTATTATTTAACATTACAGCAGCTAGCGGAGCCGTTTCAGTCTGTTTGTGCTGTTTTCAAGAAAAATAAAATGAATAAGTAATCCTGTTACACTGCTTTCAAACACAGCACTAAGAATAAGAATGACTTTCCATGAATGCTTTATGCTTTAGTTACACCCGTGAGGAGAATTTGAAAGGGTAAAGTTACAATGTGAGTAATATTGCGCTTACTTTTCAGACGACAGTTTCTACAGCTCGTTCCTATGGTTCAACACATGGGAACAGTGCTGGTCAACTTAACATACTGTATAAATACTGTATAAAATGTATTTATAAGGGACTACTTCATAAACTGCCTGAATAATGTCTAAAAACTGTCTGCATGAGAACTGAAATGGAAAAAAAAAATGCTTTTTGTTATTTTGCTTCCCAAAAATGGAATATATTTCAAGGACATGCGAAACTGGATACATTTGTGTTACTAATGCACGTTAATAATCTGGTGAAAAAAAACATTTATACAACCACCTGCTCCTGTTTTTAATGTTTTAAATGGACTTATGTACTTTGGATTTTTTGTGCTTTTCTGTATTACAAAGCGCCCATGAAAAGGAGTGTCTGAGTGCTCTCGTTGGGCTCTCCCTGTATAAATAAAGATACATATTATGCAAACTATGAATTATTACTTCCGTTTCTCTTGTGGTAGGGCAGCACACATCATCTTGACTGGACCCAAATCACCAAATTAATCTAATACACAACAGTTTATGAAAAGAATAAATGGCCTTGTGTGACTGAACAATAGCTGCTAATCTTCAAAGTGGTGTGTACTGGGACTCACAGGCCTGTCTATCTCTGAAACTGCCTCCAAAATGGGTGACATTCAAATCCATTGTCGATATCTGTCCCTGTTCATCATTGCTCTTGTGCGACTTGAGAAAAAACCCAGGTCTTTGTAATAGGGGCAATGACTAGTCTCAAGATCAAAACACACATGAGCTGTTACGAACGGACTACAGTACTTCTAAAAGAAATCACCCACTAACAACATGATAGTTTAAAAGGAAAATGTAGTGATAGAGCTTTTAGTCTGTCATGCTGATAAGGGACAAGGTGTCCCCATAGGGTCTGTATGTGACAAGAGCTCCATACATGAAAGCAAGGCAACGCCGGTAAAGCCATGCTCAAGTATTTATGGCAAAATGGCTTGTCTACTCTGAGACTGGGCAAATTATGTAAGAAAATGGATCATTCTGCAGCATTTACATCTAACTATGCAAGATGACATGAGTAATCTTTCTCCCAGGGACAATATCTATATGTAGAGAGAATACAATTTGTGTTCAGAATTATATAGAAATTGAGCTTAATTCACTGAAGCCCATTTGTACCACTAGAATGAAAAAATATGTTTTGATTTTTTTGATTTTGACTTAATTACAAAACATTAGACGTGATATCCCATTTGTTTATGTGGTAATTTGATGTTTTGCTTCTTCAGACGTTTATCCAGTCAGAAAGCAGAATGAGCCTCATATGAGTTGCTCATTTGGGTTGCCAGTTTCAACGCTGAAATCCAGTAAGACCACACGCTGTATACAGTTCCTTTAAAATCTCATTATTCTGATTTTGTAATCTCACAATCTAATCATATCTATACATTGTTTAGCCACATCACAATTTAGATTTTGCCATTTTAAGATTAAGACTTATCTCGTCACAAGAACTAATTAAAATATTTTTCCAATTAATTTTATTCCCTAGTCGCAGAAAGGGCTCCGTATGTTTAAATTCACATATATATGAATAATTATTGAAATAGATTTTTTTGCATGGAAAAACATCTTCTTAAACGAGATGAAACCTTGATCCGTACCACCTTTGCATTTCAGAATGATGAAAAATTAGGACTGTTGCCATAGCAATTGAATTTCAATGCTGCGAAGTCCTCAAACTGTCACATATATCAGGAAGCCAAAACCCATATTTAGCATTATGGGGTAGAGGGCAAACACTACACTGGCTTGGCTTACGTTTTATACAAGTGTATTTCAAGCCTATCAAATAAGCTAACAAAATAACACATAGCATTAAAACCCAGCGATAAAAATGATCCATGTGTCACCCATGCACATATCAATCGATGAACTCCCTTTAGCAGCACGCTCCCACCTGCACCGCCTTTGTGAACTAATTTGCTGTGTGCAGATTAAAAGCACTCATCTGAAGAATACTGTCGCGTCTTCTACCGCGTGCCTGCTCCCTTCTATTACCCAAGGCTGGAGCGGAAACATGACTACAGCCCTGTGTGTGTGTGTGTGCGGAGGGGTATTTATCACGCTGCGGGGACTCAAATCGGTATACACGCTCAATTCGTGGGTCCTGCCGGCATCGAACAGGCCCCCATGACGTCAGTGCGTTATTATTAGATCAGCAACAGGATTTAAAGTTCAGATATTGGTTACAATCATAGACTGTATATATAAATGGATATAGCTAACGTGCTAGCTGCTGCGTTCCAAAAAGGAAGTGATCAAGGTGCGTACATTCGGCTCCATCGATCGACTCCAGTTCACTTTACATTAGAAAACTGTCACCCCTCTCTCCATAACTGCTGCTGTCAGGCTCGTCATTTTAGTGTTAACCCGCTCTGCATGATCCTGGTATTTCGCTATCGTGTCCATGAATCTAAATATGAACATTAATAAGAGAGAAATCCGATGCCTTCTTTTCCCGAGGTCGCTCCCATTAGCGTTAGCAACAGGTTTGACTGACACCGTTGCTAAGCGCTCACCCCTTGTCAAACCAGTGGTGCGGCCGGGAAGGGGCGTTACCTCCAGCAGGTTCTCTCCAGATTGGCTCTGTGGTTGCTATGATACTCGCAGTCTGAATTCCAAATATGGAAATCGGCTCCAAATTCGCCTCTATGACCGCTAGCCTCGATGAGCTTCATTTGACTGGAGCCGAACGCTATGGGTCACGTCACATAACCTTTGTCCACTTCTTTATACAGTCTGTTTACAATAGGTTAAGGTTTAGGTTAATATTTTTTAAAATTAGTTGTGCCCCAGTGCAGATAAAGAGTAAAATCAGCTGTTGAGGTAAAAATTGAAACCACAATGTCCTGTTTGCATCTAATTAAATAGTGTTTTTTATCACGCAAGAATCTGGAAGTGCGCTGTTAGCATGCTAGTCGTCGTCAGCATTGCCGTGACAGCAAAACTCACCTCTGAAAATTTCTGAAACGCACTTATAAACTCATTGCGGTGAGTAATCAGGACGCTCGGAATGCATAGGTTAAGACTCTGAATCGCTGCAAAGCATTTAAAATAAGCCATTAAACAGTTTTTCACGATTTCAAGATGGTAAAAATCAGATACAAAGCCTTTGAGGTGAGGATCAATCTATCGGGTACATTACATTGACATTAATATCCTAAGATGCAGGGCAACGAAGCATGTATGTGCGTGTTTGATGCGGGCCTAGTAGAAAAACTTCACAGCATGTGGTATAGGTTTTATGCATGCACAAAAGGAGGCTGCTTGCTTACACAGAGCTCAGATAATGGGAAAACAGTGTGAATGTGTGCTATTGTGATTCGTACAGTCCCAGAGGCCAAACAACTGTATGCACTTAATAAGGAAAGAGAGACATATTTACAGCACAGCAGGCTAAAAGCGCTAGAAACTATAATTCGGGGTTATGATTGTGGCATCCGACATTAACCCTATGAAGTGAGGGACGTTTTAATGTGGCTGTCTTATTCAAAAGAGGGAATCGATAGTAGACAAAATCAATGCGAAATGAGTTTAGAAGAACAACATTAGCTTTTATGACTTTTTATGCAGTTGGATATTGGCGTCATCCATAGATTTTTATGATCTTGAAAACAATTGTGTTTTTATGGTGTGTGGAAATTACTCAAGCAGAATGGTACATGTTCAATTTCAATGTCTACAGCTGTCTACTTTGCAAAAAACATATTCATTGATAAAACCTTGGGATATTGTGTTTTTGAAATTAAGGTTTTGAACGTGAAAATTTAATTACATCACTGACCAGTTTTATATCAGTGAGGATTGTATTTTGTTGTCCTCTAAACTTCACAAAGCCATTCAATCAGTGCTTATTACTGAGATTTAGGTGCCCTGTTATTAGCACAATTTTGGGGCCTTTTGACCATTCAAAAGATTTGGTTTTGAACTGCTAATCGCCATGGTAACGGTCCAAATGTTTCATCACTCTGAAATCTGTGAACGCTGCTACCTTTGAAATCACTTATGAGTTTGAAAAATCGAATTCCTGGAGGGGAACATGTTGCTCTATTATAACTTTAATACCAAGCTTGTTTCTAGAAAACTCAGAAGGAGCCATTATTGATCTATATTTTACCATGTAAATAACATAAATCAAACGTTATACTGTTTAAACAAGTCTTGCAGAGCTGTGCTGTATGCGCATCTTATGTGTTTGTCTCCAGTAGGTTAGACTACCGTAACGGGCTGCTCACTGGCTTCTCAAAACGAGCCTTAAAACAGCTGCAGTACATCCAGAACGCTGCTGCTCGGGTCCTGACTAGACTCAGGAAGAATGAGCACTTAAGTCCTATGCTCAGGTCTCTGCACTGACTCCTGTGGCTCAGACAATAGACTTTAAAGCAGCTCTGCTTGTGAACATCTCTGACATGTTAGCGCCATATGAACCATCTCACACTCTGAGGACTTCAGGGACCGGCCTCCAGCTGGTGCCCAGAGTCAGGACTAAACATGAGGAATCAGCGTTTCAGTTTTCTGTAGCTAAAACCTGGAACAGTATTTCTGAAGATGTGAAACAGGCCCCTACTTTGACAATGTTTAAATCCAGGCTCAAAACAGTTCTGTTTAGCTCTGCATTTGACCAAAAGGGCTGTTTTTCTGCACTCTTTTCTTTTAAAGTATATTTTATGGTCATCATTTATGTTTTTTATTTGTTTGTATTGTGTTTTAATGTCTTTCTTATTCTGTAAAGCACTTTAAATTACTTTGTGTAAGAGTTGTGCTACACAAATAAACTTGCCTTGCTTATATTAATGAAAAGCAACAACACCTTTTACCAATACAATTTAAAATACATCAAAGTCACCTCTTGAGAATTGTTTTCGTCTTATATTTCAGACATTGCTCCGGTGCTAAATGAACCTTTCAAAATAAAAGCTGATTTATCTTCTCTACACTGGGCAACCTATTAAACCCCAGACCTCCTATCTGTCTCCATTGCCCTCCCTCCCTCTGTTCTTCATTCTTCATGCAGACAGAATACACCTAATTCACCAAGCGCAGTGTTTCCATGGCGACGGGCTCACATTCATTTTCCAAGGTGAGCGCTGTTGTTGTTCTAGCATGTCCATTTGTGTATTCGCTATCTACAGTGTACTTTGCGATTAGAGAGACAACTCCCAAGTCAATAGAACTTACCCATGAACTCTATGCCAAGTTCGTCCGCTGTTTCCGATGCGTCCCGGGCAGCAATGGGAGGAAAAAAAAAAAAAGGGAAGACAAAGCAGTTAGAAAATGGGTAACCTCAAGGAGACATAAAAAGTTACATTGAAGTCTACTTGACATGACCAGCTGGTGAGTCACCTGGCAATTTATGCTGTTTTTTTTTTAGTAATTTTCTTGTGTTACAGTCTACAGAAAACCTAACCTGGTATAGTGTTTTTTTTTAAAGCAGAATCGAAATAACAAGAGGAGTGGAGCTGTGGAAAAGACTGAAGAATAAATTGTGCAATATGTATGTAGTTGCTGTTTAATATTGTTCAGGGTGGGATCCGTGGTTACTACTGCTGGTAAAATAATCTTAACATTTTCACAATTGCTTTTAAACAGTATAAATTTGACTATGTGAGATGCAACCATACTTTGGAAATGTAATTGCTTAACTTGGAATATCCCACTGTTTGGCATTAAACTTATCTTTCTCCATGGAGACAAGAAGGTGACGTCACCAGGCAAAGTTACAGGTCACATCCAACCACAATGATACACAAGGACATTTCTGACAAAGGAAATGCAACTCCACTGAAACGAATCGCCACCAGAAAAGTTACATGTTTATTCATTGATAGTATAGCATAAATACACCAACATTAGATCGAAATAAAATGCATTGGTTGGCAATTTGAATCACGCTCTCGACTTAAACATCATTGGTTGATGTTGGCCGTGCTATTCCAGCTCCCACTATCTTTGTGTCCTTGGGCAAGACACTTCACCCACTGTACACCGATGTATGATGTATGTATCTGTCTGTGATTGGGCGAATGGTTCCTCGATGTAAAGCATTTTGAGTCCATTGAAGGTGGAAAATCTGATGTGACCATTTACCAAAACCCAATCGACCAAAGATGCTATTCAAAGTAAAAGTGTTACAAGTCAATTTTGATTTTTGAAAGTGAAACTAAGAGCAAAGTACACTCAAAAGTACACACTTCATATTTCAAACCCAGCATCCAATGGAATCTAAGTACCTTCCACCTCCATGCTCTCTACCTCTCTATTAGCTGTGTCTGTAAATGCAGCGTGCACATAAGAAAGACAGAAGAGCACATTAGAGTCATGAAAATAACAATTTGAAAAACGACACGCGGCGTGGCTTCATGTCATGCGCTTGGTTTCGCACCGGGTCGTTCTATTGATCCACGCTCTGGGCTTCGTGGTAATTGTACCCCACTTTTTTTTCTAGTACTTTTCGATTCACCACACGCATTTCTCTCTTTACATGCATGGAGAACACCTTCATGTATTTAGCCACCCGCCCCTCCCACTACCGTAAGTCTTGTAGCTGGGGAAAACAGATAAAGCAGAAGGGCTTGTGTTGGCTCCAGCCCGAGAGCAGCAGCCCCCTTTTGCATGTCACTGTAATGTCATCTAAATTAAAATGAAACTCTCTCCAGTAATTGCTTTTCTGACAGAGGTGATGGTGGTTTTAAATAGAATGTGGTCTGCCAAGCCCTTTGCAGATTAGACGGGGCTGCTCTTGAAACATTTCTGAATAAAGATATAATAGAAGTTTGAATCTCAACCTGCTGTACGTTGCACAAATGGTTAGAACATTAGTATTACGTGCATTAAAGATCGATGTATTCTGACCCTGTTTTTAAAGTTGTATTATGTAGTTAGAGCCACTAGCTTGTTGCTTTTGAGATGTCATTTCTTTGCCTGGAATGTAAAACTTATCTATCTTTGTGGAGTAGGTGAAGCCACAAAGCCAAGTTACAGGTCAGATCTGTTGAGTGGCGACCCTGCTCACGGTAAGAATTCACGTTTTTCAAGGTATTTTTGA
Source organism: Periophthalmus modestus (assembly GCA_019594935.1). Lineage (NCBI taxonomy): Eukaryota > Metazoa > Chordata > Actinopteri > Gobiiformes > Gobiidae > Periophthalmus > Periophthalmus modestus. Next base: position 10,222,008 of record JAIEZT010000304.1, on the reverse strand, counting down.
GCAATAAAAACCTATAATTGAATAAATGGGAAGATGGACACATTTAACGCGGTACTGTGGAACACTCCAGACAAAGTAATATCATTTTCACGGAGACAAGCAGGTGGAGAACCCTCAAAAAGAAAAGTTACAGAGTGTATCTTTGATTACAATTTTTCGGTGCATTTCATAAACTGTATAACGTGGACAAAGGGAGTTTGCGGTAACCTGTGGCGTTCGGCTCCAGTCAAATGAAGCTCATCGAGGCTAGCGGTTATAGGGTTTCCATATTTGGATCATAGCAACCAAAGAGCCAATCCAGAGCGAGGTTGATGAAGGCAACGCCCCTTTCCGCCCGCACAGCCGGTTTGGCACTTAGCAACGCTGTCAATCAAACCTGTTGCTAACACTAGTGGGAGTGACCTCAGAGAAAGAAGGCGCCTGATTTGTCTGTTATTAATATTAATCTCTTAATTTACCGACACAGTAGCGGAATAAAAATACCGGGATCACATAGAGCGGGTTAATATGGACATTTTAAGACCAAAATGACGGGACTCACTGCGGCGGTGACGATGTTTGAAAAGTGAATTGGAGCCGATGGATCACTTCCTATTTGGAACGCGGCAGCTAGCGGGTTAGCTATGTCCATTTATATATACATTGACATTTTTGATTATTACAACTACTGTGTATTTTGCTTTTATTTATTTATTTTATGTATTTAGAAGTGTCATATTGCACTTGATTCATATGGTGAAGTTACCTTTCATAATTCATTCTGTCCCAAGTGGTGGTGGTGAGCTACTGTTCCTGGCCCTCACTGACAAGAGACAGTTGCCAATATGCGCAGCCAATGGCCTCTCCGATCACTGCCAAACGCTCATTCACACACACCATAACCATACAACGACAGTATAAGCTGCCTGGAGCCGGGATTGATGCGCATACTTCTCAGACCACGGGGGGAAAATATGTCAAAATAAGTTATCTGTCTCACCTTGGACTCTCTGCGTGCATTTAAGCGAGTTCTGAAACAATCCTTTCAAGGTCCCATATTACGCTATTTTCTGATCTATGTTATAATGTTGTTTCCTCATCACAGAAACTACCTGGAACTGCGTTTTGTTTAATTCACACATGTTTAACGCACAACCCCTGCACATTTAGGCTAAGTTCTTTCCTCAAGCAAAAAAACACTCTGCTCCACCTAGTGATGTCACGTGGCAATACAGGAAGTGCTCCACTGTATTTTTAAACTCCATACACCTTCATTAGAATCATTTGGATAATTTCAACCCTCGAATTTCCAATCTCTCCTGAACTAAAGTTAAAAGGTAGCTGTTAACTTGAAAACTGCCACTTCATGACATCACAAGGTGGAACGGAGCATTTGTAGACACACTAACAATAAACTCAAACATGTGTGAATGAAACAAAACACAACTCCAGGTATGTTTTTGAGGCGGTAACAGCATTATAACATGGGTTAAAGTTCACAAGAGTCCATTTTGTGTAGTATTGGACCTTTAATACATGCAAAACTACACAAAATGTCTTCTTTAGCTCCAATACGGAGCGCCATTCGCTGTCAAAATGCAGAACAGGTTTTAATGAGCAGAGGGAATTCCATCATTACAGCCATAACCAGAGAATAATCCATCTAATTGAATCAGTCAATTATGTGTGGCAGGTATGTTTACACAAGGAAGCTTATGTCAAACGAAGTATACACACAGTTACAGCTTTACGTAGCATGGCCTCAAGGATTATTAACAAATGTCAAATCTTATGACCGGTCCATAATGATCCTCAGACAGTCTCATAGCAACCGAAAACTAATGGGGTCAGTATCTAATGAGCAATCTCGCAGTAAAAGCAAGGTTAAGATATGCATTTGTGATACTAGGCAATGATGTATGTAGAAAACAAAAAATAATAGTAAAGGTTTTAAATATGTGTGCTCGAAATTACAGTTGGTAAAAAGTAAAAAGTATACATTTTGTTGTCGCTTCATTGACTTGAAAATGTATTAAGCTTTATGATGTCATTTTTGTGGTGTCGTTGGGGTGGGTAGGTTGTTTTCATGGATTAGCTTGAATGAAAAAAAAAAAAAACCCTGCAGATCGTCCATCTATTTCTATACCACTGTCCTCTGCGTTTGACCCATCCTTGAACCACATTCTATATAAATATAAATGGACATCGCTAATCTGCTAGCCGCTGCGTTCCAAATAGGAAGTGAGCATTGGCACGCCTCTGGCTCCATTGACTCTGGGTCCAATTCACTTTCTATTGAAAAACTGTCACATCTTTGTCTGTAATTCCTGCTGTCAGGCTTGTCACTTTGGTCTGAAAATGTTCGTATTAATCCATGTTACATGATCCTGATCCTTCTTTTCGTAAGCTCGCTCCCGCTAGCATTAGCCACAGGTTTGATTGACAGAGTTGCTAAGCGCCAGCTCCTTGCTAAACCAGTTGTGCGGGCGGGAGGAAGCATTACTTTCAACAGCCTTGCTTCTGATTGGCTCTTTGGTTGCTATGATACTGTCACAGTCAAAATCCAAATATGGTACTCAGCTCCAAATTCGCCGCTATAAATGTTAGCCTTGATGAGCTTCATTGGACTAGAACCGAATGCTATGGATGGCGATTCACTCACTTAGTCTACTTCTTTATGTAGTTTATGTCTACAACCAGTGTCTCTTGGCAACCTGTAAGAATCATCACCCATGCAGGGACCATCTCCAGATTTTGAGCCTGGATCTTAGAATAGGAATTTTATCAGTGTCCAGAAAGTTTCCCTTTAAACCCACCTAGAGAACATGCAGAAAACAGGATCTTCTTGCTGTGAGGCGAGACTGCTGCTGCTACATCGCAAAACTTGCCAAAATCCAAGAATCAAAGACAAATCAAAGGCAAATTCTAAACGTATCACTTTCATATATTCATTTCATTTCTCTGTGAATAGGCATTGGTAACACTCCATACTTCCTTTCTTTCCCTCTGTCCTCTCTCTCTGTACCTCTATATTGTCTCCCTCCAGCACTCTCTCGCACACGGGTGTCACTTATTTTCACCTATTATATAATTTGTGAAAAAATTTCTTTCCTTTATGTCTTCTGGGGAACCTATAGATCTATAGGTAGAAGGGCCGAGGCACAGACGTAGCCTATAACCGCAAATGATGCCATTTACTGCAGCCAGTTTGCAACAATGAAGCAAGTACAACTAAACAAGTGTTAGAGAGTACGTAATCTGTAATCCAAGTTTTCACCCGACCTAGAAAAGGAGCAGGTCGATCGTAAAAATGTGTAGTGGAGTAGTTTTTGGATGCCATACTTTTACTGCTACTTTGGTAATATGTTGTTTAAAGTAACAGTACTCTTACTAATAATTTTGGTGCGCTATCCTACTACTGTTACCTGGGTCGTAGTTTCCTCAAATACTTTTTTACTCTTACTGGAGTAATCTCTGGACCACTACTTTTTTACTTCCACTTGAGCAATACTATTTTTAAGTAACTTTACACCGACTTCAGTAAAATGCTTGACTACTCAACCCATCTCTGATCTTTGTATGGCCAGCCAATATCCTGTCTGCTAGCGATTTACTTCAAGCCGGAAACAATTGGGAGGTAAATAGTTAGAATTATCGCTTCCTCACTTCTCTTGCTTTCCTAAATCAGCTTGGTAAATCTAAGTTGCCTCGCTGTCTAAGGTATCCACTGGCCCCAAAAGAAGACTATTAGCAGCATGTCCTAAACTCTTGTTCCTTTGTCGAGAACCAACCAAATTGCCTTTCTACACACTCCCTTGCCTCCAATTAAGCAGCCGGCTATTCCCTCGACCGTAGCAACCAAAATCCCACGCACCTTCACCGCTGCATTTCCTGAGTTTGTAGCAGTCTACCTGAAGTACCTTTTTTCTATATCTTTTTTTTTTTGTTTCTCATTTTTTTCAAGAATGTCTGACGGTGTTTGAAGCCCAGGTTGTTGTGCGAGGCGGCTCCGATTGCTCTCTTGAGTGGCTTCTTTGTGGCCGGTCAATAGCAAGACAAAGGATGAGGGGGCCGATGGATGATTTGTGATTGCAAGGTGCATGAGAATTGATTTTTGGAAAGGAAAAATGGCCATGAGAAAGAGGTCCACCCTGGGGTGTGCTTTGTCACCCATAATGGCACACAACATGGAATTTACAGCGCAACATGATAAAATGGAAAAGTCTGTGTTTCAGTGAATGTTATTCGCTTAAGCACGCAAACATGATTGCTTTTTCGCTTTCGTGTATGTGCTTTTTCACAGCCCTTTGCGGTGTCTTTTTAAAGCATTTGTCTCTTATGGGGTCAGTTAATAAAAATATATTCTTTGGCATAGGACTGATTGCAGATGGCGTTCCTAGAATAAACAACAAACCCTTCCAGGATTGTTGCATCTCATTAATTTTGATGAGGCAGCAAAATAAAAACATGGATTTTTGAGTTTGTAGGCTGTGCAGACATATGCTTGTTTATATATTTCACTCATTTTCATCTATTTCTTCGATTTTTTGTTTGGTCAGTGTATAACTCGGTCCAGTATACATACATTATATTCAGTAGCATGCCCATAAAATGAAACACTCAGTATGTAGAACCTTAAAATCAAATCGAAAGTAAAGTAAGTCATTGAGCAGGTGTAGGAAGAAGCTGAAGGTTATTGCAGTTACAGCACGTTAATGGACACTCATCTATAAAACTAATACAGCATGTTACTGGACATTTACATCATAAGGAAAAAAAAAAAAAAAATCAAAAATAATCACAAAACTCCTTACTATTATTATTCTTTCAAATATGTTTTTTTTACTGTTCTCTTAAAAATGATTTTGAATTATAAAAGAGAAGTAGCTTGCTTTAGGTTATTGCAGAAACGGCTTCATAATTGAACCCCTTCGCTTGCTAAACAATATTCCCAGTAGCATGTGGTCTATTGAATATACAAGTGCCCCTTCGATTGTACTGTATTTACTGTCTCTCTGAGTGAACATTGCTTATTAAAACTTGATATTGCTTATTGATACAACTTCATTTCACATTTGTTTTTGTAATAACAGGGCGTTTCTAGCTTTTTGAGGTCCTGTGATGTTTTCTTTGAGGTCACAGAAACTACTATGGAAAGACTCCTAATAACCAATGGCCTATATTTCACAATGCTGGTCTGAAAAGAACATAAAGCTGGGATCCTACGTCACATTGCATAACAACACTTCCATGCAATACTAAGTGGACTCCCCTAATGGTTTGTGAATAGAAAACTTAGAGATACATCTATTTGTGGTTCTGCAGTTGCGATTGTTTGGGTGCATGCTATTACATGATTTGGCGTTGAAAAGTGGGATCATTTTCCAAACCCTTATAATCTGGGTAAACATTGGCTCTCTTCCAACAGTGATCAAATGGGCTCAATAGTATTGATATTTGTCTTCTCCGGGATGCTTCATGCCTTATGTAATACGCACAACTTCAGCCAAAAGACTGAAATGGTGAAAGTTCAGACCATAGTTTTAGAGTCAAGGAATATTTTGCATCCATTCTTGCTGTGAGCAGGGTTGCCTATCCACAGATCTGACCTGTAACGTGTCCTGGATAAGTTTAATGTCATACTGTGGAACCCTAAACCAGAGAAGTTACACTGTGTGCCTTTAAGAAGGAGTGAGGCACATGCATGATTTAAAGAATGAGACAACGTTGATAGTAATCCACAATAAACATAAGGGATTTAACCCACGACCTCTAGATGAGACACATGCACATTTACCACCATCACACAGTATAATAGTGAGCATAAATTATAGAGTTTAATGAAATTGTGTAGAGAGCACACAAACCGGGACAGATTATTCCCTGTGGCACTGCCTAAAGGGGGCAACACGAGAGGCTGTCCCCATGGTAAAGAAATGTGCTAACCCATACATTTATTATACAGTACATAATACATTTCTATTTCATTTAAATACTAAAGCAGATATTATTTCACCCCGCCATCACCGTCAGATCCGTGCGCGCTTTTGAAGTGTAATGTGCTTATACTGTCAATAAACCCAAAGCTGTTTTTAAGTTGAGTTTATAATGAGTTTATACATTCTGTGGAGACAAAAACTACTTTAAAGGTGCTGTCTGTAACTTTTTTCAATGGGGCTTCAGGTGTCTGGTTTCAAGTTTCATTAATTTCCGTATCCTCGTGGAGAAATTTGAGTTGGAGCAGGGGTCAGAAGTCTTTTGATTTACCTAGAATGTTCCACAGTTCCACTATCTTCCATGTATTTACCTTTATTTGAGCAGGATAGTCCCACTGAGATTAGAATATCTTTTTCAGGGGGAGTCCTGGCCCCAGAGGGAACCCTACTGTATATGTTTTTAGTGGTGGGGAAAACCAGAGCACCTGGAGAAAGGTGTACATAGACATGAGGAGAACATGCAAACTAACACAAAAAAAACCCCCAAATCAAACACAGAATCGAACCCACGACCTTCTTGCTGTGAGGCGAGAGTGCGAACCGATGTGCCGCCATGCAACCCATTTACTCATTCCATCACAGTTCCTTGTCACTGTAAGAATGTTTGGAAAACTTGCATTCTTACAGTGAGTGGGCTTGCCTCTCCACAGATCTGACCTGTCTCAATAGAGATAGAGAAATTTAATGCCATACTGTGCAAAGCAGTAATGATAATCTTCATGGACTCAGGTGACAAACACTCCACCAGAAAAGCTACTTAATGCATCTTTAACATGCGTCATATAGTCAAATGTGTATAGTACTTACTTACTTACTAGTACTTATTAGTTATTATGACATAACATTGTGTAAGTACAAGAGTTACACTGAGTTGGGAAAGCTATTCAAAGTAAAACTGTTCATTCCGATTCCAGACACTAAACTGCTCGCTCTGAAGTATAAAATAATGAATCTTCAAACACTCAGCGCAACATAATAGTACTCAATTATTTAGAATTCAACAAAAAAATAAATAAAAATAGAGCAAGAACAAGTAAAGTCTTCAGCGTCTTTGGGAGATTGCATAAACCCCATACTGAAACCAAATGGGAGAAGGAGACCTGCTTCCAAACACTACCCTGCGACCCCATTATTTTAGCGATAACATCAAGTCAACACAAGTGGAGTTTGGGTCTGACTCCTGGTGCGCAGAAGTCACTCTATAAGACTTAGTCAATTTGTAATGTCGCAGTCCTCTTGGGAAGGGCTAGAGGCTCCAATTTCTCTTCTGCGTATACCCTTGGCTTTTGTTTTATTTTTTTAACTACAAAACACGACTGTCATGAGGATTCGTCGGAGCTTTGGGGGCCATGTTAACAAAAAGGAAGCAGATTTTTTGTAAGCGCGTTGCTCGGGGTGACAATCCAGATTAAAGGGCATAGTTCTTTCATTCATGTTATATTCATGGTCTGTGAATAGTTTCACCTGGGCGGAAATAATAATGGGAAACCAGCACTGCACTTTGTTTCATTGATCTAATATTTGTTCATGACTAAATTATAAGGCAGTGCTCATTAATTAATGTATAGCTGGAGGAGTTTTATGCAAGATTAAACCAGAATTTGAGGTGTAGTGAGGAATACTGCACCAACTGGAGGGCGCATATTTTGGTGCTCATCTAAATTACTTATACATTTTTATTACTGAATATTTCAAAATTGGTCTACTGCGTACTGCGTAATTTTAATGAATAACTACAATGGCGGCTTCAGCGAGCACACATACATACATTTTATATGCCTTTTAAAAAATGCAAGTACACTGACAGCTTACTAACAACAATTAAATCACAGTGATAAGGTGTTTTAGACTTATTATTCTACTTATAGTACATATATTTATTTGGGTAATGGGCAGTGAGTCAGAGTGAAAGAAGTAGTAGTAGTAATAGTGGTAGTAAATGGTAAATGGTCACGTTTTTATATAGCGCAGGGGTGTCAAACTCATTTTCACTGAGGGCGACATCAGCAAAATGGTTGCCCAGATGTAACTGTAAAGCAGTGTAAATGTCACTAAATAACCTAATGTCATGTAAAATAAATGTAATTACTTTTTAACTTAATAAATAACTGTTTCTGTATGTATTACTTATTCAAGTTGCAAATATTGCTTGTCTGTGTAACTGTGTATCCCCTGATAAACTGACATTTTTAAAAGTGTGTATCTAGTCAGGGCCCACCTGCTTACAGACCTTTTCTGCACTACTTAGCTCCATGTATGGTGTCAAAATGCCAACACAGATTGTACTTTTCACAAACAACCCTGCCTCATAACACAAAAAAACATACAGGTTTTTCTCGTTGATGCACAATCTTGTATTCACCTTTACCTTTCTTGAAACTGCCGCACCGTGCTTTCAACTTTCCTCTTCCTGAACATCATTATTTGCAAATATTGCTCAGTTCCACTTGTTGGGAAAATCTCATGAGTTTAAGCTCAGTGCACACATTAAAGCAGCATAAACTCGCCTTTTAATTTACCTTCTTGCGGGCCACATAAAATGACGTGGCGGGCCACAATCGGCCCCCGGGCCTTGAGTTTGACACATATGATATAGCGCTTTTCCACCTTCAAGGCACTCACCCATTTATACACCAGAGTACGCAATGAAGGCAAGGGGGGGTTAAGTGTCTTGCCCAAGGACACAACATCAGCATTCATCTGTGGGAGCTGGAATCGCACCTCCAACCTATAGGTCAGTGAATTTGACCGCTCAACCAATGACGTTTATGTCGAGAGCAGCATTCGAACCACCAACCTTTGCAGCAGTGTACATATGCTCATCTGAGCTACTGTCGCCCTAGTAGTAGTAGTAGTAGTAGTAGTAGTAGTAGTTGTAGTAGTAGTTATGGTAGTAGTAGTACCCTCCACTGTTTATTTTGTGCCATTTTATCACTGTCTGCAACTTTGTCGACAATCAAATAGTACTTATAAATCCCAGTATGGAAACAAACTAAATATTGTTAACATAATTCACTCTACATCATATGCTTTAATGAACACATACTGTTGTAGAAAATTCAGATTTCAGTTCCCTTGGCCTCTTGGAGCTTACACATTTAGCAGTGATTAGCTGAGTTGTGTTGTATATTCATCCATCCGGGTTTGGGATTAAGGTAATTATTTAAAATCTCTGCAGATAAACACTGTAACACTATGCCGTGATGAAGAGGAGAAGAGAAAAAAACCTACTTGGATCGGACAAGATAGCGTCCGTCTTGGGGACAAACTGGTCACAGCGTAGTCCGTGGTATCCCTCTTTACACCTGCAAAGACACAAAAACAGTGAAGATTAGAAAAGTACAAGACTAGTGACTCAACTATCAGACTTCTCCGATAAGGGAAGTCGAGTACCGCGGGGGATTGTGGGTGAGAGCTTGGTGGAAGTAGATACGCTGAATTGTGAAGTAGGTGGGGCTAAGGGCTCTCGAGAAGATGGTTTTGGTGGGTCTTAGTAGCGTCTGCAGGCTCACTGATAGCACATGATGGACAGGAATGCCAAGTCCCCCGTGGAAGTAAACATTGGAATGGAGAAGGCTTGGAAAATGCCGAAATACTATCCAGGCTGCAATAGTTGTTGGAACAAACTCTTGGCATGGTCCATTTATGTGCAAATATCCCTGCAATGTCGATACCCATGGATCCCCAAACAACTGTCACAAACACGTCTCCATAGAAACAATAGCATTCGCAGACGTTGCTGCAAAATGAGATTGAAATATCCTAAAATGTGGAACGCCTCCATATGGTCAGAGCATTTAGGACCAGTCCAGCGATTAGGTTCAATAGATCTTCTGTGTTGATTATACTTTAGATTCTTATATACAGTTACTTGGACAATTTCCTGTAGATGGCAATGTCTTTGTACTTGGAGCAGTAGGACGACAGCGCCATCTGCAGTCTGACTTCTTCAGAACTGTATCCGAGGTGTGAGAAAGTTGTTATTCCCCCCTCATCCCGATTAGCAGTCTAGTGGGCATGTTTCCGAATTTCGATGGCCTCCCTGTACGACCGATGGCGCTTGTTGCTCTCTGCGCCTATGACCTTGACGTTTGTCCCAATCCATGAAATAGTTTTCCCTCTTGCAGTGGTCTGATATTGCAGACCGTAGGCCGAACGTGCAGCCGAAACAGTCAAAGTATGAAATAAATAGAGGTCTATACATAAGAATCTAAAGTCTAGGATCAGTACAGTCGTGAACATGCAGCATGTTATTTCACTGTCTTCCTACTTGAAACAGTAGGACAACAGCGCCATCTGCAGTCTGACTTCTTCAGAAATGCATCCCAGGTGTGAGAAAGTTGGTATGCCCCCCTCATCTCGATTTGCAGTCTGTTGGGCGCGTTTCCGGATCTCGATGGCATCCCTGATCAATCACTGGTACTTGTTGCTCTCTGTGCCTATGACCTTGTCCCAATCTTTTCCCTCTTGCAGTGGTCTGATATTGCAGACTTAAGCAGAGTGCAGCCGAAACTGTCAAGGTATGAGAGGTCTGTATATAAAAATCTAAAGTATAGAACTAGTACTTTAGTGAAGACGCAGCACGTAGGATGTTATTTCAGGTCACTGCTGTGAATCCAAAAAGCTACGGAAGCTTTAGTGGGTCCAAAGACAAAATCACCATATTTTCAGTACAACATAACTACACACAAAAAATGTAAAGAAAAATAAACACACTAAACTGAAATTAACTAACTAAACAAATAAAACCCCTAAAATCCTCAAAAAATTAGGAAATATTTATTAGTTGAATAAATTAATATTTCCTAAAGCTAAAAAACTTTTGACTGGTAGTGTATGTTTAATGACATACATTCCAGTCAATGCAAATGATCCATTTTGAGACTGGTGATGCAGGTAAAATATATGTTTTCCATGTCCGACCACTATATCCTAACTAGACAGAGACTCCGTTGTGGACTTAAAACTGTATTAATAATAAAAAGAAAAACGAAAGTCCAGAGAAAACCATTTATTTAAAGTATAAAACAGTGTTCTTTCCATTATGATCTCTTCAAATATTGTAGTTATTCTCTTATACATGGTTTGAGCATATAGCTTAATGCCTTTCGACTGTTATTGTTCCCAGTTCAAAGGGAATATTGGTGTTTTTATTTCTCTCGTTTTCACACTGAGGCCATACTGTGCGTGTCGAGGAGGCTGCTCTTTGAAGACTTGGGGAGACTATGGGGGGGATCGGCTTTGATGCGTCTGTCTCAACATAAACTGGAACATGAGTGAATGGTATGTCAGAGCAGCCAGGCCTCCTCTCTGTAGACTGTCACATCCAGGACGTAGACCTCAAAGGGATTCATGCTCTTACACAGCTGTCAATATGTCACCAGCACATATTATACCACACAGATAAGAACAAAAAAGATAAGGTAGGATAAACCACAAATGCTTAAAAATATTCACCAAACAAATCCTAATCCTAACTTCCCGTACTATAGGAACTGTTATTATGAAAATTAGTATATATTTAAAGTTGCACCATGTGACTTATCTAACGGTGATGTTTTTAGCTTAAAATGTTCCCCACAGTATTGCGTTTAAGATTTATATTGTAATTATTAATCACAGGTGCTTTTTTTTATTTTTTATTTTTTTTTTGCTTTTAAAAAATATGTACATTTTATTATGAGCACCATCGCATTCTTTACTTTTTTATTTTTTTTTTTCTGAATTAATTTGAAGTAAGATATATGAAATTATGTAGAAAAAAATAAAATTTTATCATTTTACTAATAAGGATTTGAATATAAAACATAAATAAAAAATAAAATAAAAATAAAAAATAATAATAATAGTAGTAGAGTTATTTATCTTTTTTTCTTTGCTACATAATTCCATGTATCTTACTTCATATATCTGCTGTCTTCTGTATGTATATAAAAGTAGTAAACATAAAGCAAAAAAAAAAAAAAAAAACTTTGAATGAGAGAGTGTGTCCAAACAGCTGACTGGTAGTGTATGTTTAATGTCATACTGCGGAACATTCCAGTCAATGCAGTAATATGTCCATATTGAGACAGGTGAAGCACGCTCCATCAGAAAAGCTACATAATGCACCTTTAAAGTATTCGAGACAATAGGATGCATTTACGCTCGAGTTCGAGGCCTACCATAATGGTGCTGGTTTATTTTTTTTTTCTTTCTAAAATGTATGTATCTTTTCTCCCTTTTTTCATCACAGCCTTTTGTTCACCATTTTGGACAGTAGACAGAAAGCAATCCAAAGTATTTTCAACCTCGCCTTGTATTGCACATTCCTCTCAAGCTGCAGGGCATGATTGTTGAAAAGATAATTTTGTTTTATAACGCCTTTAAATCTCCTCTAACCGTACTTTAAAAATATGAAGCTCTCGTAACTGTTCATCTGACGAATGACAATCTACCTTTGAATTAAACCTTGAAAATACCCAAGTCCCATTAGGGAAAACATAAAACACAGCAAAGCCTTTCAAAGTAAACCGAATAGCATTAAGGCGCACTGTGAAACATTTCCGATAAAGTGTCCGTCCACCTTCTTGGCGATGTTGTTCCTTTGCCTAAAATGTTCCACAGTATGACATTAAGCGCATCTATCACCGTGGAGACACCAAAAGACCCATAACCCAAGTACTGAATGGGAAATGTCACAAAGTTACCCGCTCGTATTAAGATGGCGTAAGATCAGGCTCCTAATTATTTCCCACCATAAAATATAACCTTTGTGCTTCATTGGAAAACTAAATGACCATAACATGCAAATGAAACCAAACTTGTTGCTTTGGGACAAAAAATATCGAACAATATCTACGATTAGATATGTGCGTGTCCGGTGGAATACACAAAAACATCATGGTGTAGTTTATGATGCGGAAAACGCAGTACCACAATGACTAACGCAAATAGATAGTATTAATTACAAAACCAATGGATGGCGTTGTATGAAGGAATGCAGCGAGGCCACAGGGAGCGAGGATTAAAGTAGGACTAATCCCCATAGAAAACACATGGAGGCATCTGACAGGAGATATTAAAATGGCATTAAGTCTTCGACGTGTTATTAACATGCAAATGGGGCTGCAGTGAACAATAGGACCCCCCAAGACACTTATGTCATTGTGATTATTATGAGAGTCAACATGTTTGCATGGGTATGTTTCATTTAGTTCGTGTGGTGTGAAGAATAAGTGAAGTGATTAGTAGCTGCCAAAGAGCAGTATTCATAAGCTAGAATGTGATTCGATTGTTTCTGTTGAACAAAATTCAGCACAAGTTTTTATTAAAATCACTACATTTGAAGCTTTAAAAGACCTCAACATGAGTGTGGAATACTTTTACTTTTGAGGTACTTTAATATTTTTTGTTCCCGTATTTGTACTTTTACTTATGCCAGGGGTGTCAAAACTTTTGTCATTAAGGGCCACATTTAATAACACAGACAAAGCTGAGGGCCGATTGAGGGCCATACAATGGTCGCCAATACAGTGAATACTTCAAATCCAAGTTATTATTAGAAGTTAGACTGAACTACTAGACCTTTATTCATGCTTACATCCTCAATGCGACATATTAAATACTTGGAATGGGCAGAAAGTAGATTTTCTGAAATGTACAGTAAAAAGTACTGTTTAAAGTGATATGGGCCAATTCACCTGGAAGCTTGCGGACCGAGAAAAATTGGTCTGAGGGCCGCATTTGGCCCCCGGGCCACAGTTTGGGCATGCCTGACTTAAGTAATAAAATTCAGTACTTCTTCCACCACTGATTATTGGCTGATAGAATGTGGTTTTGACATTTTAAACCCAGTAATAGTTCTGTGGTTCCGAACTCCCATCACATCTTTACAATTGCAAGACAGAGCCAAAATCTTGCTGCAGGTCTGGGCTCTCTGGGCTTATTTACATTTGATCAGTGCCGTATATGATCAATGTTATGATGTCTATGCGTTTCCATTTTTGCAAGAATACACTTTCCACTTACTATGCCGGGGAACAAGACTAAAACCTAACCAAACATAAAGGCATTGGGAAAGCTAGTCTCTGATCTAATAGCTTGTCCAATTTCACTCTGTTTACAAGGGAACTATTTATTCCCTCCCTGCACACAAAGTACCCAGCATGCCCTCTCCACACCTGCTCAAATTTCAAGGGTAAACGTCCGTTCTTTCACAATACTTTAGTTCCTCTGCGTGTGTGCTAACATAGACCTCCCCTTGTTACCATTCTGCACCACCACTCAAAGGCAAAATGGCTGTCTCTTTACATCTTTCCTGTTGTTTTTTTCTTATTTGTCTCGATCCCTCTATCTGCCTCCCCCTCTCCATTGATGTGATTTCAACCATCTTTCAGTGCGACGCTTTGTATTGTAATATTTGTATTGCGAGAGTCGTATATGGATGAATGGGTGATAAACACTGTCAGATAATGACGTGATCGGAGTACATGTTTTTATTCGTGTGCCCCCTATAGGCTAATACATCACCCCTTGTGCTTATGTGCATGTTCACTGGTGTGTTTCAATGGGAAAAAATGCCCTAGAGTGATCCAGATGTCAAGTATTGAGGGATATGACAGCGTAGTCTATATATCCTCAAGCTGATTTGTGCATATAGACTGGAGACTGGGAGCGACCGTGTTTCTCTTCGCTGCTCTATAGACACACAGCTGGTATGGACACATGTTGAAGTCACTGTAGACAGTGTTGGGACTGGATGATGGCAGAAGGGAGGGGTGCGCTGCCTCAAAGCTAATCGTCATCCGGGTAGTTAATTAGCACAGGAAAAATGGGGGCTGGTTGCAGTGTGAGGAGAGGGAGGGTGAGACATTAGAGGAGGAGACAGGGGAAGTCAATGAAACTTCATTTACCTCTGTGTATTCCCTATAGCGTAAGGCTTAACATGTGCTACAATATCGCAAGTGGGAATAAGCTTTTCAGAGTCTCAGCTACCGGTATTAAAGCTACACAATAGGTTATGTATATTATGCATCTGACTGAGCCTTTGTTTGAGCAGAATTAACTTCAGTCCTTCACAAGGGGGCGCTGCACTAAATATGATAAATATAGACATGGTTCACTGCTATATAGTTATTCATTTTCGTTATAAAGCTACTGTGCATAAGTGTTTGATTTTTTTTCAGCAGTAAATGGCAGTTGTGAAACCTGTCCCCGTCACCTGGCCTTTGTTCAAGCCATGAGTCTATAATAAGAACCGGATAAGACACTCTCCCTCTGTCCCCATGTGAGATCGATTAGTAGCCGCGTCATAGGTACTGCAGCTCCCAAGAGCTCCGGGCCCAGAAGGAATTCTCTCACAGAGCACAATGCATTTTTTTGGGGAATTTAAACTGCCCGTGTTCGGCTGACAGGACGACCACAGCTTTCACAAAGGTTGGCTTTTGTAGGGATTCTTCTGTATTTTCACAAAACAAACTTTTTAGAATTTTTAAATCCTCAAAGTGCTTAAAAGTTAGTTTGGAAGCTTCAGCCTAGCCTCACTCTGAGCCCGGGCTAGCTCCACTCTAGCAGCTATCGCTCTGATTGGTCAGAACTAATCACACAGTGCACGTTTCTGCTGTCACATGCTGGACGGCGCTAGGGTAGTGTTCAGGACGTAATGCAAAAGAAGAAAAATGTGCAGCATTTTGCGCCAAAAACAACATGTCGCCATCTTTGGTTCATCTTCCAGATCTTATTATACTTCCATGGTTCAGACTCTCTGCTCTGCTTCTGTCAGGTCAAAGCTGGCACAGTATCAGAAGTAACGTAGATAGCATCTAGTGGTGATATGTGAAAAGTAATGGTTGATTTTATATCATATATTTTGAGAGAAACTGCTCTTAAAAGTGAATGCAAAATAAAAGCAATTCAGTTTAAAATATGAGCACGAAATTCACCATTGCGAGATAGGGCCAGTACCATGCTGGAGTTAGAAAGCTAAAAATGTTCACCACAACTGTCAAACTGAACATTAATTCGTCTTTATCATCCATTCATATTGAAATTTAAATTGGACTGAAATGTCATTTTTAAACAAACTTCCTGGTCGATTATTTCCTGCTTGAACAATAGCTGACCCTGATCTGTGAAGATTACACTGCCTATTGATGTTACACATGACAAAGCAACAGCTGTACGAGGTGAGCTTAGGCACCACACAATGGGACATTACCTCTCATTTCCATATCTTGACCTATAAGTCATGCATAATAATGACGGTATACACAGGAAGCGCACATGTAATTTGGTATAATGTTAATTGCTAAATACAGTCATAAATTATGGAAAAGTCTATTGGGCGTGTGGCAAGTATTCAGTTTGCTCACCTCGGAAATACCACAACTGCCTGTGCTAATTAAATAAGATACATATTCGCATTAGGGATGAGGCGATAACTGGCTTAAAGGTAGTCTACAATGCAGCATCGGCCCTGAACCCGGATGTATTTGCGCAAAATTAGTCTTGCCCCAGTGGGAAGCAAGCAAGCAAGGTTTAAATATAGCACCTTTCACAGACAAAGAGAAGTTAAAACTCATAAAATAACACACAATTAACAATTAACACACAACAGAGTCAATAGAACAATATGGCAGTCATAACAGCTCCCAAGAAACTACTGCACCATGTCCGGTAATCACGAAGTGCACCATTAGCATGCTAGTTACCCTCATGACAAAACTCTGCTCTGGTCTCTGAAAAATGTGAAAAGCACTCTTGAATAATCAGGATGCTTGGAAGGCTTAAGGTCAGGAGGAATAACTTTAAAATGAACTAGTTCTGTTTTTCACATTTTTTAAGTAGTAAAAATCAAGTACAGCAGCTTTAAATATTGAAAAAAAAAAAAAATAGATAGAGGTATTAACCAAGCTCATTTATTCCACCGGTTCTACGGAAAAAGCAGAGTTGAGTTCATGAATAAAATATTTTTGGTGACCCTATACACCTATTGTGCTTCAAATAATGTCAAGAAGGAATAGGGTGTAGTCTGTTTTCGTCGTAACATTTTACCTATAGAATATATACCTAACTTTAGGCTACTTTTTCCCTGACTCTGTGTGTTTCGATAGTTCCTCGTACAGCAAAGTAGCGCATTACCAAGGAGCAATAGATCACATTTTTAGAGTTAAGTAGTCTCTTGTTTTTGTTAAGCTTTCTAAAACACACAATTTCATATCCTCATGCAATTACCATAATAACTCTTTTAGTTTCCACAAAAGTCAAGTGCCACCGATTAACCCTGTCTGCAATTTTAGCTTAACTAAATTCACCTGTTGTTTGCCTGGAACCGTTTGGTGAATATGAACGACCCAAGCTGGCAACACCTCAGCTGCAGTTTGTGGGTTGCTCCGACCTAGTCTTTTCACAATTCAGCCCCGCTAAAACACATTCAAATTGAATCCTTACACCTGCCAATCCAAAAGTACAACATGTTCACTTCCTGATTGTAAAAAGATTGTATAAAATATAATAGAAATGTGGTCAAATTAGGGCTGGGAATCAGAGGGTTCTTTATGATTCAATACACAGGCACAGGGGGTGAGGTGGGTTATGTGTCTTGCCCAAGAACACGACGACAACATTCATCTGTGGGAGCTGGAATCGCACCGCCAACCTGTGGGTCCGCGAATCTGACCGCTCTACCAATGATGTTTTTACGTCAAGAGCGGGATTCGAACCGGCAACCTTCAGATCAGCGAACAAACACTCAACCAACCAAGGTGCTGTCGTAATAGACAAAAAAAAGACGGTCAGGTCTATTTTCAGCAACAGTCTGTGGTCAAAGAAGTCCAGACCTTAACCCCATTGAGAATCTTTGGGATGTGCTGGAGAAGACTTTGCGCAGAGGTCAGACTCGACCGTCGTCGATGCAAGATCTTGGTGAAAAATTAATGCAACACTGGATGGAAATACATCTTGTGACATTGCAGAAGCTTATCGAAACAATGCCACAGCGTAATCAAAGCTAAAGTAGTCCAACGAAATATTAGTGTGTGACCTTCTTTTTTTTTTTTTTTTGGGTGGCCAGGCAGTGTATGTTGCAATATCACTATTTCTTGAGCAAATCCTTTTTAACGACAGCATTTCCTTGACAAACCACAACCAGCACAAACGTAATATGAATCGGACACTTTTTTAATCATCGAAACAATGACTACGCCAAATGCTTTCTCTCTTAACAAGCAACAAACTATCGAAATATACTCACGGCGATATATCGATACAGCAGCCCACAATTTCAAAAATACTTCACAACATTTCAGTATATTTGCGCAGCCCTAATAAAACTGCTCACAGCCGTCTTTTTATAGTTTAACATGTCCCTTTAGCACTCGCAACGTTATGCCTGGCGTACTGCGAGAACATAAGCAGGCAGGGGGCTCGATTTGGCCTGTTTTTAATTTCTACCAGTGGGAAGGTCGAGATGCCTGACTAAAAATCTATTTTTCATGAGTGGGAAAAGTAGACCCCCAGTGATCTATTTCATTTCCTAATAAGAAAAACAGAACACACAAACATACGAGACCGGCGCGCTCGCAGCAGTGCACGCCATGCCTGCTTCACACCCCGATATCAAAGAGTAATCAGAGCTCGCCACGTCTCTCATTGTTATTGATGGCCTACCAGCGAAGAATAGACAATGAGTTGGCGGCGATCTGCACAGAAATGTACCAAAAAATACTAAGCGCGTCCAAAATGGCACCACTAAAGACTGGTTTGTGTTTTTTTATCACCCTTCCGAACACATCCCTATCTTCCGTTAGCAGCAGCATGCCCGACGGTGATGGCTAACGTAAGATTTATACCTCCAGCTAATTTGATGGATGTCCATAACTATCCCCGAGTTGTTTTTGTATGCAAATGCAGCGCGATCGCCAGAATGCGTTCCTGCAAGAAAAGTTTAATGCGGTAAAAGAAAGATGGTAAGCTAGTCAACAGATGCTAATTATATGCTGTGTGATATAAGCAGGCACAGAGGCAGTCAATAATGTACACACTTAATTGCCGTGGAAACATATGCATTAATGAAGTGGTTTCATTATAACGTGATAAACGGCAGGCGGCAGAGGCTCATACAGGCTGCACAGTAACAGCTAGAAAGGTCCTCGGGGATTAGCTTGGGATACTGTGGGATTACTTTGTAGGATGTTCAATGTAAAGTCTGTACTGCCACTACTACTATTACTACTACTGCTGCTCCTGCTGTTACTATTACTACTACTTCTGCTACTATTACTACTACTGCTGTTACTACTACTACTACTGCTACTATCACTACTGCTTCTGCTACTAATACTACTACTGCAGCTACTATCACTACTACTTCTGCTACTATTACTACTACTGCTGGTGCTAATACTGCTAGTGCTACTACAGCAACTACTACTGCTGCTACTACTACTGCTAGTAGTACTGCTGCTACTGCAGCTGCTACTACCTACTACTGTACTACTATTGCTACTCCTGCTACTACGGGTACTACTGCTGCCACTACTGCTACTACTACTACTACTGCTGCTGCTGCTACTGCTACTACTACTACTACTACTACTACTAGTACTACTGCTACTATTACTACTCCTACTACTACTACTACTCCTATTACTACTCCTACTACTACTACTCTACTCCTACTACTACTGCTACTATTACTACTCCTACTTTTACTACTACTACTCCTACTATTACTACTCCTACTACTACTCCTACTACTCCTACTCCTACACCCTACTCCTACTACTACTGCTACTATTACTACTCCTACTACTACTCCTACTCCTACTCCTACTACTACTACTACTACTACTACTACTACTTTTTTCTACTACTACTACTCCTGCTACCGCTTTTACTAATGCTACTACTACTGGTACTACTGCTGCTCCTACTACTGCTACTACTACTACTACTACTACTACTACTACTACTACTACTACTGCAACTACTACCATAATAATAATAATAATAACAACAACTACTGCTACTGCAAGTACTACTACTAGTATTAGTTCTCCTTCTGTTCCACTATATTCTATAACTAGCTATACTTTTACTGATATCACTACACTGGAATACTTTTCCTGTTGAATAGTGAAAAGAAATGTGCTGATTCATTACAAGTTCATACTTTCTCCTCATGATCTAAGTTGACGTTTTAATAGCATCATGGACTATTTATAACTTGTGATTTTAGTACAAAAACAAAAGCCATGTTTTAGGTGGATAAAATATTCAGTATATTATTCTGTGTGATTATACAGTAATGGACGCATTATATTCATAGATGTTATTTCCCATAAGCTAACACAGTTGTTTTAATGTCGTTTAGTGCTGGTATTAAATGTATTGTGAATAACACTAAATGCGCTTGCGTTTAACAACACCACCGCTCAGAACATTTTGTATCATGGGCATTTCGTGATTGCCGCTGCAAAGTCCCAATTTGACTGTGGGGGTCATTACCATTTCATCAGCTAAGAGAATAAACAAGACTGTGACATCACGATAAACACCGAATCCCAATCAAACGTCATTGAGAAAAACTGCAGCAGCGACAAAACGTCAACCAAACTAAACCATTTTTCACCAGAGCACAAAAGGCCACACCGCCGCTCAAGATGTTCTGGTTCGGCGTGCCCTATCTCCAATGCACCGCAAAGTCATTAAGCTCGCCCAGAATGAAGACATGGGCGCCTTGTTTGCCGTGCACATCAATGCGAGACGGGGTGAGCTGGCACGGGCTCACGGAGGAGTGCACACTACATCACCGAGGCGATCCCCGAGCTGCAAGTCACAAACAGGTGCTGTTTCAAAGGCCTGGAGATAACAGGGAGAAGGGAGTCTACAGACAGCCTGGGAAAGTCTACTCTGTTTTTAACAATAATACTTAAAAGCTATACTTGTTATTTTGGTTTTTTTTTTAATACATTTTCGAGTGTCACCACCTGCCTCCCAATGTGAAGCCATTTGCACACATTACACATTTTGGGGGCTTTTTTTTTTTAATGCCAGATGCCCTTCCACTTAGCTTGTTTAGCCACACTCAACTAACAACTACTACAACTACTGTTAACTGCCATACCACAGTATATCATATCTGCAATAGTTTCACTACCGGCTCAGACAAGGTTGTAAAAATATCTTGGGTAAGGGCACAATGTCAATATTTTTTAGTTTTTTTTCTTTCGATTTTATAGACCTAGGAGTAACACTTTATAATAACTACACCCTATTTAGACTTAATAAAGCATGAACAAAGACTTAATTAATAATGAACAAACACTTAATTAATAGTGATTCAGGCTTAATAACTCATACTTATTTCACACTTAGTTCCGATCATATAAAATACCTTATCTGCAATAGTTTCACTACCGGCGCAGACACGGTTGTAAAAACGTCTTGCGTAAGGGCACAATGTCAATATTTTTTTGTTTTTTTTCTTTCGATTTTAAAGACCTAGGAGTAACACTTTGTAATAACTACACCCTATTTAGCCTTGATAAAGCATGAACAAAGACTTAATTAATAATGAACAAACACTTAATAAATAGTGATTCAGGCTTAATAATTACTTCAACCTTAATTAACACTTAATTAGCAATTAATTGGCTTGTGTTATGTATAGATACTCATACTTAATTCACACTTAGTTCCAATCATATAAAACATCTTTATCTTATCTGCAATAGTTTCACTACCGGCTCAGACACGATTGTAAAAATAGGTTGCGTAAGGACACAATGTCAGTATTTTTTAGTTTTTTTTTTCTTTTGATTTTATAGACCTAGTAACACTTTATAATAACTACACCCTATTTAGCCTTAATAAAATATGAACAAAGACTTAATTAATAGTGATTCAGGCTTAGTAACTACTTAATTACAACTTTAATTAACACTAAATTAGCAATGAATTGGCTTGTGTTCTGTAAGTAATAATGAACAAACAATTAACAGCAATTCAGGCTTAATAACTACTTAATTACAACCTTAATTAACACTAGCAATTAATTAGCTTGTGTTGTGTATAGTTACTCATACTTATTTCACACTTAGTTCCTCCTTAACTAACCATTTGTGTGTAATTGCACTTTGTCCATAGTATAATATCCAACATGGAGTAGCATTAACCCTAGTACGTAACCCTCTCACTGACAGTGTAGGCTATTGATAGTCCTTCCCACATCTTGTCATTCATAATTGATGTCTCGGCTCAAAGCTGCTTCACTGGAAGAACAAACAAGGGTTTTGTTTTTTTTTTTTCTTTTTTTGTCCATTGCGTAATTGTAAATGTGATCTGCAAATATATGCACAGAGACACAGCGCAGGCAGAACACAACACTCATCAGGTCTATTTATGAAGAGAGCTTACGCTGTTTGCTAAAGGTCTGGCTGGCGTCATCTGTTAGCGAGCAGGTAACGCAGTTTTCAGACCACCCTCAAAGCAGGCAATTACTCACTTTAAACTGCACGGCATCGCGTAGTCATGAGTAGTAACATCTGTGTGAGAAATTAAAGATATCTGGCAACCTGTGCTGCTAAAGATATGGTTTTCTATTCTGAGCGTGGTGTTTACGGAGGAAATGTGGGGTAGAGGGAGGTTCTGAGGAGTCGTCACGTACAGTATGGGAGGAAATAGTCTTATTCAGAAGTCATGCATTGTAATCCAGCTGATATATTTCTCATGCAGCACATATGTCTAATAGAAAAGTGGAATGGAAGTGCCAACCACAAACCCCCCTCTAGAGGTGCAAACTCTTTGAACTGTAGTATTATAATATTACATTATGATGAAAGATACTTTTTGAGGCACAGTACCTGATTTTTATCATCTTAAAAGCAGGACAAGTTCATTCAGACGTTTGCAGCGGTTCAAACTTATCCCTGACTTGCATAATACATTCCTGACTTCTCATTTTTCACTTTGTTGAGTTTATTTTGTCCACTCATCCGAAGGTTGGTGGTTCAAATCACATTCTCGACATAAACATCAGTGATAGAGATAGATTCACTGACCCGCGGGTTGGCGGTGTGATTCCAGTTCTCACAGATGAATACTGGCGTTGTGTCCTTGGGCAAGACACTTAAACCCCTCCCTTGGCCCTGGTGTCTGCGTACACTGGTGTATGAATGTGTGTGTGAATGTGTGAGTGGTTCCTTGATTTAAAGCGCTTTGAGGGCCTTGAAAGTGGAAAAGCACTATATAAAAATGTGACAATGTCAATAATTGCTTGCAGAAAATTTGTCTAGTAGTACATATTATATTTAGAAAAATTAGCAAAAAAAATGGGTCAAATTTGGCCCTAATCCTAAATTAGGGAATAAAGAGTTATTTTGAAATTGAAAAAGTTTGTATTATTTCAGCGCCCCTGAATAGAGCAGTAATTTAATGCAATGTTTTTGATAATTTTCCAGAGGCTAACAATGGATCTTACTACTAACATTTTCACAGGGGCTGATAAAATTGTGTTGTTTTTTTTTGGTTAATCTTTTCAATAATTGCTTGCAGAATGTCTAGAAGTACATATTCTTTTTAGATAAATTAGCAAGCCCAATGGGTCAAATTTGGCCCTAATCCTAAATTAGGGAATAAAGAGTTATTTTGAAATTGAAAAAGTGAGTATTTCAGCGCTCAGTGATAGCAGTAATTTAATGCAATGTTGATAATTTTCCAGAGAAGAAAAGGGTTCTTGAGTTCTCTAGGGTTAAAACAACTAGCGCGCTAACAGTGGACTTGACATGATTCATGGACAATAAAAAGCTTTACAGTTAGATGAAGAACGCACACAACGGTCTAATTTTGAGTGTCTTTGTAACCTGTCTCACACCAATTTACCTACTGCACAGTTTTGACATAGCTGAAACCATAGGTAGAAGTAAACACTTTTGGGCGAAACGAAGTTGGAGAAGTAAAACTTTTGCAGGCACTAAACAAAACCTTTCGTTGATTGAGAAAGCATGCAGTAACCACTCTTAACAATAGACTGATTGCGGTCATACAATAGTACTTAAAATTCTCTGTGTTAAGTAAAAATTAAATAAACATTGGATTTATAAAGTGCTTTTGTGCAGTCTTTACAATGCATTATTCATTCTCTCCAAACACTTGGTGATGGTAAGATAGCTGCCCTGGGGTTAGCTGATAGAACCAATGACCTCCCCAACCACAACCATTTCATTTACTCAAAAAATAGCGAAGGAAGATGAGGTAAATATTTCCATTTGCGTTCATATAAGCTTGGCCTAAAACCTATAACCTATGTGCATCATCTATCAATCAAGCACAATTCTTCAAAGATTCCTCCTGACACCTTCAATCTCTAAACTAATGATAAATTTACCCATAATTCTGCGGTGACATTTCAGAGCATTCTCCTTCTTATACTTCCATGTTTATCTCAGTCTCTCGCTCAGACAGACCAGCGAAAGACACATTCCACTGTGTCGAGTCGATACCTTATTAAATATTTGGAGTGAGATCCTCCTAACTGCTTTGAAGACGCCAAAGAGCTTATGAATGCCATCTAAAAGCCCGTCTCCCCTGAATAACTATCAACTCAGCGCGGGACAAACTCCCGCACCTTCAGTTTTAAATATAATGCATGAGGCTTTGTGTTGCCAGATTTCATTGGCTTCTTTCTCTATCCTTATGATGAACATTACAGATTTAACCGGGGTGCCAGCGCTGTACCTTTACAAAAGACAGTTATATGATTATTAAACAGTGATAAAGAAAGATGGTGCGAGGGAGGCGAAAGGGGCCACTAGAGTCCCTTCCAGTCTTTGTCAATGGACTGTGTAAAAGCGTAGTCGATTCAAAATAATTTACATGGAGACTACAGGAAGGCTGCCAAAATAATTAAGCTTAACCACTGTTTGAATAGGCTGCTGTAGAACAAGTTATTATCATTACGGGATTTGGCAAACTTCGGGAAAAGCCAACAACAGTTACCAAGACGTGACAACCAAGGAGGAGCGAGCGAGCGAGCTACAATCCGAGTAAGAACATGGTGAATTATTTAACCGCAGTTGTAATTGTAAGTGGAGATGTATGTAATGTCACGGGCCTGTCCGGAGGTATGCATCATCGGTTTTCGTTGACAGGGCGAGTATACGTGCATCGCCATATGGACGTAATGGCGGCATGCTTGTAAAACATGAATGGATTTAGGAATGGAACATGTTCTAAAGGTTGAAGGAAGTTGACCGACAATATTCACGCTGACATAGTCCTAGTATGTGTAAGTATTTGATGACAACTCACACAATAATTCAAGACCAGCCTGTAGTTGCAGCTGAACTTGGGTTAGCCAGTGCTTTACTCGGCAGATACAGGACACAGGCGTATTTTCCTCATGTGAAAACTCTCCAGAATTCTTACCTGGCCAGCCAAAACTGCACGCTTTGACAATACCTTACAAAGACGTATGGGTCTGCAAGCGTATCTCGTCTCTCCAATTTCAGTTGGGCAAATTAGCCGCTGTGATTGGACCGGCCCAAGTTAGAGGGATGGACTGGCTGTTCGGGCCACCAGAATTCACTCTCTGAAGTGCAGTAGTGGCACTAGCTCTGATTAATGATTGCCCAAAGGTGTTGAGGTTTAGAAAGCGAGGACTCATATCAGAGAGAGGCCTTTTTAGGTTTAAACCAACTAGATTTCAGCATTTAACCTTGTTTGCAAGTTATCTAGGGACACACATCTGAAAAAAGAGAAGTCGACCCTCACTTTAAAGGTCCCATATTATACTATTTTCTGATCTATGTTATAATGTTACCTCATCACGCAACTCCAGGTATGTTTGTGATAAGGTAACAGAGATCTAACATGGCTAAAGTATTAAAGGTCCTTCAAAAGTCTTTAAAAGCAGTTTACCAAGCGTTTTCCTTACAGGTTGTCTAAAACGCAAGGCCGCAAACCTATAGTTATGAATTTAAAGTGGCCGTTTAAACACGCTATTCCAACAACTGAGGAAATGACATAAAAGCCCACATATATTACAGATCCACTCAAACAAAACGTAAATGTAAAATGCCACACTCGTAAATATTTCTCTCGCTACATCAGAATGTGTCAGATAACCTTTAATACGCCGTGTGGCATTAGAAGAACAGACCGGGTTTCGCACAATGAGATGAGCGCAGTGCGATTAACAGAGCGATGCCCCCCGCTGATCCTGCAACGAGCTCAAAGACACATCTTAATTGCTAATGCGCCTCTGGTTAAAATATTGACAAACATACAATCATTATCGCTATGAACTTAACACATTTAACGTGGCGTCTTTTTCTTTCACGTTAAACGGTTAACCAACTTGCAGCTTGAATATCTTATCACAGATGCGACGTGATCATTTAAAGGGCCCGATCTATGTTATAATGTTGTTTCCTCATCAAAAACATGCATATTTAAGCGGAGTTCTTTTCTCAAACAGAAAAACACGATGCGCCACCTTGTGATGTCATGTGGTAATACAGGAAGTGCTTTACTGTGTTTTTAAACCCCATGCACCTTCACTGGAATCATTTGGATGATTTCAGCCCTGGAATCGCCGATCTCTACTGAGCAAAATGTAAAAAGTAACTGCAAACTACCACTAAATGACATCACAAGGTGGAACAGAGCATTTTCAGCTTTAAATGTAATGTAGACTGACTGGTTACTCAAACATGTGTGAATGAAACAAAACACGACTCTAAAATGGTTCAATTAAGGTTAGGGTAAAAAAAAAAAAAATTTAAATAGGTTGCACTATTTCTGTTGGAGGTGACACGACCATTCCAAGATACAGGTCAGATCTGTGGAGAATCAACCCCCCGCTCACAGTAAGAATCTGTGTTTGTCAAGATGCTTTGGAATGATAAAACACAAGCAAGCCACGTTAGGGTGGTGTTGCCTCATCAAAAACATACCTGGAGTTGTGTTTGACTAATTCTGGTTTACTAGTCTGTCTATATCTCCAAAGTTCAAAATGCTCCGTTCCACCTTGTGATGTCATGAAGCGATATTTTTCAAGTTAACAGCTACCTTTTACCTTTTGTTCAGTAGAAATTGGCAAATCCAGATCTGAAATGATCCAAATGATTCTAGTGAAGGTGCATGGAGTTTAAAAACACAGTGGAGCGCTTCCTGTATTACCTACATGACATCACAAGGTGGAACGGAGTGTTTTCTATGTGAGAGAGAGATCAAAAAAAGCATAATAGGGGCCCTTTAAATGCAAGATTTGTTTAAAATGCCATATTGTGGAAAATTCCAGGAAAACTTACAACATCTCCATGGTGACAAGCAGGCGGCAGACCATCCCTCAAGAAAAAATGCATAGTGCGCCTTTAACTAGAGTGAAAAAAATAGCAGATGTGGAAAAACTTTGTATATAGAAGTAGGATTATGTACAGCAGTATCTTATTTGTTGGTATTCCCATGTGAATATGAGCTTGTATCTGTCACTACTTACGTTTATTGGTATTCTCCCGACTCGTTCAATCAATAGGAGCCATAACCCAGCACCTGCCTGACAGTGCCTCTCATAGGTTTTTATTGTAAATGGGCAGGGCTCTGACACAGTGAAAAAAACTCTGAAGTAAACCACACTGCAGCCTGTAGGATTAGTGTGTGTTTTTCACCAAACATCAATGACATTAGTTATGCCCATTTCCCACTGCTCTACTTGGTTTTCGCGGTACAAGTGTGATGGTGTTTGCAGTATCCGGGGATGCTGTGCTCCGTCAGCCGTAACAAAATGCAGAGGCCTGGCCGATGTCCCTCCAGGTGCCACTGATGCACATGCAAATCACGCGGGGCTTCGGAGGTTAATGTGGACCTGCCCAGCGCTGGGAAGAAGCCAACTACTAATTTTTTGGTCAAACGCAACGTCGCGCTATGTAACTTTTCTTTTTAAAGGGCCTGCAAGCGAATTATTCCCCCGGACATGTTAGTGCCTCCACTGAAATGTATGGCATTAAACATTCTATCGCCATGGAAACAAGCAGGGACATTACAAAGCCGAGCTGCACATTGTAAAACCCGGATTAGTTCGGCGTACTCAAAGCATTTGAGCCAATCGATTGCCTCAAAAGGTTTGAGTAAAGGAATAAATGAAAACTCAATTGTTTCAGGAGAAATGCTCCAATATACCGACCTTCCTATTGTATGTTTTAGTGAATAACATTTACTTAAAATATTAAAGGGCCCATATTATGCCGTTTTCTGATCGATGTTATAATGTTGTTTCCTCATCACAAACATATCTGGAGTTGTGTTTTGTTTCATTCACATCCATTTAACACACAAACCCTGCACATTTAGAAAACACCGTGTTCCACCTTGTGATGTCATGTGGTAATACAGGAAACTCCACACAACTTCACTAGAATCACGTGGATGATTTCAGCCATGAAATTGCCAATCTCTGCTCAACAAAAGGTAAAAACGTAGCTGTTAACTTGAAAACTACCACTTCGTGACATCACAAGGTAGAAGAGAGCATTTCCAGCTTTAAATGTAAGACAGACTATGAATAAAAGGTTACTCAAACATGTTTGAATAAAACAAAACGCAATTCCAGGTATGTTTTTGAAGAGGTAACGACATTCTAAAATGATCAAAAGAGGAAATTCATGTCAAATCTACTTCACCAATGACCAAAAAAATGCTATTTACTTTAACAAAGAAAGACATTGTTGATAGTGAAGCGTTTAGAACACATTTTTTTTTTTTTTTTAATGGAAAAAAAAAGAAAATATTACTAGCATAGTGTAGCGTAGGCCTGCCACAATAACAAGTAAATATAGATGATATTGAAACCAAACCATGAAGTCGAATTATCCCCCAAAAAATTGTACTAAATGTGCAAAAAAAAAAAACATAAAATGAGTTGGAAAAACTAGCATTAAAAAAAAAAAATGAGCTGGTATAATGATTCTAGAATTATGCAACAGCTTAAGATCATTTGCAAAATGTAGGCAAAATGATCCCATAGAAAACAAAAAGTACTCTTGCAAAAAAATATAGTTCCAAATCAGGCATTGAAATAAAATATCCCACTGACAGACCGCAAAGCTTTGGTAATGTGTTCTGGTTTGTGGTAGACTGTCTTCTGACTTGACAAACTGGAAATGCAGGCCAAAAAAAGCATTTACTTCAAGTTCAAACAAAGGCAAGACTGTTTTAATAAAGGATTTTAATCAGGAGCTGAGCAGGAAGTATGGATAAAAAAAAAAAAGGTGAGAAAATGTAAAATTCAAAAACCCATGTTACTTCGATGCTCTGAATTATGCATGTGTGTGGTTCAAGTTTTACAGTAAAACTCTTTCTCTAGTGAGCTATGCTACGCTCTTTGAGAACTAGCAACATTCAGGTTAGCATTGCAGGTCAGATCTGTGGAGAGGCGACCCTGCTCACAATAAGAACGTCTGTCTTTTGGGTTATTTTTAAGCAGTGAAAACACTTCTTTAAGGCAGATATCAGGAGCAGTGGGCGCCATAGTGTAGCACCCGGGGGCCCATTTCCAGATCTTGAGCTAGGCTTGGTCAGGACTACCTCAGCTGTGCATGTTTTTGATGATGATGAGGTAGATGAAGGAAGCTGGAGTCCCTGGAGGAAATATGATATAATACAGCTAATAATAACTCCATTACTGAGCTATTGTAAAAAAAAAGAGTTAACATTTAAAGCGGAACAGCCCCGGATCCGAAGGTTGCCGGTTCGAATCCAGCTCTCGACATAAACGTGATTGGTCGAGCGATCGGATCCGCTGACCCACGGGTTGGCGGTGAGATTCTAGCTTCCACAGGTGAATGCTGTTGTCGTGTACTTGCGCAAAACAACTACCTCACTTCACCTGACTTCAAGTATCTGCGTACGCTGGTGTATGAATATGCGTGTGTGTGAATGGGTGAGTGGTTGTAGATGTAAAAGCGCTTAGAGTGCCTTGAAGTCGGAAAAGCCCTATATAAAAATTGTACCTTTCACCGTGGCGCATATATTCAGACTAAGAGCGCATATACTCAGATCAAAGTAAAAGTACATGGTGAAAAAAATCCCTAATACTAAGGTACAGACCCAACGTTCAGCATTAGTAACGTGTTTTTGTGCATATAGGCGACAGAGCGCTGCCTTTGTGCTCCGTGTTTTGAAGCGAGCTGACATCTGCCTGTACATCCTTAATCCCGTTGGCTTCGTTTGACGAGATTTCAAACTGCAAACTGCAAACGGTTTCCAACAGAGCTGTGCACATTCACGCACATGATTACCGCCGCCGCTCCCACCCTGGATACATGCGCTTTACAAATGTACAGCAGCAGCAGCAGCAGCGGAGAGGTGGCTAGCCTGGAGGAAGAAGAGGAGGAAGAGGAGGAGGAGGAGGAGGAGGAGGAGGAGAGAGCTCGGAGCCAATGCCTTCTGGCCCGGAGTCAGTATCAGCTGTAAAAGATGGATTAGTGCACTCTATAGCTGCTTTCATACAGTGTAATAGAGAGAGAGGGACAGAGGGAAAGCCAAGAAAATGAAGTGAGAGGGGCGGAAGGAGTGAGGAAATGAAAGGAAGAGAGGGGATGGAGAGGGAAGAAAGAGAGAGAGAAGGAAAGAAAGTGAGAGAGGGGAAGAAAGGGAAGGAAAGAGAGAGAAGGAAAGACACAGAGGAGAGAGAGGAGTAAAAAAAGAGAAAGGGGGGAATAAAGAGAGGAAAGAAACCAAGAGGGAGAGAAAGAGAGAGGATAGAGGGGGAACCAGGGGAAGAGGGAAAAAGAGAGAGAAGGAAAGAAAGAGAGAGGGGGAGAAAGAGAGGGGAAGTGAAGGAAAGAGAGAGAAGGAAAGGAAGAGAAGGAAAAAATAGAGGGGAATAAAGAGAGAGAGGCATGAGAGAGGATCAAGGAAAGAATGAGAGGGGGGAAACAGGGAGAGAGGGAAAAAGTGAAAGAGAAGGAAAGAAAAAGAGGAGAGAGGAGTAAAGAAAGAGAGAGGGGGAATAAAGAGAGAGGGACATGAGAAAGGATCAAGGAAAGAAAGAGGGGGAAACAGGGAGAGAGGGAAAAAGAGATAGAGAAGGAAAAGAAGAGAAGGAAAGAAAGAGGGGAGAGGAGTAAAGAAAGTGAGAGAGGGAAAGAAAGAGAGAAGAGCATGAGGGAGAGGGTCAGGGAAAGAATAGAGAGGGAGGGAGAGAGAGGAAGAGAGGGGAGAGCGAGGGAGAAAGAGAGAGTGAAGGAAAGAGGGATAACGAAAGATAGCTATAAAGAAAGAGAAGAGGAAAGAAAGCAAGCATTAAAGAAAAAGAATGAGAGAAAGAAAGATAAACAGAGCAAGAGAGAGAGAGAATGCAATAAAGAGAGACAGGGGGAAGAACAGAAAGAGAGAGGAGGAGGGGATATCTTCCAGCAGCTCTGAGCCTTGCGGGTGTCCAGTTTGCCATGTTGTAAGGGCTTTACAGAAGTGCACTCAGATAGGGATGACTGGAGCAGCTTACAGTGCCGTCTATATAACACAGCCTCAAACAAGTGTCTGGGGGGAGAGGCGGAGATTGCTCCCATTGTGATCAATCTGAGAGCAGCGCCGAATCAGAGCCGGAGCCAGGCCAAAGCGGGACTGAATAGATGGACAAGTCCCCTCAGCCGACAGGAAGCACAACGTCGCAGTGTCATACCCAGAGAATGACTTCAAAGTGAGCGCTGATACAATGCCGAGTGTGTGCTTTATGTCATATGTGAGTGCGCCTTGTGAGTGCCCCTTCAGACTGGGACAAATGGTACAGGACATGTGACCATCCACTGTCATAAGGTCTTAATAAAACAAATAGTTTCTAACATCGGCCACTAGCTCTTAATTCAATTTGTTCATGCTGTATTAAGATTAATTTTCCATCCATCCATCCATTTTATTCCGCTTATCCGAGGCCGGGTCGCGGGGGCAGCAGTCTAAGCAGGGACTCCCAGACTTCCCTCACCCCAGACACGTCCTCCAGCTCCTCCAGTGGGACCCCAAGGCGTTCCCAGGCCAGCCGAGAGACACAGTCCCTCCAGCGTGTCCTGAGTCTTCCCCGGGGCCTCCTCCCGGTGGGACATGCCCGGAACACCTCCCTAAGATTAATTACGGTTTAGTTAATATAAAGTGGTACTGTCAATATAGTGACAGGAAAATAAGTCACCTCCAGCCTAAAAATTTCAAATCAGGCTAGAAATCTAGAGGTAACTGGGGTCCTGACTAGAACCAGGAAGTAGAAGCACATACGTTAAAGCTCTCCATGGCCTAGCACCAAAGTACATCTACGACATGTTAGTGCCATATGAACCATCTCACACTTCAGGGACCGGCCTCCTGCTAGTGCCCAGAGTCAGGACTAAACATGGAGAATCACCGTTTTTTTCTGTTTTATGCATCTAAAACCTGGAACAGTCTTCTTGAAGATGTGAGACAAGCCTCAACTTTGACAGTGTTTAAATCCAGGCTCAAAATGGTTCTGTTTAGCTGTGCATATGACTGTTTTTTTTTTTTTTTTATTGTGCACTCTTCTTTTCATTTTACTCTCATGATTTTCTGCAAAGCACTTTAAATGACATTGTATAGTAATTGTGCTATTCAAACAAATGTGCCTTGCCTTGCCTTACAAAATGGATAAAAATAAAGGTAACAATGCAATTTAAAAATCACCCAACACTGTAAATGGCTTATGGCAACACTTATGTCAATAGGCATATTTTTTGTCAATATGCCAATCAAAAAACTCAGTGTGACAGTAGCGTACTTGCTCATTGTAGATTATAGCACAGACTTCTGGCCTGTTTTTTTGAATAAAACAAACAAAGTAACTTGGATAACAGTAAATGTAACAGTAAAAAGGTTAAATGATGATGTAACCTTGAATTTGAAATGTGAAGTCTATGATAATTTAGTAACATAGTGATGGATAGAGAGATTACAGGCTTTCTTGTTTGCACTTGTAATAGCTAAACCACATTCAAAATCCATGTTAAAACCATATTTTCACTTAGCAAGAAAGCCACCTCGCTGCGAACAACAAAGCCTCTATATCCCGCACCCAAAAGTTTGACCCTATAACTTTTCGAAACATTATCAAACATGCCAATCCTGCTTATTCCGCTCAAGGCAAACTGAGTCGAGATTGAGCAGGACGAACGACATTGCATTTATTGCTTTAACAAGGAGAAATAAATAAAGGACTAATAGTCTGTAGGTCGCCGCGGTGACACAGCACAAATGTGGACATTGGCTTCCAGCTGACCCACAGATATGGTCCTTGGCTACGGAGCAAAAAACAAAACCTAGGTAGAAGACTTCAGCGATGGATTTCACATTTAGAAATGAAAAACGAGGCTCCGCCGTAGAGTTATAGTGACGTTCCTAATTGGAAAAGAATTGCGCTTTGGGAACAGCCTCACAGCATCACCGCCGTTGTGAAGCATATGGATTTTCTGTGGTCTCTGATCTATATTTACTATACTTTCTGTAAAAACAACAATATTTTATGATTTACCTATTGGCAAGATTTTTGTGCAGGGAAGGGAGGTTTTTTTTTTCGAGTTGAGACAGCTGTGAATTGGTATCGATTTCATTGTAATTCAGTTGGTCTTGTTTGGCTGTTATTGCCGGCCAGGGTTGGAGATGCACTGCTGAACGGATGGGAGAGCACGCACATACTGAAATAGATGACCTCTGTAGATTTAATTACCCTTGATACCACGGCGACGCGGTCTGAGGATGTGCTAGTTTTTCATTCATTAGCATATGACGAAGAGAGGGCTTATTAAAGAGCTAGCGAATCAGGGCGCGATGGCGTGATGTGCAGACAGATGCATGCTCCGTAGGTTAACATGAATTTTCACTGACCGAATAGATGGAAGGAAATATTCAATCAATGCAATAATGAGGCAATATACTGTAGTTTTCATTAATACTTCTCATTCAACCAGTCAATTCATTTCTGAAAACTACACTTTGATAATATCTTTTGAAAATTTGGTAACAACAACAAGGTAAGTCCCGATGATGAAATGCGATTCTCTTTTCGGAGCTGACAAGGTCTCATCAACTAGAGGCAGAACAACTTTGACCCAAAACATAATTAATTATAATGACAGGAGAACCCTATCATCACATGGGCATAACAACTTTGTAGACCAAAACTAGGTGACGAGAGTGGAGTTATCAAAAAGGACAACGCTTGGTTCAGGGGCGGAAAAAACGGGGGGAAAAATGACGAAAAGTAGTATTTAACATCGCAAATGTGTGGTATTATAATACATCATTTTGGACAAACAGTATGCAATTTGGAGGAAATAGATGGAGTTGATTATATCCGTGGAAGTATAAGCTCTTATTGTAGCTCTATGATTGAATCTGATCAGACGAGCCGAGATTCTCGTCAAAACTAAGACAAGTGGCCCACACAAAGCTGTCGACTGATAGGGTGTCAAAATCCTGGACATTTTGGGGTAATTTAGAAATTCCTCCCAGACGTTTTGTTGAGTCCAAAAAGGAGGACATGTCTGGCAAAAAGAGGACATCTAGTCACCCTACAAAAAACACTTGCCCCTAATAGCAAGTAGGCTATGATTTTTCAACTGGACAAAGTTTTAAGAGCTGTTCTCTTAGATGGGGCTGAACATCTTCAATTTGTATAACTAAATGGTTTTCAAACTGTCCATCTATCTAGTTCCTAACACTGTTAATATTCACATGCATACATTTTAGGTACGTGCATGACTTCAGAACAGCTTTTTTTTTTCAGACAGCAAAGTAATTGACCGCTAAAGTTGATCCTAGCACTGTTGACAGCTCTTAAATACAGGTTTATGATAAATAAAATATTTTATTTTTAGCTGCCAACAGCACACAGCGGTCTTATTTTGTCTGAAGTGTTGGTTTTATAATACTAGGGGGGGAAGGATAAAATTTACTTGGGTATAAAGTTGGGTACCCTAGCTTGTAATTTACTTCCATCTTGACCTTTTTTTTTCTATGGACCCCATTTGGACAACTGAAGGATCATCAAAACACATCCCCAGTATAATATAATCAATGACCTCTTGCAGTATGAGTAGTAATGTAGTATTTAGTATATGTATGTATCCTGTGCATATATATTCACACATTGGCAAAAATTCTCTAGACAGGGTTTATACGTTTTGGGATTAAATTCAAATTATCTCTCTGTGTCACCCTCTCAGATCAGCCCTAAAAGGCTGATCTCCAAAGTAATGGAAAAAATGTAAAGCAGAGTTGGAGATTTACAGGAGAGAAGTGCATCAGTGTCACCAGTTACATTCCCGATGATGTTTGCTAATTAGATTTGGCCATGCTCAACAAATCATGCTGATGCCGAGAAACGTTTCGCAACTCAATAGCCAGCTGACATGTACTGATAGCATTGTCAACAGAGTGAGCGGTGCAGCCTGCTAACATGGGGTATAAGAGACTGATTACAGAGGTGCGGCCGTTTGTATATACAAGCAGGTACTGTGTCCGAGGAAATTACGCTATCACAAGTGAAGCAATGAAGAAAACCATTTATATGCCAAACAAATGACCATATCCAAATGCATAGGAATGGCATCGCCTCTTCACATAGAAACAGAATTAATTTGTTATGTTCTGGCAAGCAGCGACCACTATGGAAATGCAGCACCTTTTGAGGCCTGTGTGAATAATTTCTTTTAAAAAATACTGGAATATCTAAAATCTGTGCAAATGCGGTGACCATTTTCCATCGATGAAAAATGGTCAGATCTGAATTCAAGGATGAAATATTTTAGTTCAGGGACATCGTTGTTTCCAGTAATCCAACCCCCCCTTAAATAATTATTCATTTATTTAATTATATAAACTATTGGTTCCCAAAGTGGGGTCTGGGGTCCTCAAAAGCATTGCAGTGTTTATATAGTTCTTTATATCAGTATTAAACCCACAGGAATCTATTGTTTTATCTCAGGAGAATACCTTACATATTCTTTTATATGTAGTGAAAAGTGTTATTAGAGGTGTGATCTTCACATCGATATGGGGGGGCCACAGCACAGTAGAGTGGGAATGGCTGTTATAAACAATACAGGACTACATTTTTACACCATACTCCATAGTACAACTCAGGCTCTTACAAAAGATGACGGTATGTCATGTCAAAGCCAACGTTTGCATCTGTGCACTGTATTTCCTTACCCCATTTTATATCACCTGTGTTTTATTGTGTGTATTTTTGCTTTACAATGGTCCCTCACTATATTGCGGTTCACCTTTCGGGGTCTCGCTGTTTCGCGCATTTTTTTTTTGCTGCAAATTTGCATGCTTTTTTGCCCATCGCGCGATAAACGAGGGACCACTGTATATACTCTGTATTCATGAACTTTTTTGGCAATCATATTTTGCTATAGTATGCTACTTGCTAATATTTTTTGAACTATTTGTACTGTGTTAGCGGCTGTGTCTACAACGTTTGCCTAAGCCTAAGTACCTAAATTACGATCAAACATGGAAGCACTCATAACAACAGCAAAGCAATCTTTTTCACCGAGAGATCTGAGAGTTGTTTTTGATTCCTTTATCCCAAGTCCCCAAACAATCACAGCAACATTTCTTGCCCTCTGCATTATTTACGAGGTCTTTTTATGTTGCAGTTACAGTAAATGATCGTAACCCAGTCTACTATGTGCAGACAAATCCTATAGACTCTTATTGCACAGTTCAACAAAGCAGGCCCTGATTACTTCCTCTCAGAACTGCTGCTTAGATTGCGCCTTCCGAGCGCCAGACACAACTACTCTTAAAAAATCAATTGGCACAGCAAAAACATGGAGGTCTAATAATAGAACGGAAACTTGAGTTGTCCATTTCCTGCTTCCCAACCAATCCGATCTTTACACCTTGAGGGGGGGTAAGTAAACTTCAAAGTGTTTAAATAATTTATTGGCAAATTAAAATAAACGCATTGGAAATATGTCTGCAACTTTCCGCAACTTTCTGGGATGTAACTTCCAGAGACTATTTTCCGCTAAGTCGTCTATCACCATAACTCACACTTGTTCCAACTGTTTTCCTTGCATGTGCAGTTGCCACTAATTACTTGCTCTGATTAGCTTCGCCTCGAGCCTAAACTTTTAAGAGTCTGCATTCCTACACAAGGATCCTAATCACTTCTGCCGCCATTACAACCACATGCCTCCAAAATCAGTGTGATTACAGCCATTTTTAACTGTGTGATGGAGCTTTGTATGTTGGGAGTTGTTTTATCAAGTGGTTACTAGTCCATGAACCTTTTTCTATATTTGCTCTCGATGCAAGAATCTTGGCAAATCCTACAAATGTTTAAGGTGCACTATGTAAATTTTCTCGTGTGTCTTCCATATGCTTGTCACAATGGAGATGTTTGGCCAGGAATGTTCCACGGTAAGGCATTAAACTTATCCATTGTCAGGAAGGCTTAAATCTGATCCCCCGTTTGAGTGGAAAAGGCTTCGGAATCTGGAATCTATCTGGTAGAATATAATGGAGTGTGATACAGGGATCCGGTAACTGTTTTGTCTTAATCCCCCAACAATCCAAAAGTGCTTTTCCAACCTACTTCAATTATCCATACACGCAAGTGCTATCACAGGAGTTGGCATGGCAGCAGTCCTTCTGTGTTCTAGCAGCAACACAATTCGAATATTATCTATCTTTCGCACGGAGAAAGGTCCAAACTAAACCCTTCAAAAACCAGGAAGGAATTGCTTGGAACCCCTTAATACTTGCAACCACATTGGACCTAACATTTAACCCAAAACTAAAATCTACTTACTGCATCAAAGACCCGAACAAATACCCAATAAATACACCTTTATCATTTAAATCACGAAACAATCACCTGTCTCTTCTGTTTTGTTTTGCTTCATGTATTTTGATTGCTCCTTTATTACTATAACTGAAGTTGTTTGCCGTTGTAAATCTCTGAGTGACTTCTTCGCAGATTGCTGTGTCCTTGCAAGCGAACGTGCTTGTCTGCGGGACCAAATTTGATTTCCAAAGCAGAGCAGTATTGGGCATCAGCTGGCTTATACCAAATAAACCACTCCTTACACACGCTTTTGTTTGCTCTTTCATATTCTTAATTTTCTCTCTCAGCGCGCACAGATAGGTTAAGTCATTTCAAGCATTATTTAAATTCGGGGTAGTCATTTATTATGTGGCAAGCAGATGCTAAATTATACCAAGAAGAAAGGAGAGAGGCGTGATTGTCTGCCAAAGTATCTAATCATGATCTTTCTTGCATGGCAGCCCAAGTTAAACAGGTAAGCAGAATAACAAAGAGGAATACTTATCAAGGCAATTACAATAGAAGTGTGAATTTCTATTTGACTAGTCTTTGTACAACCCAGAAAACTCCTGCTGTAGTCATCAAAGCCAGCTGCTGTACAGGAGAGAGGGAAAGGCAGAGACTGGCTAACCCACTAGCTACCTCGTTCCAAACAGGAAGTGAACATGGGCGTGTTTCCAGCTCCATCAACTCTGGCTCCAGTTTACTTTCTACTGAAAAACTACCGCCCCTTTTCTCAGTTACAGTCGCTGTCAGGCTCCTCATTTTTGTCTTAAAATACCCGTATTAACCCGCTCTACCTGATCCCGGTATTACAAATCAAGCCCACTCGTTCCCTGAGGTCGCTCCCACTCTCCTCACTCCAGACTGGCTCTTTGGCTGCTATGATACTTGCGGTCAGAATTGCTAATATGGAAGTTGGCTTCAAATTCGCCTCTATAACTACGAGCTTCGTTTGACCGCTTCATTTGACTGGAGCCGAACGCTATGGGTGACGTCGCGCTCACTTAGTCCACTTCTTTATACTGTCTGTGGGAAAAGGCCAGTGCTGTGGCTTTTAAATGCCATTGAGCAGGAAGTGCACTTTGTCACATGACCATCTCTACACTTAGGAAGCAAAGGGGCGAGATTGGTTACACTGGGAGACATTCAACAGTGGCGTATCTGTCAAAGGAAAGAGCAAGCTGTGTTTCAAACAGCATGAAATATATGTAACAAAATGTGATTATTGCTATACATCAGAACATTAAATTGTACTTGCAACGACAGAAATGAAGAGCCATGGGTACCGCCATTGCCATTTGGGTTGTATTACTTTGCATGGGGCTGTTGAGCTTGACAGAAATGAACTACAATGCCATTTAAAAACTTCCCAGAGAATAAGTATATTGTTGACTTGTTGGTGCACATGAACATTGAACATTTTAGACAAAGTTGGTAGAGTGTCTGTCCACTGATCCGAAGGTCGCAGTTCGAATCCAGCTCTCGACATTAACATCATTGGTAGAACGGTCGGATCCACTGACCCACAGGTTAGCGGTGTGATTCCAGCTTCCACAGATGAATACTATTCTTGGGCAAGACACTTAACCCACCCTGCCTTCAGTGTCTACGTACACCGGTGTATGAATGTGCGAATGGGTGAGCGGTTCCTCGATTTAAAGCGCATTTACTGCCTTGAAGGTGGAAAAGCGCAATATAAAAATGTGACCGTAGTAGCATTTAGAGGCAAAAGTGAGGAATATGGCCAATAGTGCGAAGATACACTCAAACAAGGGATCTCAAAGTTCTGGGGTAAATGCTTTACAGACTCCAGTTAACATCCTGATTTTATTGAATGAATTAAAATCGAGCTTGTGGATAGGTTAGAATTCTCTAGTGGAATTTTGTGTTTAACTGTCAGATTACCGATTTATTGACCTGGTTATCTCGGTAATTACTGGACCTATTCACATGAAACAAAACCTAGCACAAAGTTCAATGACTTCCCTGTTACTGTTATAAACAAACAGAATCAGAAAGTGGTGCCATTATCCATTATTCATGTGATTGTTGTCAGTTGAAAAGACTTAGATTTACATGGCAAGTTTGTAGAACCAGTCCCTAAAAAGTGATAAAAGGGACAAAAACAGATAGTTCAACATTTGTGGATCCCAAGTTTGGATATGTCTTTCACACATAGGTTTAAAGTAAGGCACAAAAATTATATCTGATGTGATCCTGCCTCACCAACCAATGAATAGGCCAAACGGTTTAAGAGGTTCATTATTCTCAGTGTGTTATCAGAATGTACAACCGCTTTGTCTGAATTCATATTATTCTGTTCGAACTTGATATAATGAGATTAATTTTGGTATTTCGTTGTACGCTTTTGAAGGCTGACTTTTGTGAGTGATTTCAAGCTGTCACATTACCATATCAGAAAGGTCAGGAACTGAGAAAAAGAGGTGTTGATATTCCATCCTGCTAATTAGTTGAATAACACATTGCAATTCATGAAACGTCTCGATGTGTATTACTTACGTCTTGACTGCTAAGTTGAGTTAATTTGCAGTATAGGGAGTATTCGTGCAGTGGTGCGGTACACAAACTTCCCCCTTTGTATTGCAGTTCTAGTTCATTAGCTTTGTGCTCAGTGGATATGCTAGCTGCAGTCAAGTCTGGAGTCTGTAGCACGGCTGTTGTGAAGCATCGCTCAAGCAGATAGGCAGAAGGCAGCAGATTAGCCCAAAAAGGAGCTGACAAGTTTAGATCCCATTTGGGGGGGAGTCTGCCTGGAAGAATAGCTCATCTACTGTGAGGCAACGTAGCTCAAATTTAGATTAGAGGATTGGTTTGAAATATGATGAATACGCAGAAATACCTGGGATCATAACCTGCTGTATACTTCAAACTGGACGACTGCAATTAGTTACACGGTTGACGTAAGGTGCTCTATATAATAACCTTTCTAGCGGATTGTTCAGCTGCTAGTCTCCATGGAGATGCTATTGCTTTGCCTAAAGAGCCCCTCTGCATTTGTGTAATCTAGAGACAAGTCTTTTGATGCTTTTGACCGTATGTGAATTCATCCTGATTTAGAACTACCGTATCCATGGTTTTGTCAAATTTTAGATCTGGTTTTGGCCTGGGAACACCTTGGGGTTCCACCGTAGGAGCTGGAGGACATGTCTGGGGTGAAGGGAAGTCTGGGAGTCCCAGCTCAGACTGCTGTCCTTGCAACCCGGCCCTGGATAAGCAGAAGGAAATGGATGGATGGATAGATCTGGTTTTGGCCTTAGAAAGACTCAGAAAGTCAAGTATCATGGTCATGGTATTGGTGTGAAAACTTTGAGAACCAGTGGCGTAGAATTGACCATAGTATGGCATTAAACTAACCTATCTCTATTGAGAGGAGAGTAGGATGTCACCAGGTCATGTAACAACTCAGATCTCTAGAGAGGTGGCCCAAGTCATAGTAAGAATACAGTTTTTCAAAGATGTGGTGACCATGGTGACAAGCATGTCCTGTACAACAAAAGTTACATTTAGTGCGCCTTCGTGAGACATTCAGATGCAATGGTTGTGCTAACACATTGTATCCGCTTTGGACGTTGGTTAATACGCACTGAGAACATCAATTCCTTCTTTAGTATAATGCAACGGTGAGATCCAAACCCACAACTTTCTCGCTAAAAGGCGCAACTGCAAACCACATCCGGAATAACAAAGTGCAACCAAGGAGCTAACCACTTACCAACGCCACTGTCAATCTAGAAAGTGGCAGTTGGTCAAACAGCAGAAGATAGGTCTAAAACAGTTAATGGTAGCTCACAAGGATAAATTGCAAATCAAGAAGTGAATGAAAGTCTTTCCAACACAACAAACACAAGATATAGAGCAGCTTCATTGTCAAGCATTGCTGGACTGCATTCAGTTGAAGTTAACAACACAGGCTGGATCCCATCACGCAGCAGTCTAGTTGGCAAGAATGGGTCACAGTGCACAAGTACCTCTTAGAAAGGTGTCAGTCTTCCAGTTTCCGAACCCACTTTCACCAAAGCTTTCAATCCTTTTCAATTGTGTTCCCTTCTAGCAATGCATTTAGCAGGGGACTGGACCGTGGGGGGAGATTTCAAATAAGGTAAAAGGAGCATGAATGAGACTCACAAAATCTGATAATGTACAGAACAGTTGTCATTTTTTTTGGGAATGTTTTCAGTTCTAATGAAAAAAAAATTGTATCTTTTTTTGGGGTGTTTATTATTATACTATTGATCTTATTCCCCCTTTTGTCCACTTTGGCCACTAAACTGGTTGGCGGTTCAAATTCAGTTCTCGACTTAAACATTAACCACTCAGATCCACTAACCCACAGGTTGACGGTGCGATTCCAGCTCCTGAGGACGGCTGTCGTTTTGTTCTTGGGCAAGACACTTAACCCACCTCGTCCCCAGTGTCTCCGTACACTGGTGTATGAATGCCTTGACAGTGGAAATAAGGTGAATAAGATACACACAGATCATGATTCGGCATTTGATTCATTGTAAAAGGCAATATTTATCTATAGCGGCTTAGTGATAGAAATGGGATCATTGACTTTCTGTTCAAAACTGCAAAATGGTCTGACCCCCTCTCTTCAAAGTGGTGTTTTACTGTAAAAAGTGGCAGATTTTTATTTCAAATTTCTATGGTTGAAAAATGGCTACATGCCATTTTAACCCAGTCTGAAGTTTGAATTATTTTTCCAACCAATCCCCAACCAACCACATATAAAAGAAATAACCTATGTGTAACCCCCTCATAAAAGCTCTAAAATAACCCTTTAAAGACCCAAAAGCAAACTGACAAAGCCTTAACCGTGACCTTATCGCCTTAATTCTGCAGACAAATAACATTTTTGTGGTTCGGTACAGCAACCTGATTGAGACATTTTGTACCAAGGCTGTTCTTCCATTCCTCAGAAGTCTTTACTATTGTGCTGTACTTTCATTGCAAGAGAGTCTCTGTTCTGGTTTAGTCATCGGGCAGTGTTTTACTTTGTTTGAGCGACGTGTGAAATCAGCTGTTTGTAGTCAGCCAAACTGTTAGCCCTCCAGTGTCTGGCTGTTCAATGGGATCCATATTACTGCCGGATCAGCTGCTTGCTGTCTTTATACGCACGTCGACAAAGAATTCTTCTTAGGTGCTCTAGAAATTTGTTTTTAACTTCCACTGGTAAGACAGTAATTTGAGTTATAATACATGACGCTTCATTTCACAATCTTGTACTTGTTGTTGTTCAAAATGTCTTAATTCGATACTTATTTTAGATGAAACCTGCTATGCAAAATCGACTAAAGCTTTTAAACATGTTTTTCTTTCTCATTTACCCACTCAAAGTTGTATTTAGAGTGTTTCGTGCATGTTTGAGTAGTTTTTTTATATTCTCCTGCATTCAAGACGCCATTGCCACATGCAGATTCAGAGATAAAAAGTTACTCTAGTAAAAGTATCACATGAAAAAATCTACTTAAGTAAAAATATTTAAGTACTGTTTAAAAACATTAAGAGTACGAAGTAAAAGTATTTTGCACAAGTGTTGTTAATTAGTTAAGTATAAATGTAGTGATGTTGATTGTAAAGTAAGTACAGTACTTTACTACTAGTACTTTATTACCTTGCACCGCTGCACTCCCCAATTTTCACCGCTACTGGTACATGCCCACTGCACTGTACTTACGTCATTATCCAATTTTATTTTCTTACAAGGTGATACACGTAGTATTAGGCAGTAGTGCATAGTGCAATACCTTTAGAATTGCTTATTGGGTTAAAGTAAATACATTGTACTTATAGAGTGTACTACTAGCAGTTCACTCACTAATCTGAGCGTTTCTTTGCTACAGTTAAAGCCTCCCTCTTTCCTGTACATTTCCATGACCCTATTATCATTGCAATTATTTCTCATTCAGCCTTTTTTGCTCTTTCAAGTTATTTTTCGTATACAGCTTCCCATGGTAGAGCTTATTATGTACATGATTATACTATGGCTTGGAGGCCTTTGTTCATAATTGGTGGTGAGCATGTTTAAAGAGAGGCTCCAGGTACCTCTTATGATTCATGTCTTCTGCATCAGAACATCTCCTGACCTAAACGT
Organism: Periophthalmus modestus; assembly: GCA_019594935.1. Taxonomy (NCBI): domain Eukaryota; kingdom Metazoa; phylum Chordata; class Actinopteri; order Gobiiformes; family Gobiidae; genus Periophthalmus; species Periophthalmus modestus. The sequence goes on along the minus strand of JAIEZT010000304.1, from coordinate 10,178,093 downwards.
TCCTGTGATTTGTTTTCAGGACAAAACATTCACTTTTAATGGCCTCTGTGTTGTTTATGGCTTAACAAATGAATGGGTTGAGAAAGAACACCGTTTACATGCACCCAGAAAATCAGATCATTATTAGATTTCTGGAAAAGGTCGTGTAAATGGTTACATCTGTTGTGAGTAATCTGATTTCGTTCTCATTGCTCACACCTGTGGAGGTTTTGGCATGGAAAATGACGCAAAAATGTCAAAGCAAAATAAAACAAAAGTTGATTAACTAACAGATTTTTGATGGTAAGATTAATTTTGTGCATATAAATCATAGAATGTATAACAAAGTGGACGAAGTGAACCTCCAGTCAAATAAAGTTCAGCTCGAGGCAGATAAAGCTCATCGAGCGACGAATAGTTCTATATTAGGAATTCCGACTGCTAGTATCATAGCAACCAAAGAGCCAATCCGGAGCGAGACCATTGATTTACGGACACAGTAGCAAAATTAAAATACCTGTTCATTAATACGAACATTTTAAGACTGAAATGACAAGTCTGACAGCAGTATTTATAGAGAGCGGGGTGACAGCTTTCCAATGTAAAGTGAACTGGAGCCAGAGTCGACGGAGCCGGAAGTGCGCCCTTGATCACTTGAAATGCGGCAGATAGCGCGTTAGCTGTGTCCATTCATACATACAGTCTATGATGTAAATGGTCACCGAAAATCAGATCGAATTATTGTGTTATCCAATTATTCTGGCCGTGTATAAGTATGTAAAAGTAAGTAGTACAAATGCAAATTAATACACACACCGGACACATCATCTATACATATGGAGATACAGTGACTCAATAGACAAATAGTAGTACTGTACATATGTATGAAAGTAATTACAGAGTGTAACCTTGCTTCTGACCTTTCACTACCCACTATAACAGCTGTACATGCAATACTATTTTCACAGTGACATAATACCAAATAGAGAGACCAAACCAGGCTTTTCTGTTCCAAAGCCAACACTAACTGCTCAGCCTGACCTGAGCAGAATCATGAATACGTAATTCGGCCATTTCCACACATATTAGGGAAAATAAACAGAAGCAGAAAAATGCATGTTCCCGCGGATGCTAGTCATTTATTTCCAATTCATTACAACGCTCTTAATATAGTATGATTAATGAGTTTTAATAGTAATTATAGCGCGATTACAATCACTTTATGAATCAATAGGGCAATTCCAGGCAGTTAGTCATGACATAATTGCTTGTTATACAAAAGGTTGAGCTGTTCTTATTCAGTGTGCATTACTCTTGGTCACCGTCCAGTATGACTTCACATACAATGACCTTCTGGGGTTAGCAAAGTACGTGGTTAATGAGTTATTAGTATATAGTTTGGTACATTTGAATACTGCATAAATCGTTTCAGTTGTCAGGGGCTACATCTGTGCCCTTGTTGATTTGTAGTTGATAAGAAGTTACAGTGGAAGTAGTAGTAATAGTTGTAGGAATTTTAAATAGAGGTGGAACATGATGAAGTGAAAGTAGTAAGTAAGTAAGTGCTGTACACATTTTAGGTATCTGTACTAGTGGATACTTTTTACTTTTGACTGTAAGCCGCTACTTTTTTCCCACGCTTTGAACCCTGCGGCCTATACAACAGTGCGGCTAATATAGATTTTTACTGGCTAACGGCCACCAGGGGGAACTCTTTAGCAGTAAACGCAAAAGTGAGACAGATGTGAGGAAAATTATGCACTGAAGAAAACAAGTTTGATTTTGAACTGTCATTTGGCGCATCATGCACACACCCTCATCATGGAAAACACACGAAGAAATGCAGATGATGCAGCTTTTAAGATAAAGGCAACGGATCTGTCCATCAAAGAAGGAAATAGAGCCACCGCACATAAGCTCGGCATCAGTGAATCGATGGTGCGACGTTTGAGGCGGCAGCGGGAAGAACTTGGTCAATGTAAAAACACGACAAAAGCTTTCAGAGGAAATAAATGCAGACGGCCTGTGTTGGTGCTGTTTTATTTTCTAAACATGCAGGTATGTTCATCCCGTGTTGATGGCGTGTTGGTGCCGATTTTCAGGCACAGTTTGAAAAAAAGTGTGTCTTAAAACCTCATAAAACCTCCGTGTTCCGCTTTTCTGTGTAAATATCTCATGTTACAACATCAAAATCTGTGGCTTATATTCAAGTGCAGCTTATATAGGCACGAAATGTATTATCTTTTAAAATTTAGCAGGTGAGGCCTATAGTCAGGTGCGCTCAATAGTCTGAAATTTACGTTAATTGTTTCTGTTGAACAAAATTCAGCACAAATCTTTATCAAAATCACTACATTTGAAGCTTTAAAATACCTCAAAATCTGCATGAAATACTTACTTTTTGCTCTTTAAGTACATTTTTAAACAGATACATTACGATCCCGATCCCTCTTGCAGGAGTAAGAATAGAAGTGCGGCGAGAACAGATGTGTAACTGGGTTGGCTGTGTGAATGAAAGCCTGTGAATCCGTTGTGACTGGTGGAACACTATAGTCCTTGATCAGCAGTAGTGCCGGTGCCTGTAAATGCAAATGAGCTGTGTGCAAATTAGCGGCGCTACGTTTCTCCCAGTAGCTGCTATAATGATCAGATTAATAGATCCAAAGATCGGAATCCCTTTTGGCGTGGTTCAGGAAACCTCAGGGATTGGTGGCATGAAAGTAGATTAAACCTCATTTAAAGCGCTCAGCCGATTATTTATGGGTTAACTTCGCAAGCAAAAATAATGCTTATACATGCGGCTAATTCAGCTGACCCCAAATCCTCAATTCATGTGAGGATAGCAAGCTAGGCTAAAGCTATTCGGCGGCAAAATCAAATATAGCAAAACTAGCAAACGTATCCTTCATTATTTTGGACTTTAAGTGGCTCATTAAGGAATTATTTAAAAGACTTGTTCTGTTTTATTATTTATATGGCAGAGAACTTTATATGAGAATTTATATGGATTTAACAACAATTATTATGATGCCAAATATGTTTTTTTGTGCACAAATCTCTCACTCGTGTCTCCCGCTGTGATTCGTGTGGTGTTTCAGTATTAATCAGGATAAAAATGCACAAAAATTTGAAAGAAAAAGATTTAGTTCTTTTCAAAAATGACATCCAGCTCCAGCCGCTTACGTTAAAAATAAAAATATAACCCGCAACTTGCTTGTCTCCGTGGAGATGTTATTGTTTGCCTAGAATGTTCCACAATCGGTCATTAAAGTTGGCTATCTCTAAGGTAAGATCTGTGGAAAGGCAAGCCCACTCACAGTTAGAACGCAATGTTTTTTAAGCGATAAAAACACCGGTAATTGAATAAATACATGATAGATTTAGTGTTTAAAAGTTTAAGGCCATACTGTGGAACATTCCAGGCAAACAAGCTCTTTATGGAGACAAGCAGTTGGCGGATCGGGGGCAGAAAGAGTTACGTAGAGCACCTTTAAGGCAGGTGTTGACCAAATACAAAAAAATATCAGGGTAAATATTAATTTCTCATGATTACAGTAGCAAAAGATTAACACATGTGAATCTGTGTAGCAACCAGCGATTTGTGCCTGAATGCAGAGTACATGTAGTAAAAGTACAGATACCTAACAATTCTATGAAAGTACATTTTATAGTAGATACTTTTTACTTTTACTTTACAACATTTTGAGAGCAAGTATCTGCACGTTCTACTCCACTACATTTTTTTACTGGACTGAAAAGTAAAAAGCACTTTTTTATATGACTTGAGGGGTATTTTTTACCATATTCGTGGTGACATCCTGACTAAAGTTTTCGAGTTCAAGCTTCGGCTTCGAGCAAACAAAAATAAATACAAAAAAAATTCATGAGAAAAAAAAAAAGATTCATATTTTTATCAATTTTAATCAATATCACTACATTTACACTTTAACAAATTAACACTTGTGTGAAATAATTTTACTTTTTAACTCTATAATGGGTACTTTAATACTTTTACATAAGTAGATTTTTTCATGTGATACTTTTTACCTCTGTATCTGTACTTTTACATAACTGAGTACTTCATCCACCACTTCATGCACCGGTATCTGCATGTTGCTTAGAGTGCACAATTTTTATCATTTTTTTTTCCTTCTTTTTTAAAATATTGTTTTGAGTTTTTGCCCTCAACTGCACTCTCTGGCATCTCTCAGACTTCACACATCTTGTCAAGTCTTTGCTGTCTGTGGCGTGCTGACTTGCTGTCGGCTCCCGAGCGTTTTATCTGGTGTTGAGTGAAAACAGCTGTATTAAGCAGTGACGGAGAGGCTCGGTGTCTCTTGGCTTTAATGAGTTGACTCATTATAAAAGGAATCAATCTATGGATGGAATCTTCGGAGTTCATTTGCCAGCGGTGCTCATGGTAATAAGGTGGGATATGATCATGTAAATTGAGTAATGCATTTTTAATATCAATAAGTCTATATATGGTCCATGAGTGGAACAGGCACAGACTGGAACAGGCAATAAGTAGATTCATCTTTGCTTTAGTATCTCACCTCTTCTTTCCTATGGTTAATATGGGGAATGCATTTCAGAAAATTCAAATTCTGTCGCACAGTTTTGGTGAACATATGGTTACTTTTGTATTATTATGAAATCGTAATACCCGTAACCAAACGATCAACTTCATATTAAAGATAAAGGTCATGTTGAAGGTGCACTGTGTCATTTTTCTGGTGTGAGGTCTCCATGGAGATGATTGCTTTGCCTGGTATGTTCCACAGAATAGCATTAAGCTTATCTAATGTGCATTTATTCAATTACAAGTGTTTGTATTCTTACTGTAAGTGACAATCATCTTCACAAAAGAATTCTTACTGTAAGCGAGCTCATCTTCACAGAACTGATGTGTAACTTAGTCTGGTGGCGTCACCGGCTTGTTTCCATGGAGATAGTTGAATGCCGTACTGTACATTTTTGGTTGGAGGAGCTTTGGGGGATGCTAATTTCATCAATCATCAAGGGGTACACACTTAACATGTTAATTTAGAGCCTATCACGTTTGAGTCGCTGTTTTAAACCTAGTTAGTCCCTATAGTGATTTATAAAAACCTAATGAGGATTTTTTTTTTTTTTTAAATTGTAGTCATATTTGGGACTCTGTATTTGCCATTTGAAAATTTTTTGTCAAGCCTGGATGTGCTATGAAAATGGGCATAAGTCTTTGGGGGAGCTATAAGGGGCCATTCTAGGTAAGGCTAATGTCCCCTCAAGGGTGTCCCCTCAAGGCCCCCTCTGGCACCGCCCCTGCCTGCTCTCCACCAGATAAGTGCACCTTTAATGCTTTAACAACCCATATATTATAACAGTAATCTGAATAATTGCTTTTAAAAGTTGAATATATTTTCAACTTAAAAATTGTTTTTAAAAAAATGTAAATGAGGTGCAAACCAGTGGAAAACGACTTTCATTCAAAACTTTAAAACAATCCAATCACACTGAATTTATTTAATCTCCCCATACGTCCCCACTTGCTGACGTAAAGGACATAGAGAAAACCTTATTATGAAATTGTAGGGTATCTGTTCTTGGTATTTCAAGCCAGACGGCGTATAAATGTTCACTTCCACTGCCACATGCTGAGCTGGTATTGATCGGCAGTCTCCCTCTGTCCCACTGTGAGGACTTCTGAAGAGCTGGAGAGCTTCTATTAACTCAATGCACAGTGGAGGAGGTATAGGTCCTGTCATTGATCTGAGCTTCTTAACATGCAAACAGCCCACAAGCTCATGAACTAAGTCTCCACAATGCTACGGCCCTGAAAAGAGGAGCTAGGCCAGGGAACTATAGCTTTTGTATTGTTACAGATTCATTAGAGAAAGTTAAAACGCCACTAGGAGAAAATGTTCTATATTTTCTAACTGATTTTCAAATAGAGCTGCTAAACTGGGCAGTGCTTGTGGAATAAAGAGAGTGCAGGAGGGGAAAGGGGTGGGGTCAGGACGTATGAGAAACAGTCTGACAGGTATCAACACTTTAAATTCCGCCCCTGCAGCCAGGTTAGATCAGAAGCACCTGGCTGTATTTAGGGCAGTCATGTGGGATGTCATGTACTACTTGAATTTCTGGTGGCAGCACACACAGGAAGTAGTATACAGAGTTAAGTAGAAAAATATACCTGTATATGCACTTTAAAAAGTATTCAGATGGCCCAAGCATTTCAGAAATAAAATTTTGGACAGAGAAATCCGCCATTTGAACTCGGGGCACAAATTATTCTCATTTTGGGTTATAAATCAGATATGATTGCGTGAACATTTGACGTGTACTATGAGGTCAGTACAAAATCAGACAAAGAACAAGGAGACAGTCTCTTCCCATTCAAGAGTTCGTCATCGGTGAGATTGGATCTTAAGAAAATCAAAAGATCTCTGTGCTATTTCTGTACATAATTCTTGTATTTTAGACCGGAGCTGAGATGGAAGAAAAGCACACTCATGTTTCCATTTCTGTGGAGAGCAATTTTCTTTTACAGGCATTAGTGTGTTCAAGCCACCACTGGTTTGTATCAGAGCTAAGTGTCTCCAGAAGCTTCACTGTGTGGTTGTATATAAACATGTTGCAGTATCTTGTAACTATAGCATGGGCAGTGATTCAGATTTTAAATAACGATTAATCACATGCTAAAATTTTGTGTGCAAAGCTAAAAAAAACATCTCCTAATATCTGTTTATTTTACAATTTAGTCCTAAATATACTGTAGTATTCACCCAGTGCTTCATTGTTTTGACTGGGACCACTGAAATTCAGATCATATCAAAAGGCTCAGTATTTGCCTATTTTATAATTTTTTTCTAATGTCTACATTCTAATAGGATTGGAACGTTGTATAACCTTTTGAAGCTGAAACACTGTTTTTTATTTTTTTTTTTTTATATCAAAAAGCCTCTAATCCCGTGTTCTGTATATGCTGCTCCGTTCTGCTGACTATGAGCCTAATACAGGGTGGCCCAAAAGTCACTGAGACTTTTAAATCTTCAATAGCTCCTATAATTCTTATGTTATACTCACCAAATTTTAGCTGTAGGTAAACTGAAACTTCAGAGATTTTTGGCAATATATACGGTTATAATTGTTCACTTACACTTGAACTTATCACTACTAAAACTAGAGGAAGTAAAAATGACTTAATTTTAATGACTTAAAATAATGTTTTTTTTAAGTGTCCACCATTTTCGGTTTGGCACTGAATAGCCCGATCCAACACATTCCGCAAAACATTTGAAAGCATTTCCGGACTTATGGCTCTTATTTGATCCTCGATAATATGTTTTAAGTCGTTTATTGTCTGAGGTTTATTCACAAACACCTTTTCTTTAAGATAGCCCCACAGGAAGAAATCGGGACTAGTCTGGTCTCAGGAGATCACATACTGCCCCCTGTCTTTGAAAACCACTTATTATTTCTTTAATGGCATTTACTCTTGGGGCATCTCTGATATTAAAATGTCGACGGTAACACTGCTGGGTTTCCGAATTTGACCCATGTGACTCAAAGTACCACTGTACAATGAGGGTTTATTCCTCGGTGATATATTTGCTCATATTAATGTCGGAAGGGTAGTTCTAAATGCTCTGAAAAAAATACAAGAAAAATATTTAGAAATAAAATTTAGAGAGTTATGCATTTTTTTCAACTGTCAGTGACTTTTCGGTCTGAGTTCTGGCTTAGTCTTGCTTCATCCTGGTTCAGTTCTTGTGCAGTCCTTGTTCAAACCATCTCACTAGTTACTAAACAAGTGAATATCTCCGTGAACATGACTGACTCGTGCTGTAAACTCCACACACTGCCTGATAGTTCACTAATCCTCCACATTCATGAGTCTCGGTTTGCAGACTTTAGCGGGCCATTTTCTCCCTGATCACACTGACTCTTTTGGGATAGTTTAAAAATGCAGACAGAGCTCGGATTCATCTCTGTCGCCTTGTCTGTACAGCAGGGCTCTCTTCTTCTTCATCTCCTGACTTTTTGACTGTGTTTGACTGTGTTAACGTGGAAAATAATTAAAAGCGATTTTTTTTTTTTTTCTCCAGTTAACACAATACATCACATTAACATGCCCAGCCCTACTTTTCACATATAATGCCTTCCATCGCATGAATTTAGTCAATACTTGCTTATACTAAAACCCTATATTGTTATACTTCTGACTGTTTTATGTTTTATTTGATGTATTTGAGCAAAATGTGTCTTGCCCCAATGCAGATATATTGTATAAGCAGCTCTTCAAAATAAGGTCAAAATAAGGCCTCTGCGAATTGTTTGCATCTAATTAAAGTGTTCTAGTGTCTGAGAGGCAGGAAGTGTGTGGCAAAAGGCTCTGGTCTCGGAAAGATGTGAAAAGCTCTTATAAATTCATCACAGTGAATAATTAGGATGCTCAGAATGCATAAGGTACGTGAGGAATAACTTTGGACTGCTGCAGACATGAATATATAAATACATATTACATAAAATGAACTTGTTCTGTTTTTTTACCTTTTTAAAACAGTAAAAAAAAACAGTTACAGCACCTTTAACACCATAGCCTGTTTTCTAACCTTGTTCCTACTTCGTTGCTTACTAAAATAAACACTTAAGTAGCACAGTTCATGATATTATTCGCATTATTTCACAAGCTGATGTATATTGCATCTCTGTTGTCTTGACCTTTGAACCTTAGTCTTCCCTGTATACACAAAAAAGAAGCCTAAAGCTGCGAATCCCTTTAAAATTTTAGTAAAACCTGATAAATAGCGTAAGAAACTTTACTTTTTAACTCCGGCTCACGCTTTTATACTTTGATATTTCAGTATTTCAGTATGCGTGCATCTTCTGAACAGATAGCAATAGCTTTGTGCATGTTTTTGTCCCAGTGCTGTGGTCCCTGTGCCCCAACCTCGCTGATCTTTCACTTCCTCTTTGCCACAACCTTCAGCTCCACCGGCAGACAAACCTGCTAATGCATAATTTAGCGTGCTGCTAACGTCCTCAGATTAGACAGAGAAAATTGTTTCGGGAACGCATGAATGTTTAAAGAGCAGTCAGTGAACCTCTGCCAGTGTCTGCAGAGGCTCAGGCTGCTGTCATTAATTTGAGCCCAAAACTAGTATCAGAGGGGCGAGGTGACATCACACTACAATTTTGAGGGCTGAGAAGAACACTGGGAAAGATGTGTGCCGCAATGGCCCGGAAAGTTGCAGTAAGAGATTTTTTTGCTGATTTAAAAACATGAACAAACACAACTAGTTCATTTTAAACCAGGGGTGTCCAAACTATGGCCCGGGAGCCAAGTGCAGCCCTCAGATCATATTTTATTGGCCCTCAGACCTCCTCCTAAACTGGCTCAATTGATCATAAGCAGTACTTTTAACAGCAAATTCAACTATTTCTACCACTATATCCTCAAACATCATATTGCATTGTGATACAAACCTAAAATGAATGTGTTTCAAGCCTTTTTAATAAACAGCGGCTCTGTCAAAGCTGAGTATAAAGCACCACACTACACTGATCAACAGTCTGTGGCTCTCTGCTTCGAGTATGTTTTGAGATGTGGCCCTCGATAAAAACAGTTTGGGCACCTCTGTTTTAAACAGTTTGCAGTGATCAAAAGATCCTCCTCGCTTTCTTAACGCAGTCCTAGCTCCACAATGTTTCACTGCGATGCATTCAACTTAAGCACATTTCATAACCTTCAAAGGCCAGAGACTGTATAAAGAAGTGAACAAAGTGAGTGTGACGTCACCCATAGCGTTCGGCTCCAGCCAAATGAAGCTGAAGCTGAGGCGAACAGTTCTACGGCCGAATTTGGAGCTGAGTTACATGTTAGGAATTCCGATCACGAGTATCATAGCAACCAAAGAGCCAATCTGGAGGGAAGCTGTTGAAGGTAACGCCCCTTCCACTTAGCAACGATCAAACTTGTTGCTAACGCCAGTGGGAGCGACGTGGGAGAAAGAAAGCATTTGATTTGTCCCTTATTAAAGTTCATATGTTGAATTACAATGAATGACATAAAAGCGAGGTCTATACGAACATTTTAAAACCGCAATGACGAGCTTTACAGCAGCAGTTACAGAAAGAAGGGTGACAATTTTCTAATGTTAAGTGAATTGGAGCCAGAGTTGATGCTTTATCCATTTAGATATACAGTCTATGGTGCACTAACACCGCACTTCCTGGTTCTCAGACTATAAATTTGCTTTCAATTTAGCCGCAGACAGCACACTGCGATCTCATTTTGATCCTTTTTAATATGTCTGAACTGGGGCAAAAGTAATTTCACTTTATTACACGAAAAAAATGTGTACAGCGCTTTTAATATGAGGAAAAATAGAGGTTGTGTACAGCTGAAGTAGCACACTTTAAGGTGCACCGATGTAGGATCTGGTACGGGACAAGCAGATGGCACCACCACGCCTAGTTACAGGTCAGATCTGCGGAGAGACGACGCAGCTCACATTAAGTTTTTGATCGATATCACCTGTAATGAAAGGAATACGAGATGTCGTTCAGTGGAACTTTTGACGTAAAGCAATCATATTTCTAGGTTGAAAACAGCAGGACGCAGCGTTAGAAGCAGAAGTGGAATGGGGCTGGCTGGCTGGGATGTTTGAGGCCAGCCCTTAGCGTTGTTGCCAGTATAGCTGCATGCTTTGGCAATATCTCCCATAAGCCCCTCACACAAAGATCGGCTGTGCGTGTCCATAGTTTGCCAGTGATCTCAACACAAACTCTTATCTGGGTCCAGGCTCATAGCAGACTGTTTACATCGGATTGTGATCAAAGCACATAAACCCACCACCCATCTCCATGATCTAAAACACAGATTACAGAAAAACGATGGGGAAAGTACGATCTGCAATGGATGATTTTGCAAATTCAAATTTTATGAGTGGTTTTCAAATGTTTGCAGTGGTCTAAAGTTACCTTATGCATTCTGAGCATCCCAATTATTCACCGCAATGAGTTTATGCATGGTTTTCACAACTTTCAGAGGCCAGAGTGAGTTTAGCTGTCACGGTAAAAGCTAACAACTGCTAGCATGCTAACACCAAACCTCCTGATACAATAAAACGCTTTATATAATTAGATGCAGACAGTACATAACGGACTTGTTCTGATCTCAAAAGCTGCTTATACAATATATCTGCACCGGGGGAAGACAAATTGTACTCAAATACATACAGGTCCTTTTAAGTAGAAAATAATATCCAAAGTGGAGTGAGAATAATCCCAGGGGAAAACTTGATCTTGAAGGGTTATCTTGGTCAGGATAGGATGCATGGAGATATAGCTTACTATGCTTTTGTTCAAGGGATTACCGAAGTCAGGGTAATACTTGTAAGTACGCTTTTAATAGCCTTAATGAAGCATGAGCAAAGGCTTAACGATACAAATAGTTTATTAAGAATGCATGGTAACTTATTACACTAACCCAACCATAATATGTTAAGTTAGTTAGTAAGCCATCAACCTTCTTAATGCATTATTTGTCCATTATAGATAGTCTTTTGTCATGCTTCATTAAGGGGATGGTGTAGTTATTATAAAGCCATAGACTGTATATATAAATGGACATAGCTAACCGCCGTGCTCCAAACAGGAAGTTATTATGAAATTGTCACCGTCACTCTCAATAACTCCTGCAGTGAGCCTCGTCATTTTGGTCTTAAAATGTTCGTATTAACCTGCTCTACATAATCCTGGCATTTATATTTTGCTATTGTATTCGTAAATTAAGATATGAACAGACAAATCAGGTGCCTTTTTTCCTCGAGATCCCTCCCGCTAGTGTTAGCAACAGGTTTGATTGACAGCGTTGCTAAGTGCCCGCTCTGTGCTAAACCTGCGATGTCGGCGGGAAGGGGCGTTACCTTCAACAGCCTTGCTCTGGATTGGCTCTTTAGTTGCTATGACGCTCATGGTCGGAATTCCAAATATGGCATGGCTTCAAATTCACCCCCTCGATGAGTTTCATTTAGCTGGAGCTGAACGCTTTGTGACACTTCCTTAGTCCACTTCTTTATACAGTCTAAGGTGGTACTAAAATAATTTTTTTGGCAAAGCAAAATGTGCTTAATAAATGCAAGCACTACACAATAGACTAAACTGATCTTACTCCGTAGTATTTCATTTGAATATGCAACAGTCAAGGTCAAATCCGGCTTTCGACATAAACAGCATTGGTTGAGCGGGCAGACGGTGCAATTCCAGCTCTCACAGATGAAAGCTGTCATTGTGTCCTTGCGCAAGACACTTAACCCACCTTGCCCCCAGTGTCTGTGTATGAATAGGTGAGTGGTTCCTTGATGTAAAGCGCTTTAAGTGCCTTGAAGGTGGAAAAACTCTGTATCCATGGTTTAATGCACTATTACAAGACCGCCGGTATCCCTCTTCACCATACTGTCCCGTTTCCCATATTGTAAATACCATGCTCGTTCACTGAAACTAAACCACAAATTTAAACTTGACGTATTATTTGGATAAGCGCTGTTGCATAAGTGCGGTTTATGATTATAGCTTGAGTAATAGCTTAAATTTGCATCTTACATATTGGTGTCATGGTTTCTGTTGGTAATTCCCAGTGTGTTTTATGGCACCGACTCTTGGCTCAAGTTAATTAGCTCTAAATGGAGTAAATATATAGACACAGTTTGTCCGGGGTTGCACTCTAATTGTTATTTAAGCCATGAAATATGCTCGACGGTGTAAAAAGGTTATTACATTGGGCGCTGTTTTGTTTGCTGCTTGGGATAATAATGGGGAATGATGGCGTCTGAACACGGCTGAGTCCTGAAAATTCATTTCTTTCCTTAAATATTCATCAACCCCAAACAACCCAGCGGATGTTTGAATTTGCGTCAGATTATTGGACCAAAAAGTTGTGGACTTGTACAATCAGATATGGCAGTTGAAAGGGCTCATATTACGCTATTTTCTCATCTATGGTGTGTTCTGATCATAAGCATATTTAATATATTTTGCGTTATTTTCTCAAACTGAGAACACTCTGTTCCACCTTGTGATGTCACATGGTAATACAGGAAGTGCTCCAATGTGTTCACTAGAATCATTAGAATCATTTGGATGATTTCCGCCCTGGGATTGTCAGTCTCTACAGAACAAAAGCTAAAAGGTAGCTGCTGACTTGAAAACGACCCCTTCGTGACATCACAAAGTGGAACAGACCATTTTGAGATTTGAAGACTAATAATAAAGGATTACTCAAACATGTGCGAATGAAACAAAACACAACCTCTGGGATGTTTTTGATGAGGAAACAACAGTCTCACATGGCTTAAACCGCTCAAGAATCCACTTTGTGTGATATAGGACCTTTAAGATTCTCATTTTACCCGAGCTTTCGACCGGAGCATGCTTGCAGCTCGCAGTAAAAATAAATGGATCCCACGACACAAATAAGGCCTTTATAAACTGCAGTATTTAGACTAGAAGTACTAATTAATAAATGTTATTCGAGGCATTGCACTGTAACGTCTTGTCTGATTCCAGGAATGAAGTTGGAACAAGGAGGCAATGTCTTCAGAGGAATAATTAGGCTAAACACAGTCAACTGGAATTAAGAGCCATTTAAGTCTATAGGAGCAGGCCCCGAGTGCAAGAAGGATGCAATTATCATGTCAGCCCGATTGTGCACTTGTTAATGAAGTAATGAACTCAAGGCAGGACTTATCAGGGAAGCCAGGAACTATAGTGTCAAGAACCAGGGGAGATACAGGTTTAGGATTAGATTAGAACACAGCAGCAATAATGCCCTAGTAACAGAACAAGATTCCAAGTCTATTCAAAAATGCAAAAAGCCTCAAATATGCACAATGGATTTTGGACAGATGTGCCACCAGAAACGTTACATAGAGCATCTCTAACTAAACTTTTTGCTTTTTCTCACTCATTATTTAGTAAGAGTTGCTCAATAGTTCAAAATAGCTTGTAATTTTGATGTGACTCTGGGCCTTAAGCGGGATACAATATACAGATGACACCAGAAGTTTACATACACTATATAAAAAGTCAGTACAGTACTCGTTTCACTGTGGATAATGATACACTCTCACCAGCTTTAGCCAGCATCTTCACAAGGTCTTTTGCTTTTGTTCTTGGGTTGATGTGCACATGTCAGACCAAAGCACATTCATCTGGGACTCAGAAACTGTCTCCTTCCTGAGTGGTATGATGACTGGACATTCTTATGGTGTTTATACTTGTATATAATTATAAAAATAAAAGTGATAAATGTGGCACCTTCAGGCATCTGGAAAGTTCTCCCAAGGATGAACCAGACTTGTGCAAGCCCACAATTCTCTTTCTGATATCCTTAATGATTTCTTTTGACTTTCCCATGATGTTGCACAAAGAAACAGAGTGTTTCAGATGTCCCCATCCTCAGGTGTGTCTCTAATTAACTCAAATGCTCCCAGAAGCTTCCAAAGATCTGACATTATCATCTGGATTTCCCCAAATAGTTTAAAGGCATAGTGATCTTACTGTATGTAAACTTCTGACATTGAAAAAAGTAATGAAAAATTGTCTAAAAAATCCTTTTCTCGTTATTCTGGCATTTAGCAAATAAAAATAATTTTGGTAATCCTAATCAAACTAAAACAGGAAAAGTTTAGCCTGATTACATGTCGGACAGTGAGGAGGAAATAAGCATTGCTCTTGTTATATAGCATATGTACACTTCTAGTTTCAGCTGTATATAGCAGTCCGGTAAAGTGCAAGGCCGACAACATAGATAACACAGGATCCGTGTACTACTCCACTGACTTAACAAGTTCTATCAAAAGAGAAAGTAGTAACAAGCATTTATGTCTAACTTTTGCATTTGAAGGGCAAGTGTTGTTCAAGACCTTCTAAATCTCAGACATTAACGACTTTGATGGAGTCATAAAAGAAGTTATAAAAAGCAAGTATTTTCTGTCTTTGTTAAATTCAAAGTTTGTTTATTTGTCTGGTTTGAATTAATTAAGATAAAAATGATGATTAAACTGTAAATGTTCTGTTATTTTGTTGATAAAAGTGATTTGGAACAATAATCACAAGTATATTATGAAGTAGCCTATTATTATATTTCGTGGAAACAGACTCGAGGGAAACTGTTTCCGTGTATTACTGCAGTAAACAACCCCACACATGTAAAAGTGGTGAACTATGGTGTGAAGTATTGTGCTGCACAGTATTGCAGGTTTAAAATTACCTCAACTTAAATATATAGGAATATAACAATAATGACACACACTGCACACCGTGAGAATAACTTAAAAGTACACTACGCCACTTTTCTGGTGAAGAGTCTCATACTTTCTTGTCTCCATGGTGATTTATGGATGGATTTGTCTGTAATGCTCCACAGTATGACACTTAACTTGTATTTTTTCATACTGATGAGCAGTTGATGTCACCAGGTTGGAACTGTGGAGAGGCAAGCACGTTTTTAAAGGTGTTTCTTTGACAATAGAACACCTGTTTTTATAAGTGCAAGAAGTTTAGTTTCTTGAAAAGCAATAACATCACCAATGAGATGAGAAGGTGGCAGATCCTACATTTGAAAAGTTACATTTCTGGGGGATGGAATCGAACCGCCAACCTATAGGTCAGTGGCTCAACCAATGGTGTTTATGTCAGGAGCGGGATTCGAACCGCCGACCTTCGGATCGGTGGACAAACCCTCTAACAAATGAGCCACTGTCACCTCATCTCAGAAGATATTTGTAGAGGTCTAAACTACGGTAAGGTAAAATGAGATTCTATAAAAAGACAGGATATTTTGTTCTTCGCCGAGAACATTAAATTATCTAAATCATTTCAGCTTATGCAATTTGATAACTGCGCTAGCTCAAAACTGTGATTTCGATTCAGCTGCAATGTATTGTCCAGCCCTAACCCAACATTACCCCATTTGGCTTTGGAACTTCCCCCCAAAACTTTATTTACTATGCTCCCAGCTACACTCATTGAAGTCTCTTTTTAAATGCGTAGCCACTGCAAAAGCCTACCTTTTCCCTCATGCACAAATACTATAGGGTGAAAAGTGCAGAAACTGACCATCTGCTTGCTACTAGATAGTCCAAACACAGCGCTTCGAGGGCCAAAAAACTGTCAACTAAATACAGAAGAATCCTTGTGCCATTTGGAAAATCCACCAAGCCCCATTTGCCCTCGGAAAACTGGGTCGCCCCAAAGTTCCTCCGTCTTGCGAGGGAGAGATGTTTTGTGAAATCCAAGTAGTCGTTAAGTAATATGGCTTATGGCTACTGGTGACACTAAAAGACGAATTAAACATTAAACATTGCATCGCTTAAGCGCTATTGTTACAAATATATGGAGGGCAAAACGACGCACTATTAAAACTAGCAAATAAGCCCTAAATGGGATATATATATATACGCAGCTGACAGTTGCGGTACACTGCAGCTATTATGTTCCTATGTGGGAGGCCAGTAACTCAAAGTGCAATAGGATAGTGGGCGAAAACAGTACAAATGTTCCAGGTGGCATTTCTCTACAAGTCTTTTCAGTATGTATAGAGAAACAGCATCTTCGTCCTCTCTCTAAGGGATAGAATCGTGTCTGTACAGTTCCCAAATAAAGTTCAGTAGAGGATGGGAGCCCACAGTCTACGAGAAGTGAGTTTGCAGACTTCCGTTGTGCCGTGTTGCGTAAGAGAAAAGAATCAGGCACGACAAGGGAGTTCTGCTCAAAGATAGGCCCAGGATTAAAGTTTCAGTGATATGAGTGGAGGGAGCTGCCTTTGCCTGGAGCGCAGTGCCTCAGTGGTGCCACCAAGTCCGAGTCAATTATTTACACGGGCCTGTCTGTATTATTGGTTTCTTGTGATAATGTAAATGTTAGTATGCCTTATTAAACATGTACTATGTAACTTTTCCGGTAGAGAGTTCGCCATCTGCTTATTTCCATGGAAACGCTATTATTTCATGTGTAAAGCTTACACTGTATGGCATTAAACTTAACTCTACAGAGACGATCGCGACGCCATTTTGAAGTACGATATATAGGCGATAAACGATAATACTGAAGCTAATTTATGCAAAACCTGAAGCAAGATTATCCCAAAAAAACTATTCTAAATGGTTGCTAAAACGAAACACTTAGTAGTTGTTTCCTGTCTATAATGAGTCATAGAAGTTATTCATTCACCTTCTATAGCTCAAATCTTAATTCTAATACAGAAAACAGCCAAAAGTTCCCAATTATTACAAAGAAAAAGTACCTAGGATAAATACTGACCCCCAAAAATGATTGTTCTAGCATGGATTGACGTAATTTTTGTAATTTTTTGCAATTCCAGGCAAAGTAAGCAATAACAACCCCATGGAGATGTTTGTGGTGGACGTCCTAGCAGAAAGGTTACATAGCGCCCCTTTAGTGAATAGTTTTGAATATTATAGCAGGATTTTGCATCTCAGCACTTGCGTTTCAGGTGGAACAATTGAAGATTTGGTGTTTGGAAATGGCGTTAGACAATGCTACGGTTTCTGCCATCCATCAGAGACAGAAGTTACTACATGGACTACAATGGAGGCAAGCGGGATCTGTTCAAAAATCTGCAAATTTAACTAATGAACAGCGGATGAATGATGATGATGATGATAATGATGAATTCACTTTTTGTCATAACGATCAGAATTACAAAGTGGGAAAGTGGGACTAAACACAAAAACAACTTGCAACTAAACTGTATATAAAGCATCGTAGCAGCATTCTACACTATTCTTCAGGCTTTTTTTTGGTTGCAATTGTAGTGTGAACTAACTTAATTTGGAGAATCAAGTCTTGTTTGAATCTACAATGTATTCTCTCAAGTGAGTCAATCTTTACATAAAATATAGAGTGCAAGTGTTGATATTTTCCATGCAGAAGCGAGCTGGCCCTTACGTCTAAGTACGGGCCTCATTCATCGGTTCACAAGTTCAGCCCCTCCACAGACAAGTGCTGCTTTACGGAACGAGACGAGGCCAGGTTCAAGCCTTTCAAACAGTACTTTGAATAAACACAAAACACAAGTACGCTAATAACTTGTACTTTAGTTCTTTGCTTGTGTCAGCCCTCGCAGCTCTTGTGTCAGTAGCACTCGCAAGAATAAGTGGAGCACCATTGTCCCAGGATTCTCTTCTGCTCAGTCGCGCTACAAAGGCCCTGTCATCCGCGTGACTTTGGCGCTATAGATTTTCGGGTCACTTTACAATGCAGCAGAAGACCGGCCACAGCTTAATACTTCCTCGGAGCAGATTAAGATAAGCATCGCTCCTCCTGTCCCCAATTCAATGAGATGACAACCTCTGCTACTATCCTCATTCTGACAAGCCTGCCGACGCTAGACAGTGATATGTGTTTCTTAAGCAAAGTCCCGGTGAATTTTCAATGGGTTTGAACCTGGGTCAGATGTTTCAAAGTCCAACCTTAATCGCGTATTCTCTACAGCGCTGTCTTTTGAATAGGTGAGGATAATTAGGATGGCTGGAAGTGTTTGGACGAGGTTGCCGTTGCCCCTTGGTTCTTTTTCAAATGGTTTTTCTCACATCGTTGCACCATGATACGTTCATTGACTGACTCCGGCACATAAAAATCTGATTTTGCCTGCAGTTTTACTACAGTGTCAATAGAAGAAATAGACGCCTCCAAGCTGGCTTTGTGATGAGATTTCTGGATTGCCCGTGACCACAGACGATACACTTTAAGTAAAAATCCAATTCTGGGGTAAAAAAAAAAAAAGTAGCAAAACTGTGGTAAATGGGAATGGAATTGAATGAAATTACTTTAAATTGTAGAAAAATGTTTTTGCTCATGAGAATATGTGGACAACATATCGGGTTAAGCTTTTATCTAGTGTGTATTCAATCAAAAGAGTCAAATGAATGGAAACAGCACAGGTCAAAAAACTTGGAGAGGGACAACACACATAAAAAAAACCTTTTCAGATAACAGGATTTTCTTAAAGTTTTGTTAAAGATATTGTCTATGGGGTATTGATTGCTAACACATAACATATTTAGATCCCTGTGTTACCTTGTATTATTTTGAAAGTGTTACATTCATGGAAAAACAACATATTAACATGTTACATAAGATTCAAATTCGTTTTTTTCCCATCGACTTTTCGAAAAAATCAGATATTAAGAGTTAACTACTATATGTAACATGGTTGAACAGTACAAAAAAACCTGTTTAAAAAGCAAGATTCTGTGAAATGTTTGAATAACACCTTATAAAGTTTCAGACACATTTTAAATAAAGATAGTTCTTGCGATCATTAGTTACCACGTAGTTGATTATCGCAGAGCAACCTTTCAGACTTTTAATATCAATTTTTTTCCAGAGAGTCTATGAGAAAAAATAATGGGAAATTTATTTCTGAAATCGCGGGGTGGGCGGTCACTGTTGAGCTCCCTCTTTAATTATAAATGCCTGATTAGTACAACTTAATACAACTAGTACAAATTCCCAACTTTTAACTGTCCTTGCAAGTCGTAATGAAACATCTCATTTACATGTTGGGTTTTTTGTTTTTTGGGGGAAAGAAACCACTATGTTTTTCACGACAATCACCAAATCACTCTGCCGCAACTTCTTCGCCACTTGGAATGCGGAATAATTTAGGCGAAATCAACAAAAGGAACGAAATATAGAGGCGCTAATTGGACGAGCTGTAGCCACATTCTAATCGACTTGGGTTGTAAGCACATAGAGACGGCAGGTGGCCCAGTCAAGCGCGCATTTGGTGTTCCTAAATATTTACTGGATCTGGTGCCTCTGGTCTAGTGCCCTCCCCGTTCCCCGAGTGCGTTTTATTTACAGAACGTGTATGGCCGATTGTAAGGATCCCACATAGTATTGATCAGGCAGTGACATGGCTGTAATGCAGGACACTGGTGCTAATGGAGCAAGATAAAGTAACTATAAACCCACAGAGAGGCCCAGTTCATCACAGCAAGGCCCGATAAGACGTCTCAGCAGCTGCCCAAGCATGGACTGACAAGAAGGACTGCGTTTTTTTATACAAAGAGGCAACATAATGTCTGTTATGGATGCTGGCAAGATGACAGTAACAGCATTGGTTTTCTACGAATATTGAGGAAAACTTGGGGCGAAAAAAACAAATCGGGATTTTCCTGACAGGTATTGTGATTGCGATTAGATTAGCGATCTATGTTTTAAAAGTACAGTGCTGTTCAGGGTGCCCAAGAATCCCATAAATGTTCGTGGAGGAACTATGGATCCAACAAAGCGTTTCCTTCATAAAACATAGGACTTTCTGTTACCTAAATCGTTCCAACGATCGAGATTTGCGATAACGTTATATTACACAGTCTTGCTTTGCCTGGTATGTTCCACAGTATGGCATTAAATTGATCCATCACCTTGGAAAATAGGTGATGCCACGAGGAAATGTCCCAGGTATTTAAACTTAAACACCAGTAATCAAATTTTTGCAAGATAAAGAATGAATACCTTACGTGATTTTGCACACAAACCCGTATCCATGGAGACGAGTAGGTGGCATACACTCCTCCTCTGCTTGTTTCCATGGAAATGTTGTTTTTTTGGTGATAATTTTCCACAGAATGGCAAAAAACGTATATAACTCTACGGAGAATATTGGGTTTTAACAGTTTTTCGGTATTATCTTTCTAGTAGAACGGCTAGAACGGCTCTCGCTGAAAGATCGGGAAAAGGCACAATGTCATGAGGAATATTTGAATCTGATTGGTCAAAGTAAAAAAAGCTGATAAACCTAAAAAATCTAAATCCATAAATGCACAAATCGCTTCTGCGCACTTTTCACCAACAAAACAGGCCGAAGTACGTCAGTCTGCGTCACCATTTTGTTTCGGTTCATTTGGCCGTTTCACCTTTGGCCTCCGCTGAAACGTCAATGCTGCTCTGCGATTGGTCCATCCTATTGCACCAGAGGGAGCATGACAAGATGGATTCCTGTGAATTTGTGAACTCACAAATATCACAAGAATCCATCTTGATGAACAAGGTTAGAGGTAATGGACCACCACCAGAAGGTTACATACTGCACCTTAAAGTTATCAGGATATGGTAGTATTTTCTTGGGTGGGGTGAAGTGAAGTATACACTAATGCTTAATGATAGTAATTAGAAAAAAAAAGGTGAGGAGTGTGTAGGAGCTGATATTGAGGTGAAGAAAGTGGTGAAAGTTATGCTCTTGAGGGGGTGATGGGAGCGATGGAGCATAAAGCGTGATCGGCAGTAGCGCAGTAATATGAAAGTGACCAAAGATGGGAGGGGGGGAGTGTTCTGGTTGAATTTCTGCTTCATTTACACCCAGTGACGCTTTGAAAAGATGCTCTAAATATGCAGTAGCCCTGAATATGCATGCGACGAGGAAGTACCGGTCCTTTCTGTTTGTTTACCAGGCCTCCCGGGAATGTCTTTGCTCTAAATCGGGGGAAAGAAGCTAATTGCCTTTTTTGTTACTTATAACCTTTAACTTTTGGATTCATATAGCTTCCTGCAATTACACAGCGTGCCGGAGGATATGAAATTTCACCATTAGATTTCTGTAGTATGTTCCTGCTTGGAAAACCAACACTCGCTTCCCAGGACCACACGGATGCTATTTCACAATTAGTAAGAAGTCTGTGTCTTTTTACCCTACAATAGCTGTGAAAGTGTGTTGGGCAGCAGCGGTCAATCACGCTGCTTGGAAAACACTAGTGCAATAATTATTGATCCAACAAGAATATTTCACTTTTATAGCGCAGGAATGGTTTACGATACAGTAGCGGTGTATGGACAAGCGCCCCATATAACCCCAGGCATCTCTCCTCAGTTTTAAATCCTCACAATGTTATTTTCTGATACGCCACTTTTTCGCTCAGCCTTCCCCATGCGTTCACAACATACTGTTTTGTTTGTTCGTAGCCAGATTGCAGTTGTTAGTAACAGATGTGAGCTTAGTTTGTTTCTTACCGAGTCCCCTAAGAGTTTTGAGACTGTCTACCAACTTTCAGGTTTTCCAATAAATCTTCCCCAACCTGTCGGCATTTAGCCTCTCCGCACATTTATTTTTTTCGGTGTATGCGTTAGCCACGAGCAAGCAATAGATATTTTATTATTCATAGTGAAAATATGCATAATTTTGTGGATTTGAAACCATTTTAAAATGTGATTCCATTGATTTTCATTAGAAGATGCTAAGCCAAATTGAGCAGATTTTGTTTATCTTTTAATATTTTTGGTAGCGTTGTCACAGGACTTTTTCAAATGGAGGGTCGAAAACCTTCTAATGTGGAACAAAATGGCAAAACTGTGAACTTATCCTGCACTGTTTTGTATCCTGCTTTTGTATATTTATAGAAAATTGCAGTGCCGGAGCATGGGTGACATAAGCTTGTGGGCTGAGCATTGCACAGAATCTTAATGGTAAAGAGGGTTCGAATAAGGCCTGGGAGACATCGCAAATAACTGAAATATGCATGGATGACATCTAAAACCTCTTCAGGCATGTTTTTGACGGGGTAACAACAATTTTTGGACAACGGAGCTCAACAGTGACAGCCTGCTCAGGTTCCCGTAGACTTTTCGAAAAATTCAAATAGTAAGAGTTCAAAGATATCATGAGGGCTAACCAGCTAAGTGGTGACTACTATCCATAATGTGGTTGTTTTAAGTCCATAAAGTCCATTTATAAAGCAAGGTTCTGTGAAATGTTTGAAAAATGTGTTTCAAAATCGCACAAAACTTAGCAATTGCCATGGAGACAAGCAGTAGTTCAGTACTACCACCAGTAGGGCTTAACACCTATAATTGCATAAATGGAACATAGATTTGCATCATATTGTGTTACATTCCTATACTTTGACATTCCTCTTCAATATTATTGTGTGGTCTTAAACTATTTCTGATATAATAATAATAATAATAATTTACACTTACACTTCAAGAGCTAGTGTAAGGCATTATTATTATTATTATTATTATTATTATTATATCAGAAATAGGCAAACTCGAAAGGCAAAGGTCTCGATTTACCGGTCAATCTACGTTCCTACCCTCACCTATGGTCATGAGCTCTGGGTAATGACCGAAAGGACAAGATCGCGGATACAAGCGGCTGAAATGGGTTTCCTCCGCAGAGTGGCTGGGCGCACCGTTAGAGACAGGGTGAGGAGCTCAGTCACACGGGAGGAGCTCGGAGTAGAGCCGCTGCTCCTTCACGTCGAGGGGAACCAGCTGAGGTGGCTCGGGCATCTGCTCAGGATGCCTCCTGGACGCCTCCCAAGGGAGGTGTTCTGGGCATGTCCCACCGGGGGGAGGCCCCAGGGAAGACCCAGGACATGCAGGGGGACTATGTCTCTCAGCCGGCCTGGGAACGCCTTGGGGTCCCACCGGAGGAGCTGGAGGACGTGTCCGGGGTGAGAGAAGTCTGGGAGTCCCTGCTTAGACTGCTGCCCCCGCGACCCAGATAAGCGGAAGAAAATGGATGGATGGATGGATGGCCTTACACTTGTAATGTGCTTTACAGGCTTGTCAGAAGAGCTACATTATAGTCATTATTCATTCACTTCCACACTTGATGATGTGATGGGAAGCTGCTATTGTAGGCACAGCTGCCCTGGGCCCCTCCGACCACCACTGATTATTCACACACACCACTTTCATACTAAGCAATGTGGCTGATACATACACACACACGCACACACACACACACACACACACACACACACACACACACACACACACACACACACACACACACACACACACTCCTCAGACCTTTGGGTTAGGGGACCAAAGCTCTAATCACCGAGCCAGTGTCGCCCCTGATATAAACCAAGATTATTGTACATATTACTATTCTAAGTGATCCAAGAAAGGTCCAGTCGTCTCCTACTCATGCGATTCTTTTTGATATCAATACTTGTTCAAATGGGTATAGTATCTTCACAAGTAGTTTTAGTATGGATTAGTATCTGCCACCCCGCAGCATTGGTTATATCATTTGATCTGGTCTCAGTGGAAATAGCAGAGAGCATTGGAGCATTTTGAGCCTGTTGAAGCCACTGAAATGCAAAGAGAAAATTGCAATACTTATGTATTAGGTACTTAGGTTTTTACTGCTGCCTCACTGTATATTCAGTCTGCCTTCTGCCAAGAAAGTGCGTTAATAGTAAACAACATGAATCAAGATGTTATAGAGGAATTTTATATCAATAGTGTCTGGCCATAAGGAGCGATGTTTTTCACCAGTATTCATGTCGGAATACGCTTCACTGTGATGCCTGGAGCAATTTTTTTACTACATTTTGAAATACAGATTCTGCTGGTAACTGTAGACATGTTGAGAACACTCTTTTGTCTAGTGGTCTCTGCTCATTAGCACACACTGGTCCTTTATGTCATTGATAATCGACTTCAGTGTCGTCACACGCAAAATGGATTTAAACAACACATTTCAGAGAGCCTGTGATCAATATGAGTGTGTCAATATTGTGACCAAGGACGTGTTCAAGAGCACAGATCAGATCACCTATTCTAATTCCTGCTAAGTCTGTTATTTAGGGTCCGATTGTGTTAAAACAAAGCTCGGATTAAAGTCTAATTGGAGAAACAGACAGAGCAGTGCCAACAGTTAGCTTTACCTCACATAGAGCAAATGTTTCTTTTCATAATTCACGATTTCAGACGGAGGCAAGTAGAGTTGCATTATTGGGATCACAAATATACCATTTTATGTTAAGTTAGTGAATACTGAGACTTTTTACTAGGCCTGTCACGATAACACTTTTTTTTATAATGACTTTTAGATGTTATTAATTCAACCTTTAACGGCTTAAATCTTATCATATAGCCAAAAAAATAAATAAAATGTCTCAAAAAACTACGCACACGATAAATATTGTTCCAGGTTTCATATAATAAACGATAAATCAATATAGGTAATATTGTGACAGGTCTAGTTTTATCGTCGAGTAACAAAATGGCTGCCGCACTTGGCGTGGTCACAGAATCCATATTCGCTGCAGCTTTATTATACCTCACCACTCTAATTATTATAGAAAGACTTCACAGTACTGCATACGGCACGCATAACCCGCTGAGAGTAGCAGTATTAGTACAAGAGTGTATTACACAGACTATTACACATAATAAACATGCACATATTTAGCGGCAGGGTCTCATTAGTATGTGTGACTTTGGAGAAACAATTTATTAAAGGTTGATAACATTTTTTTCCCCCTTAAGGTTACAAAGCAATTACATCCATATGAGCAAAAGTGTTTTTAAAAGTGCTTTTGCTAGGCCACATCATCAGGCATTGCACCTCGCAGTGATAGATAGCACGCAATTATGGCTGTCAGCCTATTCAGCCACGACACATTTGACATCTCCCATACAAATCCGATACATACATCTGCAAAGAGCCCACTGGGACAAATAATAACATCCAATACGAGCATATGTTTAACGAGGACAGTGTCATAAATAAATAGGATGTGTGGGCGTGTACGAATACAATGTACAACAACCGTGTCAACATGGCACCCCGCTGACGAGACATACAGCGATGCAGCTTCAATTTGCATATATGTAGAAGTATTACCTTTTATAGAGTTATTGTTTTTTATATGTATATAGCACCAGGGCAGTTTTTCTAGATCTAGAAATAGGCCACATACTACGCAGTTTTTATCATAAACACCCCTGGAGTTGTGTTTTTACCTCATTCACTTTTATTTCATGAATCTCTTAAGTCATCTTCCCTGAGCGCTCAAAAATTATCCGTTTAAATTTGTCAGTTTAGTTGCGTCATAGATAAAACACCAGATTTCTCCTATGTTAGTTTTTAAGTCTAAACCGTCACCTGACTCATACTACGGTCAAATTGTGTTTATAACAAATGCATGGCTCTATTAGCATAGCATGTTTTTTTTTTATATATTTTATGTGTATATAGTGTATTATATCATCTAATCTCCTTATCTTATGTTTTACAAAGTATTCACAAGAAGACACTGGTTACAACTCAAATTATTATTAGGCAAGGCAATCTTTAGCAGTCCAATTACACTTTTTTCTAACTTTTCTCCAATCATTTTTACATACAACTGGGAGGAAACATGTCCACTTAGACTGCAAATAAAAACTAGAAACATCAAGAATAAGTATGCTAGCTGTTAAGTTGCTCAACTGAAATAAAAGTCAAACACATACCTGTTGCTAGGAGCACGAGTGAAGCAAAACAAGAAGCATCTCTTGTAACACTTTATCTTTCAAAAAGCTTCCACATCCTACATTGATTGAGCCTTAGTGGAGCAGAAAAATAACATATAACTCCTTAAATTGACCGCTATCCCCCTTTTCCGCTGCAGTATCAATAATCCCCATTTTTCCTTGCGTTGGCCGCTCATATAGATTTCTATTAAGCAAACTGTGGCGCAATATTTTCTTTTCCTCGCTGCAAACTGTTCTTTCGGCATCTCTTACAGCATTCAATAACTCCACGCTCAATTTAACTCTCCAGATATTGGCTGCCGTATACATCATGGATTGGAGCGATATCGCCTTCTGGTACAGTCGGTAGAAGAATGTCCACGATCGCCTTACCTTTCGTCCACTTGAGGCCTCTTTTCTCAGCTCTGATACACCCGATCTATAATTCTCTCAGCACCTCCTCTGACCTTCTAGTCGCTCGTTGGAAGACTTCCCCCTGTCAATCTTTGGCCCGGCTCCCCTCTGCTGTCTAAAGCTTTGCAAATTGAGCGAACGCGCCGGATTGGGGTTGTGCGGAGATAGCGGCTCAGACCTTAGCTTGTCTGATGACCTACCTTGGCTTCCGTCTGCTGCTTAACTTCTTACAGATATTTATTACAGCGACTGCTTCAACCTCTCGCTAATTCCCAACACTGTGCTCGCTCTCTCTCTCCCTTGCTCTCCGCTCAGCCCTGTCCTCCCAGGCTAAGCTTTCCATCGGCTCTGGCGGAAAGCTAGTCTTATATCGAGAAGCGAAAAAAAAAAAAAAAAAGCATGGAACATTTATACAAAATCTCAATTGCTAGTGTTAAAATACATACATATTCCATGGTGTGTAATGTAACTTCTTGCTGGGTTGTCTCCTTGCATCCACTGTATTCCTTTATCTAGAATGTTCCGCAATATGGCATTGAGCGGATCTATCGAGAATTAGCCAACTACAGGTGTTTTCGCTTTGAACGGGCCCGCCTCACCACAGATCTGGTCTTTAACTTGACTTGGCTAGATAGATTTATTGCCGTACTCAGGAACATCCCAGGCAAAACGATAGCATCTCCATGGAAACCAGCAGGTAGCAGACCACATTTACAGCCAAAGTAAGTAGCCCTGTAAAATAATAAATGTACTTTTTGCGCACACTACTACAAGTTGAAGCAAACGAAATAAATATCTAAATAATAATATGAATCTTGAAATGAATCTTCTAGTTGTCTCCTTCCTCTTGTAAATAACAAAGTGCTTCCTGTGCTGACCTGGGTGACTTTGTCTTAAATAATCTCTTGGCTTTTTCTGCAGATTAGGTCACGAAAGCGATCCACGGACTTGCCACTTTTCCTGATTGCTATCATCAGCACCTCTCCGAAGGCGCGCGCGATTACAATCTGCCTCGGAGTCTGCTAAAGTGCTACTTGGGAAGCACTCCGTAATAAAGCGCCTTTACAAGCTTGAAGCAAAGTTAATCAATAGTAATCATACATTAGTGTAACATAGAAATTGCATCATCAGTCATTACGCTCGGAAGACTATAAGAGGTAGAAAATGAGTGATAGGGCATGATGGGAAATATGTGATACCATCTTAAAATAGACTTAATAGAGATTCATGACAGAACGTAGTATAAGGCTCAAGCTCTGTGGGTTATGGTAACGCTAAGAGGTATTCACTTTAGTTTAAGCTTGACAAGATATTTATGTGTATGTGCCGGAAGATAACGAAGTACAAACAGTAAAGTACATTTGAGAGCAGGTATCTGTACTTTCTACTCCACTACATTTTTGAACAGGACTGGAAAGTAAAAGTATTTTTATTGTTTGAGAAGAAAAAGGTCACTTACCTTGTGCATTCCAGCATCCTAATTATTCACCGCAATGAGTTATAACCATGTTTCACAGCTACGTGACAGTAACGCTAACAACAACTAGCATGCTAACAGCGCATTTTCTGATTACATATACTGTATTCGTACTCAGGCAAGACACATTTTGCTCAAATACAAAAAATGAGTACCAGACCTTTAACACGTGCATTAGCCTTGACAGTAACAGTAAAGCTAACAACAACTAGCATGCTAACAGCACACTTTCTGATTACATATATCTGTACTCCAACAAGACATGTTTTGCTCAAATACAAAAAAAAATGTGTATCAGAGCTTTAACAAGTGCATTAGCCTTGACGGTAACAGTAAAGCTAACAACAACTAGCATGCTAACAGCGCACTTTCTGATTACATATATCTGTACTCCAACAAGACATATTTTGTTCAAATACAAAAATCTGTACCAGACCTTTAACAAGTGCATTAGCCTTGACTGAAACAGCAAAGCTAACAACAACTAGCATGCTAACATCGCACTTTCTGATTACATATATCTGTACTCCAATAAGACATATTTTGCTCAAATACAAAAAAATTAGTACCAGACCTTTAACATGCATGTTAGCCTTATAAAGAGAACTCCTGACTCATACCATGACATGCTAAGTAACAAGTCAGATCAGTGGAGAGGCAAGCCCACTCACAGCAAGAGTGCAGGTTTTCCCAATATATTTATGAGCAAACAGACACTTGTAATTAAATAATGGCAAGGCATATAAAATGAATGCCATACGGCGGAACATGCACAGTAAAAACATCGCCATGGAGACAATCAGGCGATGGGTAGTCCAGCAGAAAAGTTACACAGTGCTGTTCCCTGCATGCATTCTGCGGCTTCAAATATTACCACTTTATTTTATCCAAACAGTAAAATAATGTGAGCATTTTTGAAGCAGTTGTCACACTTCCCTTATAAAAAGACATGAGACAAAATGTCTTACAAGCTCATACAAGTGCCTGTGCTGATCGCCATGGAAACTGTGGGCGCCTTTTTTTTCTCGAACCATCTGCATTAGAGACATGAAGGCCATAGCATAGTTCCTCGTGAAAGAAGCAGAGTAGAGAGGAGGCAAGATGCTCAAAAATGCCTGCTCCAATCACAATAGTTTCAAGTTTATCCTATTGTACTGGTGCATGTTTTTTTTTTTTTTTTTGACAGCTTTCAAACCCAAAAATGGACAATCCCACTAGTCCAAAATCAATGTGTTTTTTTCCCTTTCTTTTTTTTTTGTTTTCTGTTTTGTAAATGAAAGCTGTGTTATGCTCAATAGGCTTTGCTTCACTGCTGTTGCCGACATCTGGGAAAAGTCTAATTATTTACCAAAGAAGAACTATGTATTTTTAGAAGCTTTGGGGGAGTTTTGCGAATTGACAAACGCACTACAATGGAAATTAATTCTTTGTTGTGCCTGCATTTGGCTTACGAGGATATTGCATAGGTCTTAATGAGATGAATGTGCAGTTTCAAGGCAAGATTGTATTTTAATTAAATGACCAAATATGATAACATAATACAGCCAGACACAAACGTGCAAAGTAGAAACCATCAATTCCATCATCTGGAAATCAAACCAGAGACTGTCTGGTCATGAGGCGGTACACAATAGATTAAAATCCTCCAACTACGGTAGATCAAAATGAAGAGGAACTTAACCATAACCTTATAAACTTCCTATTGTGAATAAATACCTAGGGATTGGTTGAGCTAACATCTTTTACATCATAAAATTACCGACAACCAAAAAAGTTCAGTTTAGTTTAAGGAAGACCTGTGGTGTTTGTGTCTGCTCTATCGCTATAGTCTATGACACCCATGGATCATTACGTTATAATTTGCACTTTTTAAATGTCAATATTCATCTAAAACGACTGACATCGCTGTAAATGCCATCACAACAAAGAGTCGTCACCTCCGATGGATTGCTGCAGATCACATTAGCAAGCAACTGATTCTTAAAATTTGTAGCAAAATGACTATGTGACATTGGCAAATCGGCTGCGTATCACCGATTAAGACAATAAAATCGGGAACGAAGTAGATAACAGTGGGTGTAATAATGTTTTTTAAGTGTCCACCATTTTGGGTTTCACACTGAATAGCTCGATCCAACACACTTTGCATAACATTTAAAGCATTTCGGGGCTTATGGCTCTTATTTGATCCTCGATATCACGTTTTAAGTGGTTTATAGTCTGAGGTTTACTCACAAACACCTTTTTCTTTAAGATAGCCCCACAGGAAGAAATCGGGACTAGTCAGGTCTCGGGAGATCACATACTGCCCCCTGTCTTTGAAAACGACTTATTATTCCTTTAATGGCATTTACGCTTGGGGGCATCTCTGGTATTAAAATGTCGACGGTAACACCGCTGGGTTTCTGAATTTGACCCACGTGACTCAAAGCGCCGCTGTACAATGAGGGTTCGTTCCTCGGTGCTATATTCGCTCATGTTAATGTCAGAAGAGTAGTTCTGAAAAAATGCTCATTTGAAATAAAAAAAGTGACTTTTGGGCCAAATAACATGGTAGAAAGCTCTAAAAAGTTGTAGAATAGGTCTACTTTAACTTACATTTTGGGGACATTTTGACAACCTTATGTTCAGAACGGATTTGTTAATTTACAGTAATTTTGTAACTATACTACAATATTTTAAAGAAAATCATAAGGACTGAAATGGTTCCATTTTGTGTTTATACCGGTTTCACATTATATGCATTTGACCTTTATCTTATTATTTTCCTCATAGAACTTATAGCTATACAAATGCACTACAACCTCTGATTCATGTTAAGTGAACTTGGACAGATGCCAAGATAATATTCCTATCTAGCGTGTACACAACATCACAGGGCTCCCACTGCAGTCAAAGAAAAGCAGGACTAATGCGGCAGCCTGGTCAGGATAGCAGGTCATTTGTTACCTTCATTAGAGCTGTCTTGGAGCTACTGTACTCTGCGGGCTCAGGCGGATTCACGGCCCTGATAGATGCGCAGCAGTAAGTGGGCTCCACGTTGGAAATTGGCCTGTCACTTCTCACATTTCACAGCCAAAGATGAGCTCCTCAGATGTGGCTTTAAAAACAGAGCCGATGCCAGGGAGCAGAGATGAGGGCGCATTTATTACAGTGCAGGGGAAGCAGGCATGGGCTCTACATGGGGACTTAGATCAGGTTAAGGCCTGACTTTGTTGTGGGCGAGAAAATGCCTCAGGCTCGACATATGGGCGAAATCTTTGTATAAATGTGTAGCTGCTATTTGTGAACTTCTCGTCTTCTTTTCTTGCAGTGCTCATGTCTTTTACTACTGTATGTTGCTTAGTGATATAGTTATAACATTTTTCATACATAACCAGCTCGTCCCTCTTACTTTCCGTATGAATCATAGACTGTATAACGAAGTGGACTAACTGAGTGTGACATCACCCATAGCAGCTCCAGTCAAATGAAACTCATCGAGGCGAGCAGTTATGGGGCGAATTTAGGAGACGAGTTCCATATTTGGAGTTTCGACCGCCAGTATCATAGCAACCAACGAGTCAACCCGGAGGGAGGCTGTTGAAGCTAAAGGCCCTTCACGCCCACACTGCTGGTTGAGCAGGGAGCGGGCGCTTAGCAACGCTGTCAATCAAACCTGCTGCTAAAGCTAGCGAGAGAGACCTCGGGGAAAGATGGTGCATGATTTGTATGTTATTAATGTTCATATCTGGATTTAGAGACACAATAAAAATAACTGGATCATGTAGAGCGGGTTAATACAAACACTGATGAGTCTGACAACATAATGATGAGTCTGACAATAGCAGTTACAGAGAGAGGCGCAACAGTTTTTCAATAGAAAGTGAATTGGAGCCAGAGTCAATGAAACGCAGCGGCTAGCAGGTTAGTTGTGTCCATTTATATATACAGTCTATAATTTGAATGCACAAAGGTCTAGACTCAATCAGTGTGACAAACAAACCGTCCTAACTTGGGATGGACCAATCACTGCAGCTAATCTGTAGCATGTGACCCAAATGCGGAAAACATCTCCTGTCGAAAATTCTTGTATTATTCAGAACAAAATATATAACTTCTTTTACCTCATTTTTTTTTGTTACTTGTAAGCTGCCATGTTTGTTTCTACACCAGTCAAAAAAAAGTCTTAAACTGTCTCTAAATTCAACTCAATCATTGGTGCGCGTACCACAGTTTGCGAAACACTAGCTTAGCGGTTTGCCTGATACGTTTTACTCCAGATGCCATCCCAGAGGCAATCCTCTTAATCCAGGTTTGTGATCAACAACATGAACAATGAAGTACCGTACCGCACATATGGGAACACAAAAGCCTACAATGCTTTATGTTTGATATTTGACGAATTTCCATACTGTACGAAAACACGGCTAATCCCTCCGAGGACATAAAGTTAGCGCTGGCATGGTCTGTTTTGATTACCACCTACACACGTTCCACACAGCAATCGCAGGCTAATACTGACTGTAGGTGTAGCTCTCTAATAGACAGATTGATGTGGGACTTTCAGCTGTCTCCAGGCTTAGCTACCTATAGCATAACGTCTATACACCCCCGCACGTATCCGCACCATTTGGAAATCTGGAACGCTGCCTATTAACATGTCACTGCTGGCACAGACTCAATAGTGTCTTGCAATTACTATATTTAGGTTAAACAGAATATCAATGTTGCAGCTGTCATATGGATGAAGTAATAATAAACAAGTAAAAAATACACGTGGTGACTGGAGAAACACCGGCTTTCTCCAGCAGGGGGAGCTGTTCAAGTAACGTTTGAATGTGCAAGTGAGAAAAGGAAATGCACGATTTAAGAGTTCAAAGTGGCAGAAACTGATTTTAAGTAATAATTATAGGTCTCGTGGTCATTAGTTAATACGTAGCTGATTATCCCTGAGCAAGCTTTCGAACTTTTAATATTGCTTTTTTTTCGGAAAGTCTATGAGAAAAAAGAAAGGGAAGTTTTATCACTGTTGAGCTCCGTTTGACTCCAACTGCATTCAGCATATATTATCCTTCCATGGAATTGTTATATTATATCTTTGGTAAAACAGATTCACATAGACACATACAAAAAATACAAAAAAATAGTATTTTTAAGCGTAAGATTTGGCATTAAATGTAACTATCTTGCATTTATTTAATTGCTTAACTAAAAAATACCTTTCTGACAATCAGCAGGCTTGCATCTCCACAGATCTGACCTGTAACTTGGCCTGCATGAGATGTGTTGAGAAGCAATAGCATCTCCATCTTCAGAAAAGTTACACGATGCATCTTTATAAGCAGGTTTTCACCATTAAAGTAAAAGCATTTAAACACAGCACCAATACTTCACTGCACTGATTTACCATTTATGTACAGTTTTAAGCCATAATTGGACACTTTTGCACAGCAGTTGAGAGCAAACATAACAAATATAAGACCCGCTTGATCTTGTTAGGCTAAGACACATGGAGCCTATTGCCTCTCATTCTCCAGTCCTCCACCATGCTGCTTCCCCATCCCTCCATCCCCTCTCCTCCTCTCCACGCTGTGCCTCTGCAGACTAAACATGAACATATTTATTTAAGCAACGTTATTCTGTCGCTGGATTATTACCCACAGCTGGCCACTTACCGCCTTTTTATTGTACCACCATGTGTGGATTTATCTCTAAAACAATGAGGAGTAAAAAGCTCTTTTTCTGCCGTGTTACGACAAGGAGTGTCTGTGTCGAACCTCTGCAGAATTTTTCATTCATTTTAATCAGCGGTTTAATTTCTTTCTAATGGAATTCGGAAAGTTGAAAAACTACTTGATTTGAAAAGTGATACTGCTACTATGCTATCTCTATGTATCTGTCTATCTAGCTATCTTTGCTACTTAAAGGTCTTATATTACACAAAATTGACTTATAAGAGCTTTAAGCCATGTTATAATGCTGTTACGTCCCCAAAAACATACCTGAAGTTATGTTTTTTTTTTCCATTCACACATGTTTGAGTAACCCTATTTTTAGTCTGTCTCCATCTACAAAGTTCTAAATGCTCTGTTCCACCTTGTGATGTCATGTCGCAGTAGTTTTCAAGTTAACAGCTCCCTTTTACCTTTAGTTCATCTTTAGTTCAGTAAACCAAACAATTCCAGGGCTGAAATCATCCAAATGATTCTAGTGAACAGTGTTAAAAAGCACTTCCTGTATCACCCGTGACATCACAAGGTGGAACAGAGTGTTTTCTGTTTCGAGAGTTCAGAATTTCAACAACTTTAGGTATGTTTGCGATGAGGAAACAACATTATTAGATCAGAAAATAGCGTAATATGAGCATTTAAGCCACTCCGAGTATAATTATAATCTCATAATTTGACATATAAAGTAAAGTTGCGTATTTATGTATTAAGATCCTATATTTTTTCAATTATGGACTTTGTGTAAGTACATGGCATCATTTCAGCCCACTGTGACTTGTGTAAGCCCTTTAGTGTAGTGGGTTACAATGGATTACGCTGACGTGAAAGCTTTAGACAATTATCCATCCATCTTAATCACCTTAATTGACTTGTGGGCACTTCCGAGTCTCCCTGAGAATATTGGGGCTTGCTTTATCGCTGTGGCTCTACCGCTTCTCACCTGCCACCACCAGTCTGCTTCGTAGGCTCTGTTTTTTTTTTTTTTTGCACTGAATATTCATGCAGCCCACATAAATATGCACAGGGCCGCATATGTGATCACACAGGAGGCTGAGATTACAGGCCTTGGCATCGGTGACACCAGCGGCGGTGGCGGGAAGGTTTTCTATAATCCTGTAAAGAAAGGAATATCAAAAAAAAAGGATTGGGTACGACGGTAAAACATGGCCGAAAAATACATAGTCAAATAGTGTGGAAGTTAGTGAACTAAACATGCAATTGACAGTGATGTAATGATTGTATATTAATAATACTGATAATGTAGAGTGGTAATCAGTGGTGGAAGGTAATGCAGTAGTAGGGGTAAAGTAGTAAGTAGTCAATTTTACAGTGAATACTTTTTTACTGTTACTTACTTTATCTACTTTTAAACTACATATGAGAGCAGGTAACTGTACTTTCTACTCCACAGCATTTTTGAACTGGACTGAAAAGTAAAAAAGTACTTTTCATATCATTTGAGGGGTTATTTTTGTCCGTGGTAACATCCTGACTAAAGTTTTCGAGTTTAAGCTTCAGCTTTGAGCAAAATGCACAATGCAATATCACTACATTTAACACTAACGACAAAAATTTTACTTAAGTAGATTTTTTCACATGAGTAACTTTTTACCTTTGTAGATGTACTTTCACTTAAGTAACAAAATTGAGTACTTCATTCACCAGTGCGAGTAACTGAACATGAACTGAACTGAATAATAGTGGTAGACTCACTGCTACTTAAACTTAAGATTAAAGGGCCCCTACCCAAGCCCCAGAGCATAAACATGGCCACACACTGAAGTCAATGGGCTGTGCTCAATGGCGCATATCACTAGTTTAGCCTTTAGGTACATCAGGTCCTGCCCTGCCCATTGAAACATGAGTCATGAACTCAAGCCCCGCCCACTGTCAGTTCTTTCTGTCACTGTGATATTAGACCATGAAACAGAAAATGGTATTGATGGTCTATGGTAGAGTCACACAGTTGTCTCTGACTACTATTAGTAGTATTTTCTCACTCTTGAAAAAGCCCATGACGAAAACCAAGTAGCTGCAGCTGTACTACAAGTAACAGAAGTTGTAATCAAAATATAAGTACTGCTATTACTAATCAGGATAGTAGTTGTAGGATGCTTCTTTAGTAATTGCAATGGAATTACTAGTAGTGGAATTACTAGTAGTAGTAGTATGGTATAGCGCAGAGGTGGCCAAACTTTTTTTTTTATCGAGGGCCACATCTCAAAACATATTTGAAGCGGAGGGCCACAGACCAGTGATCGATGTAGTGCTGTGGCTGTGCTTTATACACAACTTTGACAGAGCCGCTGTATATTAATAAAGCTTAAACCACATTGATTTTATGTCTGTATCACACTGCAATGTGATGTTTGAGGATATAGTGGTAGAAATAGTTTAATTTGCTGTTAAAATTACTGCTTATGATCAATTGGGCCGGTTAAGTGGGAGGTCTGAGGGCCAATAAAAACTGGTCTGAGGGCCACATTTGGCCCCCGGGCCATAGTTAGGACACCCCTGGTATAGAGAGTAGCAGATGCGTTGGTTAGTAGATCCAATAACTCCGTACTAGACACTTGACGTGAACTGGATATCTCCTTGTTCAAGGGCAAATTCCCAACCCATATCACTTTTAATTTGCAATAAAACATTAACTGAATATGTCCAGTTTTCATGCCAAACTATTTCTACCTCTCTGTTTCTGCCACTGGCTAATTGTTTTGTACAAGGCAACCTTTATTAAAACAGTTAACTGCGGTGAAATGAATTAGGTTGCCATCTTCCTCAGTGCTGGTATGGATTAGCGCGTCAGAGAAGGTAATTGGATCATTGATTTGCTCATTCATCCTTTTATTTGTCTTGTCATATGGACTAAAACTGTTCCCCTCTCCAAAGTCAGTCCGCGTTATAGAGTTGCAGTTTGGTAATTACCTGCAGGCTTATCAAGCTTGAGCTCACCTTCTCACAGCCAGTTTAAGGATGACTTTATATATCACATCAAAGAAGTGCTCGGGATCGGTATTCAGGTACTGTCTGTGTGAAGTTTGTGGCGGCAGAAGCTCAGTCGGTAAAGTGTTTGTCCACTGACCTACAGGTTGGCGGTGCGATTCCAGCTGCAACAAATGAATGCTGTTGTTGTGTCCTTGGGCAAGACACTTAACCCCACAACATATTCTGGTGCACGAATGCGAGTGGTTCCTTGATGTAAAGCTTTCTGAATCCCTTGAAGGCGGAAAAAAACGCTATATAAAAGTCTAACAATGACCATGACCATTTGTATTCCATTACTCCCACATACTGCTATTGTACTACATAATACTGAGGTAATTACTATATGGCTATTTTCTACTTTATAATCAGCACTACTAATTTGCTAATTTGCTATCTGCTACTACATTCAAATTCCTTACTTTTTATCTAAATACTAAAATGTACCACCCTCTTTGTAAGTGCTATTCACCCCAAGATGTACTTCAAATTTCTCAAGTAAAAGTATCCAGCCTGCAGTACAACTTTACTTTCAAGTATCCCCAGATCTCCTCTTGGTCCAAAAGTGCTCGTGTCTACAAATAGCGACAGTAGTTGTTAGCATAATGTCCTCCCTCAGCCTCGGCAGCTGTTAATACTTAGTTTAAAACATCCCAAACTTTGCAAACTTTCCCTATTTATAGACAAACAAGAGGGGCACGGATTTGCGCTCGCTTCAAGTATTCAGCAGAAGTTTTTTTTTCGGAGGGTGGGTGCACGCTCATTTGCACACATTTGCATGCTATTAGCACTTCAAACCTACAAACTTGAAAGGCTTCCCTTGTCAAGACACTAATCTGCTTCTCTCTCCCTCTCCGTCTATGCCTCTTGCCCAGGTCGCTGCTCTCTCACTCTCACAGCCAGTGATTAAGCTAGCTCGGGACATCAATTAGAAAGTTTAACCTCCTGCCTCAGACTTATGGCAGCTTTAAGTGCCCAGATAAAATGAAGTTATATCAGAGCAGAAAAGGAACACTGAAGACTTTTGAACTGTTATATCAGCTGTTTTAATTACGTTTATTGTTGCCATTTTGTATTTGGCTCGGTTATACAAGTGCAGTTATTATTCTGGTCAGCTTTTTCAGAGGCAAATCACACAACTTTACAATTTGAATGTTGAAGAATATCTGTGAGAGAGACCTTGATATGCACAACCTCCTTTGCTGGCTGTTGGTGACTATGTTTACATGCATAGGTACTATATTTACATGCACAGGTACTATATTTACATGCACAGGTACTATATTTACATGCACAGGTACCATATTTAAATGGACGGGTACTGTATTTACATGGACGGGTACTATATTTACATGGACAGGTACTGTATTTACATGGACGGGTACTATATTTACATGTACAGGTACTATATTTACATGGACGGGTACTATATTTACATGGACAGGTACTGTATTTACATGGACGGGTACTATATTTACATGTACAGGTACTATATTTACATGGACAGGTACTATATTTACATGCACAGGTACTATATTTACATGGACGGGTACTATATTTACATGGACGGGTACTGTATTTACATGCACAGGTACTATATTTACATGGACGGGTACTATATTTACATGGACGGGTACTATATTTACATGGACAGGTACTATATTTACATGCACAGGTACTATATTTGCATGGACAGGTACTATAAATGGACAGATACTATATTTACATGCACAGGTACTATATTCACATGAATGGTACTATATGTACATGGACGGGTACTATATTTAGATGGACAGGTACTATATATGGACAGATACTATATTTACAAGGACAGGTACTATATTTACCTGCGCAGGTACTATCTTTACAAGGGCAGGTACTATATTCACATGCATAGGTACTATATTTACATGCACAGGTACTATATTTACATGCACAGGTACTATATTTACATGCACAGGTACCATATTTAAATGGACGGGTACTGTATTTACATGGACGGGTACTATATTTACATGGACAGGTACTGTATTTACATGGACGGGTACTATATTTACATGTACAGGTACTATATTTACATGGACGGGTACTATATTTACATGGACAGGTACTATATTTACATGGACAGGTACTATATTTACATGCACAGGTACTATATATTTACATGCACAGGTACTATATTTACATGGACGGGTACTGTATTTACATGGACGGTACTATATTTACATGGACAGGTACTATATTTACATGGACGGGTACTATATTCACATGGACAGGTACTATATTTGCATGGACAGGTACTATAAATGGACAGATACTATATTGCACAGGTATATTTTTACACATGAATGGTACTATATGTACATGGACGGGTACTATATTTAGATGGACAGGTACTATATATGGACAGATACTATATTTACAAGGACAGGTACTATATTTACCTGCGCAGGTACTATCTTTACAAGGGCAGGTACTATATTCACATGGACAGGTACTATATTTACATGCACAGGTACAATATTTACATGCACAGGTACTATATTCACATGGACAGGTACTATATTTACATGCACAGGTACTATATTTACATGCATAGGTACTATATTTACATGGAGGGTACAATATTTACATGCACAGGCACTTTATTTACATGCACAGGTACATCCCAGAACAGTCTTAGGTCGTTTTCATACATTTTATTGTTATTTGTGGACCAACACCACCATGAGCCACGTGAGAGGCATCAGCTAATCGGCAAACTTATCTCCATGACAACGTGCTTCAACGTGCGCTCGCTTCCCTGGCGCTATACACGGTGGTCTTTTCTCTCATCTGTGGCTAAATACACCGCGAGGAGGACTGTACACGCTGGTGTGGAAGAGACAAAGCTTTCTGAACGACACCCAGACAGACCATGAGTGCACAAAGGCAGCAGGAGATGATGAAGTTGATTCAAATTTCCTCGTCAGGCAAACGTGTCGAACAGCAGCGCTCATTCATACAAACATACGTGATCCCAGTAGCTTTTTACCTATTGCTTCTTTACATTGAACTAACTACTGGTAATGTGAAAATGACCTTGGTCTCATTTTAACCACAAACTAATCACAGAGAGACATGACCAAGGCTCAGATGTGTTTAAAATGATTCAAGCTGAGAGTGGGAGTGTGTTTATCCTTTGGAATTATGAATAATCTAAATAAAATACAATAATAATAAATTAATAAATAAATAGCTGCTATGACGTCAGATATGTTTTTCTGAGCACAAATCTCTCAGACGTGTAGCCTGCTCTGCTTCTGTGTTGATTCTTTTGTTGGTTCAGCATTAGTCGGAATAAAAATGCATAAAAAACTGAACAAAAAAAAATTGATTCTTTTAAAAAATTTGATTCCACCTGTTCACATTAAGGAACCGTTTATGTTGCTCACAAATCACTTGGTATCCACGGTGATAGAGATACAGATATTTAGTTTTCCTGGCATGTACATATTTTGAAATTATAATAGCGCTTTCCACAATTGCATCGCAAAGCATTATGGGATACTTGCAATGGACAAGTATGAATGCAAGGCTGAACTAAACTACAACTGGCATGACTTTTTTTCTTTCTTTTTTTCTTATTTTTTGTACAGTTTTGGAGCTTACCAACCTTAAGCTGTCTTGACAGAAGTCTCGCACAAATGTCAGGTCTGTATACGTCTTTATTGAGCTCTTGTTTGATCTCTCATTCTCACCTAAACTGTGTGGAAAAGTAAAGGTCATAGAAACTTCCTTCAACACTTTTTGGCTGACCTATTAATTTACTATATACTCCTGCTTCAAAGCACCTGCCGACCCGGAGTCCGTGGGTCCGAAAAGTTTACCGCACTTTACCAAAAATATGTCTTCTAAAGTTCAGGAATTACATCTAGCGGTCCACATGATGATGACTGCGCAGGCTGCATTTATAATCAAGGCGTCGGGTTGTTACGTGCATCGCGTTCAAATAATAAACTCGACAACTCCAACACATTCAAAACATGCAGTCATTTGTGGATGTAATAGTAGGTCATGGTCGTGCGGTAGCCTAATAATACCAGAAAACCACAGTGAGACCTAATGGCTGTATTTGTACGTTGACACTTAAGTGGTAGTACCGGGTGGCCCAAAAGTCACTGACACTTTTAAATCTTCAATAGCTCCTATAATTCTTAAGTTATACTCACCAAATTTTAGCAGTAGGTAAACTGAACCTTCCGAGATTTTTGGCAATATATTTGGTTACAATTGTTCACTTACACTTGAACTTATCACTACTTAAACTAGGGGCTTATGACTCTTAGTTGATCCTCGATATTACGTTTTAAGTGTTTATTGTCTGAGATTTATTCACAAACACCTTTTCTTTAAGATCGCCCCACAGGAGGAAATCGGGACTAGTCAGGTCTCGGGAGATCACATACTGCCCCCTGTCTTTGAAAACGACTTATTTTTTTCTTTAATGGCATTTACAGTTGGGGCATCTCTGGTATTAAAATGCCGACGGTAAAACCGCTGGGTTTCTGAATTTGACCCATGTGACTCAAAGTACCACTGTACAATGAGGGTTCGTTCCTCGGTGCTATATTTGCTCATGTTAATGTCGGAAGGGTAGTCCTAAATGCTCTGAAAAAATAAAATAAAAATATTTAGAAACAAAAGAGTTATGATTTTTTTTCAACTGTCAGTGACTTTTGGGCCACCCTGTAGCATCTCCAATCCTCAATAGCTGCTGTGTGACTCATACTTTTTATTTTATGATAATTGTAGTTGTGGCTACAAGTGAAGACGTATTGCTTGTTATTGCTCGCTCCTATTGACGACAGTATGCAAACGAAATGGGATATGAGATCCGTCTACCACATGTGAAAAGTTTTAAAATGCAAGGCAAGTTTATTTGTATAGCACAATTCGTAGACAAAGTAATTCAGAGTGCTTAACGGAAAAAGAAAGGCATTAAAATCGCAATACAAACAAATCCAAATATTTTTAAAAATCATAAAATTAACATTAAAATAGACAAATTCTCAGTCATATGCACAGCTAAACAGAGCCGTTTAAGCCTGGATTTAAACATTGTCAAACTAGAGGCCTGTCTCACATCTTTAGGAAGGCTGTTCCAGGTTTTAGCTGCATAAAACCGAAAAGCTGATTCCCCATGTTTAGTCCTGACTCTGGGTACCAGCAGATAAGAAAACCATTATGCGTCCCACAATGGCCAAATTTCAGTGTTGTAACGCAAAGTACAAAAACAACAGAAGATGAAAAATATGCAGTAAAATATACTTTGACTAAAATGAAAAGAAAATATAAAATGGCGTCGAAATAATACAATGAAATTCAACATTCTGTAAGGAGTAAAATTATAAGTCTTAGACCCATCATAATGTTAAACAAGTTTTAGTGTGATTGACGCAGTGCGAACAGCTATTAATTACATATGTCAGAATTGTGCATTTAAGTCGTCCCTCTGCAGTTTTTCAAATGACTAAATTTAGACAAAAGGATATATCAAGAAACTCTCCGGTCTCTCCTTATTCCTCGAAGAACGCCATCTCCAACCGCACAATTACTGTCACGCATTCTTGTTACAGAACGATGAAAACTTAGGAGTGTTGTCATGGCAATAAACAACTCAAAGCAAAACATTATATATTTTGGTGGAAAGTCCTCAAAATGTCACCCGTAACAGGAAGCTGAAACCCATGAACAGTATCCCGACAACAACGCTAAAATATGACATTTGAGGTGACACAGGATTTACAAATGTAACTCTTTTTCTAAGTTGCTTTTGTTGTGAGCATGTGCCAAAATTATTCGGGAAAAGATGAAAAGAAAGGCGGAATCTTTTAGCTGAGTGAACACAATGCCCGACGCGAGTCCTGTCTTCCGAGGTGAACCGGAATGAACCCAACTGTTGTGTGAATGTTAAACTTTTAGAGAGCAGAGGCAAGCGGCAGCAGCCAGCCCCGTAAGTCTTGGAGAATGAGGACAGAAAGCACATTGGCATCGCTCCCGAAAAGACGTCGTACGAAATTAGCATGTTTAAACCTTTGTCTTTTTTCAGTGGTGGTGGAGACAATTTATTCCGGTCTTATTACTCATCTCTGAATAGTAAAAAAAAAAGAAAAAAAGTTGGCTACAGTAGTGATTTTCAAACTTGTATGCCCAAATTCCAAGTCAAAATATGTATTGCTCAAATATCCAAACTGGAATCAGGCTATACTTTAACTTTTACTCAATACAAATATATTTATATGTAGGATAATTGGATAGTGGCCTAG
The DNA here is from genome assembly GCA_019594935.1 of Periophthalmus modestus. Lineage (NCBI taxonomy): Eukaryota > Metazoa > Chordata > Actinopteri > Gobiiformes > Gobiidae > Periophthalmus > Periophthalmus modestus. The sequence goes on along the minus strand of JAIEZT010000304.1, from coordinate 10,134,948 downwards.
TTAAACTCAAGAACTATGATTGACCTGTCGTGGTTCTTATCTCCCAGTTCCCAAAAACTTGAGAAGACAGTTCATACTTGAGCGAGGCATTCAAGTGCTCTGGGTAAGAAAACAGCCAGGATAATATCAAACACATTACATTAAAGTGAAACAGGGCCAACCCAGCCTATACGCAGACTAAGCAGCTGCTTAGGCCCCCGAGGCCAGCAGAGGGCCCCCAAGAGCCCATGCATTTATATTGAAAATAATATATCAAGTTTAATTGGAAGTAGGGCTGGTGTGTTTACAGCAGCCTAAATATCCCTCTCAAGTGATTACATTTGTTTTATATCTACAGTAGGAAAATATCTGCTGCTGCTATATGCCGGGCGGAGGTGAGGGTAGCTATGTGTACAGGGACCCCTGAGACAAATTCAGCTTAGGACCCCCTGAAAGCTAGGGCCGGCCCTGAAGAATAACTCATTAACTTTTCAGTAACGCAACTCGGAAATTTAAATTCTCAATGAAAATTAGATGTTGCCCTGGTTTTTAACAGCAATATTATAGCTGGAAATTACTAGACGTAGCTGAACGTATCTTAGCCCACTTTTCACTAATATTTGGTTGATTGACTTACATGTAGACTGGGGCAACTACACGAGTAGTTTGGCAAGTTTTGGGCAAATACGATCTGGATTTTGTTTTTTTAGCGCACTCGGGAGTTCTATTAGAGTGCCACTAGCTAGAAACACGGAACGGCAATAGCAAATTCCCCTCACGTTTAACAGATATGCAAATAAATAAGTGCTGGCAAGATTTGTGACAAGTCAGAATATAATTTTGCAATAGAATTCTGCAAAAATACAAATATTTTCCTGCACTATATTTACTACCTTCTGAGAATCTCCCCTAAGGACTTCCCTGAGGCCTACTTCCTGACAGCTCTACTAAAAATCCCAAATTTTCCGCTAACAGTTGCCAAATGTATTTTTATTATTCCATTAGACTAGTTGAAATAGCAGTTGTCAGTATATAAGGCCATGTTTTAACTCTGAGAAAGGCCCCGAGAGTATACTGACGTGTGCCCCCTCCTGTTAAGGTTTCCGCCCACTAAAAACAAAAGTAAATGAACTTAGAGACTTTAGCTGCTTTAACTAAATCCAGTGTGTAATTAGCATGCTTTTCTACTCCTATGTATTTTTAAACAGCACGGCGATGGCTGTTCATCTATTTGCCAAATCTAGTTTAGTCTGATTTGCTGAGAATAACTTGGCACCCATTTCACCACTGTTCCATTTGCCCAGAACATTTCTTAGAATAAACCTCAGCTGCCGTCCAAACCAAACAGCACTACAAATGTCTTTTGTTCCTATACACTCCGTAGCAGAGGTGGGACAAGCATTCACAATCTGGATTTAAATAGACTGTCAGAAAAAAGTGAGACTGATACTACTACTACTGCTACTGCTAACACTACTACTGTTGCTGCTGCTGCTGCTACCACAGCTTTTACTAGACTATACAAGATTATATATACTTTTACAGCTAATGCTATGCTATTTCCATACTGGGACTTTACCCGAGTTAATATTAAGTTAAAATTCATATTGTAGAACAGGGGTCTCCAAACGTTTCTCATTAAGGCCACATATAAAAACATAGACAAAGCTGAGGGCCATGTTATTATTGCAAGTTAGACTGAACCACTAGACCTTTATTCATGCTTCATTGGGACACATTAAATATTTGATATGGGCTGCAAATAGATTTTTAGAAATGTACAGTAAAAAGTATGGTTTAAGGTAACATGGGCCAATTTACCTGGAAGCTTGAGGGCCAAGAAAAATTGGTATGAGGGCCGCATTTGGCCCCCGGGCCGCAGTTTGGGCATGCCTGTCGTAGAAGTTTATGGAAGTGGCACTTCACCTGCAGGAGTCCATGTAAAGTTTAAACCATATTTTCCAACCCAACCAGCACTCTCCGTGGTGACAGATATGTTTAATGCCATGCTGTGGAACATTATAGACATAAGGGAAAATATTATAAAACAAGCAGAAGATGGCCCTCTTCCTGGCCAAATAAAAGTCAGTTTTATGGAGATGCAAACCAGTCTTTCAGTGCAATAAAAGCATTACTTTTTTTTTTTAAACAACCCAAAAACATACTTTTATTTTATTGTTACAAAGAAGTTATGCTGTGGGGTTTCTAATTTTATTTTATGTATTTATTTTATTTTAACAGGTCCATTTGAGTTTATTGAAGCGCCGTACGTCATATTTTTCCATTTATCTGTTCCTTTCTTGTCAGAATGAACGGCTTACTTCCTATATGTACTGCACATCTCCGATCCCTCTTCCATGATCTCTATTTGACATCTCCGCACACAACCCCCTATTATGTCCCTATTGCAAACCCACAAAGCAATAACATGTACTTTCTATGTATCAACAAGGAAACACTACTCCCCGTTTGACATTTGATTCAATCCCGTGTGTCCATCATATCTTCAGCTGTAACTCATAATGTCCAGCTTTATACACAATGCAGTGCCGTGTATAGTATGTGAGATTTGCATTTAGATAGGCGTCTCTCCCCTCCTCAGCCTAGCAGACATATGTGGTTACATCATAGACTTACAGGGACATGTGAATCAGTGTGGCTGGCTCTGTTCCTCCAAGTCCCCACTGTGAGCTCACGAGAGGGATGAGGAAATCGCCGAGTGCATTTGGACGCACAAGAGAACATCTGAGGTAAATTTGGAACGTGTGATACTTGAAAATGTTGTAGTTTAAAGGTGTACTATGTAACTTTTCTGGATGAGGGTTGCCTGGTTGTCCCACAGTATGGCACTATGGTCATAGCCACATTTTTATATAGCGCTTTTCCACCTTCAAGTCACTCAAGCCACTCGCCCATTCACACACACATTCATACACCAATGTACGCAGAAACGGGGTTGATGTAGGTTAAGTGTCTTGCCCGAGGACACAACGGCAGCTTTAATATGTAGGAGCTGGAATTGCACCACCGACCTTTGGATCACTGGACAAACACTCGACCAACTGAGCTATTGTTGGCCATTAAATTTATCTAATTCCATGTAGACCACATGTGTCAAACTGAAGGCCCGTGGGCCAAATGTGGCCTGCCACGACATTTTACGTGGCCCGCAACAAAGTAAATTAGAAGTTCTGACTGTCTTAAAATATCAGTTTATCAGGAGATACAAAGTTAAATTTTTTCATATCTATGCAAATCCATAGGTAATGTAAGTGATAAATATAGAAATGGTTAATTAACAAGATTAAAAAGTCGTTGCATTTATTTTACATTACATTTGGTTGCATTTTGTTACATTTACCTTACAGTTACATTTAAATAAATAATCAGTACTTATGTTTAATGCCATGCTGTGGGACATTCCAGGTGATGCAATAGTATTTGGAGAGAAGCAAGTAGCATTTTTAGAAGGTAGGGGAAGAGTGATTAATTCTACTGCTACATATTTGAATTTGAAGTCCAAACCAAATTTCCCAACAGTTTTTTAAGATTATAGCAGTTAATAAAAACCCACACACCAAGTATTTGTGGTCTAGTCAGTGGAGATCGGTGGTTTATAAAAAACGTAACTGACTAAAAATAAACACAACAGAAACCCGATGTGTAATATTTCTTGCAATTCTGGAGCTTCAAGATTTAAGGTACTACATGAAGGAACCACTCACCCATTCACACACCAAGGACAAAAATTGCATGACCAACCTGTGGCTTGGTCGGTCGTGCCAACACCAAGGATAAACAAATCGTGCGACCAACCTGTGGCTTGGTGGATCTGACCGCCCAACCAATGTCGAGATTGAGACTCGAAACGCCAACCTTCAGATCAGTGGACAAACACTCTACTAACTGAGCTACATACGTTGCCATGTGTTGGACTCCCTCTTAAATCCTACCAAACTATCAAGATTTACATTTTTGTCAGCATCGCCCACCCCTAATCGTGCGTTATATTGCGCTTCAACTCGGACCCTAAAATAGTTCCCACCTCAGAGCCATTTGTCCAAATTAAGACGAAACATTATATCTTTTGAATGGGAAAAGTCCTGAAAATGTGACCCAGGAATTTAAACCCAAGAATAGTTGTAATTACTTTTCGTCAATACCATTTTCCAGCGCTTTTGTCCATTGTGAGAAACCTTTGTGATCTCGCCTACGTTAGTCCATCTCCGTCTGTATCGATGCGTGACTATATCCCCAGTTTACTTGTTGTTTGCTCAAGAACATGCTTCCCGCTCGTCCTCCTAATTGATCCGGGCCTGATCCTGGTTGAGACGGAACAATGGGATTTCTTTCCACTAGTGTCTGTCTCCTTTCATTTGGCGCTTTACTTAATTAAATTCAAATTCAATTCAGGAGCGCTCCATCAATACGCCCGGACACTTTTCCCACTGCAGATCCCGGCACAGGCTTTGGGGCGAGGAGAACGGAGATATCAGGGAGATAAGGGATCTCTTAGATGGATGGTTGAAGGATCAGTGTGCTTAAAATGAGTCGATTTTCCATTGGGGGTTCTTCTATATCAGGATTCGTGCCTTGTTGTTCAGCTTTCTGTCACTATATTGCATGCAGTAAATATGAGCTTGAATTAATAATAGTTTGGTGGTTAGATTTCCAAAGAGAATTGTTTACAATAGTGAAATGCTCTGTCAACAAGCCTGCTCTCAAAAGCAATTAAAAAAATACTGTACGGCACATCTTTGAATTCAGAAGGGATGTATACTTATAGAAACATCCATTGTCTACTTCTGACTATAATGATTTGATTTTTACTAAGCAAATCAACTTCCTGGATTTGAATCTATTAAATAATCTAATAAAAAATAGGAACTTACCTTATTTATCTTGGGGAAGGGGTACAGGTAACACTTTATAATAACTATAGCCTCTTTAGCCTTAATAAAGCATGAACAGACATTTAATTAATAATGAACAAACACTTAATTAACAATGAGTCATGCTTAATAACTATTTAATTACGGCCTTAATTAACACTTCATTAACAAGTGTTTGAGTTAATACTTAACTAACCATTTGTAAATGCTTATTTAAGGAGTAACTAAGTGTGAAATAAGTATGAGTAACTGTACACAACACAGGCCAATTCATTGCTAATTCAGTGTTAATTAAGGTTGTAATTAAGTAGTTGTTAAGCATGAATCATTAATTAAGTGTTTCTTTATTATTGATTAAGAGTTTCTTCATTATTAATTCAGTGTTTGTTCATTATTAATTAAGTGTTTGTTCGTGCTTTATTAAGGCTAAATAGGCTATAGTTATTATAAAGTGTTACCGGGGTACAAAAACTGCCTTGCCTAGAATATTTCACAGTCTGGCATTAATCTAATTACTGGTGTTTTTTATAGCTAAGAAATACCTTGCCACGAAAAAGTAGCATTCTAACATTCAGTTGTCTTAATGGAGATAGTAAAGTTTAGTGCTATCCATTGGTTTCAGAATGATAAAAAGTTAAGACCGTTGCCATAGCGATTAAGAATTCATAACAAAATATTAAATCTTTTGAATGGTTAACTATCCTCAAAACGGCACCATATAACAGAGAAGCTGAAACCCATGAATACTGCAGACTATTCCGGTAAAGGCAAAGATATCTCCACGGAGACCAGCCGGTGTCATGTACTCCATCAGAAAAGTTACATAGTGCACTTTTAATTGACAATAAGAAACATATAACTAGTGCTGTCACGATACTAAAATTTCAAACTCGATTTTCATAGTAAGGAATAGACCAGGGGTGTCCAAACTTTTTTCATTAAGGGCCACGCATAAAAACACAGACAAAGCTGAGGGCCGATTGAGGGCCAAAGACTGGTCGCCAATACAGTGAATACTTCAAATCTGCATTATTATTACAAGTTAGACTGAACCACTAGACCTTTGTTCGTGCTTACATCCTCAATGCGACACATTAAATATTTGATATGGGCTTGTTAAAGTAGATTTTCAGAAATGTACAGTAAAAAGTACTGTTTAAGGTAATATGGGCCAATTCACCTGGCAGCTCGAAGGCCAAGAAAAACTGGTCTGAGGGCCGCATTTGGCCCCCGGGCCACAGTTTGGGCATGCCTGGAATAGACTATACTCTATAGACAATAGAATGAGTGATGAGTGATTTTCAGCATTACATCATAGTACTTTCTTTTATATTACCATGTGGTTTAATGTTGCGTAATCCCTCAGTCGTCCAAGTAGGTTCCATAGTAGTTTCGATACTAGCTTTAGTATCAATTAGTATCTGATTTTCGATACTTTTTGACAATCCTACAGATACCATTATCATATATAGCAGCACAGACTTAATCGGCAATTAACTAAGCTATAATACCAGTTGGCTCCAGTGATTTTAACCCTATACCGATAGACTCGCGGTTTGGATTTTCCATTACCGTAACGCCGCAACCAATTGTGCTATCATGCAAATTCAAACGGCATCTCAAAGCAGAGGCGTGGAGCTCTTTAAATATGTTACTGTCATTACGGTAATCTGCTTACGTTGTCCCTCGAAGATGACCAATCCAATGTGTCAAAGGAAAAATAAGTATGGATATGTAAAATAGAGGCAGTTGTGTGGAAAAAAGGCAAAAGTACATGCTGATACTTCCTTTAACATGATTTTTCTGTCTCAAAAAAGAATAAAAGTCTATGTGAGCTATAATGGTCTATAATGTGCTCAGTCCTTGAAAGGTTAATCTGAAAATGTGTTAAAAAATGGACTGAATTCATCTCGAAATACGGCTCTCCCTTTTACACAGCTTACACACTGTGCTCTTTGTAAAAAATCTGTTATATTTTGCTCTGTATCTGGCAGTCTCGTCTGCACCTGCATTTTCCATAGTCTGAACAGATGTGCTCCCCCTGCTGGAGTACACCTTTGCACAGCAGGCTCTTCTTGTGAGCTGTCCAACTCAACACATCATCATCCAGTAGTCTGCGCTGTGACAAGGCAAGAATCCAGTCTTCAGTATTTCCGCGCTCTTTTTCCAAAATGTCCACCCACTCTACCTGCGGCGTGTAACGTGTCTGCATCTTATAATGACAGAAGGGCGCAGATAGAGAAATCCGTATAGACCAGCAATCTGCATGCATATATGTCTGTTGTCATAACGATGAGTAAGGCTTCGATTGGCCATACATCGGTGAAATGCAGCAGCTGTGTTCGCTCAGCTCCAGATATCACAATGACATGACAAGTGCTGCAGGCCACAATACTTGAGTTAGTATATTTTCAATGGGCTGCACTGACGCTAGTTTACAAAGGGAAAAATGGAAGAAGACTGAGACTGGGTAAGGTAGTACATGTTGGTTGGTTACTTGGAAGATATTTTCTTGTGAATACCCTTGTTAATAATATGTACTTTTTAGTTGATTTTTAGCCAAGGTACATCCATCCACGAAGAATCAGCAAAGAGAAGAAAGTATTTGCCTATTACTCAGGGTCGTCCATCTGCCACACTTTAAAATATCATTGCAATGTAAGAAATGTTCCACAGTATGGCATTAAAGCTTTCCCAATTGGATTTATTGAGTACAAGTGTGTTTATTGCTAAAATACATAAGAAAACATGCATTACAGAGCTGCTTGTCTCCATGGCGATAGATGCGTTTTATGCCATTCTACGCAAAGATTCCCGGCAAAACAATCTCCATAAGAACAGACAGACCAGAAAAGTTCCATAGAGCAACTTTAATAGATATGGCCGTTCCCACTTTTATTCTTGGCTTTTAGTTGATCAGTTTTATAGTATTACATTCAAACTTACGGTAACGGGTGTTATTTTGTACAATGGAAATACAGGGTGTCCATAAAGTCTCCTTACAATTTTAAGACAAATACTACAAAGGCAATTGATGAGATATCTTAATCAGACTTGTTCTATTGTACTCAGTGGTTTCCAAAGTGTTTTTTTTAATCATTTAATACACCTCTATATGTGCACCATCAGTCGCACGAAACACATCAAGACGGTACTCGATTTCTTTCCACGTTCGCAGTAGTAAAGCGTCCTCAGTGGTTGCAATCGCATCTTTTATCTTTTGCGTTAGTTCAGTAATGTCTCGTATCTTTGTAAGTACATTTAAAATTGCCATTATACTGCAATATATTCCCATCCTTATTGTCTTAAACCCAGTTGCGAAATGTGTGTGTGCAGCAGTCGTCCCTGTGTTACATGCAAGCTCCGCCGCTCTCCTTTTTGCGAAAAGGGCTTAATAACCTGTAAGCTGCTCTTTATGGCCCAAAATTGGATTTCACTTTTATGCATGACTTTTATTGGCCAATATGGTTTAACAGCAAAAAAAAAAAGACATGTATTTAAGTGCGCAGTGTAGCGGTAACAATCGTAAAACTGGCAGAAACCCGCTGTTAAAATAAAAAGCCCCTTTGCTGTATATGTAAAATAGTAAATCAAAACACATGCTTTTTCAAGGTCTAATTATGCAGTTTTTTTTTAACAACATGCCTGTCACTATCCTCATTAAGGATTCACTGAAACAAAGTGGTTTTAGATAGCTGAATGCAAGCTTTTTATCATTTACAGCTAGGACAATTTAAAATAAGGTGTGTAAAATGAACAGTGGGGAGCAAGTTAACCAAGCACACTCATGGTTATTAGAGATAAAGTTTTACGTTTAATTGATTTATGCACTTAATTATAGCAACTCCACGAGACTCTGCACTCAACATTAACATCCAGTTGGGTTGATTGCGTGCGGTCAGGCCAAATAATAAAGTTAGCAATAGGAGTCCGTGCTATATGGCCAAGGTAATGCTGGTGATAATGTGTTTCATACATGGAAACTGTAATTTTATTATTTCATCAGCATGTGCCTTACAATCTCTGCTAGTTAGCTTCCATCAATGTCCGTGGTTGTAGTACTGTAATCAAAGTAAAATATTGCATTGGGTCAACCTAATATACTGCATTGAGTCTAAGTAAAATACTGCATTGGGTCAAAGTAAATTACTGCATTGGGTATATGTAAAATACTACCTTGGGTCAAAGTAAAATACTGCCCTTGGTCAAAATAAAATACTGCATTTGGGTATAAGTAAAATACTGCATTGGGTATAAGTAACAAACTAAGTTGGGTCAAAGTAAAATACTGCATTGGGTCTAAATAAAATACTGCAGTAGGTCAAAGTAAAATACTGCATTTGGGTTTAAGTAAAATACTACATTGGGTCTAAGTAAAATACTGCTTTGGGTATAAGTAACATACTAAGTTGGGTTAAGTCAAAAAGTAAAATACTGCATTTAGGTCTAACTAAAATATTGCACTGGGTCAAAGTAAAATGCTACATTGAGTCAAACTAAAATACTACATTGGGTGAATTTATTTGATGAAACTTTGTTGAGATAAGCAGGTGGCAGACCATCCACCAGAAAACTGAAACGCTGCGTCTTCGGGATTTTTGTGACCTCTTTTACGCCTCTGCAATTGTATAAGTATTTTTTTCGCATAAAAAGTGAATATTTCTTGTAGTACCAAATGCAGAGATAAGTGTTGTGATGCTTTGATAGTGTCCAGTCAGCTCTGAGTTAATGGACCTGTGTAGTGGATGTAATGTGGCAGCTGCTTCTCACCCAGAGGAGGCACACACAGTCGGGGCCAACAGGTGGGACGCCCCCTGCTCTAATTGTGCAGCCCTATTCCCACCAACAGCTGGGCGGGGCTAGGGGGGACATGGCCCATTGGCTTTGAGCCTGAAGACACCCGCCCCCCCCTCCCACCTGAACACACACACACACACACAAATACATACACACAGGACAGAGCTTGGATTAGTGCAGCCTGTCAAGGTCTGACGCGGCGCTGACAATTTAATCACTCACAAAAAGGGGAATAGTGGAAGAAGAAATGTGCTTTTAAAAGATCGGATGACTTTACAACACGGGATTACAACATATACTCGAGTAAAAGCATTGTTGCGGTGAATTACTCAAGTACAAGTAAGTTCTACACAAAAAAAAACTACGAAAACGCAAGATCTTTTACTACCGAGGAATGGGTGATGGTGCCAAAAGTATTCTATTCAGATACTACAACTACTGGTACTACTACTACTTACACAACTCCTGCTATGAACCCGTGCTGTTCATCATTTTATCCTCGCTGTAGTATTTCACAATTCAAACAAAATATGCTATTATTTGGATGGTAAAAGAAAAAAATCTGTCAACTGGACAAAACTGAAGGATGAGCAGCGAAAACGTCTTAACTCCCACAGCTTTTGTCCAGTTGACAGATTCGAATGTTTCTTTTACTATGGATTATACCTGGATGACTGAGGGATTACACAGATATAAGGTGAATTGCAGGAAAATACAACTACCACAAATACTATACTATACAACGCTACCAAGGGTACTACTTCTCACTATTCTAACAACAGCTGCCTATACAAATGACATGAGGAATACGTGTCATTTTAAACCTCTCAGTCTCTGTGGGTATGATTTATTTCGTCATATGTGATTTTCTTAATACTCCTCTCTATTTTTCCTCTCTCTCCGGGGTCCTGTCGGCATAACAACACATAAACAGAGGCCCTCCACCAGCAGCCTAACCCTGGAAATAGCTCTCTTTTCATAGGGGACCTTGGCTCTTTTGATTCTGCCTGAGATTTCCCATGCTTTCTCATCGGGATGGCTGTCCCCAGGGGCGCCCGTGCACACTCAACACTTCACTTATATGAAATAGTGCTCTTACCCCCCCCCCCAGTCAACGCACAGACAAGGAAGGGTTGGAGGATATATGACAAATCAATGCTCATTTGAATACACGGCCATAACTCATGTCAGACCTGATTTACACACACCATGTACTGATTCTAATGAGTTCTAATAGCAGTACTAGAACGTAATATAAGTAAGCAGTGGTATTCGTGGTTGTTATGAGTAGTAGGAAGCTAGTAGTTTTATTAACATTACTTAGTAAACCTAGCAGTGGAAGTAACCAAAACAGTTCTGATACGGTGTCTGCAGAAACCATAGTACTTTTAGGGTATTTGTGGTTGTTATGAGTAGTACTTAGCTAGTAGTTTTATTAGTAGAAGGATAACATTAGTAGTACTTATTACAACCTATATGTGGTAGCAGCGGAAGTAACCAAAACAGAGGAAGTAACTATGTCTGCAGAAACCATAGTACTTTTAGCATATTTGTGGCTGATATAAGTAGTACCAAGCTAGTAGTTTTATTTGTTGTAGAATAACATTAGTAGTATTTGTTAAAACCTATATGTAGTAGCAGCGGAAGTAACCAAAACAGAGGAAGTAACTATGTCTGCAGAATCCATAGTACTTTTAGCGTATTTGTGGCTGATATAAGTAGTACTAAGCTAGTAGTTTTATTTGTAGTAGAATAACATTAGTAGTACTTATTACAACCTATAAGTAGCAGCAGCAGAAGTAACCAAAGCAGAGGAAAACTATGTCTGATCCATAGTACTTTTAGTGTATTTGTGGTTGTTAAACCATAGTAACTAGTAGTTTTATTTGTAGTAAAATAAACATTAGTAGTGTTATACAACCTATAAGTAGCAGCAGCGGAAGCAACCAAAACAGTTCTGATACCGTGTCTGCAGAAACCATAGTACTTTTAGGGTATTTGTGGTTATTATAATTGTAGTAGGATAACATTAGTAGTACTTATTAAAACTTATATGTAGTAGCTGGAAGTAATCAAGACGGTTCGGATACGATGTGTGCAGAAACCATAGTACTTTTACCAATGGTATTAGTAGTTGCTGCAGTCACTGATTACACTGGTGGTGGTGGTAATAGTAACTAGCTGCTGCAGTACTATACTTACTTTTACTTCAGTCATTTCATGGACATAAGTAGTAAAATAACTCGCGATAGTAATGATAGTACGAAGTCTAAACTGTTGTATTAACCCTGCAAGTATATCATTTCCAAATCAATCCTCATCTGAATAATCCATAATATTTCCTGTCAGATTTATAGGCGCCAATCCAACGCACTAATCTCTTTGCATAATTCACACGGCCCCGTCACCGCCGCCATGATAGGTGCCGATTATTCAAATGTCCGCTCCGTGAATGCACCAATATAATGGAGCATTTACATGTAACAGCCAAAGCAGTGTGAGTCAACAACTATTTCTCTCTGCTCTATCCTCGCGCTAATGAGGGAAGAAGAAGTAACCATGGTAATAGGAGACAGCGCTACCTTGAGCTGTGCCAGGATTTGAAAGCGCACGGACACGCACAAAGGCAAGCACGCAATCCGTCCACAGTGAGGAGAGGAGAGGGAACAGAAGGTAGGGCCGTGAATATGTACCTGAATATAAAGGCTCCGAAGGCCGAGCAGATCCTCTAGCCTTTGTTTTACACTGTTCGCAAAAGAGATGATTTGATTTATGTTCTTTTCAGGCCGTTCAGGAAGTAGCTAAATGCAAAAGACTTTTTTTTTTTTTTTATTATGAATGTAAATCCACAGAGGCTGATAGTAACTGAACAGCTTTGCTCAAGTACTTTGTTGATATTGAAGTAGAATGACATATAGAAAGTTATATTCAAGTGTGTTGTTTGTACTAGTACCAATACAGGACAAACGTAAGGGTGTATTATATAAAGCCTATGCTAAATCATAATGGCAACAGTAGTAGTAGTAGTAGTAGTAGTAGTAGTAGCAGTAGCAGTACTTATGGTTTTTAGTTGTGTCACCCTGCAAGCGTTAAATTAGCAGTATTCATAATTTGGTCATGATAATATCCGCAGATAATGAACTTTACTTAATCAAAGGAACTAGTCGATGGAGTACTAATAGTAGTTAGTAGTAATAAATAGTATAGCAGTTCCAAAAAAAAAATCGTAACCATTCTGTCAACTGGACAAAGTTTTAGAGTGAAAATATTTTGTCACTTATCCAAGCCGCTACTTCAGTTCTGGTCAGATTACTGGTGGTCGCTGCGTTATATCTGACTTTCTGTTTGTTAGATAGGTCTATTGAACCTCTCTCGCAATGGGGTCGGGACATTTCCCTAAGAGAATGTACCAACGGCGTCGTGAGAGCTGCTCGGGACCCCAATCTGCTGTACATCTCCATCTAAAAAACCACTACCCACTCCTTTGAAGATAGTGAGGTACAGATGTTATCCAAAGAAAAGGAATGGTTTGAGAAGGGAGTTAAAGAGGCAATTTAGAGCTTAGACATCATTTATCTCGTATTTATACTTCATCCTCAGACCCAGCACCCATTTTCACCCTAAAACATTCGTCCAGCTGACAGAACTGACTTTTTCTTTTGGTATTTTCCTCAGCACTTTTACTTCTATTTTGAAGAAACGCTGTCACAGGTTAGGCAGCTTTTTTTTTCCTCCACCTCTGCATATGTCATCATCCCTTAAACTTCCTGTCTTTCATGTAATCCTTTGTATTCTTATGTTATTTCCATATCAATCAAACGCGAGGAAACCCCACCAGGTACAATGAAGCGTCTCTGTGCACAACGCGCCCGGGCTTCTTGCTGTACGTCTCTTCTTGTTTCTCTGCCGATGTGGCTTCTTCATCAGACTATTTCAACTTTAAAGTGAACTTTGCATCATCTGCGCAACAGAAGGCAGCCATTATGAAGGCGGTTGTTGATACAATGTCCTTAAAAGTTAGGCGAGAACATTGGGATACAGATCTACAATGCAAGTGTTTTTGCCGCTGATGTTGGGTTTTTTTGTTTTTTTTTGCAAATGTCGTGGGCAGTATTGTCTAGAAGATCATAGTTGCTTTAAACAAAAAGAAACATGTAGAGAAAGAAAGAAATTTGCAGCATAATCTTTCACATTTTGTATTTTTTGTGCATTAAACGTATCTTTATTTAATTACATGCGTGGTTAGTGCTCACAGTGGTCACGTTTCCACAGATCTGACCAGTAACTTAACCTGGGGGTGTAACTTTTCTGGCTGCACCTGCTTAGCTCAATGAAGATGGATAATACATTTGCAAAATAATCTTTCAAAAACATGAATATAGTGGTATTTTTTCAGTATAATTTCATAAAAATCGAAACAAATGAAAAAAGAGAACATTTTATAACAGGGCGCTGCGTTCAGTTTGTGTTGCAATAGCTGTATATCTTCTCAAGCTAAGAAAACTTGGCCACTACCAATCAGAATGTCCATGAAACATTCATCGAGAGCCTCAGGTAAAGCGAGCATTAATTCTTAATGCACAAATGCCCACAACCTGGTGTCACTAGAAAAAGACAGTGGGCAGGCGCTGGGCAGACTCAACAGCAGCTCAACAGATAATTTACTTTCACCAGCCAAAGTTCAAATCAACTTCCAATCAAAACTTTTTAATCAACTCAGATTTATTTCAGATTTAATAAAAGTAAAGTCAGGATTGTGCATACGGGATGAGTTGTTACAGCCTTTTGATTTGGGGACTGAAGGAGGACTGGAGGTCTTATACTGCCCTGTGCTTCAGCTGCATGGAGATATTACAGCACATGGAGAAAGTAGCAGTAGTTGTTGTAGTAGTAGTAGAAGTAGTAGTAGTAGAGGAGTAGGAGTAGTAATAGTAGTAGTAAGAGGAGGAGTTGTGGTAGGACTAGTAGTAAGAATAGTAGTAACATTAGTAGTAGTAGTAGTAGTAGGAGGAGTTGTAGTAGGAATAGTAGTAGTAGTAGTAGTAGTAAGAGGAGGAGTAGTACGAGTAGTAGTAGTTGTAGTAGTAGTAGTAATAGTAGGAGGAGTAGTAGGTAGTAGTGTAGTAGTAGGAATAGTAGTAGTAGTAGTAGTAGTAGTAGTAGTAGAATAGGAGTAGTAGTAGTTGTAGTAGGAATAGTAGGAATAGTAGTAGTAGTGATAGTAGAGGTAGTAAGAGGAGTAGTAGTAGTAATTGTAGTAGGAGTAGTAGTAGCAGTAGCTGTAGTACTACACCCTATTGCCTTAAACCAACAAACTAATGCATGTTGTGATAGTAATTCAAAACAAAATTCCACAAACTACACATCTTATGCATGTTTTATTGTTATTTTTCCTAAGTCAGTAAAAATAACTGCCCAATAATATATGTTTTTGGTATATTAGTTAACTTTAGATGGGCATAGACTACTGCATAAAATAAATAAATAAGTCCAAGAGGTAAAGTCGTGATGCACATGATGTGAGGTGAGCCTTAAATTACATTACAAGTTGCTATGGAGACAGAACGCATTACAGTTGGGTGGTCATAATGATATGGCTGATCCGTGTGTTGTGAGTAAATTTTGAGTCAGGAAACTTTGTCGAAACTTCCTAAATTGCCTTTGTATTTCCCCGTATCCGCTTCAACAGTAGCCTCGGTCTCGGCCCCCGTGTTGTGAATCGGCCCCGCTTGTTTGCACTGGTTTGACAGGGCCCCTCGTACGCTTTGTGTCAGTAGTGATGGCTCCGCGCCGGAGGTTTGCGGATGATAATTAGCATAAATGGCTGTGGCTGTCAAAGTGCATCAGATCAAACACAGATGGTGCAAGACCCGCTCATGTGTTTTTACTCCAACCACCGTCCAACAGTTGCTACGGAGATGTTTTTTAGTGGAAGGACAAGATCTGAAAAAGGTCCGTCGTGAGCCAGTGTGCAAGGACGTATTCAAAGTAGGGTTTAGAGATGTTGAAGACTGCAGTTCGTTTGCGAGCTTTGGCTGTTTTAATGCGCTCTATGAATACATTTTCCTTCTATGACCGATTAACTGATTTAATTTAGCGTTACAAAAATAAAATTGCATCGTAACAGCTTCATTATAAGTAGCCAAACCATGTACATTTTGTAACCTCAGATAAATCCGTAAGGTACACATTGTCAGAAGGCAAAATACTTACTTCTAATAGAAAGTAAGATAGTATCATAGCAACCAAAAAGCCAATCTGGAGCGAAGCTGTTGAAGGTAACGCCCCTTCCCGCCCACACTTCTGGTTTAGCGGGGAGCGAGCACTTAGCAACGCTGTCAATCAAACCTGTTGCCAACACTAGAGGGAGCGACCTCAGGGAAAAAAGGCGCCTGATTTGTCTGTTAATAATGTTCATATCTTGATGTACTGACACAACAGCGAAATAGAAACACCGGGATCATGTAGAGCGGGTCAATACGGACATTTTAAGACCAAAATGACGAGTCTGGCAGCAGCAGTTACAGAGAGAGGGGTCTCGTAGGGGCTTCCTATTTGGAACACGGCAGATAGCAGGTTAGCTATTTATATATACAGTCTATGGTGGTGACATTTTAGTAACGTCACCAAAAAATACCCGGGGCACCCTTCATACGGCTCTGTCCCAGGGGTAACAGAGCTCTCCAGCTGTTTTATTTTAACTTGTTGATAACATCTTACTCCTGGATGTCTAAAAATGTGCATCAATTAACTATTTAATAATAAATAAAGATATAATGCTAGAAAACAATTATGTTCAGTAAGTGGCTATGACTACAACTACACACAAGAACCAAGCCTATACCTTACATTATCACTGACAGTCCTAATATCTTTATACATGTAATAAAGACACTCCCATGCGTTCTCCTGCTGCATGTTTAATGAGTTTGCAGTCGGAGGCAGCTTCCCCCCCCGGCCGTCAATCTGCGGAGGTGTGTGCAGTGACAGGCCCGCTATCCTCCCAGGCCCTGTCAACCACTGGCATCTCCAGATTGCCCCACTCCCAGCAGCAGCATCCCAACAGCATGCTACTGTCTACTCGGTGAAGACAACCCCGCTCTTCACTCTCCTTTCAAGTGCATATGATAGGTTAGATCAGTAATATAGTTAATACAATTGTATTAAAGACAAGAAGCAAATAAATAGAAAGAAAAAACACACTTATTTTTTTCTATTATTATTATTATTATTATATTATATTATTATTATTATTATATTATTATATTATTATTATTATCATTATTATATTATTATTATTATTATTACTATTATTATTATTATTATTATTATCATTATTATTATTATTATTATCATTATTATTATTATTATTATTATCATCATCATTATTATATTATTATTATTATTATTATTATTATTATTATTATTATTATTAATTTATTTGACTTATTTATTTATTTTTATTTTTATTTTAAGGGTGATGTTTAATTTTACTTCCTGGTTGGAAATGTGTAGAGGTACCTCACAACCATAATGCTATTAAGGTCTAAATGGCATGAAGAGATATGGTTGGACTAATAAAAATAAAATAATGTTCCGACATTTTGGATAGAATTTTTAGTGTTGATGACATAGATAGAAGTATTTTGTTTTAATACTACTTCCTGTGCCACTTCCTGTATTTTTTAAACTTTTCTTCCCAACTTTTTTTCCCCACAAACTGCCATTTAACTGATAAACTAAATATTTACCACAAGTGCTATCCCAGCAAACCGAGCAATAACAAAAACATAAAAACCAGTCAGGTGTACTTTAATTTAGCTTAGTTTGGCTTCTAGGTATTCTTAAGCTGAAGGACATTTTATCCACAGGGGAGGATACCATCAGGAAAACTTTGCAAGCTCAGGAGCGCAGAGGAGGAGACACGATTGGAGATGACAGACCGTTCTGCTACACCTCCCACTGATGTATTCTTTCGGGTTAATGGAACATATGGAGTATAGCTGTGTGCGCCATAAATGACATCTCAGGGCCAAAGGAAAGTACGGCTTATAAAAAGAGCGCTTTAGTTAACTACTAATAGGCTACCGTACTAGCAAATGTTAGCAAAAGGCAAAACAGTAATGAGCATTTGAGTAAGATTACATGTTAAATCCACTATGGGCGACAGTAGCTCCGTTGGTAGAGTGTCCACTGATCTGAAGGTTGCCGGTTCGAACCCCGCTCTCGACATAAACGCCGTTGGTTGAGCGGTCAAATCCATTGGCCTGCAGGTTGGCGATGCGATTCCAGCTCCCGCAGATGAATGCCGTCGTCGTGTCCTTGGGCAAGACACTTAACCCACCCCCCCCCCCCCCGTGTACACTGATGTATGAATGTGTGTGTGAAGCGCCTTGAAAGCACTACATAAAAACGTGACCCTTTACCGTGACCATTTACCCATGTCTTCAGGTATGGTTTATTTGTGGTTATATAGGACACTATAAGCTTTTCTTATTGGAGGCTAGAAGTTATAGGTTTGAATATGGCAATACATAAATCGAAGCGCTACTGACCTTTCTTCACACTAGCATCTTACAGTAAATGGTCCTATCCGTGGGTATCCAAGTAGTAGTGAAGTAGCAGCGGAGTAGTGACCATATCTAAAGAATAACTATTGAATCATTTGCAGATAATACACTTTTTACCGAAGCAAGAAGGGATCTGTTCTGTTCTGTTGTTGTTCTGTCTTCTGTTGTTTCAATCTACACAGAGTCACCCACTGCCTTCCCACAACAAGGTCTTCTCAAAGCAATGACTAAGCAAACCATATTAAGAAGTATGCATTCATATAGGCCCTAAGGGAGCATGAATCATTAAGCTGTGAAGCACTCCGCAGTTTGTTTTATTTAAAAGTATGTGTCATTGGCTCTACCTAGCTTCATGTCACTGGCGGCTATTGGTTGGTTTTGCTTCGAGGTACATTTATTTTGCAAAAGTTGGTTGGTTGGGGATTACTGTGCAACACTGTCTACCAGAAAAAAAGTGTGCACCATTGCAAGATAGGGCCAGATGTGCAATGTTCTGCCACAAGAGGTCAGTAACAGAACAAATTTTAGCTCTTCGTTCCACATAACTGCCTTTCTATGGTTTTATTTAAAAGTACAGTATGCAACTTTCTGGAAGTGGCACGACAGCTGCTCGATTCCATTAAAATAGAAAGTTAAAACCATACTTCGGAACATTTTCCATGGAAACAGAGACATTTTATGGTGGGCTGTTATAGCTAAAGGAACAACAAGGAGATGCAAGCCCGCTCAGAGTAAGGACACGTGTTTTTAAGAGCATTAAACACAATTAAAATGAAACAAAACGTGCCTATTTTTCCTTAAAAAGTTACATACTGTGGCTTTAAATGTTTGTCAGGCTCAATACATGAGCTAAAATGCATAGTCATTAACACAACAACAAAAAGCTTGTGACAAAAACACCCTCATCTCACCAGGGTTTTGTGCAACACTCTTTGTACTTGAGAAGCCATAGCACTCATGTAAAACTAGGCCTTAAACTCACATTTGCATGTTTATTTTGAGAAGCTTATTAGCAGTGGCATAAGAGAGAGAGGATCTGTGAAAAGGGATAATAAAAAGCCAGAGACAGAGCTGAGGATATGTTTCAGAACAATACAAGCGCCATCCCAAATATAAAACTGAGAGCATATGGAGCAATTGAATACAAGTCTACAAAACATCTATTTTGTGCTTTGACTTTGAGTGCTTTTGGGACACTGGAGATTCTGGTGCTGTCCAGGGCAGCGCTGATTTAAGACTGATCCCATGTCAACTAGATTCTTGTTTTATAGACTGAAAAAAATCTCAGGGAAAATCATGAAAACCATCCAGAAAATGTAAGAAAATATATAAATCGTAGTGACTCGAACACTATGTCTGCGAGGCTTTGGCAATAGCTCAAATTGCAATGATAAAGAACTATCCACTTTTTTAAAATTTTAACCCTTTATTGCCTAATTTAGGTTCAGGGCCAAATTTGACCCATTGGGCTTGCTAATTTATCCAAAAAAGAATTTAAAACATACTTCTAGGCATTCTGCAAACTATTACTAAAAAGATTAACAAAAAAAACAACCCACAATTTTACCAACTGCTGGTTTTGCTCAGAAGAGGATTTTGTTTAGGTAGTTTTCCAGCGCAACAGGTCAGCCATCTTGTCAGTACCACTCTGGCTCATTTTAGTTCAATATTCATCCACTAGGTGTCTCTATGCAGGGGCCAGAAGTGGCATGCTGGGCTTGTTGAATTTTTTTAATTGAAATTTTGTTTTTTGTTTTTTTTTCATTTTGGGTAGCAGCAATTGCCTGCGGCCAAATTTGACCCTGTGGGTTCTCCATGGTTAGATTGACAAAATACTTGCAACGATATAGTCCACTTCAACAAATTTGTTCCGTTACTGAACCCTTGTGGATGCAGATAGGATAGCTTTATGTTTAAGTGTGTTGGGACTAAACCCGGAGCAAACCAGGACTAGAACAGACACAAACCAAGTCGACACGAGCACCAAACCAGGACTACATGAGCATACGCATATGAGCTAACTACTCTGCCGGTGTGCCCCTTGCGGATTCATCATCTGATCCCAGCAGTATCTTTTACATCTTGTTTTGTTGCTTCCTGCACAGTTTTGTCACGTCAATGCCCGAATCCATCTCACTGTACATCAGGCTGTCCTCTAAAATACACAAACAACATCATCAATATCATACAGTGTCTGTTTGAACGATGGCAACTTGTGACTTCCTGCCGGGACTACTCTGAGTGAAAAAGCAGTGACCTATAAAAGTAAATGTGAACACAAACCTACAATCAATCTTAGCTACAGCAACCACTCAACGCAGCGAGAAAATGGCCGACGGAGCCTCTAATTATAGGGCTACTTACGGCAGGTTTTATGTGTACAAGCATCGCCTATGCTCTTGGTGTTTTGGAATATCGCATAGTATGAATTTACACAATAAATACTGTATTTAAGTACAAATTTTATGCATCTGCGGTTTACTTCAGTGAATTTGTGGATACTGTTGAAAGTGAAAGTGGATACTGTTATCTAATCTCTACTTACAGTGTTTTACCTAATTTGCACCGGTAATTGTTGCGGGATGTCTGCAAGCAAAACAACGAAACAATAAAACGAACTGAGAAGTTGTCTCGAATCTGATTTATTGAAGCAATTGTGTGCGCAACTGTAAAGAGCTACCTGTCCCTGAGAGCGTCGTCTCGGTACATACAGGATATTTATACCATATAGATAAGAATTACATGAACCAGAAAATAGCCATTAAAGGAGCACCAAAACACTTTTTGGGACATAGGATAAACAGTTTCTAATGTGGCGTATAATGTGCGTCAGACAATGGAACAAGAAAAATATAAAATCTGTCGTTTTCTTCAGTTCTGGTCAGATTACTGGTGGACACTGCCTTATATCTGCCTTGGAGCTAACTAAACTGACACTAAAAACACCTATTCTTTACTGCGTCTGTTTGTAGCCTTCACTCCTACAGCTTTTTCTTCAGTTGACAGATTTTATATTTTTCTTGTACTATGGATCAGACCTGGACGACAGAGGGATTACACAGATAAAAAATATGTAGATAAAAACGGATAGGAAAAACACTTAAAGAAATAAATTGTTTCTGTTGAAGACAATTTAGTGCAAATCTTTATCATATCTACTATATTTGAAGCTTTATTAGAACTCACAATCTGTGCGTAATACTTTTACTTACTTTTACTTAGGTAGACTTTTATTTTGACTTGATTTTTTTTTTTTTTTACTCCTGCACTCCTGAATCAACCGGAATCAATTATTTATTTATTTTTAAAAAAACACGTTTATTTTTTCTTTTATTTATTACAGCAACTTAAAAGCCTTTCCTGGTGACCAACAATTGACTCTACCAAAAAGAAGTTACAGGTCAGCTCACGAAGACATGTCTTTTTTATATACACCTGTAATTAAATTTGTGCAAGACAGATACGTTTAATGCCATACTGTAAAACATTCCAGGCAAAGTAAAACCATCACCACGGCGACAAGCAGAATGGAAAAAATTAGACAAGAATCTTAACAAATTTGACACTGCACGATGGTTAGACAAGAGGATCAGAACAGGGTTGAGTTGTAGAATACTCCGAAACTGCAATTCTCTGTATGTAATTTATCGTATATTGTAGTAAGTAGTTAGTAGTACTTTTGATTTGTAATTAAGATGTAGTAGAGCACATATAAAACCGATTATGGGTGTAAAAAGTTGCTGATTAAACACTCAATACCCCAGTTTATGGAAGTGCATATAAGACAGCATAGCGGTTCTTGAAGAGGACCAATTTGCTCCGGTGGTCGTAATATTATGCCTGATTAAAACCACATTCAATAGAATCCATTGAAATTTGGATCAGCGTTTGCTCTCCTGGCTCACCTCTTGTTCTCGTGTCATTAATAAATCATCACATCGAGAGACAGGCCTTAGACAAGCCTTTTAATTCCACGTCGGTTGTCCTAATGAGCTATTCAGTCCTATTCAGCACTATGGCCCCTGCAGAACAACTACCCGTCTTGTCATGTATTTTTAACACCGTCTATCAGAGGAGGGAGATGGTCCAAAAGACTCTAGAAGACCCCACGCGCAGTACTCGAGAAGTGATCAAAATGTGCCTCGCGATTTTCCAACACATGCTTGATTTTACGGGAAAAAAATCGCCAATGCATCCGGCGAGCTTCCTGGCCAAGTGTGGGAGTGTGGTCCAATTAAAACCATCTTAAATTCTTGGCTGGATAAATTTTTTGCCATTGTTGTAGGCAGAACACAGCGTCGCTCCAAACGCGGTAATGAGTTTGATAAATGTGTCTTTCATTTTGTTTTTTATTTAACACTTTCTATATTGCGTTGTTGGAAAACCAGGGCGGTTTGCTTGGTTTTGAAGAGATAAGCCGAGTGGACCCGCTAATGCAGTCAAATACAAAGAAAAGACGAAGCCGCAGATTTAATTAAAGTGTAATGTCGACTGATAAGACGGAGTTTTGTTGGTACATTGTGTTAAAGTAAGTAAAACCTATTTACCGAGTCGAACAATAAAGCGTTTGGAATGATTTTTTAAGCAGATAGCAAAGAACAGAAATGGAAATATTTAGGAGATTTAAGAAGAAGATGATAGAAGAAGGAAGAGGAGAAGATGATGAAGAAGAAGCAGAAGACAAAGAAGAAAGAAGAAGACGATAGGAGGAGGAGGAGGAAGAGAAGATGACGAAGAAGAAGGAGGAAGAAAAGGAGAAGAAGAAGACCACAGAAGAGAAGAAGCAGAAGAAGAGGAAGAAGAAGTGGAAGAAGAAACAGTAGAAGACAAAGAAGGAGAAGAAGACGATAGGAGGAGGAGGAAGAGAAGATGACGAAGAAGGAGGAAGAAAAGGAGAAGAAGAAGAAGACCACAGAAGAGAAGAAGCAGAAGAAGAGGAAGAAGAAGTGGAAGAAGAAACAGTAGAAGACAAAGAAGGAGAAGAAGACGATAGGAGGAGGAGAAGAGAAGATGATGAGAAGAGGAGGAAGAAAAGGAGAGAAGAAGACCACAGAAGAAGGAAGAAGAAGAAGAAAGAGGAAGAAGAAGTGGACCACAGAAGTAAAAGACAGCAGAAGGAGAAGAAGAAGATAACAGTAGAAGACAAAGAAGAAGCAGAAGAAGAAGAAGTGGAGGAGGAGAGGAGGAAGAAGACCACCGATATCAAATAATAAAAAAGGAAATATTTAGAAGAGAGAGAAGACAGAAGATGATAGAAAAAGAAAGAGGAGGATTCCTCAAGAAGATATCAAATAATGAAAAAAGAGGAGGAGGAGGTAGAGGAGGAGAAGATGAAGAAGAAGAAGTAGGAGGTAGAGGAGGAGAAAGAAGAAGAAGGAGGAGGAGGAGGAGTAAAAATATGTTTTGAATGATTCCTCAAGCAGATATCAAATAGAAAAGGAAATATTTAAAATATTTAGAGAAGATAGAAGATGACGATAGAAGAAGGAGGAGGATGAAGAGGATGAGTAGGATAAGAAGAGGAAGATGATGACAAAGAAGGAGGAGGAAGAGGAGAAGACGGTAATGAAAAAGATGAGGATGAAAGAGACAAAGAAAAAGATGAAGAAGATGACAAGGAAGAAGGAGGAGGAGAAAAAGACAAAGATGAAGATGAAGAAAAGGCGAAGAAGAAGACAAAGATGTAGAAGAAGATGAAGAAGAAGACAAAGAAGAGGAGGAGGAGAAAGAAGACAAGCCATAAAATATAACTTCAGACCAACTTTACACTGTATTTCTGATATCGAGAAACACTAGTATTATTATTGGACGTCATAATCATGGTAGTATCAGAGAAGTACTTTTTTTTTAAATTCAAATACCTGCGGTGTCATAGTACTCTTACTGAGTAAAGGTTTTGGTCATTTTTCCCACTGCGAGTGACAAAAACTTCATATTGACCAGATTAAATGACTTGAATATTTCCGTTTCAGACATGACTTGATCCTTAGTGTTACAATATAATTTAGACACTATGTGCAAACTACTACTGTCTCTCTTATACTACTGCAGTACAACTTTTTGCTACTCTACCCACCTCTGAGTAAATACGTGTGCAGTCACTGGGTAGACTCGACCGCCCCAACTATTGTTCTTGAACAAGCCACACTGCTGCGTCGTTACAAATATCGGAAGTGTCCAAAGAATAGCGGGTATCTGGATGTAAGAAAAAGTTTCATTTCTTGTAGCTGACACGATTCTGATTTTGAGCCTTCTGCTGCTTATGATTTTCAGCCTTTTCCATTTGCAAGCCATTCAGCAAATTACAAATGTATTGTTATTTTTCTCAAATCCAGCTCCAACCAGTCGAGTATTTACCAGAGCTAACTTTATTTATTCTCTTGCCAACTCCACTTGAGCATAACTGCCTGATGCCAAAACAAAACTGGGATTGTCGGATATGGTAATTTATGAAAATGGGTAGACAGGTCTTGGAAGAATCAAGTCTAAAGATATTGCCAAAAATCAACGGCCCTATTGTGCTTGCAAGGACCTAGGGGTGCACCGGCAATTTAATATTATAAATGTTCAAATTATTATAATAACACTATGGGTAACTCAAATAAATCAAATTCCTCAACGCAGCCATTGTTCAGTTTTGTTAAGATTTAGACTCTTTGTTAAGATTTTTCACAAAATTTGAACATTTTCCACATTTTCCGTTGACTCAAACCTGTCATTCAAATCATACAAGTCTGCAATAGAGTCAAATTCAACATGTTTAGTTCATCAGATCAAACTTAAGAGTTCATCGGCCATTGTACAAACAAAGAATGAACTGAACAGACAGAACACCTCAAAGATATCATCATGGCACAGTTTTTCGAAATGGGAAAAGTTGGGGAAATGCCATCAAATACTCAAATCTCTCCAGTCTAATATATAAAGTCCTGCACTGTCTGTCATCTCCTCCGCTTAGCCAGTTTGTGAGTGTAAGGGGTTGGGGAGAAAGACATTAAATCAACTCAAACGAATCAAAGCATAAATAATCATCATAAAATTAACATTAAAAGAGAAAAGTGCAGAATAAAAACCTTTTAGTCATATGCACAACCTGGATTTTGAGCCTGGATTTAATCATTGTCAAAGTAGAGGCCAGTCTCACATCTTCAGGAAGACTGTTCCAGGTTTTAACTGCATAAAACTGAAAAGCTGATTCCCCATGTTTAGTTGTGGTTTAGTCTTGGTTTAGTCGAGGTTTAGTCGAGGTTTAGTCGAGGTTTAGCCGTGGTTTAGTCGTGGTTTAGTCGTGGTTTAGTCGAGGTTTAGTCGAGGTTCAGTCGAGGTTCAGTCGTGTTTTAGTCCTTGGTTTAGTTGAGGTTTAGTCGAGGTTTATTTGAGGTTTAGTCGTGGTTTAGTCATGCTTTAGTCGAGGTTCAGTCGAGGTTCAGTCGTGTTTTAGTCCTTGGTTTAGTCGAGGTTTAGTCGTGGTTTAGTCGAGGTTTATTCAAGGTTTAGTCGTGGTTTAGTCATGGTTTAGTCGAGGTTTAGTCAAGGTTTAGTCGTGGTTTAGTCGAGGTTTAGTCGTGGTTTAGTCGTGGTTTAGTCAAGGTTTAGTCGAGGTTTAGTCATGGTTTAGTCGTGGTTTAGTCGAGGTTTAGTCTTGGTTTAGTCCTGTTTCTGTCCATGTTTACTCTGAGTCTGGGCACCAGCAGGAGGTCGGTCCCTGAAGTCCTCAGAGTGTGAGATGGTTCATATGGCACTAACATGTCAGAGATGAACTTTGGTGCTAGGCCATGGAGAGACCTGTTCACAAGCAGTGCTGTTTTAAAGTCTATTCTCTGAGCCACAGGAGCCAGTGCAGAGATCTGAGCACAGGACTAATGTGCTTGTACTTCCTGGTTTTAGTCAGGACTCAAGCAACTCGTTTGGACAGGTCAGTGAACAGTCTAACCTACTGGGGACAAACACATGGATAGGTCTCTCCAAGTCTGGTTTTGAGAGTGTACCTCCAATTTTTACAATGTTTTTCAGATGGTAAAAATCTGCAGACATTATTGATTTGATGTGGCTGTTAAAGTTCAAGTCTGAGTCCATTACTACCCCTCGATTTCTAGCCTGATTTGAAGGGTTTAGGTTTTAGTATAGTTCTACTCAGGAAAACTGCTTTCAACCAGAGAACCTTTTTCAGTCCGAGCGTCCCAGGAGTTGAACACACTCCCCGGAAACATCAGAGAGCTGGCCTCTTACCATCTATTCAATAAGCATCTCAAAACAGGCTTCATAGCAAATCAGACCTGTCAACATTAACCCGCGGAATAGCAAGAAAATCCCAATAAATCCTTTTTTTTAAATAGAAAACAAATAAATAACAGAATGATCCAATAATTTGCCATAACAGTGACTTCAGCAACCATCTACAGCTCAAATCTTATTGTAATACAACTAAAAAAACAAAAATCTCCCCACTTTAGCAATGAAAAAGTACCTACAATAAATATTGAGCCCTAAAATATATTGTTCCAGCTTTCATATATTGAAGTAGTAGTAGTAGTAAAGTCTGTGTAATCCCTCAGTCATCCAGGTCTGATCCATAGCAAAAGCCGAAGGTAAATCTGTCACTTGTTTTGTATTTTTCAAGATATGGCCCTTGGTGAAAAGGGTTTGGGCTTTAAAATAAACTAAATTTAAAAAAAAACAACAACAAAAAAACACTATAAATCCTATTACTAGTTAACCACAAATACTTGGAGAGACAACTTTCCAATCTTACATTCCACTTCCAATTTACCCACAACAGTTACTAACTAAACTTGTATATATCCCATCGTCAGTTACATCGTCTTTTTTCACTATCCAACACAACTACTGAATACTGCATGTTTTCCTAGTATTGCACAACCCAACAGTTCAAATATTTCTTCCACCCAAGCTGGACAGAACTGTAACCACTAATGCACCGCTCTTAAGCACAGATTGGAGTGATCCGGGCTTTTTTTTTTTTTCGGTCGCCCGGACAGCAGCGCTAAAAGCAAACACGAATTCTACGAAAGCCGAGGTCAGGGATTACGGGAAAGGGACAAACAGTGTAAAATGCTTATGGGGAAGAAACATGTCTCGTACCTGCAGTGTCTGTGTACTCCGGCCACGGTCTCGATGATGGAACACTCGCCCTCGTTCAGACAGAAGGCAAGGTCTTTGTCTTCTACGCAGGGTTTGAAGACCTCCGAGCGGATACTGGGGAGAGTGGGGGCCACAGCTGAAACACAGGAAGAAAGGGATATGAATACTTGTGTTTTTGATTGTGATGATGTAACACTTTCGGATCAGTGGCAATAGGTGTTTTTGATATTGATTCCCTTGTAATTTCAATTTGCATTTGCAATTTGTAAAAGAAAACATGTAAAATCTGTTAACTGGACAAAAAGTTATAGGAGTGAAGACGTTTCGCTGCTCATCCAAGCCGCTTCTTCAGTTCTGGTCAGATTACTGGTGGACACTGCCTTATACAGGGCCCAAAAGTCACTGACACTTTTAAATCTTCAATAGCTCCTATAATTCTTAAGTTATACTCACCAAATTTTAGCAATAGGTAAACTGAACCTTCCGAGATTTTTGCCAATATATACAGTTATAATTGTTCACTTACACTTGAACTTATCACTACTTAAACTAGGGGAAGTAAAAATGACCTAATTTATAAAAATATTGTTTTTTTTCAGTGTCCACCATTTTCATTTTCACACTAAATAGCCCAATCCAACACACTTCGCATGACATTTGAAAGCATTTCCGGGCTTATGGCTCTTATTTGATCCTCGATATTACGTTTTAAGTCTTTTATTGTCTGAGGTTTATTCACAAACACCGTTTCTTTAAGATCGCCCCACAGGAAGAAAACAGGACTAGTCAGGTCTGTGGAGATCACATACTGCCCCCTGTCTTTGAAAAACACTTATTATTCCTTTAATGGCATTTATGCTTGGGGCATCTCTGGTATTAAAATGTCGACGGTGACAGCTCTGGGTTTCTGAATTTGACCCATGTGACTCAAAGTACCACTGGACAATGAGGGTTTGTTCCTCGGTGCTGTATTTGCTCATATTAATGTCGGAAGGGTAGTTCTAAACACCCTGAAAAAATAAAATAATAATATTTAGAAACACAAGATTTATGATTTTTTTTCAACTGTCAGTGACTGTATCTATTTGCAGGGAGGAACAACAGAGAAAACAATAGGGCTACCCAGGATGCTAGTAAATGTGTGATCACCCATTAGGGGCCTGAATGATTATGCTATATGACTCAGCCACAGTTCACACTTAGGGTAGCTCAATAGACCTAACAAAGAGAAACTGTAAACAAGAGGCGTGTTAGTTGCAGTGTAAGTAGCGCCTCTCTTCAGATAAGTATAAGGTAGCGTCCACCAGTAACATGACCCGAACTGAAGAAGCAGCTTGGAAGAGCAGCAAAACATCTTCACTCCTACAATTTTCCTTTTACTATGCATCAAACCTGGATGACTGAGGGATTACACAGACAATTTGGTCCATGGGCAACAGATGTTACAGCTCATCTCTCTACTGAAAATCTAATCACAATAAAAACACCTTTCATAAAAAAAAAAAAAAAAAAAAAAAAAAAAAAAAGCTCATACATTCTCATTCAAAATTGTTCATCCCCTGTCCATACACACTTAAAGCAAATGCAACAATACTGCACAATTGCATATAGTCTGGCGGGTAGTATAACTCTATGTAATTTATGTCATCCTTCATCAGTAAACCCAACAAACTGTCCCAGGCAAGTCCAGAGCTGAGTAATATGTTGGCCCACACCCATTGCCATAGCTTTATTTCTCTGCTCTGCTCTGACCCTGTACCAGCACTGCATTGCAGGTTCTCCACTCTGTGAAATATGCACAGCTGTCAGGGCCTGGTCACAAGCACACAGAAATATTGTGCACTCACATGGCAGCGGCTAATGTATGCAGAGCCGCTATCAAAACACTGCACACGCACACACATATACTAGTTATAGAGAGGTTTAGGCCTGTCATGATAATCACTATATCGACTTATCGTTCAGTACATGGAACAATGATTTTCGAGGGTAAATATTTATCGTGGGGACTCATACGCTTTAATTACACAGTTTAATTACTGTTGTGAGGGGCAAAAATACACCTAGCTTATAGGTAGCTAGCTCCATCTTGAAGGCACTCAAAGCGCTTTACATCAAGGAACCACTCACCCATTCCCACATGCATTCAAACATCAGCGTACGCAGGCAATGCAGGCGAGGTGGGTTAAGTGTCTTGCCCAAGGACACAACAACAGCATTCATCTGTGGAAGCTGGAAGTGCGCCGCCGCCGCCCTGTGGGTCACTGGATCTGACCGCTCAACCGACAATGTTCACGTCGAGAGCGGGATTTGAACCGCCAACCTTCAGATCAATGGACAAACACATCTACTGGGCTACTGACGCTCCAGAAAGAAAGGAAAGGAATCTATGGTATCATTCTATTCTATGGTGAGATAAGACAAGCAAACAAACTATTTTCATCACTGTTACTTAATTTTTTTCCTTCGTTGGTGCAGCTTAAAGATTCCGATATGGCTCCACCTTGTGATGTCATTTGGTGATACAGGAAGTGAAAACCACCACTGTGTCTTTTAAATTTCATACACCTTCACTGGAATCATTTGGATAATTTCAGCCCTGGAATTGCCAATTTCCACTTAACTTAAAGTAATATCGAGGTGTTTGGAGATGTAGACAGTCTAATAATAAAGGATTACTCAAACATGTGTGAGTGAAACACAACTCTGGGCATGTTTTTGAGGAGGTAACAACATTATAACATGGCTAAAGGCTCACGAGAATCCATTTTGTGTAATATAGGATCTTTAAAACGAAGGATAACAAATGTAAATCCATGTAATCACTGGGAGGTGTTCTGAAACTGCTAAATAAACACAACTTCAGGTACTACGTGTATGCATTTCAGTAACAAAGAAGTCCACATTCAGTTGGGGATTGTCTCTACACCATCCTCTTAATTTCTGCTTCGAAAAATATTAAGATCCCCTTTGATTCATGTGCCCCGGGAGTGAGGCGAATATGAAAATAGGACTTGAACTGGAGATGACACCTTCTCAGCTCACCAGGAAAAGACCACGGATACGTCTTGTTGTATTAATTTATCTAATTCCCAAAGAGTGGTGTGAGAAGCGTGGCTGTTCCAAGATGCTATTTTATTAATAGAAAACAGAACACAAAGTCCCCCCGTGGTTAAGTGTGCCCCGGTAATAATTGTGAAGTGTTTTTAGTGTCTGTATGAGCTGCGAGAATCAACATGTTGAGATGAGTACTGATCATTACAATCATTCAGTCATTTTCTTCTGCCAGTGCTTCTACAAGACTCCCCAAAAAACCGAAAGGACTAGATCAAGACTGAAGGCCATGCCACCTTAAGAGCACCCGACCTCGTCTGATCTCGGAAGCTAAGCGAGGTCGGGCGTGGTTAGTATTTGGATGGGAGACCGCTGGGAATATTAAGTGCCGTAATGGGACAGCGGTGTGCATAATGTCGTTGTGTTCTTAGGTAAGACACTTCACCCTCTAGTATGAATGTGTTGATCGTGGTAGGAGAAGCAGATGGCGCAGACTGGTAGCCTCGCCTCCTTTAGTCTACCCCGGGGCAGCTGTGGCTAGTATAGAGTAAATGAATAATACACAAAACAACACCATGTTCTAGTTGTTTCTTCATCTCATTTACCCTCTCAAAGTCGTATTTGGAGTGATTCGTGCACATTTGAACAATCGTAATCGTTATATTCAAGATGTTTCCGATCGATCCCCGTTTTCACCGACACCGGCATACGCCCACTGCGCTCTACTTAGTTCATTCTTCAATTTTATTTTCTTAATCGGTGATGCACAATGTAATTTTGATACAAATGCTACTCGAGAGGAGGGGCCGACCGCTCCACGGCTCTTTGTTGGGATGACGTTTGCGACGTTAGTTCCTTTTGGACACCGCAGTTTTCTAACCTTGAACTTGTTTCTTTTATTAAGTCATTTTAGATGAATATTGTGATTCAAAACGTGCAAATTATAACATCATGATCCATGGGTGTGATAGATTATAGCTCTGTAGCAGACACAAGCACAATCGGTCTTTTTTAAACACAGAATATAACCAAATCAGATATAAATATGATCTAAATAGTTTGTAGTGTAGATATATAAACTAACTATGAACTAGAAATAGAAAGTAATGAAAATAAATGAAGAGAAATGCAACAGACCCAACACACGGTAGTACAGGACCACCTTTTGAGAACCATTGCACTACACTGGCCTAAATACTGTTGCACCTAAACATTAATGCTTTTGCTGGTAGCATCATATTACTGCTGTTGCTTTTAAAAGTATAAGTGGAGCTACTCTTAACAGCTCCTAGTGTAGAAATAAATGTTTGTTTGTCTGTCAGGTCCGATACACAAAACCACAGCACAAAAGACAGCGGAGTTATTCAAAAATAACTCATTTCCTGGAGTGTCTAGACGGATTGATGTTGGGATAGAAGCTACACTTACAACCACATTCACAGTGTTAAATGCTCATGTAGTGATACGGTAAGATGATGTACAGTATCTTTTCTGTGGGAGAGGATCCTGTCACTGCATTTGCCACATGTTTTTTTTTAAGTGCAGTGAATGGAGCCTGGACTGCACAAGGTCAGGGAGGCAGAGTGACACAGCACATTGAA
Source organism: Periophthalmus modestus (assembly GCA_019594935.1). Classification (NCBI taxonomy): domain Eukaryota; kingdom Metazoa; phylum Chordata; class Actinopteri; order Gobiiformes; family Gobiidae; genus Periophthalmus; species Periophthalmus modestus. The sequence continues at coordinate 10,102,953 of JAIEZT010000304.1, read as the reverse complement.
ATCGATGATGACAAATGATGTCTTTAGTGATGGTCACAGGGGACAAAAGTCTACTCCATCAAACCACACACTGCCACCAATAAAACGCACCATTAGCAGTCATTACTCAACCTTCAACGTGGTTATAATATTCAAATGGGAACATGTTATACTTGTAATAAAAATCATTGTTTTATACAGTATTTTTTTTAGATTATATTATTATTTTATTTGTTTGTGGTTCGATATAGTTTGTCTTGTCTAAGTTATAGACTGTATAAAGAAGTGGACTAAGGGAGTGTGGATAAAGCTCATCGAAGCTAGCAGGTACGGGGCAAATTTGGAGCCAACCACAAGTATCGTAGCAACCAAAGAACCAATCCAGAGTGAGGCTGTTGAAGGTAATAATAATAATACATTTTATTTATAATGCACTCTTCATTCCACAGAATCTCAGAGTGCTACAATAAAACAAGAACTTTAAACCAATAATAAGTGCAAATGCTATGCTAGTGCGGTGCAGCGGTGAGCGGGCGGGTAACGCTCTTTCCCGCCCGCACCGCTAGTTTAGCAGGGAGCGGGCGCTTAGCAACGGTGTCAATCAAACCTGTTGCTAACGTCAGAAGGAGTGACCTCGTGCGTTATTATGATCATATCTTGATCATGATTCAATGGACCCAGGATATGTAGAGCGGTTAATACGAACACTCGAACACACTTAGAACGCGGCAGCTAGCTCGTTAGCGACGTCCATTTATATATATATGCGGTCTGTGGTCTAAGTCTAAATGGCTATGGGAGTGATCAAAAACATGCTAAACTGGAAAACATAAAGAATTGAAAGAGAGGAAGAGGCCTTATCTTGCAATTGTTATAATAAAGTATAAGACACTTATATAAGTATAAGTGTCTTGCCCAAGGACACATAACAGCAGCATTCATCCGGGGGAAGCTGGATTCGCACCACCAACCAGTGTGGGTCAGTGGCCGCTTGACCAATAATGTTATAGCATCAATGATTCCATTAAACGATTATATATAAGATCATTTTTTATTGTCTTAAACTCATAGCATATTGTAACTTCTTTAAACTGTAAGCCGATAAAAAGCGTCCTTGTAAATGTTAAAATATCACCTCCGATCCTTTGGTCCCATTGGCCACATCAAGAAACAAGTCAGCTCCGGATATGTTTGGCCTTGAGCTATAACGCCTGTCAATTTCTTATAGCTTTCTTTTTCATCACAGTGACATGAGAGAAATAGTCAAATATCTGGAGCCCGGCGAGCCACGAGTCAGGTGCTTTTGAACAAGTACATGTCAGACAGGGCTGTGGAGATAGGCGCACTTCAACATAAACCTGTCAGAAAAGAAGTCAAACCAGGTTATAGACTGTGAACAGAGCCACTCAAATAGTTACGACTTCTTCCGCAGACATTGTTGAGGTGTAGAGCATGGGTTAAACTGGTTTATATATCTCATTTCTTTCAAGGGGGACTGGGCCTTATGTAGAATAGTGGCCTATGCATTTAGTTCCCAGTATAAAGTTTTAAATTGGCAATAGTCCCAATCATTTTGAAACCTATATATATTTGCTGCTTTTGAAAGAATTATCCAAACTTCTAATGATTCGCACGTGTTGAACCTTATGTCTCGCCTCAGAATACACACTTCTTCAGCTCCTTACAAAGATGTGTGTGCGTGTGTGTGTGTGTGTGTGTGTGTGTGTGTGTGCAGCTCCCTGTGGATTAGCCATTCGGGGACACGTACGCTCTGCCGTATTGGAAAAAATAAAGGGAAAAAAATGACAGTAGGCTGAAAAATGTTACGGAGTTCTGCAGAATCAATGAGCAAATCCCGAAACTGTGTTAATCTGAGGTGAGATAAATTAGATTTTATTTGTAAGCCAGTGAGCTTTGTATCAGCTTGTATGTGTCACTGAAAAAAAAAAAAAAAACTAATCTGATTGCATATTTGACCGGGTTTGAGACGCAACAGAGGACGTGGGGGACCAGCCTGATATCGATCTGTATAAAAAATACAGAGAGATATCATTCTGGATTTGCCAAGCGACCTTATTTCATTATTTGTTAGGGATTGGCTCCACAAACTTGCAAAATGAATCTTATGGGTTCAAGTCCTTTCAGCTGACAACCACCGTGTTTTTGGTGTTGAATAATGGCACCAATTTCTGAAGCTTTTGTGAAAAAATAATTTTGCTTTTGTTTGTTTGTGCTGGCAGAGAAGACACTGAACTGCCAGTTGTGCCAAATTTAGTTTCATGTGGGCAATTACAAAGATACTAACAATAAACCAGGTCAAAACATCTGCAGACAAGCTCTTGATTAAATATGCAAGTAGGAAAAACACATTTTTTTTTTCAAATACAAGAAAACCTTCAAAACATTTAGGTGTGATTAAGCCTGTGCAGTGGACAGTTCCAGTCAGTGAAACAATTATATTAGAGAAAAAGAACAAAAAATAAAACAAAACAGCTGAATCTCAAAACCTTAAACATATCTTATAACATATACTACCAGGATGTTGCTTTTAAGGTCCTAAAATTGACTCTTGAGAGCTTTAAGCCACGTTATAATGCCGTTACCTCCTCAAAAACATACCTGAAGTTGCGTTTTGTTTCATTCACACATGTCTGAGTAACCCTGCATTATTAGTCTGTATCTGCAAAGCTCAAAATGCTCTGTTCCACCTTGTGATGTCATGAAGTGGTAAATTCCAGTGCTTGCAGTTATCTGAATGATTCTAGTGAAGGTGCGTGGAGTGTAAAAACGCAGTGGAGCACTTCCTGTATTCCTTTTTTTTCCATTTGAGAAGAACTCAGCCTAAATATGAAGGATTTGTGTGTTAAAAATATATGAACGAAGCGAAACACAACTCCAGGTATGTTTTAGATGAGAAAACAACATTATAACATAAATCAGAAAATAGCGTAATATGGGCCCTTTAAAATATGCTGTTTTAGTCATTTTACCAAACAAGCGCTCCCCATCTGTCACCTGTCAGTTTTCAATTTGTCCAAACCAAATAGAGAGAGGAGGGCAGAGTTTTGAGGCGAGCTCTGGGTGGTAGCAGTAAAATCCTGGTATAAAACCTGTTAATAAATGGCAGCTGCAGTGGGAGAATGATTCATCCCGAACTCTTTGAAATCATTTACACGTCTCTCGCTCTCCCCTCTGCTCAAAACCAATCCACAGCTCATTCCCATGGCAACTTTCAAGGAACCTACCGCTGACTGGGGATCACCAATTTAGACAAGTTTGTCCTCAAAGTTTGAAATTTGCAGTCCATATGTAAAATCCATACCTACTAAAAGCTCAAATAAGGGTGATAATTATATAGATGAGATTTTTTACCATGCATCAACTGTATATATAAATGGACATAGCTAACCTGCTAGCTGCTGTTTCCATCGACTCTGGCTTCAATTCACGTTCTATTGAAAAGCTGTCGCCCCTCTCTCCGTAACAGCTGCTGTCAGACTCGTCATTTTGGTCTGAAAATGTTCATATTAGCTCGCTTTACATGATCCTAGTATTTTTTTTTTTTTTTTTCGCTATTATGTCTGTAAATCCCTCAATCCGTCAATTAACAGTGTTGCTAAGCGTCCGCACACTGCTAAACAGCGGTGCGGGTGGGAAGGGGTGTTACCTTTAACAGCCTCGCTCCAGATTGGCTCTTTTGTTGCTATGATACAGAATTCCAAATATAGAACTCCAAATTTGCCCTGTAACTGTATAAGGATTAGCTTTAGGACACAAATATTCCACTTCACCCAAATCGGACAACTGCATATGACAGATGTTTATGTTTTTTGAATCACTAGATGACGCTGGAACGGGGAAAAATGCTTGAAAATGCCATCCAAAAAATCTTGTGCAGAGAATAATGTTTTTGGCATTTTTAGCCCTGGATAACCCAAGAACCCTTTTCTTCTTTGGAAAATTATAAACATTGCATTAAATTACTTCTATAAATCCACTGAACACTAAAATATCCACTTTCTCAATTTTAACCCTTTATTCCCTAATTTAGGATCAGGGCCAAATTTGACCCATTGGACTTGCCAATTTATCCAAAAATAATATAACACTTATTTCTAGATATTCTGCAAGCTATTACTAAAAAGATTAACAGCAGAAAAAACAATTTAACCAACTGCTGGTTTGCTGAGAAAACAATTTTGTTTGGGTAGTTTCCCAGCTCAACAGGTCAGCTCATTTTGACTCACTTTTAGTAGTACAATAGTCATCCACTATGTATCTCTATGCAGGGTCCAGAAGTGGCACTCTGGGCTTTTTTGAATTTTTTTTTTTAAATTGAAATTTGACTTTTTTTTTTTTTTTTTTTTTTTTGGGTAGCAGCAATTAACTGTGGCCAAATTTGACCCCGTGGGTTCTCCAGGGTTACATTTAAATTGTATTATGTACATTAGCTGTGCTTTGGCTCTTGTTGACTACTATGAAAATTCCCTCCTATTATGTCACATCTGTTGACCATAACTAACCAGAAAGTAACCTTATAGACTCCCCAAAATTGTCCGGTACTACTTCTACATGTTCACAGTCTGTTATAAGGACTTTGAAACTGTTATGGTTCTATTTTCTCCTAGGAGTGAATTTCTGAAAAAAACAAATGAAAAAAAAATATTCTCAATAATGGCAGTCTTCAGTGTTCAAACCCCAGCTGGTATAAATCTAAACAAATATGCACTTACAAATGACTTCCTTACCAAAATGGTTGGCATTACCATCAAAATAGCTCCATGTGATAGCACTACAGGGACCTATACAGAACGTTTATACTAGAAAATACTATTAGATTAATGCATGCAGACAAATGCAATCCCACATAGAGAGGAGCGGTGTAGACAGTGCATCTACAAACAGCAAAGACAATTCCATTTACAGCGATAGCATTCTCCTCTATGGCTCCCTTCTAATGTGCTCATTAGTGTTCTTGTGCTGAATCCTCTGCCCCCGGAGACCCTGGTGGTGGGTGAGAGAAGTGCGCCATGTGTTTACTGCGAGCGCACTTCAAAGGGCCCCCACTATGTAAAGGCAGAGTCCTGGGAGAGACCGCTGATTGCTTACCCATCATGCACCACTGGCTTTTGGACACCACCATATTCCGCTAGAATATATATATGTTCACAACACACGGGGCCAGAACAGTGCTATCTGTCATAGAGACTACAGCCAGAAAAAGCTTATTTGCTCCCATTCCAGGTGTGCAAAAGAGGATCAAAAGGGTGAGAAAATCCTGCCTTCCGAAAAGTAAAAGCGTGCACTAGCTAACGCGGGTCCTCGCCGCCTGGAATTTTATGCAGTGAAAAGGACTGAGACAGCAGTTTCTTTTTTATCATGAAATTTATTCCAGTGCGAGAGCAACATATGGCTGGAACATGCCGCATAAGCTGTACACGGGGATAGAACAGGAGAGAATCTTGCTGAAACACAACCGCTTACTGATAATCGAGCACAGATGACAAATTATGTGATCTTCCCTGGTTAATAGAAACAATGCTGTTACTCGGTTGACATCTTGTTTAACTTAGATATTTCATATTACACAAATAGGACTCTTGTGAGCTTTAAATCATGTTAGAATGCTATTACCTCATCAAAAACAGATCTGGAGTTGTGTTTTGTTTCATTCACACATGTTTCAGTAATCCTTTCTTATTAGTGTACATCTCCAAATCTCAAAATGCTCTGTTCCACCTTGTGATGTCATGTAGACTTAACAGTTTAAAAAGACAGTGGAGCACTTCCTGCATTACCACATGACATCACAAGGTGGAACAGAGTGTTTTCAGTTTGAAAGAAGACCTCAGCCTAAATATGCAGGGTTTGTATGTTAAACATGCGTGAATCAAACAAAACACTCCAGGTATGTTTGTGATGAGGAAAAACAACATTATAACACAGTTCAGAATATAACATAATAGGAGCCCTTTAAGTAGCTTACAAGAATTGACACAAGCTGGCCCCTCTAAAGGCCCTGACCCAATCTTGCAATGGTAAAGCAAAGCATGGTGTTCAGAGATGCATTCATAGGGCTTGAGAGGTTCATTATTCAGTCATTTGCTAATTCCAAATTATATATATATATATATATATATATATATATATATATATATATATATATATGTATGGTATATGTGTATGTGTGTGTGTGTGTGTGTGTGTGTATATATATATATATATATATATATATATATATATATATATATATATATATATATATATATATATATTTGTTTGTTTGGACTTGCCTCCACAAATCTGACTACTTATCATTTGCTTGTCTCTATGGAGATAGATACGCTAGATATGCTGTACTGTTAAACATGCCAGGCACAGAAATCTCATCTCTATGGAGACAAGCATGTGGCAGACCCTCAACCAGAAAAGTTTCACAGGATAACTTTAACAATTTTCCAAGTAAGTCTGAATTTCTTGCCAAAATGAATGATATCCCTCCATTTCTCCATGACTTACTTTGCTAACTCCAACAATTTCAAAATAATAGAAAGTGAACTGGAAAATGAGACAGAAATGAACAAAATGAGATTACAGAAGCAGTGTACACTTGAAAACCTTCATAGCCTCCGTCGTTATCAGCCTTTAGCTGCACAGGTGGCTCGCCAGACGAGCCTTGGTGCGTAACCCTTACACGTGGCATGACCCTGTGACATGTGTTTGTCACTTCTAATGCGCCCACACACTCCAACACACAAGATGGCGTCCCGTATCACAGCCAGTGCCTTGCATGATCGTGACATGACACAAACAAATGGTCCAAGGCCAGAAGGGCACTTGGCTAAAGGTGACAGGGGTCTTAAGTCGGGTTAAACGGGGTCCGGCCTTGTAGCGCTGACAGTTCACTGATAGGAGTGCGTTGGCAGCGTTTGTCACAGGTGCTCCCGATCTGTCCTTCAGAGCAGGCCAGAGCGGGAGGATGCATGTGTGGGACTGGAAATATGTGTACAAGGAGGTGTTTTGGTCTAGTGGTAGAGACATAGTGATCAGAACAGGACTCACACTGGGACTTTTTTAAAGAGCCAATGCTTGGTCCATTTATTTTTCAATATTGATACTGTGATACTTTTGATTTGAAGTATGGATGCCCCATGTCCTACCGGGAGGAGACCCAGGATAAAACCCAGGACATGCTGGATGGACTGGCTTGGGAACACCTTGGGGTCCCACCAGTGCAGCTGGAGGAAGTGTTTGGGGTGAGGGAAGTCAGGGAGTCCCTGATTAGACTGCTGCCCCCACGACCCTCGCCCTGGATAAGTGGAAGATTTTAAGTTTCTGCCTAGTTACTGCCAAAAACGATTTGAGCGAGTTTCCGCTCAGGTGATATTTAGAAATTATACCAAATCTATCACATTTTTTGGATCAAATACAAAGCACTGTACTATCTTTAAGACCTAAACTATAAGGTTGATTCAAAACAGGTAAAAACAGAGCGCAGTGTCCAGTTCAAAACAGTTTGTACCCATGTTCCTACTGAGTACTTTTGCTACTAACAACCCCTGCAGATTTAATTCACAATCGCCCACAACCTCACGAGGGAGCCGAGCATCAGCCCCTTCATCAAGAAAGCTCAGTAGAGGATGTACTTCTTTTGGCAGCTGAGAAAAGCCGAGCCGCCAGCCCAGATGATAGTGCAATTCCACACGGCCATCACTGGGTCCATCTTCACTTCCTCCATCACGGCGTAGTACAGACTATACCGGGTCACGGACTATTTGAGTAACGCCCTTCAGGCCAGAACCGCTCACCACAAGAACAGTTTCTACTCCTCTGCTGTACAGCTAATGAACATTTCACAACACCTGTCACTTTCTTTTTTCTTTATCTTTATTTATACAGGGGAACCCGATGAGAGCACTTGGACTCTCTTTTTCATGGTGCCCTGTTTAAAATTCAGTACAAGCAAAAAAACAAACAAGTATATCAGTCCATATTAAACATTAAAAACTGTTTTTCATTTTTGTGAAGCAAAACAGCTAAAAGCCCTCTATTCCATCTCAGTTTTGGTGTGGCTAGTCTTTAGTCTTACACAGTCATACAAGCAAGGTGAGGTATTCTAGCAGTTTTTTGACGTACTCCCTAACAGATAAATTTCATACAGTGCAATTTTCTTCTAATAGACAGTGATGGCCAACCCACTTTTTCATAGAGAATACAGTGATGAGTTTCCATCACCTGTAATAAAACGAAGGACAGAGTGAAATATCTGATCTAATGGTTTGAAAGCAGAAGCGGAAGTCGGCCTGTACGCCACAACCTCATAATTCAGTACGGAAAGAAAGATTGCTTGCACTTGTACTTTAACCCTGGAGAACCCGCAGGGTCCAATTTGGCTGCAGTTAATTGCTCTTACCCAAGATGAGAAAAAAAAAAAAAAAAACAAGAAAAGATGATATTGAACTAAAATGAGTGGTAGTGACAAGATGGCTGACCTGTTGAGCTGGAAAACTACCCAAGCAAAATCGTCTTCTCAGCAAACCAGCGGTTGGTAAAATTGTGGGGCTTTCTTGTTAATCTTTTTAGCAATAGCTTGCAGAATAGCTAGAAGTATGTTTTATATTCTTTTTGGATAAACTAGCAAGCCCAATGGGTCAAATTTGGCCCTGATCCTATGTTAGGGAATAAAGGGTTAAAACTGAAGTGGATATTTCAGTGTTCAATGAACTTACAGCAGTAGTTTAATGCAATGTTTATAATTTTCCAAAGAAGAAAAGGGTTTTTGGGTTCTCCAGGGGTAACAACACTTCATATACTTGAACTGCTAGTTTGCACTGTGTTTCCATACTTTATATTACCTATTAGCATAGTTTGTGAAGTTCTTGCATACTCTCTAACTTCACCTGAGAATACCACACACACAGCATGTAATAAACTACAACCCAACAGCCCGCATTCAACCTTACGGGAACCATTTCCAACTTAATGAAATGTTCTAATCCTCCACACGTCAGCTTTACGTTGATTAAAATTTGGACGACCACACACCGTCCACACAAGTCCCATGGCTGTTCCATTTCCCAACTTGAGCGTTTGCGCCCATCATAAAGTGGCCATGAAATTTGTGAGACCAACCCACGCAACATATTGCAAGGATTTTACAGCCAAGAAAGAGCAAAGCTAGTCCACAGAGTGATGGTGGTCCGGTGCTCCTGCCTGTTGTTAGCTGTGATGAAGAAGAGAGTGTGATTTCAGACAAAGGGAGCCAGTGTCCAAGGTAGACAGCTGCACGGGGAAGACTGACATTTTGATTGCTACTGTTCTTTGTAGAAACATGTCCATTTGACCGTTGTGGGGGAGGACATCCTTCAAGCGGTGGTCAATCAAAGAGGGTGAGTATAAGAAGCACAGTTTTGCTTTATTATGGTAAAGTCAGATTGGTAAAAGTTTCATATCCACGTTTTTTTTGGGGGGTTTTTTTTCACAATGGGACTGTTGCCGTAGCAATTAACAAAATATTATATCTCATGAATGGAGAAAAAGTCTTCAAAATGGAGGCTGAAATCCATGAATGAGTAACAAAACCAGCATGGCAACAGTTGAGTGGATCTGACAGAACAGGCTTCCTCCACTCTTAGAAAACTTCCTGAAAAAAAAAAAAATCAATTCTGTCTAGTCTACAAAATTATACAGCTGATGGTCTATTGATCTAAATATGCTGTGTGCTATGCTTCGGAGCAAGATGTATCGCAATTAGGGGTCTGCCCACTCGGGGGGTGTGCAGGCCTAAACCAAGGCATTGATTCTTTGATGCAATGGTCTAGATAAGATGATCCAACAATATGGCGAATGTCCACGCTTTTCCATACTTAGGACACTATTTAGATTTATGCCCTTTTTAGTGGTGTCCGAAAGTCCAATTGGTGAAAAAGCAGTGCATTCAAAGTTTCCCACAATGCACCTCGAAAAGTAGTGTCCAGCGCTGGTCACTAGTATGTGAGTATAGACCATAATGCATTGCGAAAGTCGAAAAGGCAATGGTGGACAGCGACTGAACGAAAGCAGCGAGAAGTCTTGCACTGTTGATTCTCGATTACGATTAAAAGGCTTTTAAATAGACCGTTTCTGTGTTAAGTCGCTAGCGTTGGCCGCTTACCTTAGCTTTGGGCTGTCAAAAGTGCGATAATTTCCTCATCTTAGACAAAAAAAAAGAAGAATTCAGTCCATTTTTAGGTGAGATCCAGCTTGACAAAAACTTACGGTTGTTATTAGTTATCGGTTGATGATCATTAGTATTACAGAAATCAAGTTTTTATCGGAGTGTGCGACCCACCCAGGGTCACATGACATGAGTGTATCGAGATAGTGTCCAAATCGCTCTGTGAAAAGAACACGGGGCTATGTAGCGAACGAGGGGTTAGGGACTACGGCGGACATTCAAAGCACAGTCCATATCTTTTAGAAAACTGCACCGTGTGTTCTTCTAATGCAACAATTCTATGTAGAACGCCACTCCATGTGACTTATATTTTTTATTGTCTGTAACTTGAGAGCTGCAAACTGAATTTTACTTTTGGGAGAGATAAAGTTGTTGGGTTTGATTCATTGATATTGCAAAGACCCTGGTGTATTGTTTATCCCATGTACTCTCCTTGGAGTCTTTGTCTCACTGTAGTAAAAACAAAAATCAGAATCCTAATCATTACGCTTTTAATTAGTTTTAGCTCACTCATTAGAAAGACTTAGAGAGTTAATTTGCAAAAACAGATACACGCCATTATTCCTCAAATGTTCCTTTTTAAGAAATGCATGTAATTTGTTGTAAAAAGAAAAAAAAAAAACTTTACCTTGAGCATATTCACTCTTTTTTTTTTTTTAACCGACAGATCCGGAATTACATTTTGTATCTGTTTTTGAAAATGATCTCTTCTAACTTTTCTGGCGAGGGATCTGCAGCGTACTGAATGTTATCGTTTACTCAATTACTGCAAAGAACTACAGTGAGCTGGGATGCTTCTCCACAGATCTGACCTGTAAGTTAACCTGAAATAGATACATTTCAGACACAGCTATTCACCACGATGCAAATGAGCTTATTTGTGCCCTTGTTATTCACACACAGCTGCTTTGGTTCAGTTGTTCCTGTGCCACGTATTGGATTCTGGATCAATCGAAGATAATTAAAATTTTAGCAACTCACTGACTATGAATAGCACATAACAATTAAGCAATGTTATGTCTACTGTTATGACATTTTGGTGGACCGGCTCCCCGTGTGCCTGACTCAGCAGCATTCTAAGGGCAGAGGGCCAACCGCTTTCTCTGTGGATCACAACACAGACAGCATGACACCACAGATAAGCCGTCAGGCTCGTTTGGACAGACTTTTTCATATCAAGGTCAAATGTCCAACTTGACCTCCACCGCCCGAATGGGATCCATCAGCTGACATAAATAGCAAAAACACATACACAGTTTTACTCAACTTAGTCCTATGTTCTTGTTAAAGGTGCTTTTCTGGTGGATGATTCGCGACCTGCTTGTCTGCTTTGCTTAGAGTAGGAGTGTACAAACTTTTTTGACCAAGGGCCACGTACAGAAATATATTTGAAGTGGAGGGCCACAAACCAGTGTCAAATCAGGGAGTCAAATGGTGCATTTAACTTGGAAGATTATTTCTAGGTCTGTTTCACAATGCAGTGCTATGTTATTCAGGTTATGGAGCTTTGAGGGCCAAAAAAAATTGGTCTGAGGGCCGCATTTGGCCCCTGGGCCGTAGTTTGGACAGCCCTGGCTTAGGGAGTTCCACAGTATGGCATTAACCTGATCATATCTATGGAAAGGCAAGCTCGCTCAGAGTAAGAAAGTGTGTTTTTCAAGGTATTTGTAGCCGTAACAACATCTGTAAATTAATAAATTTAATACACACGCTGAACACGCCAAACAAAGCAATCCTCATGGAGACCAGCACGTGTCAGACCCATCACCTAAAAATTACGCAGTGGATGTTTAAAATGCCAACTTTGAATGTACATTTTTTTTAAGTTCATGTACTTTGTTGCAACCTTCAAATTTCCCCAATGTGGAACCAATAAAGGTTCTCTCATCTACAAATCCACATATTATAGTATTATTAGGAGCTAGTTTCTGCTGTGCTAATTTGTCATCACAACTTGAATGCACCAAGATGGAATGAGACAGATAATTTATCCTGATTCATTGATTGTAATTTGTTGTGTAATTATGATAATATACCACCAGGGGGGACACAACAAGATCCGACATTTTGCAGAACTAAATGTGCAGCTTATTAGATTGGTGTTTTATGATATAGCCTCACTAATGCCTTATTTAGGTGCTGCAGGACAAACTCAAACTAAATCTTAGACCTGTGACTAGTTACCATGTGTGGCAGAGTATAAATGTATGTATTTTGCAACAATTACTATGTATTTTCAGCATGGTATTAAGTTTAAGACATTTATAATGACTGGGCTTGCCTGTCAACAGATCTGACCTGTAGTCCAATGAGGTTCATCTGGTCTCCCGTTCGACTCCTCACCAGCGGTCTTCCTCAGAGTGGTCATGTGATGTTGCTGTAACGTGTCCGGTCAACTGACTTTCTACCAGTGGAGTCAGACAGCGCCATCTGCTGTCCAACTTCTTCAGGACAGCATCCCAGGTGTGTGAGAGTAAAAAAGCCCCCTCGTCCCGATTAAAGGTCATCATTTGACTTTAAACAGGGACGAGGTTTTTTTTTTTTTTTATCTTAAAGAAATCAGACTGCAGATGGCGCTGTCGTCATGCCTCCACCGGTAAGAAGACAGCGCCAAAACCTGTTTAAGACACGGCACAGCAGCGTCATGTGATCGCTCTGAGGAAGACCGCTAGTGAGCACTCCAAACTGTCACAAACTAACCCCCTTAGTCTGAAAAAAGAATCTATAAAACAATTGATTTGACATGTAACTTGTCCTGATGACATCTACCTCACCTATTTGTCTCCATGGAGATACGTTTAAGCAAAGCAGTAATATCGCTCAACTTGCAACATCTTGATTTTTGTGGAAGCGGTTTTAGCTCCAGTGGCGTCCCTGCTATTTTCCCTTAGTGTCTTATCATGTCCTTCCATTATCTCCTTCACAGTGGTGGGATATACAGCAACAAGAGAAACACATTCAAATCTCCGCCATGCATATTTAACGAGAAGGGTCACTTAAGTGCTTCTGCCACAACCGCAACATTAAATTTAGATTTTGGATTTGGGGACCACAGTAGAAATGAGACATGGATTAGAGCTTAGCAGAGTTTAGCCGGGATACTTGTGGCAACGCTGGTGGTACTGCTCGTAATTAATAATTCAGGAGTGTTTACCGAAGCTACAGCAAGAGAAAGGCAAGGGGAGCTAATGAAATGTAAACAGCTAAGTGCACATCGAGCTAGTGCTAAGTCCATATAGTTTAAACCAATGTGTATGGACATGATGGGAGGATAGTTCGCGTTAAAGATTCAGACATCAGACTTCATGATAATATAAGATACTGAGTGAATATAGAGGAGAAGACCTTAAATGTATTATGTTTCAAACTTGTGTACAATTTAATCTTATATATTGAATGTGTGAGATTACAGGTATAAAGAAATACCGTAAATTTTGGACTATTGAGCGCACCTGAGTATAAGCCGCACCAGTAAAAATTGAAAATAAAAAATAATAATACAAAATAATAAAAATAATTTTAAAATGAGGTACACGAGATATTTACACAGAAAGACGGTACACGGAGGTTTTTTTGAGTTTTAATTTAAGATACGCTTTTTTTTCCAAGCACGCCGTCAACACAGAATGAACATACCTGTATGTTTAGAAAATAAAACAGCACCTAAAAGCCATAAAAGCTGTCTGCTTTTATTTCCTCTGAAAGCTTTTGTCGTCTTTTTACACTGACTACGTTCTTCCCGCTGCCGCCTCCAACGTCGCACCATCGATTCGCTGGTGCCGAGCTTACGTGCAGTGGCTCTATTTCCTTCTTTGATGGACAGATCTATTGCCTTTATCTTAAAAGCTGTACATATGTATGTGTTTTCCATGATGAGGGTGTGTGCATGATGCGCAAAATGACAGTTCAAAATCAAAACTAGTGTATTCTTCTGCACTTAATCTTTCCTCACGTCTGTCTCACTTTTGCATTTACTGCTAGAGAGTGCCCTCTGGTGGCCATTAGACAGTAAAAATCTATAAATTAGTCGCACCGTTTTATAGGCCGCAGGGTTCAAAGCGTGAGAAAAAAGTAGCGGCTTATAGTGCGAAATTTATGGTACCTTGAAATCACACATCCTTGTGAAAGGGTTTGCCATTCCACAGATCTAACCTGTAACCTGGCCTCAAAGCGTCACCTGGGTTTCTATATAACAACATATCTTTTGTCAGTTATTATCACCATGATGCTACTAACACTACAAGTACTATACCGCTAATGTAAATATCAGCAAACAGTACTAATACTTCTATATGAAACATTACAATGGAAGTACTTTACCACATGTAAGTGCAGTCTCCACGGTAACACAAGTCACATTTTACCACTCTCCACATAACCGTGAAAAGATCCATGACAACCAAACACAAAATTTGTCCCCGTACCAGAATATGATCTATTTTTTTTTTTTTTTTTCTCTCTGAACTGTCCTGTCACAGAAGATGTTACACGCCGTAAATGAAGACACAATTAGGGAGTGCTGTACCTCTCCCTCCAACTGCCACTTTCTGCTGCCCAAGCACAATCCCACAATTCCGCTCTACCCCCAGGATTACATTTATATACCATCCCTTTAAATATCGTTCTTAATAAAATGGCAGATGGACTGGCAAACGACAAGATTGGACTAGTTTGCTCGCAGCCAAGTGGAAGTAGTCCCGTGCTCGTAACAGAACAGGTCAAATGTGCTCAGTTTGATAAATGGTTTGCAGGGGTTCTTAATAAATTGACTTTATATTTCAAATGTACACGTGCTGATTGGGTTGCGGTATCTCCAAATTACTTTGAGAGCACAGAAATTAAGTTGAGGTTAATAAAAAAATGCAGTCTGTCTGAATTAGTTGTTACCAAAGCAATACATACGTCGCTCTGGTTGTTTTATAATGAGAAAGATGAAAATGGAGCACAAGCAAACATGTGTTGTGTGTTAACGTAATAGCCATTTGGAAATACATTGGAAAATCTAACATACACGGACAGGTTGTAGTTTTAGGGCAAAAGTACATGTTGCTTAACTAATTAGTGGAAGAAGCACTCAGTTTTGTGACTTAAAACTGAGTGCTTTGTTAAGTAAAAGTACAGACACTGGTAAAAGTACAGATATAAGTAGATATAAGATATAAGTAAAAGTGCAGAAAACCGGTGCAAAAAAAAAAAAAAAACATACCCAAGTAAAAGTAAGTATCATATAAAAAAAAAAAAAAGTATTCAAGTATCTAAGTATTTAAAAATGTACTTAAAGAGTAAAAAGTAAAAGTACTCATTTTCAGATCTAATAAAGTAAAGATCAAATGTATTGATTTTGAAACAGATTTGAGTTGAATTTTTTGTTCAACAGAAACAACAGAATTGTTTTTTTTTTGTTTGTTTTTTTTTTTTTTTTGGCTGTTTGTTTTTGGCTGTTTTGCTCATATTATGAACGTGTTAAAAATAAACCCCTCAGCCTTTTCAGCAGGTGATAATAAAATATAATTTCACTTTTCAGTCCTGTTCAAAAATGTAGCAGAGTAGAGAAGTAGAGATACCTTCTGTCAAATATAGTGAAGTAAAACTAAAAAGGATCCACTTTAAAATCTACTTAAGTAAAGTATAGTACTTTACTATTTTTACTACATTACATTCCACCACTGGTTGTAATGGTGCTTTATACACAGATTTGACAGAGCCGCTGTGTATTAGTCTTGAAACACAGTTGATTTTAGGTCTGTATGACTATGAAAATGTGATGTTTGAGGTTATAGTGGTAGAAATTGTTTAATTTGCTGTTAAAAGTACTGCTTTTGATCAATTGGGCCGGTTCAGCAGGAGGCCTGAGGGCCAATAAAAAACAGGGGCTACATTTGGCCCCTGGGCCATAGTTTGGACCCCCGTGTTTTAGAGTGATGACGAATTAGTACCATTGCCGTAGCGATTAACAATTTAAAACAAATATTATATCTTTTCAGAGGTAAAAAGTGGTCAAAATGTCACAAAATAACAGGTAGCTGAAACCATTGAATAGATTAGCTTCATAGTAATCCAAAATAGTAGTAAAAGCGAAAGGGTAAAAAGTCAAATGTTCAGATTTGCTGTCACATTCTGCTATTCAAAAAGACAGTCGCAGATACTTTGATTACAAGGTAATTCTCACAGTAACTTCTCCCATTGTCTTAATCCCGATCCAGTTAGACAGTTATCCCTGTCAACAAGATGGCTGCTGTTTAAGTCTGATTCAACATGTTGGTATTCCGAATGTCGTCTTGCTTCCTACCACTTTTCCTCTATCTCCAGGGAAACTCCGATGGTCTGTAGACGAAATACAAGATCAACACGGCATCTTGGGCTTTTTCTGTGGGAACGCAGATACGGAGGGGCGGGTGGGGTGGTGGCGGGGGGGAGTGATTCAGCGGCGGCAGTGTGCGAAGAGTGGCTTCCTGTCGGAGATCTTGATTAAAATTCCTGCGAGCGAGAATATGGGGTGTGATGTACGGCGAGCAGGTGGCGTGCGTTTAATATGCATGAGACAGGACAGCAGTCGCATCTGCAGATTGGCAGTCTCCGAGCGCCCCTGTCCATCCCCCTGGCACCGCGGCTTGGCATACGGAGTCACCGAGGGGCATACATGAACGACATGGGGGTGGGTTGGTCTTAAAGATTACACAATTAAAGGGCATGTGACATAGAGTGTGTTGTAAATCCAGGTATTTGTGGAGTGGAGAGAGAAAAAAAACTGGCGCTCTGGGTGTCACCAGATCTAAACCAGGTCTATAATGGGACTATTCAGGGTCTAAATTAGGTAAATCATCTCACTGCAGTGCTGTAGCCTCAGGGAAGATCCAGGACCTAAAGGAAGAGCAGGAGGAAGTGTCTGGGGGTGGGGGTGAGGGAAGTCTGGGAGTCCTTGCTTAGACTGCTGCCCCCAGATAAGTGGAAGATAATGGATGGATGGGTATATTCAAACTATAAATGGCCTTGTTTACTATGTACGTACCATAGTTTGACAAACAAAGGCTTATACATTTTTTTAGGCATATTGGTGGATGAGAACCAAAGGCCAACTGCCTATAGATTTTATTTAAGGCTTATGTGTGGATGAGAACCATATTTTTATTTGGAAGCAAATCTTAAAATTTTACATTTTAGAAAAGAATCAAAGAGTTAACAATTACTTTCTTAAAATGTATCCAACAAAAATAAAACCTGCTTTATTGCAAATACAACTTCAGCACTGTACAAGGCAATTTTGTCTCACATATTTCAGCCTTTACATCAGCAGATGCTCTCGTGGCTTTGGTCTCGCTCAAAGAAGGCGAGATGAAGGTAGCGTTTTGCAGCTGTATATTTTATCGATTTCATACAAACAGAAGGGAAGCTCAAAACAGTGCAGGATTATAAAACGCAGTGTAAAACATTGACTGAGCCAGGACCAAGCCACACCACAGGAGATGTGATTAGGACTTACACTGTCACAACTGATGGCCCTGAAATGATGAAGTCAGCCCAAGTCCTCCAGTGGATTTTCACACTGATTCAATTGTTATGTTGCAGCATCAAAGTGCATTTTATCAACCTGTAGTTGTACTGAACGCAATGAATGTATTCTTACAATGATTTTTATTTGTGTGGCAACACACAAGGGATAAAATTATGGTGGTGGGGCAATGGAACTGTGTCTAAAGTGATTGCTCTTGATTTAAATGCCGCACTAAACAATTAGTGGGAAGATTTTAGCGTCTGTGTGCAAGCGTGAACCCAGCCAAAGATAATAATATCAACAGCTGGAGGTGCTGGTAAGCTAACTCTTTAGCCTCCCTGAGGCAAACTCCCAGAGACAGGGCCACCACTGTATGGCCTGCAGAATCACAATGGTGTCCATTCTGTGGCCTGGGGGACTTTGAATGCACACTGCAAATCCCACCTGACTACTGGCCAAAAAATAATGTTGTTCTTATGGCCCTAAAGCAAAGTTTTCTCATATAATGCTCTATTGTTTAGACACTGCCCATCCATACACCAGTGTCAGATTCACAATGTGTTTGTAGTATTTTCTCACAAAGGCAGTGGACAGTTAGGACTGGACCAAGCCATCAAACCTCTGATTAGTAAACAAGCAGCTCTGCCCCAATGCTGCCGAAATTGAAAATATAATTAATCACTAGGTTGTCAAAGTGACTTAGCATGCATCACATGTAATTAATGTTTCAGACATAATTAAGATTTGTCAATAATGAGCAATTAGATGAAGCTTAGCAGGACATGCCATACGCTGTGCTAACAAGCACTGCGGGCTTGAGTCAAGAGCATATTTTACTTCTACTGTCTGCCGTGGCGCATATCATCTGCACGTCACAAATCCACTGTAAACACAGGCTTACATGGCTCTGCAATCAATAGCCTCCAAAGTGGCTTCTGCCTATGCATGTGTGTGTGCTAATGTTTTGTCCAGATTAGCAATGGAGAGCAGGAGACAGTGTAACTTAGATACGAAATTAAGCTGCCATAAGGCCATAAACAGTATAAAAAAGTGGACCAAGGGAGTGTGACATCACCCATAGCGTGCTCCAGACAAATTAAGTTCATCAAGGCTAGAAGTTATAAGGTGAATTCGGAGCCAAGTTACATATTTGGAATTCCGACTGCGAATTTGACACCAACCAAAGAGTCAATCTGGAGCGAGGCTGCTGAAGGTAACGCCCCCTTCCCGTCCGCACCACTGGTTTAGCAGGTTAGCTATATGCTTCATGTAACGTCAAGAAAATTGTAAATTCAAAAGTGGAGAAGACTTGACTTTTTTGACATATCTGAGAAAGTCCCTCATCTAAAATCAACCTGGCACTGTGCTATTTCCATGTCTGTGTAATCCCATGTTCTCTAGCGCAGCTCCAAATGACTTATCCTGCCTTATGGGTCAGAAAGCACTGACCAATCAACAAGCTGCCTACATCCACTCTGCTCTCATTCATCTATGCAAAAACGACTGCTCTATTCTGCCATAGAGATTTGTAAGTGTCAAGTTAAATACAACATGTTTGAAAAGAAAATCGCCAGATACTAACTCTAATTATGTAAAGTAGATCTGCATTGTGTAGTCCTCTCATGGCCTCTTTACCTTTTAGTGGCAGGTACATATTTTCCTTGTCAAATGCTGTTTTAAAGTTATAAAAATGTGCATAAAATAGACCCATTAAATGTGTGTAGCTTAAAAAATATCAATCGCTACTATATTCCAAGTGCACCTGTAATAAATCATGACCAAATCAGTAAACAGGCTAAATACTAAATGGATTCCGTTAATGATAAATTGCTGGGAAATGCTCACCGGGGGAGCACAGTTAATCCCAATTAAAAATCCCTCGTACTGTGCGCCTTGTGGACAAAGCAAAGCCCCGGTGAAATCAATTCTACCTGTTACACTTTTATGTTTTTCTCATTGACGTGTGGCCTTGCATTAATAGACTGAAAACTTAAAGAGGGGGTATTACACTACACTTTGCAGTATTCATTGCTAACACATTACATATTTAGATCAGCATGTTCGCTTTTATTCTTTTGAAAATGCTATATTGGGCCAAAACAACATATTAACATGTTTAATAAGTTTCAAGATGCTCTGAGTCTCCCCCGTCTTTGCTCCGCTCCCCTTAGTCACACATCCAGCGTGCGTACCGCTAATGAAACTACTCCACATTGCATCAGGTTTGTGAAGTTGTAGTGTATTTTTTTGTGCCATGCGTTTGTATATTTATGGAAAATGACCGTGCGGGAGCTGGACTAAGGGAGTGTGACGTCCCTCATAGCGTTCGGCTCCAGTCAAACAAAGCTCATCGAGGCCAGCAGTTATAGGGGCAAATTTGGAGCCGAGTTCCATACTTGGAATTCTGACCAAAGAGCCAATCTGCACTGACGGTGTTGAAGGGCGCTTAGCAATGCTGTCAATCAAATCTGTTGCTAAAGCTAGCGGGAGGAACCTTGGGGAGAAAAGGCGCTTGAATTGTTTGTTATTAATGTTCATATCTTGAGTTACAGACACAGTAGTGAAATAAAAATGCCAGGATCATGTAGACCATGGGGTGTCCAAACTATGCCCAAATGCGGCCTTCAGAGTTTTAATTAGCCCTCAGGCCTCCTCCTGAACCGGCCTAATTGATCATAAGTAGTATATTTAACAACAAATTAAACTATTTCTACCACTATATCCTCAAACATCACATTGCAGTGTGATACAGACCTAAAGTGAATGTGTTATTAATATACAGTGGATCTGTCAAAGCTACAGTAAAAGCACCGCACTGCATTGATCACCTCTGTGGCCCCCTGCTTCGAATATGTTTTGAGATGTGGCCCTCGATTAAAAAAAAAAAAGTTTGGACACTGTGATGTAGACCATAATCACTTCCTATTTGGAACGCAGTGGCTAGGTTAGCTATGTCCATTTATATATACAGCCTATGTGGGTGACGTAGGTTTGTGCCCGGAGCATTGAACAGAACTGTACTGCTAACTATAATGAGGCTTTGTATCGAGCCCGGGAGAGATCGCTAGATTACTCAAACATGCATGGACGATATCTAAAGGGAAAAGCTCCAAAAAGTCGATTTTGCATAACACCTCCCCTTTAACAGCGGCATCATGACCCAGTGCTATAAATACAAGTGCAGAGACGACATGTTTAGTGAATGGAGAGGTGGGAACAGGATTACATGGCTTTCAGAGTGCTCACTAGCAGCAGACAGGCGGCTGTGATCCAATCACCTTGACATATGAGGAGGAAGAGAGGGGATATGGCTCACTGTCTAGAAGGGAAAATGCACAAATAAATGAGCATGACACTGATAATGTTATAATTTGACGGGATTTGGTAAATATAACATTTGATATAGAAAGGGTTTATGTCAAAGTGTCAGCAATTATATTAAAGTTGTTTTAAAGCTGACAGATTTGGCATAATTGTTAATGAAGTGTTGAATTAACCTGACAAAAGGCAAGTAGGTAAGTACTACATGTATATATAGTACTTCAAAGGGCCTATTCAGTATTACACTCTTTTTAAAATCTATGTAATAATATTGTATCCTCATCAAAAAAAAAAAAAAAAACCTGCGTTGTGTTTTGTTTCATTCACACATGTTTAACACACAAATCCTACATACTTGTACTTGGCTGTGTTCTTCTCTCAAACTTCCAGGAGGTTAAAGAGGAGGTACTATGCACAATTGATTTTTTTATTTTTTTTTTTTAAGCTTTCTACCATGTTATAATGTTGTTCCTGAAAAAGGTTTTAGATGTCATAGATGCATGTTTAAGTATTTTAGTGATCCCTCCCGGGCCCCATTTTAAGATGAACTGTATGATTCTGTACAAGGCTCCGCCCACAAGCCAACATCACCCATACTTCCATGGTGGTGACTTAACACGGGGAGCAAAGAAAGGGGAGACTCAGAGAATATAGCATTTTTTAAAACAATATAAGGTAACATGATGATCTAAATATGTTATGCGTTAGCCGTTAATACCCCATAGAAGTAAAACGCCCCGTCTTTAAGAGTTAAACTACTGCCATTTTAATTTGAAAATGAAGAAACTCCAATTGATTCTTTTGGGGAGACAAATTCTTTCTTTCTTTTTAATGGGAAGCCTACGAGAAATGAAAACAAATTGCCTTCATTGTTTAATTAATTTTTCATTATTCAGAATGACTTGCAAATTATTCCGAAAGATACAAGGCTAGTTTTAAACCACACAGCACTTCTGAGCCCACTGCGGTAGTCCGTTTATCATAAATATATTTGCTTATGGCCACTCAGTTAAATTGCATTGAAATAAACTATTTACTAATGGCTGACTTGGAATCCAGAGTTAAATCAAATATATTCCAAATAGCTGTAAATCTGCCACCACTTCCACAATTGCATGGAGGATAGAGTAGCCAAAAACGGTACTCGATTAATAGCATATACGTTATTTCAAAATAATATCAAGTACAAAGTAGAACAAAAATGTACTCAAGTAAGAATTTTAAGATGCAGAGATAAACCTACAAACCTACAAACACTTTAAGACAAAAACTGGTCCACCCAAAGGGCAAAACGTGTAGTGAAGAGTTCATTGAGCGTTACATTGGAGAAACTAAACACCAACACCGGCGTGAGAGCTCCTCTGGACCCCAGTCTGCTGTACACCTCCATCTCAAAGCCATCAACCACTACTTTGAAGATAGTGAGGTCCAGATCTTAGTCAGAGATAAGAAATGGTTTGCAAGGGGAGTTAAAGCAGCTATTTTTGTTAGGAAAGACAATCCTTCCTTAAACAGGAATGGTGGCCTTAGACATCGCCTTTCCCGCATATATAACTCCATCCTCAGACCCAAAACAAAGAAACAATAGCCATAGGGTTGTTAAAGGTTGAATAGGTTATTTTCAGCTGAAATTGGAGTGTCCTTTCAGATAGATATAAGGCAGTGTCCACGAGCAATCTGACCAGAACTGAAAAAGCGGCGGATGAGCAGCGAAACATCTTCACTCCCATAACAATTTGTCCAGTTGACGGATTTAAACTTCGTCTTTTGCTATGGATCAGATCTTAACGACTGAGGGATTACACAGACACGCAGAGATAAAACCTAAAATAATGCACAAAATCTGGTATTTTAAGAGGATAACCCACAAAACGAGAAAAACAACATCATACAGTATGTGAAGTATGGATTTATGGATGGTGGGAAGAGTAACCAACAAGAACAGTTACTTCAAACAACGGATTACTAAAGCAAACGATCCGAAAACTACTCCAAGAAGTACAGTACTTTCAAATGTTTCTCAAATTAAGTGTAAAAATGTAACTGAGTACCACCCACCGCTGCATGGCAATGTTGCAGCAGTGAGTAGATTTTCTGGTTGGGTCTTGGCAGCCTGTCTGTGGATCAGTGCAATCCTGTTTAGCCCTGCTTGGCCTTCGGGGAGAGTGTGTCGTCTAATTCTAGCCAAACGGTGGCCTGTTTAACACCTCACCACCTGCTATGTCGGGTGGGTGGAGGTGCAGGGATGGGAGGGGCGAGCGTGAGCAAGGGGCAGGGGGGGGAAACTCTGCCTGCAACATCTCTATGACAGAACGGGGCTCATTATAACATACAGGACTGCGGGGCACACACACACACACACACACACACACACACACACACACTCACGCTGCGCCTCACACGTGGACAGGCCAGTGAGCTCCGATAACATGGGCCCGGTAATGGGGTGGCTTCAGATGACTAGCAGAGCATGGCTGGATTAATGATGATGGGTTTTACTGTACACGGGGAGATGGGGAAATGTCTGTTCTTTGCACTATCCCGCAATGAGGTAGAATCGTGTTAATGGATTTCTGGATCAATGTGGTATTTTTAGTTTAAAGTTAAATGTAAAAAGTAACAGTTTGAAGGGTCCGTGTTTCAAATCTAACTCAGATACTTACAGCTGTACAAATCCTGGGTAAAAAACCTTGCTGTATCCCACAACTGAAGTGCCATATAAGCTTGATGTTGGAATCAAGTACAGTGGTCGCTCGCTATATCGCGTTTTTTTTTTTTTTTTTTTAAACATGCATTGTGTTCTGCATCCTGATTGGCTCCTCTTTGTCGCGTCTCCTGTACAGTACAGAACACGTTCAGCCAAATTTACATAAATGTTCGATCGAAGTGTGACTCTTAAGTGCTGTATGTTTGCGAGTTTTCTCCCCGACAAAACCCACAACGTCGACGAAATGTTCTGCACAGACAAATTTCGGAAACATTTCAGACTTTAAAGTGTTTCTCAGGACGGAGAGGCCACCTCTGGGGATACCGCTGGAGCAGAGGCACGCGAACAACACATTTAAAGCGATCATGGAGGAAGGGGGACCGCTGTACTCATTAGTTTCCCTTGTATTGTTCACTTAGCTATAATTCAAACTTTCAATATTTTAAGTAAACCTTTTCACGCACTTCTTTTACACAGCATGCCGTGTTCTTCACAGTTGACGGTTGAACTGATTGTGCGAGCGGATGTATAAAAAGAAAGCTGAAGGCGTCAGGAAACTGCCAATCACTAATTGATTGCTGTCAAACGTCACAGCTCTTGTGGTATAATAGGTGTTTCATTTGACTTGCAAACTGAAGACATGGGATCAGAACATAACAGCTAAAACCAGAAGTTATATGAAATGACACAAGCACTTTTTTTCTTTCTCATTGTCTGACTAAACTTTGACTGTTAGGATTACCAAAATTACAGTATTTTGTATTTGCTAAAGGCCAAAATGAGCGAATTGAAAAACTGCCTAAAAATCCTTCTCTCATTATTCTGGGATTTAGCAAATAGAAATAATTTTGGTAATCCTAATTGACCTAAAACAAGAAAAGTTTAGTCCGATTTCACGCCCGACAGTCAGAAAAAAAAGCGCATAGTGTGTCTTTTTTATATACTGCATGCAAACTTCTGGTTTCAACTGTATATACTCTTGGCTGTTTTAATACCCAACTACTGTGTGAGCAGAGAAACCAACTTAAAAGCTTCAAACTGCTTCAAGAGTAGTGGCTTAATGTAGTGGATACATCACAGCCATTAAACGCTGGGGTGCTGGTTTAAGGCCCGACTCTACTTTGAAATTGTCACTATTCACAGTCACTTGCGATGTCACAGTATTTTATTTTGTTTTTTGCTGCCTTTTTTGTCCCAGTAGAGAAATATGTCCACTACAATTGACCCATTTTTCGATTAGCGTCTGCGTGGTCAAGTCGTCAGCAAAAGTAGGGCGACCGCCGTCCGAACTCATGGTCACGATGATCGAAATGCGTTTGTCTCATGTGCTTTGAAAGATAAAACTAGAATAGCGTAGCGTATTTAGCCCAAATTTCAAACGATCCATAGCACATTATTTACAGTCTTGAATAATGCATCAAACCGCATCTCTAGAGAACGTAAACATCTTTTCAATATTTCTGCTCCTCGGTGGATGCTTCTAAAAAACATTTCCAAACAGTAGATCTGACGAACAAAACACAGCGTAGTATTGAACGCTGCTTAAAAAAAAAAAAAAAAAAACCGTCTCTCTGGTGCGTCGCGTTCCACCGCCGACATATTAATCAAACAAGTTTTCGCTGTGAGCCATTTGGGGGACGGACAGTGCGCTCTCGTCATTGCTCCCTCATAACAACACTCCGTTTGATGTGTCACTGTCTGCCAAACGCCACCGGCAATGTATTTTAGTGACTGTCTCCAAATTACTGCACCAAAACCTTCTCCA
Organism: Periophthalmus modestus; assembly: GCA_019594935.1. NCBI lineage: Eukaryota > Metazoa > Chordata > Actinopteri > Gobiiformes > Gobiidae > Periophthalmus > Periophthalmus modestus. The sequence goes on along the minus strand of JAIEZT010000304.1, from coordinate 10,077,473 downwards.
GAGATCCAAACAAAAGCAGGAATTTCGCTGCACAGGCTACCCATGACTAACTCTGTGAAGGTTTTTTCATGTTGTTTTTGGTGTTCAATTTGGCACATTAGGAAGAGAGACTACCGCAGGTTGTTCAAAGCTGTGAAAAAAAATACATACAAAAAAAAAATAACAGGTTAAAACACAAAATGTTTTGGAGCGCGAACAAAGAGGGACCCAGAAGCTGTTAGGGATAAATCAGTGACATGACAACAACTGCTCCTCATCACCAACTTAAAATTACACCACCAGAGGAGCAGAGGGAAGAACAATATGTTTTAGCATTGACACAAAGTGGAGGCTGTTAATATAGCAATCCTGACATAATTAAACAGTATATCATCGCAGTTTTTTACAGCGCTTTTCCACTTTCAAGGCACTTTTCATTAAGGAACCACTCACCCCTTCACGCGGCAATGTCTGCAGACACTGGGGGCAAAGTGGGTTAAGTGTAATGCTCAAGGACACAACAACAGCATCTGCGGGAGCTGGTATCGCACCGTCAGCCTGTGGCTCAGGGGATCTGGTTTGTGAAGTTGTGGTGTATTTTTTTGTGGCATGCCTTTGTATATTTTTTAAAAAAATGACCACGTGGGAGCATGGGTGACCATAGACCAGGCATGGGCAAACTACGGCCCAGGGACCACAGATGGCTCTTTGGGCTTATTAATCCGGCCCGCTGAACGTGACCAAATTATATTAAAATAGGTGTTGTTCAAAGTTGTTGTTTTTTTGTTTTTTTTTTATAAATTAGTATTAATTTAATTAATGCATTTGTCAAATTTAGAACCCATTGTGGCCCGCGTGTCAAAAAGTTTACCCACCCCTGATCTGACCACTCTACCAATCACGTTTACATCAAGAACGGGATTCGAACTGCCAACTTCAGTGGACAAAATGCTCCACCAACTGAGCGACTGTCGCCCCAGTAGAAGAATTTTTGATTTGGAAATGTCATCTCTATTCAGTCATTCAGGCTACTTCGATATTAAGCAACAATAACAAGAAACAATAGATGTATGTGATATTTAGCATTTTGTTTGATATAATTTTTCTACTACAAGAGAGAAAGGTAAATGTGTGGACGGATATTTATCACATCGTGGGGTCTAAATCAGGTCTCCATGATGTAAATCCCTTGTTATTAGATCAACAACATGGTTTAAAGTTCAGATATGGGTCAAAAGTAGGTTAAAGGTTAAGGTTTGGGGGTTAAGGACCAGTATGTAGTGACTATCGTGAAGGTTAGGACCAGTTTCGAGGAAATGAATGTTCTGTATGTCAATGTAATGTTCCTAAACAGCATGGAAACCCAACATAAAAACAATACTATCTTGAAAAATAAGCACGTCGCTGTCTTTGTAAATGCGGGACTATTTTAACCCACAAGATAAACAGTTTGAGCAGACATTTTTTTGGAGATGTTCCGTGACCGCACTTTATTCTGAGAGGAGTGTGTTGAGAAAGTGGAACTGTGTGATTGTCACTATTGACAAATGGGAGTCGGCAAGGCTTAGGATTTGACAAATAACGTGCCGTACCTTAATCCCGTTAGAGCACAACAGTGGCTGACACAGGCTCCCTCAGTGCAAAACAAAGTGGTTCTTTTCTCTGCAGCTCTCAGCTCCAAAACAAACCGTAGTACAAGTAGCAAAACATACAAAACACATCTAAAATAGCTCTCCCGAACATCAGCTGTCAAGTTTTGATGTTGATTTTATGTAATGGTTAATGTGGCCTTTTTGACTTGACGTGATGGGTGCTCTGTTGTGACACCCAGACAACCCTGCAGTCTTTATTCCTGCCCCTTGCGGAAGATATTGTAAAAAATATATAGAAAAACAACACAACATAGCCAAAAAAACTTCTGTCATGTTTTCCAATTTCGTCCTGCGCCACCGTAAAAGGTCAAGTACGATTCTAAATGCGCTCGCCGGTACTAAGGCTGTAACTAGCAATTTGAACATGCCTCTGGTGCAGTTTATGGAGTCAGTGATGGCTAGGTTGGATAATGAGTAAAGATGGCTGCAGGTGGATTTGAATCGTTATAAGTCAGTGGCACAAGTCTTATTTTGGGTGTGTGCTTTGGGGAGTTTGACTTGTGCACTAAATGGGAGTAGGAACTGGTATTGAAGAAAAAAATGTGTATTTTTCCTTTGCTGCCTTTACTGTAAGGAGTGAAATTGAAGTTAGACATGATCCTCTTGCTATATCTTACCTACTTTACCATTTTTTATTCTATTGTACTGGCTTGTTGGTAGGCCTGTCCCGATAAATACTATATCAAATTGTACAACCCAAACGTCACTGACACTTTTAAATTTTCAATTGCTCCTATAATTCTTAAGTTATACTCACCAAATTTTAGCAGTAGCTAAACTGAACCTTCTGAGACTTTTGGCCATATATACGGTTATAATTGTTCACTTACACTTTAACTTATCTCTACTTAAACTAGGGGAAGTAAAAATGACCAAATACTTTAAAAATTATGTTTTTAATTGTCCACCATTTTCGGTTTCACACTGAATAGCCTGATCCAACACACTTTGCATAACATTTGAAAGCATTTCCGGGCTTTTTTGATCCTCGATATTACGTTTTAAGTCGTTTATTGTCTGAGGTTTATTCACAAACACCTTTTCTTTAAAATAGCCCCACAGGAGGAAATCGGGACTAGTCAGGCGTCGGGAGATCACATACTGCCCCCTGTCTTTGAAAACAACTTATTCCTTTAATGGCATTTACGCTTGGGGCATCTCTGGTATTAAAATGTCACCGGTAACACCGCTGGGTATCTGAATTTGACCCAAGTGACTCAAAGTACCACTGTACAATGAGGGTTCATTCCTCGGTGCTATATTTCCTCATATTAATGTCAGAAGGGTAGCTCTAAATGCTCTGAAAAAATAAAATAAAAATATGTAGAAACAAAAGAGTTATGAATGTTTTTCAACTGTCAGTGACTTTTGGGCCACCCTGTACATTTAGAATAGTTTTTGTAGTTAAAATCTGCTCTTGGGTTGTTGTTAAGTTTTATCGTCTTTACTTAACTACTTGTTGCCTTTTAAGCTGTTGGGGAGATAACTTAAAAACTAATGACCAAATCTTGTTTAATTAAAGAACCAAACTACTGGCCGATTTGTTAACCAACCAAATTCGATGCAGCAAAACACAGGACCAAGGCTATTGAAAGCACACATTTTCAGTGGGCAGTCTTATATCCTTTGCTGAAATGTCCCACAGTATGGCGTTAAGCTCATCCATCTCCATGGAAGCAAGTGAGATCTATCGAGAGATGACCCTTCTTTTTTATCGCCAAAGCTTTAATCAAAACAGAACCTCCAGTCTCGCCTTATAGACAACCTGTGAATATCTCTGACGCTTTTTCCATTGTTGTTGTTGGAGTTGTGGTTTAATTTGGCACATTACGAAGACACAAACCTCAGGCTGTCCAAAGCTGTGAACATAAAAGTGCCAAGTTAAAAACATAATATAAAACGCTTTGGTACTGCAAACAAATGTGGCGGATACCCCGGCGAACGCTCCTTTGTGTCAGTATGTTTCTTCATTTCTTTTACATTTTACGTTACCATATTTGTTCGATTAAAATACACATAGTTTAACTTAGTTCCTTTATTTTCACATATTTTCTAATTTGGGTGCACACATCTAAATTTACTTACACTTGTTTCTTTTGAGTTGCCAGAGAAAAGAACCGAGCAGGAGGAGGGAGGCCCTTAAAACAACTTGGCAGAGACTACCTGGACCAAGACTAAGGGGGGAAGAGACACTATTAAGTTTATTTTTGCTAATTCAGTGTGCTTAGTATGCTTATTATAGTTATTTTCTTAATCACAATCATTATTTTCTGTATAGTGTTGTTACGTTCCCCAAGTTAGTAGTTTTAGTTTATCTTTTGGTGTAACACCTCCCTCTTGTGGACATTTTGGGTTAGTCCTGTTGTATTTAAACAAACCTGTTCTTGTCAATTTTTTTTTTTTTTTTTTTTTTTTTAATATTTTGCATTAATTTGAGCTTTTGTCAAAAGCTTTTTTTTTTTTTATTATTTTTTATTTATTCATTTATTTTATTAAACATAACCTTATTTTTACACCTTTGTCCCTCCCTTTCTGCTTGTTCCACTACATGAGATACATACTATAACTGCAATGTGCTCAGTTTACTCTCGAACTATACATTTTTTTTAAAATGTGGACCGTTGCCATAGCGATTAACGATTTAAAACTAAATACTATATCTTTTAAATAGTGAAACGTCCTCAAAATGTTGCATATAACAGAAAGCTGAACCCCACACAGCATAAATCAGCCATTTTACTTGAACTTTTTACGTGAACTAACCCAAACGCTCAAACCTTTACCAATCCTCCAACACTTTCTGAATTTCGTAACTTTTCACAAACACAACACGGACTTTTATATTCCTCATATCATCGACGCCGTGTTCGCCAATCCCCTGACACGCGCCCCTCCTTACTGCCATAGCATGCTGCCTTGTTTGACAGCCATCCGCGGCTAAGCATAAGTAAGACAGAGGAGCTATTAGAGCATTTCTAACAGTGTGGCGGCACCTGTCACCCTGTCGCATTAGGGAGGCCTGATAGAACACGTAAATAACAAACCGGTCAAACTGACTGGGACGATAACATGAGCTGATGGAACCAAACCCCTTGCTCTTTAAGTGTGTACAATGCGGTGAGCTGTCAATCATCGGATGCATAGAGTGCGCTCGTGGCAGTGGTGTACCGGGGATATTACGCAGAATGGGTTAAAGGTAGCACACGCCTCAGATAAGTACGAATCATAAAGTAATCATGGGAGAGCGAAGTGTCAGAGTGTATTTCGTCAGCTGCAAGACAAGGAAATTACTACTTTGGTAAGTTGAAAGTTACCTGTTGTGGAGACTATTTTTGGTATATTTTCCTCTAAAAATATCCTTTAATGTGTATTTTGCTTCATTCTGTCATGTTTGCACAAGTTCTAAGCACTTTTTTTTTTTTTTCTTTTCACACCCATAACTTGGCCTTGTGGCATGACCTGCTTGTCGCCGTGGAGATAGATAAGTAAAATGCTACACCGTGGAACATTATCATCCCCACTGAGAAAAGCAAGGAACGACCCGCACCAGAAAAGTTACACAGTGGACCTTTACTGAATTTGTGATACCAGTAGCTGTACAGTGCTTTTTACTGTAAAGATACTTCATTTACTTTTACACTTTTAAATATTTGTGGAATATTTTTGATTTTCTAATTGGAAATACTTGTAGTACATCTGGATTAAGCTTTTCTTTTACTGAATGAGGACTTTTCCACAGTTTAATTAGCTATTATCTGTAGTTTTTTAGCTTTCTTTCTTGTTATAATATTATTCCCTCATCAAAAAACATGCCTGAAGAGGTTTTTAGATGTCATCCATGCATGTTTGAGTAATTTAGCGATCTCTCCCACTATTCAAACCCTCAGCAAAGCCTCATAAATATAGAAAAACACGATACAAAACTGTTCACAGTAACTCGACAAACGTGACGCGATGTGCTATAGTTTCATTAGCGCTGATTGTGTTGTGATAGCACTCTGAAGGGGGAGTGACTTAGCCTGGGGAGCAAAGAGAAGGGGGACAAAAGTGAAATTCATAAAACGTGTTAATACATTGTCTCGGCAAGTATAGCAGGTGCAAAATACAAGCTAACATCGTGATCTAAATGTGTGATATGTTAGCAGTTAATACCCAATAGATTTGTGAGTGCTGTTGCCATACTGGGCCAATAAAACATCGCAAGTAAAAGTTTTATTCAGAACTAATTCTATTATTTGCTATTGCACAAAATTGAATGCTGAACAGTAGAGTAATGAGTTCGGATTGTGACTTCTTTGCCTTTTGTATTTTGTTTTCTTTCAATCAAAACTGAATAAACAGGTGAGCTTAATGACCTTGCACTGCTCTTATTCCTCTAAAACCAACAACGAACAAAAAGCTTCTTGTTATTTTTTTACTTTGTCAAATCTAGTTTCCATTTTACACTTTATCAAATCACACACACACAAAATAAAATCTTAAAAATTTCTTACATTTTTGCAAATAATTGTTGAATTTCCACACAGGGCTACCGAAGTTCAACCATGTTCAATATAATGCAGCGATAAAAGATTCCATGTCATGTGTTAAGAGCTGTGATTAATATGCACATGTTAAAGGGCACTACCCCCAACTCCTCACTATAAAAAATATCTTGTTAAAACCGGCGACGGCTTGTTAAAAGTGATATGATTGCATGAAAAGCTGGTGTAAAAATGATGGAAGTTGGTCTTATCTCCATCAATCTGATCAGGTGGATGTTATTTGCTCATTGAAGAGGCAGTAATAAAGGATTTGGAAGGCGGTGAGCGATAAGCTTCATTGCCAATAAGGGTGGTATTAAAGCACAAGGCTGACCAAACATAAGACCGCAAGGGCTAGCTTGACTAAAACTGTGCAAAGGCTAGCAGGTCTAAAACAGTGCAAGGGCTAGCAGGAGTTAAACAGTGCAAAGGCTAGCAGGACTAAAACGGTGCAAGGGCTAAAACAGTGCAAGGGCTAGCAGGACTAAAACATTGCACAGGCTAGCATGACGAAAACAGGGCAGGTGCTAGCAGGACTAAAACAGTGCAAGGGCTAGCGGGACTAAAACAGTGCAAAGGCTAGCATGACTAAAACACTGCATGGGCTAGCACAACTAAAACATTGCAAGGGCTAGCAGGACTAAAACAGCGCAAGGGCTAGCAGGACTAAAACAGTGCAAAGGCTAGCACAACTAAAACATTGCATGGGCTAGCAGGACTAAAACATTGCAAGGGCTAGCAGGACTAAAACAGCGCAAGGGCTAGCGGGACTAAAACACTGCATGGGCTAGCACAACTAAAACATTGCAAGGGCTAGCGGGACTAAAACAGTGCAAGGGCTAGCACGACTCAAACGGTGCAAAGGCTAGCAGGACTAAAACGGTGCAAGGGCTAAAACAGTGCAAGGGCTAGCAGGACTAAAACAGGGCAGGTGCTAGCAAGACTAAAACAGTGCAAGGGCTAGCACGACTAAAACAGGGCAGGTGCTAGCAAGACTAAAACATTGCACAGGTTAGCATGACTAAAACAGTGCAACGGCTAGCACGACTAAAACAGTGCAGGTGCTACCACCACTAAAACAGTGCAGGTGCTAGCAAGACTAAAACAGTGCAAGGGCTAGTACGACTAAAACAGGGCAGGTGCTAGCAAAACTAAAACAGTGCATGGGCTAGCGGGACTAAAACAGTGCAAGGGCTAGCACACACTGTACAATACACACTCTTTACAATGCACACAAGCACGATTTACAACACACACACACACGCTTTACAACACACACTCTTTACAACATGCACACATGCTTTACCACACACATGCTTTACTATAACGAAGAGGACCTTGAACTTTGCTCCAGTTTTTGTTTCACGTGGATAGGCCCAGTAATTACCGAGATCTAACCCATACTAGAATATTTTAATAATATATTGTTACGTGAACAGTACAGTATATGCAGTAGTAGTGTAGCAGTAGTAGTCATTAACCTACTTTAAAATGCATGTATTTTGCATTAGATATTTTATTACAATCGCATGCATGTGCCGGCTTTTACCTCCTGCGGAAAAGCGAATTTATTTTATCTTTTATGCTACGTTTCATTAATAATTTTCAGATAAAACACCCCCCCCGAGGATCGCATTTCCTGCCTATTCCTTATCGCACGTATATTTATTTCTACTTGTGTATTTGTTTAACCTCCATAATCCAATTAAATTCTTGCATCATACTCCTGTGTATTGGCCTATAAAGCTTTTTCTAGTGCGGTTTTAACAAGCGTTGAGCCCCAATTGAATCATAAAAACATGCTATCCTGTTAAGATTCACGGCATATTCAAAGATGATAGCCATTACGGGTTGGAAAAACGCATGACTGGTGTGTGGGATATGGAGCGTGCGTGCGTGAAGAACCAGCAGTCAATCATCGGGGTGTAGTTACTATCTGGGTAATAGCTTCACATCTGTCAGAACGCCCCTTTAAATCCATGGACACGTGCAGTTAATAGTAGTTGTGTCAGACCTATTATGCAAAATCGATTTTTAGAGCTTTTAACTGTGTTTCCCTTCAACATATTCTCTCCCGAAGTTGTTTTTTTGGAGTGATTCGTGAACGTTCGACCGATGTTTAATCTCTTATATTGCCGATCAATCCCCATTTTCACTGGCATATCGTTTTCCAACTTTTCCAACTTTTCTTGGGTGGTATGTGCGGGATTCAGCAGCGCTACTTTGTCATATTGGTACAAACTTTCAAAAAATCCCCTGTTCGCTAGTATGATCTGCAGCTATCCATCAGAGGTCTTCGTTGTCAGCTCCCATTGGGAACCACAGTTTTCTAACTCAGAAGTCCGCTAACTTGCTTCTTTTATTAAGTAATTTTAGATGAATATTGCAATTTAAAATGTCCAAATTATAATTTAATAATCCACGCAGATTATAGATCACAGATTATAGCTAATACAGCAGACACAAGCGCAATAGGTTCAATCTTCACTTGCGTCTCTCTTGTTAATAAAACTCAAGAACGCTGCATCCTTGTTTCCATGGAAATGTTTTTGCTTTGACATGAATGGTCCACATTGAAGCATTAGCACCCTGAAAAACAACAGAACATTACATTCTAACATTAAGTGAGGTCGCATCTTCACAGATCTGACCCGTATCTTGGCCTGGTATAGAGCCACCTTAATTGTCTCCATGGAAATCCTGAGAAACATTAAACACAGTAAATTTCTATGGAAACAGCAAATCGCAACAAATATATACTTGGAAGGAACACAAATGGCACATTGTGTATCTGTACTACATATATACAATACTGTGACGTGTGTATAGACCGATTCAACATGGCGGTAGAGGACAATAATAAGCGCTTATGGGGCACCCCTCTCACCCCCTCTTCTCCACACAGGGCAGAGTGAATGTGTCCCCAGAGCTGATAGGCCACGCTCCGCTGCAGCCAATCCATATAATTAGTCCGTCAGCTGTGTAAACCTCTGGCTCAGTCTTCAAGTCCATTTCAGTATTAATAACTGACAATGGCTCCATCGAATTGGACTTTTAGCGCCGTTTGTTTGACAGATGTAAGGCGTTCAGTGTACACGGAGGCAGTACCATTTACTATGATATCTATATGAGGTATTACGAAGATCAGTGCGCAGTGGAAGATGGAAGATTTACATTTTGGGTAAATTATTGTGTGAAATGCGTGTGAAATTGTCCAAAACTTCAAATTTGAATACTCCATGGTTAGTCTCATGAATATTATCACATTTTGGGTTAAATTATATGCTTGGGTACCACTAATGATAACTACACAGTAATAATAAAATAAAAAAAAATAATAATAATAATAAATAAATAAAAATAAATTAATAATAATGATGATGATAATAATAATAATAATAATAATAATAATAATAGTAGTAATAATAATAGTAATATCAATATAATAATAATAATAATAATAATAATAATAATAATAATAATAATAATAATAATATTCTTAGATTGAATTCACAAATATTAAAGACATTGTGCTGCTGTCATAAATGCAAGGTATTTTTTTCTCCTCCTTACACTTTTATCTTATGGGAGCAATGAAAAACTCCCCTTCACTTTTCCTCTCCACCAGATCTACTGTGCCCTCCTGGGTTTTCATGATGCATTTAGTTCCTCATTACTAATGAATCACTATCACGCGCTTTTAATGGGTCTTTAATATTGGCCAGGGCGCGACACTCTTGGGCCTGCCTTCGCCAACATTGCCCCTCCCACTTCCCCTCCTCCCCCTCCTCCTCCGCGGTGTTACGTAACCGCTCCCACCCAGCTCCCGGCCAATTATGTAGGGTTTTGACGGCTGATCTCACTCCATATGGCGACAGCTCTTCTGTTAATCGCCACCTCCCTGAGAAGTGCCGCACGATGACAGCCCGCATGTCAAAATCACCATCAAAACGGTGAGGCGTGGAGGGAGAGAAGGCGAGGGAGGAGAGAGCGATGCGATGTGTGTGTGTGTGTGTGTGGTGTGAAAAGTGCAGACAGGGAGGAGAGAGAGAGGGGAAAAATTAGCCAGAGAAAACAAAGTCAATGAGGCATGAAGGTGGATCCCCTGGTCGGTGTTTGGTACAGGGCTGCGGAGACTGTCAGAACTTTGAAATCAAATATCAACCGGGACCTAAGCTAAGATCAGATCTGAACAAACAGAATTACAACTGTCAAAATGACCCTTGGGCGACAGCATGTTCTCCTCGTGGCTCTATAGGGTTCCTTTTGATAGTTTTCTTCCCTTTGAATGATCTGGTTGGCCCAATGGGTGGTTAGTCATAGCGACTCAGGGCCAAACCTCCTTGATCTATAAAGACTTTTCTACCTGCTTTTCTCCATGGACTCATTTCATTGCTTTGCCTGGAATATTCCACAGTATGGCATTAAATGTGTATATTTCTGTGGACAAGCGGGTAACACCAACTGGGTCAGATCTGCATGAGGTGACCCTGCTTCATGTCAGCATGTATATAGATGTATATTGATAGTGTATAAATGTGTTGGTGAAGCAAAAACATCTCCATGGAAACTAGCAGGTAGCAGATCCACTGGAAAAGTTACACATTGTGCCCTTAATGACAAATTACAATGATAAACAGTCACATTTTTGTCCATTTTTCGACCTCCAAGACACTCGAACCTCAAAGAAAAACTCAACCATTTGGATTACCAGTGATTTTAAGTCGAGAGCCGGATTCGAAGGCAACTTCGGATCTGGGCACACGCTCTATCACATTTTTTTTTTCTTTCTGCAGACATATGTTACAGAGGTAAATAGCAGTCCTTTTTTGACATTCTCAACTGAATATGCTGTACCAAGAATCATCTTCATTCATTTAAACCTCCCTATTCACTCCTCTAGGATAAGTTAGGCATGCAGCGCCACCAGTATTCTGCGCGTTTGCTCACAGCTGTTGACAGAAGCTCTACCTGACAGCCACGGTTTCCTACTCTCCAAACTCTACCTTCGCATTTGCATTTTCCCCTCAATCGAACTTGATCTCCGTGGACAGAACAAGACCCGGGAGCCGCATGAGTCCATGGCGTACACACAATGCTATTAAGACCTACGATTGCTTGTTTTGCTCGCTGACTGATTACTGAGAGGGGCATGGGGAAATAACTTGAATCACGCCTGCAACACCCTTGTTACACATATTTACCGATAATAGCTTTGTTAGTCATCACCGGCACCTCCATTTGGTTGGGAAGACATATTGCGCCTTGACAATTAGATAAAGAAATCCAGCTCTGTATAGAATAGTCCGACGTTGAGTGTGCAATCACCATATCCATAGGTGTAATGATTTCCATGGGATCTGGATTATTTGGTTGGCGTTGAGTAGAAAAGATGGCTGCATGGTAATTTATCACGCGTCAAGCTAATTATCAAGGGCTGTTTTGATAAGTCTAACCTTTGGAGACAGGTGCAAAAACACACAGTTAATTATCCATTGGCACAGCAGGTAAAAGTGCCATCCAGTCTTTGAAAAAAATGATTTAATTCAAGGAGGGGAGATTTTAATGACCTTTCTTTGCGCGAACCACAAATAGTCTGTTCTATGCATTTGCCAGAAGCGTTGGATGTACACAAAAATGTGTTGGAAACTGTACTGAATCAGCCTTTGAAGAAAACAAACGATCAAAAGGCTATAATAATGAAAGTGAGGTCATTCATGCTGACTACCTGGTTGCCATGGCACCTGTCAGTGGGCGGGACAGACAGAAAAATCTGTCCTTGGTGTCGATGGGCTGGAAGAAGGAGAATTGGATGAATAGGCTGATGTCATAAAGATATAGTCACAAACGTCTGCAAATGTGAGTTTTTGTCACTATTATGGTTGAAGACACAATTTTTTTTTACTATTATGGTTCTGACTAAAACGGGATTTACTCTTACTACACCGGGACTTGCCAGGACTAAACCAGGACTAGACTAGGACTAAACCAGGACTAAACCAGTAATAGACCGGGACTAAACCAGGACAAAACCAGAACTAAACTAGAACTAGACAGGATCTAAACCAGGACCAGACAAGGAATAGTCCAGGACCAGGCCTAGACCAAGTCGAGGTCAGAATTAGACCAGGACTAAATCAGGACTAGACTAGGACTAAACCAGAACTAAACTAGAACTAGACCAGATCTAAACCAGGACCAGACAAGAAACAGTCCAGAACCAGGACTTGACCGCAGTTAGGTCAGAATTAGACCAGGACTAGGTCAGAATTAGATCAGGACTAAATTAGGACTAAAAAGGGACTAAACTAGGGCTAAACCAGGACTAGACCAGAATCAGAACAAAACCAGGACTACCCTTGGAATAAAACCAAACTAAATTTAGGATTAGACCAAATTAGACTAGGACAAAACCAGTACTACACCAGGACTAAAGGACTAGACCAGAACTAAACCAGGACTAAACCAGGACTAGAATAGGACTAACCCAAGTCCTATTCTAGTCCTGGACTAAACCAAGACTAGACCAGAATTAGGACAGGACTAAATCAGGACTAAACCAGAACTAAACCAGGACTAGACCAAAATTAGACCAGGACTAAATCAGGACCAAATCAGACTACAATGGAATCAAACCACAACCAAGCCAGAACAAAAGTGAACATTAGCCCAGGTCAAAGTTCATGTTGAAATCCAGGCCGGGATATGATATCATGGCCTCGGCGCTTGTCTTAGTTGATCTGAGTGGTCTTTGCCTTTGCACACAGATGGGGTTAAAGTCTGCGTGAGTCACCGTGTCAGTCTCTGTCGCCTCACACACGCACAAATAACACGTACAAGCAGGAGGTCACACTCATGGCCCTACTCCCATGACCTTTAAGCTGTGAGACCAGTGTGAAGAAATGCCCACAGCTCAGCACTGCCCACTACAGGTCAGGGAGGGACAGGAAGAACTGAAAACCGACTTAAGTACTATTGTTAACTTTTACTATGGTACTATTACTACTACTGTACTCCTATTCAGTGGTGGATGAAGTACTCAATTTTGTTAGTCAAGTAAAAGTACAGATACAGAGGTAAAACATCACTCAAGTTAAAGTATCTACTTAGAAGTATTTAAGTACTCGTTTAAAAGTGTACGTGTTTTTTCTCATGAATTTTGTGTGTTTCTTGTCGTTTGCTCAAACCTGAAGCTTGATCTCAGAAATTTTCAGTCAGGATGTCACAGGGAACATGGTAAAAATAACCCCTCAAATCATATAAAAAGTGCTTTTTAATTTTCAGCAGTTAAAAAAATTTAGTGGAGTAGAAAGCACAGCACAATTTTTTTTTTTTTTCCCATGTATTGCCCACAGAGGATTCAGGAAGGGATAACTGCCTCTACTATGATCACCACAGGAGAAAGACTAAAAATATGTCTACTGCTGCTACTGCAATACTACACGCACTGTTACTACAACATCAGCCGCAATATGAAGTATCCGAGTAAGTATGAGCCACACTGCTTTTGGTTATACGCGCTTCACACTACAACTGCTTTGGCCAAAATTATGTCCCTGAAAATTTTTTAAAGAAGTACTACTACTACACTGACTACTACTACTATGGCTAATACGGTACAATTACCAACACTACTACAACTGCTGCTAGCGAGTCTTCTGACCTATTGTAGCATACTCCACTAGGATATACCGTAAAAACATAAGTATTCATATCACTCAATTTACATACTGTGGTTATTAAATATACTTCGATGCACTGGAGCTGCTATAAATGTAACGCTATATGCAACAAAGGGAAAATCCTGCTCCTTAAGATGACATAAGCTATAGAAGATACCTCTCCCATCACAGCTGAGGCTCCTGACTTTGGGGAGAAAAGCAGCTTTAAATGGTTGGCTGGAGGAACAAAGTGGTGTCTGGTTCACCTCTGATGCTGTTGGAATTCCCATTTCATACAGTCAGACCAGCTGATATCTGCTCTACACCAGACACCACGTCACTACTACATCCACTGGTGCAAAGAGAAAGACGACAAGCGAGGAACGACTGGGGTGTCTAATCATGGATGAATCTGTTATTTTGATACAGACGCTGAAATACTGAAATATATATAACGACTTTAAAGGAGCATCATGTCACTTTTTTTGTTTGAGGATCTGTCATCTGCTTGTCTCCATGGAGATATTATTGCTTTGCTCGAAACGTGCCCGAGTACAGTGGTCGTTATCTCGCTGTTTCGCTGATTTTTGAGCAATTTTTTCTTTTTTTTTAAAGCGTATGAACGTGCATTGTGTTCTGCGTTCTGATTGGCTAAGGGACGCTACTGTCAATCAATCTCCTCCGTGCCGTGTCTCCTGTAAAGTACAAAATGCGTTCAGCCAAATTTACATACATGTTCAATCGCAGTGTGACTCTTAAGTACTGTATGTTTGCAAGTTTTCTCCCCGACAAAACCCACACTGCCGATGAAACGTTCTGCACCGACAAATTTTAAAAAGTGTTTCTGTGCACGGAGAGGCCGCCTCTTTGGATACCGCTGAAGCAGAGGCACGTGAACAACACATTTAAAGCGATCATCGAGGAAGAGGGAGATAATACACGAAGGTTTGAACTTTGAGAGTGTTTAAACAAGAGAGAAATGTGAGAAAATGTTAATGCCTGTCTGAGAAAAGTGTATAAAGTGTGTGGTGAGGCGTTTTACAGCCTTAAAACATACATATGGGGCGACAGTAGCTCAGTAGGTTGAGTGTTTGTCCACTGATCCGAAGGTTGGCGGTTCAAATCCCGCTCTCTACATAAAAAAAAAAAAAAAAAACAATATGGTTGAGTGGTTAGATCCACTGACTTGAAGGTTGGCGTTACTGCTGTAGATATGTATAATGACACCTCCGCAGCAGTAGAACCGTCAGCCACCTCAGCCCCTCCATCTCCGCATCTCTACACTAGCATAACGACATAACCGACGTATATATCCATATCACTGTCTCCGAGCTGTTTACAATAGTTTCGCATTCACGTCACAAATATAAATAATCATGTACATCCTGGAGGGGTTAGAATGTTCTTTTAAGCCAGGACAACTGTCACATCTTGTTTGCATCACTGTTTTGGTTATGTCAAAAAAAAAAAAAAAATCCTTTGGGAAGAAGCTTTTTTTTTTTCCTTATTATGAAGAAGAATTTTAAATGGAGCTGGTACCAAACCCCTTACACACAGGAGATGAAAGGGGGAGAATAGTATCCAGCGCTATGTTAGCACCACGCTTTTCCTCAAGCTAAATGCTGAGTTGGTGACACACACTGAAAACTCATGAATTATTCAAATGCCTAGTTTCATTTTTGTGGGTGGGAAAAAAAAAAAAAAGTTTGCTCCCAGTGATTATTATATGTACTGTCTTGCGGGTGAATAAACACTGTTGCTTTAGCGTACCCCTCCCACAAGCGCGAATACATCAACCGCAATATGAAGTAGCTCCTAGCGCTGTTCACATACGCTAGTGTCATTTCGGATGTAAAAAAAAAACCGACCACGCTGTTTCGGTCTGGCGCTTTCCGCTATATCGGCTGATTTTTATCGTCGTTTTCGTGCCGTAATAATAGTAATAAACGCTATTGCAAAGTACTTATGTAAATGGTGGCTGTGTTTATGCGCAAATCTGATCATAATCTGATTTCCGGAGTTATCAGATTATTGAAATGGAACGTAAACAGCGGGATCTGATGCGAGGGATCTGATGCGAGGGATCTGATTTGTTTGCGACTGTTCACGACGGATGGGAAATTGTGCAACGGAAAAGAAGGTGCAAAGGAAATAACCGAAGATAAAAATGAAAGTGAAAGTATTAAAGACTGAAAGAGTTATTTTAACATCTGATTTTTAAAAAGGGAAGCACCGGTCCAGTTTTTTTTTTCAGTTCTGATACCGATACTTTTTCTCTATGTCAGGGGTGTTAAACTCAAATTCACAGAGGGATCAAATTTAAAACTGTGACTAAGTCGAGGGCCAAACTAAATATTTATTGAAAAGCATCTGCATGTTTTTTCAGAAGGGGTGGATTAAATTTAAGTGAAGCGACAGGTAGCAGATGCAAATAAGTGTCAACAGAAGTGATGAGAGCTGGCGCCAACACATTTGCAAAGCATTCTGGGATTTGTAGTATTATAAGTGCATGCGCTATACTGGGGCCAGCTCTAATACATATTTGATATGATCTCGCGGCCCAAATATAATTATATCAAGGGCCAAAATCTGTCCCGTGGGCCTGAGTTTGACATGTCTGCTTTAGCTTTTCTTAAGTTTCCACCTTCAAGACGCTCAAAGCACTTTAAATGTAGTTAGCATCTGCATAGTGAGTCATGAAAACAAATATGGAATTATTATTTTTGTATCGTAGCCTCATTTTGAACACTCTTTGCTTGCGATTTGAACATTTTTAATTGAGATTGGACATGCTATGAAAGTGGGGCAAACATTTTTGAGGGGGGGGCTATGGCGGGGCGTTTGCCATTCTAGTAGAGGTTACTAGAATGAACAAAAGCATTCATCTGTGGGAGCTGGAATTGCACCAACCAATTGCAAGGAACAGCTGTTTAGTTGTTACTTGCAGGATAAAACAAACCACAAATTGAGATGTTCTGGGCCTAAATCAGTCAGTAAATAGTCTCATTACATCCAATCGACAGCCCAACCAGGATATCTTCATGAAACTGATATATGCACATTTTCCTGGATTGGCGCCAATACTCGATGCTCGATGCTCGATACTCGATTCCAGTATTAGTATCGTTGCAGCCCTCATTTTGACCGGCCATGTAAATGTACCCAGTGTTGCAAAATGGTTTATAGTGCAGCTAAAATCAAACTATAATCCAAAATATCCAAAGTTAAAACTATGCAAATTCCAACAACTAAATAAAAGAAACCCACAACATGGCGTCGTGAATTCTGCAGTTTGTTCAGAATATTCAGATCGAGAGCACAAAACCTACCTACATCCCACACGGTAAAGAAGCATGAAGCTGCGATACTGAACATCACACGCCATACGTTGCCATGCAAAGTACGTTTCGCTATAATTCAAGGATAATTAGCCGTTGAGTAAACAGCTCGGACTTTATTTATGCTGTTTTGAATCCTGAATTGAACCTTGTAATTAAAAAGGTGATGATACAAGTATTAAACAGATGCAGATAAGCGCTTGTGCACCACATTCTTGTAGGTAAGGAAAACAGCAGAGCATGCAGTAAACACTTCTGAAGTCAGTAATTAGGATCTTGTGGATAATGAGTCAGTGGGCGATTTTTAAAACTAGGCTGGTGAATTTTTGGCATATGTTCCAAATACATATTTACACCTTTCCAAACAAGTCTGCTCTTAATATGATCCACCATTTCTAAGTGTTACAACTGTATAACTGTAATATCGACGATTGCATTTTGAAGTTCGCTTTGGCTGGATCTTTTGAGAATCGAATCAAAAATACTAATTTGTAACTTTTTTGCTTTAGAGTCCGCTATTTTTTTTTGTCTTCATTAGGCTCTGTGCACAATAGCGCCCACCAACCTTAGTGTTAGCGTGACCACTTCCTGTCCAGTTTTATCTCTATGAGGTTTTGGCTGAGTCCTGCTAAAATGAACACATATTTAAAGATAACTTCTGTGCATAGCCTATTCTGATGATTTTGGATCATTACAAATGTTTCAGATCAGAGGGCCAAAATTAAAAACTGTGACTAAGAATGGGCCAAACTAAATATTTATTGAATTTTTTTTACTGTGCTCCTTTCACTATATCAGCCATTATTTAATCCTAATGTAGACCTGGTCTAGTTCTAAACCTGGAATAGTCTTCTTTCAATACTGACTATACTGACGTGACAGCTCTAATACACATTACATATGATCTCGCGGGCCAAAAATATTTATATCAAGGGGCAAATTTGGCCCCTGGGCCTGAGTTTGACATGTCTGTTTCAGATTATACCATAAAACTTTTCTATTACCACGGAGACAAGCAAGTGAAACCAACAGGCCAAGTCGAATGTCAAATCTTGGGAGAGGCGAGTGAGAATGCAGGTACAGCATTTTTTGAGCAGGAAAAAATCATTTAATTGAATAAAAAATAGTGGAACATTCCAATAACAGCTCCACGGAGACAAGCAGGTAGCGGAACCCCTCCATCAAGAAAGTTACATGGTGCCGCTTTAATGTTTACTGTACTTACAAAAAGCAAAAATGTAGCCGAACTATACAATTTTTGTTGAATGTAGTAATTCATGTTTATTAAGTATTTTTTAGCATTTTCAACATGGGGCAGTAGCCAATTTTGGATTTCTTAAAAAAAACAAAAAAAACCCATACTTTTTAGCGTTCTTATAGTTTCATATTTAATAATAAGATGACAATCACACAGCAGGCTTCGTTCTCCTCCATTCAGCGTCGTTACATATAATTTGGCCTGGCGACAATAGCTTTAGATTGTGCTGCCTTAAGCTCGGTGCTAGCGCTTGATATAGTGAAGAGGTTATGGTAATATGGTTGGTGGGCTGCAGAGTGGCCGGCTCTGATAAAGCCGTGTGTCTAATTAACACGCTGACAGCAGCAGTGTCTGGCCAATCGCACCATTCCAGTTTATTAAAGTGCTTAAGGAAGTCACTACGGCCCAATGGGGGGAGCTGTAGTCATTTACCCCTGCAAGCCCTGTGATATGCTGAGAAGAGTAAGTCCTGAGCTATCTTCTTCCACACTGGGTTTTTTCCCAAATTTGAAAATAGAAAAATTTGGTAAAATAAAAAAATACAGTTATCTCAGCTGTGCTTTTGTGAGAAGTACTCAGTTTTGTTATTTATTTAAGTAAAGTAGAGACACTGAAGCAAAAAAAAAAAAAAACCTCAAGAAAAAAAAATCACTAGAAAAAAATACTCAAGTAAAAGTATTAAAGTACCTGTTTAAAAATGTACTTAATTAACAATAAATGACTTAAAACGTAATATCGAGGATCAAATAAGAGCCATAAGCCCGGAAATGCTTTCAAATGTTATGTAAAAAGTGTTGGATCGGGCTATTCAGTGCGAAACCAAAAATGGTAGACACTTAAAAAACATTATTTGTATAAATTAGGTCATTTTTACTTCCCCTATTTTAAGTAGTGGTAAGTTGAAGTGTAAGTGAACAGTTATAACCGTATATATTGACAAAAATCTCGGAAGGTTCAGTTTACCTACTGCTAAAATTTGGTGAGTATAACTTAAGAATTAGAGGAGCTATTGAAGATTTAAAAGTGTCAGTGACTTTTGTACAAATCGAGCCAAAATATCGTCAGATCAGTTTCACATCGGGCATGAAAAAACACAAAAAACAACATATATCTATATAACGTCGATCTCTTATTGTAACCATAACAAAAATCACTTCCATTCGTAACCATGACTGTGCTTCTTTCACTGTATCAGCCCTTATTTAATCCTAATGTAGCCCTGGTTTAGTTCTACTTTAAACCTGAAATACCGTAGTCCTCTTTCAATTCAACATAACACTGTCTGCAGCATATATGGAGTAAATACAGCCCCTTAGACAGTATGAGTCTAACTCCTGGAGACTGTGTGCACCAGTTTAGCGTTTTGTTTCAAGTGATCTATCAAATCCTAATGTAGTAATGTTGTCTTTGCTCTGGCATATAAATATAAAGTATTGAAAAACAAATCAACACTTGTCTGTCTCTCTTCTCTCTCTCTCCTTCTCTCTGTCGTTCCTCTGCTCTCTCTCCCTCTGCCATTTTCCAACATCAATATCCCCTCTCCTTTTACCACGGCCCCTCCCACTCCGACTTGGAAATATAATATCGTCTGCATCCTTTCTTCCAAGACTGCTCTCTATCTATCTATCTATCTCTCTTTTTTTTTTTTTTTTTTTTTTTCTTTTTTTTTTTTCAATGGGCGCTAAATATAACTGGCTCAGCAGGAAACGCTGACTTGAGCTTCCCACACCACTTTAGTGTAAACATGGAGACATTGTGATTGGTCAGGACAGGATTCTGATCGCGGCAAAGGGGAGCGGGGCCCGTTTGGTGTGGAGTCAGCACCAAGTAAACAACAGACGCTAAAGACTTCCAAAAGACCCAAACAATTATCAGCATGAGAGATGGGGAGAGATGGGGGGAATATTGTTTTAACTTCTTGGAACAGCGGAGTGCCAGTTGGTGCTGAAATGTTCTTTTAAATCAAGTACGAGGGTCGATGCGATGGTGCCATTTGAACCGGTGTTTGTTAGGGGACATTTTAGGAGGGGGTAATGGCGGAGGGTTCGCTGGACGGCCTCTCGGTCCAGTTATGCTCAAAATGACTGTGCTTCACCTTGACTCACAGCTACTGGAGGTACAGAAACCAATGGTGTAGTAGTATTCACACATGCTACTTCAAACATACTATCAGGAGTAGTATTGTCATTAATGAGAATACAAAATCATGCAATATTTTGGGAACAGATGTGCTGATTACAATGAACTTTTGAATCAAACATCATTTTTTTTCTCCATTATAAACTATCAAAGGTCCTATTTTGCACAAAATTGACTCTTGTGAATTAAAGCAGGGGTGTCCAAACTACGGCCCGGGGGCCAAATGCGGCCCTCAGATCAGTTTTTATTGGTCCTCAGGCCTCCTGGTGAACCGGCCCAATTGATCATAAGCAGTACTTTTAACAGCAAATTAAACTATTTCTACCACTATATCCTCAAACATCACATTGTATTGTGCTACAGACCTAAAATGAATGTGTTTCAAGCCTTATTATGCACTGATCACAGGTTTGTGGTCCTCCGTTTCGAATATGTTTTGAGATGTGGCCCTCGATAAAAAAAAAGTTTGGGCACTTCTGTCCTAAAGCCACATTAGAATGTTGTTACCTCCTCAAAAACATACCTGGAGTTGTTTAGTTTCATTCATACATGTTTGAGTAACACTTTATAATTACTCGGTCTACATCTCCAAAGCTCAAAATGCTCTGTTCCACCTTGTGATGTCACAAAGTGGTAGTTTTCAAGTTAACAGCTACCATTTTACCTTTCATTTAGTAGAGATTGGTAATTCCATGGCTGAAATTATCCAAATGATTGTTAGTGAAGGTCGTAATGTCATGTGGTAATACAGTTGTCTGTATTACCACATGACATCACAAGGTGGAATGGGGTGTTTTCTGTTTGAGAGAAAAACGCAGCTTAAACATGCAGGATTTGCGTGTTAAATATGTGTGAATAAAACAAAACACAACCTCGAATATGTTTGTGATGAAGAAACATTATAACATAGATCAGACACTTGTAATACGGGCCCTTTAAAGACTCACAGTGTAACTTTTCTGGTGGAGAAATTGTACGACATTAAACTTAAGCCCCAGGTGAACTAAATGCCACATGTTGGAGAAGCAAGGCAGTAGCATCTCCATGGAGACAAGAGCGGCCGAAGACGCTCCATCGGAAATGTTGCAATGTGCAGCTTTAAAACAAACGAACTACGCACACTGTTTATTCATACATCTTAATATTGAACACACATGCCCATTTCCACATACAACACAAGAAATCAAAAAGGCGGCGGAATAGCACCTCGCGGATGATGTAAAGACAACGCCTGGCGAGATCCGACGCGGCCCGGGAAATAAACGGGGAAAATGCAATCCCAGCAGAGGACGGGGTCATGTCTTAATCTATTTCTAGTAGCTTCTCGTGCCTGGCTGCGCCCCCTAGAGTACATTACGTTTCCATGCCACTGCGGGTGAAAAAGAAAGATAACAGGTTGCCATAGCGCTAGACCCGATTATGGGATCGGGAAATGAGGGCCCTAATGTAAATATCATTCATGTAGAAAAAGAAGAACGCATTTTTTTTGTTTGAATTTTCTGATAGTCGATCTAAAACAAAGCATAGAAATTGCTTCAGATTTCTTTCATTCATTTTAACGAGTATTAGAAGATAGCGAGAATTATTCATTTTACAGTCTTATACAGTGTAAAGCTGCACTATGTAGCATTCCTTGTCTCCATGGTGATGCTGTTGATTTCCTTGGAAG
The DNA here is from genome assembly GCA_019594935.1 of Periophthalmus modestus. NCBI lineage: Eukaryota > Metazoa > Chordata > Actinopteri > Gobiiformes > Gobiidae > Periophthalmus > Periophthalmus modestus. The sequence continues at coordinate 10,055,254 of JAIEZT010000304.1, read as the reverse complement.
GTTCGACGTGACACCTATTCAGAATTTACATCATTAGGGGTGATTTTATAGCTTAAAGGGCCCATATTACACCATTTTCTCATCTATGTTATAATGTGTTTTGAGTTGAACTGAAAACACTCTGTTCCACCTTGTGATGTCATGTGGTAATAGGAAGTACTCAGCTGTGTTTTGAAACTTCATGCACCTTCACTAAGAATCATTTGGATGAATTTTCGAACTCTACAGAACTAAAGGTAAAAAAAAAGGTAGCTGTTAACTTGAAAACTACCACTTCATGACATCACAAGGTGGAACAGAGCATTTTGCGCTTTGGAGACGTAGACAGACTAATAAACCAGGATTACTCAAACATGTGTGAATGCAACAAAACACAATTCCAGGTCTGTTTTTGATGAGGTAACACCATTATAACATGATTTAAAGCTTACACGCGTCCATTTTGTGTAATATAGGACTTTTTGTTTTTTAGCCTGTTGTAGCTGTTAACTGATATAAAACATACATTTAAATCTGTTCATTGGTTTCAACTTCGTTTTACAGGCACCATTTTGAGGACTTTTCTACATTCAAAAAACATGATATTTGGTTTTGAATTTAATCACTATGGAAACTGAGCTAATTTTTAATCACTGGGAAACTCATGGATAGCCAGGCCTACATATTATTATGTCATTGTAGGTCACATTGGTAGAAAAAACTTTTTAAAACGTATTTTATCTGGAACATAATGTGTTTCTGTATACGCATAAAGCCACATCTGTAGCTTCAGCGCTATCGATTCTCCGTTTGAGCTTCGGAGATGTAGAAAGAGAAACAGACCAGTGAATGAAACAAAACACAACTCCAGATATGTTTTCGATGAGGTAACAGCAGTATAACACGGCTTAAAGCTCACAAGAGTCAATTTTGTGTAATACAGGCCCTTTAACACAAACATTTCATGCCTCTCCGCAGATCTGACTTGTACCCAACTCTTGAAAAGTGTTAAAAACCATACTGCGGGACATTCCATTCTAGATAAAACACCAAAATCTCCAACCAGAACAGTGTTTTTTGAAGAACTACATAACAAACAACACACAACATCACTTGTTATTTCTCCTCCACTGTTCAGACTGAGCTGTCTATCCATCTTTTATAAGCTGGATTCCTTTGCTTGTATGTTTGCACTTAATTATTGAAGGAGCGGTGATACAACAAAGTGGAAAAACCTCCCAAACACTGACTTGAATATGTTTCTCCATCTGCTGGTCCAGAGGGGGAGGGGCAGCCCGCGGGGTCACACAGGTATATGAACTCAATTACCAACTCTTTAGCTCCCACTATGAGCCAAATGAGCCGTGGAAAGACTAGGCAATGCGTTTAAGTGTGAAGCAGACACAGAAGGGATGTTTTGGTTCATTTGTGAGAAGAAAGAAATAAGTTAAAAAATTTTGGTTGGTAATTTTATTCTGGCTTGAACACAATAGAAGTAATATGTAAAGGATTGAAGGATCTACCATCTGTTTGTCGCCATGGAGATGTTATCGCTTTGCCTGGTATGTGCCACGACTTTCCGTGAAGACAAGCAGGTGACGCCGCGTGGCCAAGTTACAGGTCAGGACTGTGGAAAGGCGACCCCGCTCGTGATAAATATGCATGTTTTTCAATGTATATTTCCAGCAATAAAAACACCTGAAATTAAAAAAATACAAAACAGATCATTTTAATGCAATGCTGTATGATATTTCAGGCAAAGCGATATATCTTCATGGAGACAAGAAGATGGTAGGACCTTTACAAGAAATGTTCCATCGTGCACCTTTAAAGAAGACCTTTTGTGCTTGTGTCTGCTATATAGTAACCTATGACGCCTGTGGATTATTATGTGATAATTTGCACATTTTAAATCACAATATTCACCTAAAATGACTCGAGACACTGCTGAATCGTACTCGTAGAAAATAAAATTGAAGAACGACTTAAGTACAGAGCAGTTTGTACAAGCAGTTTGAAAAAAACGGAAGATTGGTGCAATACGGCGTCTTAGAAATTAGCGATTCGAGATTGCTCAAACATGCACAAATCACTCCAAATACAACTTCGAGAAGGTAAATGAGAAGGAGAAACAGCTATAACATGGTTAAAACCTCTGAAAAGTGCACTTGTTTGGCCTGTTCGATGTTACTGTGGGCTATTGGACCCAGTGGTAAACCTAATTCTGAGTCCATGTTGACTCTGAGGTCAGTGCTCCTAACTTCTAACCCACTGGCTTTCCTTTTATATGGGAGCAGTAATCTACTTTGCCAGGGCACACCGGGGTTAAACAGATTTCTGACCTGCACTAAAGACAGGTATAATTTAATCTCATCGATGAAATGAACTGCGAACAGCACACTTGTCTGGGTCTTGCGTTGGTATCTCAATGCATTTGAAGCTCAGGGAGGACAAACGCATGTAATGAACGTCTATGGGGCTCATGGTAAGGGAAAATAAAACATCTAAACTTAAATTCAGTGTTGGGAGGAAGACTTGTGTGTATGTAGTTACAGAAAACTGAACAGGTGGTTTCCAGAGTCTAGATGATGATGATGATATACTCCTAGATGGGGGGCAAGAGCCAGATTTCCCTATTGATTACATTGTACTTTCACTGTCCCCGCTGTATTAAATATTATTGTTCTATAGGATGTTGTGAGTACTGCCAACTGGATTTCACTAAGCAAATAGGTACGAGCCTCGTCCAGTCGGTCAGGTCTAGGTCCAGCAACAGTCTGTGCTCAAAGAATGAGGTCAGCTGACTACCTGAATACACTGAATGACCAGGTTATTCCATCAATGGATTTTTTTCTTCCCTGATGGCACGGACATATTCCAAGATGACAATGCCAGGATTCATCGGGCTCAAATTGTGAAAGAGTGGTTCAGGAAGCATGAGACATCACAGACACCACAGAGTCCAGACCTTAACCCCATTGAGAATCTTTGGGATGTGCTGGAGAAGGCTTTGTGCAGAGGTCAGACTCGACCATCATCAATGCAAGATCTTGGTGAAAAATGAATGTAACACTGGATGGAAATAAATCTTGTGACATTGCAGAAGCGAAATCGAAACAATGCCACAGCGAATGCGTGCTAAATCAAAGCAAAATGAAATATTAGAGTGTGTGACCTTTTTTTTTTTTTTTTGGTGGCGACTTTGTTTTTGACCAGGCAGTGTATTTTGCCATGAAATATCGAAAAGGTAAATTCATAAATGTTTAATCTGATGCGTTTTTATTTTTTATTTTAGCTGCCCCCCAGTCTATATTTAATATTATTCCTTGATTGCCCCCCCCCAATCTATATTTAATATTATTTTCACTTGTTTTTTTTAGGATTACATTTTTTTTCACTTTTTTTTTGTAAATAATTAAAAAAAAATCACTTTTACACCTTCAAGACACACGCTTTACATCAAGAAACCACTCACCCATTCACACACACATTCACACACCAGTGTACGCAGAGGGGGTGAGGTGGGTTAAATGTCTTGCCCAAGGACACAACAACAGCATTTATTTGTGGGAGCTGGAATCGCACCGCCAACCTGTCAGCCTGTGGGTCAGTGGATTCGAACCACTGACCCAGTAAGTATTTTTGGTGCATGTATTTAGTTACTAGCAGAACAGATTATGGTAAACTAACTACAGCATTCATCCAGTCCTCAGTTCAATCTTTTCCAGCCTTTAAGTATTGATTTTATTGCTCTGAAAAATTTATTGAACCCTCAAAGTGCTGCCTCACATATGGGCAAAGCACTCTTTCACTTTCAGAAGTAAGTTATCAAGCTTTCACTGCCATGCCCTGCAGCCAAAAAAAAAAAAAAAAAAAAAAAAAATCTAAAATTAAAATCTATTCAAACCAGTCAATTTAAATTAAGTTAAATGTAGCCAGCTGCGGGATTCTGCAAGTGCTTCCAAGCTCTGCAAACAATGGTAAACACGCAGGCAAAATTCAAGCTTTAGGGATCGACACACGCGGGTCGTGACTTGGCATGTTCCAACCACATTGCCACGGGAGACATCACAACGCATCATCTTTTCACGAGCGGACATGTTTGCTCTGACTAGTCCACAGGATCACGGCTCGCCATCCCTCCAGCCCCCCGCCTCTTGTCACGGATATCTCTCACTTCAACTCGCTTTTAAACAAATCTCCATGACGACCGTGGAGTCACCTGTGGGGGGGTGAGGGGGGGCCGGGATCATGTCCGAGCGGCCCTCCTCCAGAGCCGCTGTAACGGTTTTGGATAAGTGAGGGAGAGCGAGATATTAGTGTGAGTTTCGTGCGGATTCTGGGGCATGGGAACTTGTTTTGTGTTCTGTTGGTTTAGTCATTGCTGTTACATAGCGCAGTATGATTCCAACGCGTCTGCTCAAAGGGGAATTTGAACCTTACATTTGGGCTTAAACTTACATTTCCATCATTGTACTACTAAATCAGAGGTGCCAAAATTTTTTTTTAGGACCACATCTCAAAAACATATTCAAAGCAGAGGGTCACAGACTGGTGATTAATGCAGTGCGGTCTTTAAACACAGCTTTGACACAGCTGTTGTATATTTCAATTTTAGGTCTGTATCACAATGCATGTTTGATGTTTGAGGTTATAATGGTAGAACTGGTTTAATTTGCTGTTAAAAGTACTGCTTATGATCAATTGGGCCAGTTCAGCAGGAGAAGCCTGAGGGCCAATGAAAACTGTTCTGAGGGCCGCATTTGGCCCCCGGGCCATAGTTTGGACACCCCTGTACTAAATCATCAACGCAGTTCCCTTTCGCAAAAAAAACAAACTAATGCTATTGACGTTATTGCTTTGCCTGGAATGTCCCACAATACGACTTTAAACGTTTCTATGTCTCATTTGTTCTATTATAAGTGGTTTTGTTAAAAATATACTGAAAAAAAAACATGCATTAATACGCTAAGCTGGGATGCCTCTCCACAGATCAAACCTGTAGCCTGGTAGTGTCAACCAGTAGTTAAGTAAAAGTAAAAGATACTGGAGCAAAAAAATACTTAAAAGTAAGTATAAGTGTTAAAGTAGCCGTTTAAAAAAGCGCTGTAAGAGTAAAAAAGAAAAGTATTTCACGCAGATTTTAAGATCATATAACGCTTCAAATGTAGCAATTCTGATCCAGATTTGTGCTGAAGTTTGTTCAACAGAAACAAATGAACAGTTTTTACTTGTATATTTCTGTTTGCTCAAACTATGAACATGATCAAAATAAACCTCTGAGCCTTTCCAGCGGGTTTCAAGCTATCATAACAAATACTTTTCAGTCCTGTTCAAAAATATAGCAGTGTAGAAAGTGCAGATATAGATCCACTTTAAGACTGATTTAAGTATAGTACAGACACCTAAAAGTACAGCACTTTAGTACTTTTACAGTGGCATCAACTGTTTGTCTCCAAGGAAATCCCACTTACATCTAATCCAAAGTTATAACATCTCCGTGGAAACGAGCAGATAGAGGACCCTCCCGGCAGAAAAGTTACGCAGTACAGTTTGAACACAGGACTCCTTACGTCGGGCGTGAACTCCTTGCGAGCCTCTTCATCATAAGCTCATTGCTATGCTCAATTACAGTTTATGTCAAACGAAGGGTCCCGTCGTTAATGTTTACGAGTGACTAAGTGTTGAAGAGTGCCTTTATTGTTTCATGCTGCGTTGAACTTCATATTTGTTTTAGACTGTTTAAGACCCAGGCATGTCTTCCCAACAACACTGCTTAATTGCAACTTCATTACTTAGACTTCAGCAAGGACGTCGAACCAAGGTTGCCACTAATTTCCCCGTTTATCCGGCGATTAAGAAATGATTGCGGTTTTTCTTTTCGCTAACTTGTAAATAAATATGTGAAAAATGGTCGGGGACGGTTGCTGGAACGGCATGTGGTCCGCTCTTCAAATGTACATATGGAGGACTGATTGGTGGCTACACAAAAGCCACTGCGTTACTGTCAACAGATGCTTGTTAAATGCTTAAATATTTGGACATAAACAAACAGGTGGTGCTACTCAACCGTAAATGACCATAAACGACTCCAGAAACTGTGTGTCATTAAAAGAGCACCAATTACGGCTTTATAACAGCGAAACCGATAGCAACGCTTAAGGCCTGATTTTAACCATTGTATTGGGTTTCTGCTGGAGATAGCTGGATGATAAAGATGACATATTTGGAACGATGGACCAAATGTTCTGGGTTGGCGTAAAGGTACTGAGGGGAACTGGTTACTGAATGAAACAGCATTAAAAACATTGTAACGTGCAAAGTACCATCATGGACTGGCTAGACTCATACCCAAAACCTCTACAGCACTAACAGAATGAACTCTTTTCAAAGTTAAATGGTCAGATTTAAGTCATTTTTAATAGTTATTGGATGGGATTCCTTCCTTTGAGCATTCCGGTTTCCCTTATCAACCCAAAACACGCACGAAAGGTAAAATCCTCCAGCTAAGTTAGTCCTTGACCACGTCGAGCACAACATTTGGAGATGGGTGCCACTGCTCTTGACAGGTTGTCCAAGAGATATTGGAGGATGAGTCAAATGCAGAGGACAAATTTCCCTACGGGGACAATTAAGTGTGATTTATTTTCTTCAAATGTTCTGCTGTTCTTGTACTCTGTGTTGCAACAGCGGAATTTCCCTATTTTGGGACAGATAAAGGTTCTCTTCTCTGATCTTTTCTTCGAATGTAGACAGTGAAAACATGGTAAATGGTCGTATTTTTATATAGCGATTTTCCACCTTCTTGGCATCCAAAGCACCCATTCACACACACATTCATACACCAATGTACGCAGACACCGAAGACGAGGTGGGCTAAGTGTCTTGCCCAAGGACACACCAACAGCATTCGTCTGTCAGAGCTAGAATTACACCGCCAACCTGTGGGTCAGTGGATCTGATCGCTCAACCAATGATGTTTATGTCTAGAGCAGAATTCGAACCGCCAACCTTCGGATCAATGGTCTCTACCAACTGAGATACTGTATGTTTCAGTCTGAAATACAAAATAACCATGGTTATTCATATATTCTTAAAAAAATAAATAAATCTATTATTATAGTTATACTACAGTCAAAACTTATTCAATAAAACATAGATTCCAGCAAAGCGCAGCCAACCCGTAGTCCAGATTTTTAAGATTCTACCTAGAAATGAGTGCATGGGAACTCACAAAGTATTCTCCGAGCCTTTCTGTTAGCGATGCATCAAATCCATTCCTCGGCGCACCTGGAACCCCCCAGTTAAATAATAGCTGCGCCCGGTAGAAAGCAGCAGCGCGAGAGCACATGGAAATCACATTTTTGCCGTGTTTAGCAACTTACTGCAGAGGCGGATTGGTCCCGCCTTGAGCATCAGACCCAATACTGTCTGGGTAAGCTCGGCACAGTTTCCAAATTGTAGGTAATCACAATCCCGAGGGCTAATAAAGGGGGATGAATGAGGAGTGCACTGGCTGAAAAAGGGTCTGATGAGAGACGGTTCTTGTAGGGCGAGCTATTTTTAAACCGTGACGTCCAGCGATGTGCAGGGGGGTAGCTAGCTTACTTTTCTCTGCCTGATGCGACTCGAGCTTTTTTTTTCTCACTGAAGTCAGCACCTCTGCCTCAGATCACATGCATTACAGGGCCAAGAATGAACAATATGCAGCGGGCGTTGGCACAGACAAGTGTCAGTACTGCCAGCACACTTCATCCATCGTGGCTGGCAGACCGTCTATCATTTGTACAAGGCTCCCGCTCCTGCCGCCTCGCAAGCTCCAAGCACAGATTACTTTTGGAAACATGACTCTGCAGATATGGCCGAGTAGTGATACGGACAGCACTCCGGACCGTATGAGAATATATAAGAAACACACTGTACTGAAGGGTGTATTAGACCGAGGCTTCACCTATAAAATTTTCAAGCAAACGACCACATTCCCGCTGCTTTTTTGTGAATCAAAATTTGTCCATCCATTCTCAAAACCCATATGGTGCGACCTGGCCATGCTGTTTTTTATGGCCATGGTAATTCTATACAAAATGTCAATCAACAAGACACTTGCAGTAGAAGTGATACTTTGCAGCTGATTTCATTAACATTCCCTGGAGGTGTGATGCTATCTGTAGGCTCTGCTCTGTCTGCTCTGAGGCTGTATTAGACTTTAATCTGTGCTTTATTTTAACACACTCACACTCGTATTGATCACAGGCTCCTGAAAACGTGTTGTTTAAATCAATTTGTCTGTGTTTTCTTGAGTTTTCAGACGATCTTAAAACTTTTTTTGACAGCTTTTGCTAATGTGTGTGCACTGTTACAGCAGTAGAGACGCATGTACAACACCCCCAGCTTGAGAGTGTCAAAGCAAAGTATCAATAATTGGTTTCACCTTTTAGAATTTGATGCCATAATTTCAAATGGAGGGCACTCTATGAGTTTTTGAAAAAAAAAAACAAACTTATGATCCACAGATATCATATAACTACCAATAATTTTTACTTTCTGAAGCTATTAAAAAAATAAAAAATAAAAATTGTGCTGACAGAGAACATGTTGAACTTTGTGGCATAAAAAAATGAAAAAAATAAAAAATAAAAAAATGATAATTAATTAATTAATTCATAGATCTAGTAATTACATTTTAACTATAAACGTGGTCAACAAATCTGACAGTGAAACAACAAATTGGCTCTGTTAGCATCACTACTTCCTGTCCAAGTTTATCCCTATGGGGTTTTTCCCGAATTACGCTAAAATGAATAAATGTAGATTCTACAATGTCGTGATGTCATGTGAACGCAACCTATTGTTCTATAAGCTCTGAGTCTCTCCCCTTGAGCTTCTAGATGCACTTTATTCCAGCTTTTCTATAAACTCCAACAAAACGTCTATCCAGAATAAGCCTCTTTCACAGAAGGAATTTTAACTTTGGAAAAACAAACCTATTTTTACACCAAAAAGCTGCGAGCAGACCAGAAGCCAATTCCATGTTTGAGTGAGAGTCACCCTTCCCTCAAACTGGGTGCCAAGTTTTAATCTGAAAGAATGCTGTCATCACATCTGCAACACTCCAGGCCGTAGTACTGCTCCAAGAGAGTCACTTGACTGCTTTGAATTTCATATTTTGCCTCTCTTTTTCTAATTTCCTTTGCAATACTTGGGGTGCGCCTCTCCAAAAAACTGACCAATACCACACACTTGGCTGTTGTTGTGACTGAATAATTTGGTGCTTACACTTCCTATGCGTTCCCCTGTGTTCTCATTATCTCTCCTTTATAGGATGCAGTTCTGCGGCGCGGCACCAAACAAATTCACTCAGCATGTAATAAATACAGAGGACTGGCTGGTGCAGATACAAAATGCCAATGTTTTTGTGTTTTGGCGAAGACGCATTTTCAGAGCGGCTTTCTTCTCTTCATGTTTATTAGGCTTGTGAGTCTCTGGAGCTAGGATTGATGTGGAGCCGAGCAAAATATTTAGTGATATCTTATAAAAATGCATTTGTTTTATCCATTTTTGGAGCTGTAGTATTCACAACGTGGTGTCTACCGTTTAAAGAGAAACTACAGTCAAACATTAGACACTGAATGCAATACACTGCTAATAATTCACATCAGCATGAACTGAGTAATTATGAACTAGTTGTATAGGCTAATTAATACTCATTAATTATAAAAAATGGTCAAATGTTTAATCATTCAAGCGTTCAAGTTATTTGTTTTAGAGCGCAACGTCTAGTTCTTGAGTACAGAATGTGAAATTTGCGATTTATGGCAGACATGTCAAACTCAGGCCTGCGGGCCAAATTTGGCCCTCGATATAAATATATTTGGCCCGCGAGACCATATCAAATATGTAATAGAGCTGTTTAGCGCATGCACCCCTAATACTATGAATCCCAGAATGCTTTGCAAATGTGTTGGCTCCTGCCCCCACTGACACTTATTAGCATCTGCTGCCTGTCACCTCACTCAAATTTAATCTACCCCTTCTGAAAACCAGATGCTGCAGATGTTGTTGAAATTTTTCAATAAATATGTAGTTTGGCCCACGACTTAGTTTTTAATTTTGTCCCTCTGTGAATTTGAGTTTGACACCCCTGATTTATGGTAACATTTCAAAATGGCAGGCAATACTAGCTCAGTTGGTAGAGTGTTTGTCCTTGGAGCCAAAGTTGTTGGTTTGAAGCCCGCTCTTAACATAAACATAATCGGTAGAGCAACCCAGCTAACACCGCTTATCGTTTTGTACTTGGCCAAGACACGTAATCCACCTTTCCCCCAGTGTCTGAATACAAAAAAGTGGAAAAAGTGTGGAAAAGCGCTATAATACATGATCATTTGCCAATAGAAAGTGATCAGTTTGGATAATGGAACGATTCACCATTTATGATTGAAGTAAAATGACCAAATGTATGTAGTATTTCAGTTTGTAAAGAAACTACATTAAAAAAATAGCCATTGTGTCCATCACAATGCTTTTCACATCAAAATAAATTGACTCATTATAAACTAGATTAGTTGTATAAACTAATGAATGAATAATGACTGTAAATTATGGCTATGGCGGATAATGTTTCATATGAGTTTTGACTTGTATTTGTTTTAGAGTTGCAAATCCCAGGCTCTATCTTGAATGCAGAATGTGAAATTGATGATTTATGTTAAAAATAAAACAACTAGAGTGGTCAATTTGGATAATGGCACAAATCATGTTATTTAGACTGATGACAGCAGCGGAATGGACAATTATGTTTTTTCGATGTATGATGTCATCTTCTTTTATCTATCAATCTAATGAAACACAAACTGCACCTTTGTAAACTTTATTGTGTGTGCTTGTGTAGATTACAACTCTCTTTTTTTTTTTTTTTTTTGACTAATAACGAATACAGTGGGAGTGAACACTTGAACCCACCACGACCTCCAAGTACTAAGTAAATGGTATATTGTCATCACCTTCAAGGCACTCAAAGCGCTTTACACCAAGATACCGCTCACCCATCCACACACACACATTCATACACCGATGTACACAGACACCGGGGGCGAGGTGGGTTAAGTGTATTGTCCAAGAACACAACGACAGCATTCGTTTAGTCGCACCGTCAACCTGTGGGTCGATGGTAAGTAAGAACTCCTCGTCAGTAGAAGTACGTTAAGATCCAACTTGTGAGTGCTTCATTTGTACCACTCGTGTTCAGCGTGACACCTCACTGACCACACTTGTAAGTCTCATTTTGTATTCTCTTCATCCCGGTGCCCGCCTACACCTGCTTTCTATACATCTACTCCTCTTCCTCTCCTCAGCAGGATGCATAACCTCTGTGAAAAGGGCGCAAAAGGGCTTCAAACAGGAGCAAAATCATGGCAGTGAATCTTGACAAAGGTATTTATTTCCTCGCACAGTCTAACAATCTGCTTGCTGATGATGGATGATTATTATTTAGGCTTGGCATTTATCTGACGCAGGCGTATGTTGCTCCATCTCGCGGGGCCTCTCCTATTATTCACTTCATGCTCGCTAATTTACATTGTGACGGAGAGAAAGAGTGTTATTGTTGTGGGTTGTATATGCAGCCCAACGCACACACGTGATCGGAGCTTTGAAGCAGGAGCTATTACTAACAGCCAGAGGGGGCGGCCATTTTAAAGGGAACCAGCGCGTTTCCTGATGAAAAGAGACACAACTCTTATAAAATATACATTTGACTGTCCCTTGCTTGTATAGGGGGTGAGCGAGGGACGACAGATGGCTTGATAAGGGAACCTAAAGTAAGCAGTTCTGTGGAATATTTAGAATGCAAGGAGGTCAACCATACATCGGGTTATCTTTAAATAACTATGGCTGCGAGATATGAAGTGATGGTAGACTATATGTTTCACAGCATGAATAATAATAATAAAAAATAAATAAATAAAAAAGATATCGAAACAGTGGCTTCTGGTTACATACAAACAGATTTCTTTATGTTACTATTTTCTACATTTTAGAAACGAACGTATGATGCAAGATATATAGTATTATGCAGCAAAGAAAAAAAAAATAAATAAATAATAATAGCTATTATTATTATTATTATTATTATTATTGTTATTATTATTATCATTATTATTATTATTATCGTTATTATTATTATTATTATTACATAAATAATAACATATTATTTTTTTTTTTTTTTTTTACATTCAAATCCTTAAAGTAGCCACCCTTTGCCTTGCTGACAGCGCTGCAAACCTTTGGCCTTTTCACAATGAGCTTCTTAATGAGGTCCCCTGAAATGGTTTCCACGTGTTTGCTGCGTCAGGGTCAAGAAATGCCAAAAGTGCAAAGCAGTGATCAAAGCAAAGACCGGCTATTTTTTTTTTATTTATTAAGTTTTGAGTCATTTTGAATATATATATTTTTACTTTACTACATTCCGCTCGCGTTCATTCATAGTCTTGATGCTTTTAGTGAGACTCTATAATGGAAATAATCATGGAAATAAAGAAAATGAAAATGCTGTGGTGTTTTCTATAAGATAAGCACTGAAAGGTTGAATTTGTCGCAATTGCATCTTCATTTTTAACAGTAACGAACTGACAAAAAAACTCAATTGTTTATTATTTTTCATAAAGGCAATTTTGGCACTGCTTAACTGGGATTTTAGTACATTCTGAATACGCTTCAAAACTATTTTTCACAACAGTGTTTCATTTACCTGCTGTGATACTGACAACTTGATACATACCTAACAAATAGATTGGCATTTCAAAAGTCAGCTCACAGGTGGTATAGGTTTCATGGACAGAAATCCACTTCAATAGAACGAAGAAAAGAATTTTAAAACACTTTGTCCTCCTCAAAAGATTCAGTTTTTGCCGCCAAATTACAGTTTTACAAGCACCACTTTGGATTCCCATTTGAGTTATCCCTGAAGATAGTGCCGTCGTTCCCTCTCTTTCCAGTGGAATTTGTCGCTTTGTACTTGGCTTTCCTTGGCCGCGTTTCTGCTCAAAGGACCCTGAGATTAAAGACATTACAATGGCTACCTAGTTCACAAAGCGCTCAATCGTATTTGCTGTGATGCAGATGTGCACCACTTCACCGTGTCAACTGGGTAGCTGACGAAGCAAAAACGCTACGACAGCAATGGACCGGAAAAAAAACACTTCGACATCCCTCTGTGCATGTCTATCTCTTTCCAAAGACAAAAAAAAAAAAAATCATATTTCACTTGTGATTGAAATAGCACAGGCCACCAAAGAACACTCCAAAAAATCCTGTCACAAATCAAAATACACAGTCGTCAGAGGATACATATACTTTTACATGTCCCAAAATAGACATAATAACGTTTTAAGATCTCTCCTAGCTTGTTCAGAGTAGTGGTTCTGTAGAGAGTTCAGCACATGCTACGGGATCCATTTCAAAACGCAGCATTGTCCATTTGATGTTTGCCGTTTTATCGGTATACAAAAGCGGAAATAAATATGTCTCAGATGGTGTGTCAAGGGCTTGAAATGAAAGTGAACACGCATGGAACACTAGGTTACAGACATGAAAAGGTTTCCAAAGCAACAAGACGGTGAAACTTAAAGGACCTGTACCCAATTTGCTCTTATTTATTGGACGAAATGTGCCAGTGCAGATATATTACCGTAAATTTCGGACTATAAACCGCAACTTTTTTCCGAAGCTTTGAACCCTGCGGCTAATTTAAAGATTTTTACTGGCTAACGACCACTGGGGGGCACTCTCTAGTTGTAAATGCAAAAGCGAAACAGACGTGGGGAAAGATTATGCACTGAAGAATACACTAAGACTGTATTTTGCGCATGAAGCACACACCCTCATCATGGAAAACACACTTTTAAATAAACCTTTTCCCGCTTCGGTCGCCCTGAACTTGGTCAGGAGCACAGGGGAGATCCGTCTTCTCCAGGGCCGAAGGGTTGCTCTTCCTCCGGGGTTTAACTCCCTGTTCTTAACCTTAATGCTGTTAATGAGGAATAACTTTAGATTACTGCAAACTGTTTTTGATTCCCAAGGTAACTACAGAGGTATTGCGGGCATGGACAGGACAAGCTGGAGGGACTACGTCTCTCGGCTGGCCTGGGAACGCCTCGGGGTCCCACCGGAGAAGCTGGAGGACGTGTCTGGGGTGAGGGAAGTCTGGGAGTCCCTGCTTAGACTGCTGCCCCTGCAACCCGTAAGCCCGGGGGTAGATTGACAAAATGGCTGCTAATCTGCAACTTTAACCTCTCTCAGCACCACTCAAGACCACATGATGACATACCATTTACAATATGATCTTACTTGGGCCACTTTATATTAGACAAAAGAAAAGAAAAGAACTAAAAGAAAAAGAAAAGAACAAATTGAAAGCCATATATGGTGGTAAATGGTAAACGCTTTTCCACCTTGAAGGCACAAAAACAACCAATTCACACACCAGTATATGAATACACTGGGGGCGAGGTGGGTTAAGTGTCTTGCCCAAGGACACAAGCACTGTATTCATCTGTGGAAAGCTGGATTTGCTCCGCCAACCTTCGGATCAGTGGACAAACACTACTGTCACTACCGAACAACCCAAAACAAGGCGAAACAGTTACATAATAGACAGAGTTTTGAGATTAAAATATGCCAAATGTATAAAGACTTCTATTCAACTTAATTTTCTGGGTCTACATTTTGACTTTCCTGTTTTTTAGGTGTCTGACAACTCCCTAATCTCCCCATAGCGCTGATATGAGTACCTTGCTAATAGTGATAAATGGGAAAATCCATGACATCAAAAACAGCTAAGTAATTAAACTTTTTTCAAAGATTTACCATCAGGGGATTTCTAATAAGTTGATATGTGTTTTAGTCTAAGGTTCACTCACCACTTGCATACCAATTACCTGATGACAAATTTGGTGAATTACACAAATGGGGCCCAATTGCTTTTTAAACCAGCATGGAATCAGCCACCAGAGTGATAATTTTGGAGGGTAAGAGCTTTTGACTCAAATCTGCCACTGTTCTGGTGGTGCAAAGCCGTCCCATTATCACAAGGGGGAAGGTTGGCAAACATACAATGCGGGGAACGGTGGACGGTGGTGATTACGGAAATTTATATCCCGCCTTGCAAAAAAATAAAAAATAAATAAAAACATACATAACAATAGATGAGTTTGTTGCAAAAACAGGTAAGTGCCATTTCAAAAAGTCTTTGTATAGCAATTACTTCAAACAGCAAATATATTTTAGCTCGATCAAAATATTATTCCATCCCTACTTAGAAAAATCCACTCAAAATAATTCCCATTGATAATGCCTGTATAAAAAACAGTAACAAGAATGAAGAAAAAAGATAGAAGAAACGCGGGTAATTGCCTAACCATAGACCAAGGGCGTCAAAGACATTTTCACCGAGGGCCACATCAGCAAACCTACTTTTTTTTACTTGTTAATTAACTGTTTCTGTATTTATTACTTATTCAGGTTACAAATATTGCATATGTATTTGCCTAGATGTAAAAATATGGTTGTGTAATGCCGTATCTCCTTTTAAGACCATCATACCTTTTAATTTACCCTGTCAGGGGCCACATAAAATGATGTGGAGGGCCCGTTTGACCCATGTGCCATAGACTGTATAAAGACGTGGACTAAGGTAGTGGGAAGCCCATCGAGGTTAGCAGTTATAATTTGTTAATTTAGAGCAAATTTAAAGCAGATATCCATATTTGGAACTCTGACCGCGAGTATCATAGGAACCAAAAAGCCAGTCTGGAGCGACCCGGTTGAAGGTAACGCCCCTTCCCGCCCGCAAAGGGACGTGATTTGTCTGTGATTAATGTTCATATCTTGATTTATGGACACAACGGCGAAATAAAACCCCCAGGATCATGTAGAGCGGGTCAATACAGACATTTTAAGACCAAAATGACGAGCCTCACTGCAGCAGTTACGGAGAGCGGGGCGACAGTTTTTCAGTGTAAAGTGAATTGGAGCCGGAGTCGATGGAGCCGAAAGTGAGCCCATGAGCACTTCCTATTCGCAGCACGGCGGCTAGCATGTTAGCTTTGTGTCCGTTGATATATACAGTCTATGGCCTGGACTATCCTATATGTGATGTGAGAATTGCACTGCAAATTCACGCCATTAGTAATACTATTTTGCAATAACTCGAACTTCTTTGTATCACCCGAAAATCTCCACAGACCACAATGTGAGAACCAATGTTGTACAAAAACCCATTCATCTTGAGCAGACAGTCATAATCTCACACTGATCTCCAGTCTCTGCCAGGCTTCTATCCTCCTACCACATTACCAAACAATGACGGAAAATAGGCCTTGGACAGTGGACGCAAACGCTGAGTGAGGAGAGGAGGGAAGAAGAGGAGGAGGGGACGGTGAGAATTATGGGTAAAAAAAACAAACTAGTATAGCTCCCTTATGATGGCACAAAGGCCCCAGAGTGCTGCCATGATGCACATGATACTGTGGAGGATTAGGCTGTAATCGCAGGGGCTCTGTGCTCTGCCCCGTCAGCAGCTGAGCCCTCTGTTGGCGTCAACATGGACTCTGACGTTCTTATTACACAGCACATGTGGAGAGACTCTAGATGGGAAATATTTATGCATGGGTTTCAGAGTTTGTACTGTTGCCATAGCAATTACAATATAAAAAGGTATATGTTTAGATGAAACGTGCTCAAAATGGCTTCTATAAACAAGAAGAGCATCACATATCCACTTACATACAAAATGATATTACCAAAGCTATAGCAAATTAAAGATTCACCACATAACTTTTCTTGCTTGTCGCCATGGAGATGTTATTGCTCTGTGTGGAATGTTTAACTGTATGGCATTAAATTCAAATCTTGCATTGTTTGATTATAATTGATTTTGTTGCATTATTGCTGTGAATGGGCTTGCCTCTCCACAGATCTGACCTGGTGGGGTGAACTGCTTGTCTCCATGGATGCAAATAAGTGAAATGCCATACTGTGAAACATCCTACACAGGTTTCGAAAAGTTACATAGTGTACTTTTAATTTAGACTGTCAGATTGTCCAACCTTGTCTTTAAAAACTCATAATTCAAAACCAAACCTTTAACCTGCAATATTTTGGACTTAAAACCACATTGTTAACTCACTGCAAGCTAACGCATCATCAAGCTCAAGTAACCCAGGAATGTATGGACTGAGGCTCTTGAAGTAGCGGTCGGACCACTTTATACTGTATATATATCTATATTGCAAGTTATAAATGGACTCTTTTAAAATCTTTGTAAAGAACTGTCTCCACATATCTCTGATCCTGAGAAAATAAAATAACTATATAATATAAAATAAATGTAAATGTAAGTACTTGATAATATGTCTCAAAGTGTTACATAGAATCTGTTTATAATGCTCATCAAGTACTGCTATATTGACAGTGGTGGAAGATACAGAAGTACAAGTAGTAAAGTACTTAAGTAGAATTTATGGGTATCTGTACTTCAGTACATTTTACAGAGGATACTTTACTTCAATACATTTGAGAGCAGGTAACTGTACTTTCTACTCCGTTACATTTTTGAATGGGGCAGAAAAGTAAAAAGTGAAGTAAAAAGTACAAAATATGTATCATTTTTAAGCAACATCACTACTGTGAGATACTTTTACTTTTTATTCTTACAGTACATTTTGAAATAGGTACATAAGTGCTTTTACTTAAGTAGATTTTTTTTTTTTTTTCATGTGATGCTTTTACTTTTACTTGAGTAAGTTTTTACCTCTGCAGCTGTACTTTTACTTAAGTTACAAAATCAAGTACTTCATGCACCACTGCATAGACTTCGCCTCCAAACTGTGCACCCGGGTGATTTCTGGGTGCTGTCTCCCGCTCCGAACCTCCACAACTCAGGAGAATGGGGTCCACCAGTACTAGCTTGTTTTCTTGTAGGTGGAGTAAGAATTATTTCATTCTGCAAAAAAAAAAAAAAAAAAAAAAAAATCCCAAAAAACAAAATGGCAGCTGTAACATTTGGAAAGTTTTTTTTTTTTTTTTTTTTTTTTTTTTCATTATTTACACAACTGCACCTGAAGCAAATATAATTCACTGGGCGTAATCCAGGGCTCTGAAGATTTGTCCATAATTGAGTTTCTGTGTTGGCAAGTAGCAACAGACATCAGACGGAGGTGGTCAGCCAGCAGTGCCAAGTGGTTATTTTTCTACACAACACTCAAAAATGTCACTTATGCTTGCTTCAGATAATTACCAGATCAAATTTGAGTAAACTTCCAAGTAGGGCTGGGCAACACGCAATTTCCCCCCCCATATAGATCGATATCGATTTTTTTTTTTTTCTCGATCTTCTCCCATCTTATTGCAAACACAGACAGGTGGACTTCAGGCAAGTTTTGCTCATAAACGGTGAGAAAGTAAAGTCTTTCCCTAACTTGGATTATAATGATAAGAAGCACAAAAGGAGAGAAAAGAAGAAGAGAGGAAAGAAGGTGAGGAGCTAAGGCCGGATAAAAGAGGGAAGAGGAGCGAAGCAGAGCATGGCAACACGCAGGCAGAGGGACGGAGACGCTGGAATTTTAGTCATATTATTTAAGTTTAAGTCCAAATTCGGGAAACGCAAGGACACGTAAGGAGGAGGGATCGGTTGTACACCTGTTATCATCGAGATCGACCGTGTTCTTTCGATTTTTTGTACAACCCTACTTCCGCCTCTTCACGTTTCTATATCTCTATTCTTTCACTCAACTATGCTACAACCTCGTACAGCATGATTCACCATTAAGACACCATGAGTCAGAGGGTACATGTGTCAGGTTATGTGCTGCCCCCCCTGACCAAGAAAACCGCAAGCAAAAAGAGCAATGAAAGAGAGAGAAAGATCCATAGTTTAGGCCTTGACGCTAGATAAAAAGTCCTGTTTAGCCGTTTTTGCACTGCGCTAGCACTAAAACACATCAGCTGGGACCAATCTCCAACGCTCCCGAGGCTGGAATTAAACGCACGCCGCTGAGCAAAGCCACAGCGCTCATTGTTAGCTCTATGAAACAGTATCGGTGAGAAATACTTGTGAAAATAGAGCACTGCAGTTTATTTTTGAATAAGAGAGAGTCATATGGGCAACGCTAGCAAGGGCCAGCAGTAAAGATGTGATTATGAATTTATATCTTTATCATTATCTTTTGTCCAAACTGTAACATCTTGATGGTTAAATGGTCAATCTTCAGATGATCAGTTCGTCCAATTGTTCATTTTTAATGTTGTAATTAAGGATTCAGATCACAATATGAAGAATGAGAAGAAGAAAAATCACAGTTTGACAAGTTTTCATGATTATTGACACCATGGCCAAATAGCAAGAGGCCACATTTTTATATATAGCACTTTTCCACCTTCAAAGCAGGGTTAAGTGTCTTGCCCAATGACACAAAGACAGGGTTCATTTGTGGGAACTGGAATTGCATTGCCAACCTGTGGGTCAGAGGATCTAACCCTCTACCAACTGAGCTACTGTGGCCCAAATCCTTATTTCACTTACCATTCTTCTACTATGTGAGCAACTATACAATATTGAAAAAAAGTACTTTATAATTGGGTTTACTTTTTGGGTCATGTGGGGAGTAATTTAATTAACAGGGATGTTAAGGGTAAACTAAACAAAAGGGGACTAAAAATGTTGAAACAAAAAGGGTACTTTGCAAGGGTTTAAACACAAACAAAAAGGTAAAGGTAACTAAAAACAAACTTTACAGTAACAAAACAAAATCTTGATGAACAGAGCCAGTACTGACGGCGAAGTGTCTCACAGCACAGAGTCACTACCCCTGTAATGACTTGACCAAAAGAGAGACACATAGAAAGGCACACTGGCCACACTCAGGCCAGCAGCCCCAGCAGCCCCGAATCTTCTTAAGTAGGGTGGGAGGCGGCTGAAGGTGGGCCCCAGGATTGGCCAGGCTGGGAGACCATCCTCCAATCACAACCAAGGGCTCCAACAGCCATAATTATGGGGAAAGTAGAACATTCAGGGATGTGCACACAAGAAACATAATGTACGCATACAAACAACAAAAGGAACCTAATTGAATTGAAATGACAAAATTATGTGTCTGCCATTGTCCTGATCTGGATTTTCTAGTTCATATAATTAACCAACATCTGTATACTCCAAATCCTACATATATTACAATCATCCATCCATTTTCTTTCGCTTATCCGGGGCTGGGTTTTGGGGGCAGCAGTCTCAGCAGGGACTCCCAGACTTTCCTCACCCCAGACACCTCAAATACCTCCTCCAACTCCTCCGGTGGGACCCCAAGCCGTTCCCAGGCCAGTCAAGAGACATAGCCACTCCAGCGTGTCCTGCTGTCCTTCCCCGGGGCCTCAGAACACCTTTATATCACAATCAGTTAAATAATATTGATCTTATTGGTAATGAATTTAAATATAAACACATTTGCATATCTATTCAACACTTTCAAGTTTTCAGTTCACCATATAACAACTTTTGTTTTGAGGCCACTTCGCAAATTGCTCTTTCGAAGAACCCCACTTCGCCAGTATAGGCTTGGCCTCAGTACACACTAATGAAAGTAAGGGGTCATCAGATCTAAGCTAGTGAACATTGAGTAAGTCTATGGCACGACAGCTGTCCACCCTGCCCCTCCCACTTGGACTTAAGCCCTGATCTGTGAAGCGTTCCTGCCCTCCTCACCTCACTGCTCTAGGATTTTATAAGTAATGCCCTCTTTAACCCCCAGTGGTTCAGATCTTCTTCTGCACCAAAGTGTACGGATTACTTGAGGTTGTACCTGGAATTCATAGAGATAATAGAATTGTTACAAAAAAGTTTATTATGCAGTTAAAGCCACAGTATCGAACTTTTTAAGCCAAAAAATAAAAACTTACAAAAACACGTGCCCTTACTCTGAGTGGGCTCGCATCTCCACAAACCCGACTCTTGTCTGCGCCGGAGGAGGTCCTTCTCTGTGTTATTTCCATGGAAACGCTGTTCCTTTGGCTATAATCTCCACAGTGTTTCATAAAACATATCGAGTATTTAACTTTCTATTTCACTGAACTGACACAGGCTGTGACGCGCCACACTCCCCAAAAAAAGTTCCATACTGTATCTTTAATTTCTGGTAGATTTCTAGTTTGTCGCTTTGTTCATTGAGCCACAAACCTTGTATATGTCATTTAAATAATGCTAATAATACTATAAGACAGGACAAGAACACGTTAGATAGTGATCTATGATGATGGAGCGAGGTGGGTTAAGTGTCTTGCCCATAGACACAACAACAGCCTTCATCTGTTCATCTGTGTGAGCTGGAATCGTACCGCCAACCTGTGGATCACTGGATCTGACCGCTCTACCAACGATGTTTTACCGCCAACCTTCGGATCAGCGGACAAACCAACTAAGGTACTGTCACTGTAAAAAAAACAAATATATGTAAATTTTCAGCTACATGTCAGCCTGGAGGTTAAGTAAGTTATATTGTTTTGTTAAATTGCTTTAAAATTGCAGTCTATTCACTTCTTAGCAGGTGGCAAAGCGATAATGTAATGACTGTAAATGTGATCGTATAAGTTATGAGTAAGCCAGACAACTGTAGCACCGACGGCGGGAGCTTCAGTCTTCTGTGTTTAGCTATAATAATTACTTAGCAACCGCAGACTCATTAAATGAACCACATCTGACCTGGGAGCCACCCACAACTCAAAGCAAGTGAGTACAAGTATATTAAAAAGTCTTTATGCATCCTTGGCACTTTCCTATATTTAAACGGCCCCTGCTTCAAAATGTATTTTTAATATCTGCCACTTTCGATGCTCCTCTCTCTGGAAGAACTAAAAAAGTTAAGAGCCAAAGAGGGTGGGTCGGAGCGATGAGCTAGGGTCTAAAGTTCATGCACTTTTTCCCTTTGAATGTTCTTGAGGAAAGCTGGAAATACTTTAAGACAACTTTGAAACTAGGTTGTGTTCATGTCCTAGTATTTTTTGATGGTGTCCTGATTTCAGATGAAGTGCAGGGGTCTTTTAAATTTATGGGGGATTCACTGTTTTTGAAAGAAATATCCAAACTACGTAACAAAGTAAAAGTAGTAAAGTACTGCACACGAGTCAAAATTTTAAGTATACTTTTTACTTTTGCTTCAGTACATTTCTCAACAGGACTGAAAAGTGAAAGTTTTTTTTTTTTAATTATTAGTTTGTTTTTTATTGATCTGCTGACATTCATAGTTTGAGCAAAAAATACACAAAATAAAAAAATCTAGGGAAAAAAATGTTTTCTTTTGAACAAAATTCTGCACAAAACTTTATGAAAATCACTACATTTGAAGCTTTATTAGATCTTAAACTGTGCAAAAAATGTTACTTTTTCACTCTTTCAGTACATTTTTAAACAGGAACTTGACTTTTACTCAAGTAGATTTTTTCATGTGATACTTTTACTTGAGTATTTTTTTGTTCCGGTATCTGTACTTTTACTTAAGTAACAAAACCGAGTATTTATGTTAGCGTCGACTTCACAAACTTGCTATATTAATCTTACGGTTTTCAGTCCTTTCACCTGACAGCAGTCACGTCTTCAGTGTCGTATAAAGGCACCACTTTCTGAAGCTATTGTGATAAAATCAGAGAGAAGATGTTGAACTTTGCCCCCGTCTTTGTTACATGTGAGACGTTACACAAAATGGATTCTTGTGAGCTTTAAGCCGTGTTAAAACGCCGTTACCTCATCGCAAACGCACCTGGAGTTGTGTTTTGTTTCATTCACACGTGTTTGAATAATCCTGCGTTATTAGTCTGTCTCCATCCGCTAAACTCAAAATGCTCTGTTCCACTTTGTGATGTCATGGAGTGGTAGTTTTCAAATTAACAGCTACATTTTACCTTTAGTTTAGCAGAGATGGGCAATTCCAGCGCTGAAAATGAGTCTGGTGAAGGTGTATGGAGTTTAAAAACACAGTGGGGCGCGTTCTGTATTACCACTTGATGACATCACAAGGTGGAACAGAGGGTTTTCAGTTTGAGCGAAGAACTCAGCCTAAATTTGCATGAATGCGTGAATGAAACAAAGCAAAAAATCAATTTATGTTGTTGAAAATAGCAGCTCTACATTTTAAGCCCTGCAATTATTAAAAAAAAAATACATGAAAACACAAAAATACTAGCACTAAAACACCGCAACAAAATGTACAATAAAATGGTTTGAATATTTTTCATGTTTTTCTAGCAAAAATCATATGGTAATCCAGAATCTAGATGGATAAACTGAGCCAACACTGAAATGAAACGTGAAAGTGTTGCATCCTTTTTATCACATCATTAAAGTGAGGATTTGAAAGCTCTGAGTGTGCGGCTAAGAATCTAACTGGATGTAGCCGCTGAAAGCCTTCTGTATGAAAAAGACAGAGCATCGGTGTGTCCCTTTTTAGCCGGCGTTGCGATAAGTACTGAGTAAATGAGTAACAAACACAATAGGCTTATAGAGAGGCAGGGCGACAACACAAAAAAACATTTCAGATTTGAGTTCTGGGGGGATGAGATTGTCAAGGGAAAAGAAATGTGGCCTGGGATAGTTTTTTTTTTTTTTTTTTTTTTTGGTGACAACAACAGATGCTATAATCCACAAAACAGCCCGGGCCATATATGAGGTACATATATAGTCCATTACACCACCTCCCTTACAAACCACTGTCCGCGCTGTTCCCATGATGCACTGCTGCTCTGTGAGGCGTTGGGGTGTGCGGGGATAGGAGCGTATAGCGAGAAAGTGGCATTGGATTGTACAAAAATGTTTGATTCTGCTGTTTATTTCTTGCTGCACGTGTTTTTTAACAAAATAGCGGATTTAGAATAGTCACTTCTTGGGTTGTTGTGTCAGTGGCAACAAATTTCAAACTTTCTGAAGGTGACAGACATGTAAATATCAAGGAAATATGACTGTAAATGTCTTTTTTTCTAATTAAGATCTGCACCTGCTTGTCAAGATGCTTTACTTCATCCAGAAGGCCATGTTACGGGTCAGCTCTGTGGAGTGTTGACCCCGCTCATAAGGCAAATGGGTTTTTTCATGGTATTTTCGAGTTCAGACAAACAACTGTATTTGAACAAATATATAGATTTTTCTTCAGACTCTCCTTTTCATGGACAGCTAAAATACAGAGAAAACCAAAAAGAAAATAAAACAAAGCACATAAGTCCATTTAAAACATTAAAAACAGGTGTAGACATGAGCATAAATGTTTTTACCACCGGATTATTGAATTGCATGAGTAACACTAATGTATCCAGTTTTGCATGTCCTTGAAATATATTCCATTTTTGGGAAGCAAAATAACCAAAAGCTATTTTTCCCATTTCAGTTCTAGTGCAGACAGTTTTTAGATGGAGACAATCAAGAGATTTTGAGTGAAAAGTTCCCGTATCAAAGTTCAACAAGCAAGAGAGATATTCAGGCAGTTTATAAATACATTTTATACAGTGTCTTCTGACAGATAGCGATGGCCAATTTACTTTTCCCAGAGTGACAGTGATGGGTTTTAAATTCATGACCTGATATGAAATGAAGGGCTGAGTGAAAGAGATGAGAGATATGTTTAATGCCATACAGTGGAACAAACCAGGGAAAGCTAAATTATCTCCATGGAGACTAGCGGCGTTGATTTGTGCACCACATTTAAACGGGCGACGGTTGGTAGCTCAATTTGTAGAACATTTGTCCATTGATCTGAAGGTTTGCGGTTCAAAACCAGCTTCCACGGATGAATGCTGCTGTTGTGTCCTTGGGGAAGACACTTAACCCACCTCGCCCCCAGCGTCTGCATAGGCTGTGTATGAATGGATGGATGTGTGAATGGGTGAGCGGTTCCGTGATGTAAGTGCCTTGAAGATGGAAAAGACGCTATAGAAAACTGTGACCACTTACCAAAAAAAGTCAAATACGGAAGGTCACTGCGCCCGAGTGCTTTAGTCATAGTACATACTCAAGGCTGTGTACATCGTTTCTTCAGCTGTTTTACAATGCTTCTAACAAATCCAGTCTTATATGCAGCTCATTTCATAATTTTTCATTGCCAAACCTTAATCATATTTGAATTGAGGTTTGCAGATCATAGCCACCTGTCTTGCTGTACGTTGTAAACTCTCTCAGCTGTATGGAGGCACATACATGTCACTCAGGCCATTTTTAATTACCACACAGATCTGGGAAAGGACTAAATGTGTTCCCACCATGTGCTGCCAGAACAGCTTGAATGTGCTTTGGCAGTTTGGATTTGGAACCCCCTCCAAGGAACGGGACAGGCTTCTTCCAAAAGAAATTCCCTCATTTGGAGTTTTGGACGCTCCCTAACTGCCCGCAGCGTCTCGTTTTGGTTCTGAGCATATGATCTTTGCTGTTGTTATGTTCGGTGTACCAGGTGGACCTAGCGTGGGGCAGTGGGATGTGAGAATAATCTGTTCCTATCAGATTTTTACTTTTTGTTTCCCACTCATCTCCAGATACTTTTAGTTAAAAAAAAAAAAAAAAAGCAGCTTGTGGCAGATGCAGTTTTGTATAATAAACATGCTTGAAGATACAGTAGTGGGAGTGATGAAGAGAAGCTAAGGGATGAAAAGCAGCAGTATAATGCCAAAAGTAAACGCAGGGCTAAATTGTCTTTATGCACAAAAAGAAAATGGTCACATTCTTATATAGAAGATACCTCCACCTTCAAGACGCTCAAATCGCTTCCTTTACAACTAAGGATACGCACCAATGTACGCAGACACTGAGGGCGAGGTGGGTCAACTACCAACCTTCGGATCAGTGAACAAATGCTCTACCAACTGAGCTACTGTCAATGATATGTCTAATGGTGGGTTAATGAGGTTTCAAGGGACTGACTAGTCATGACCCATTAGAATATACTTTTTTTTTTTGGACTATTTCAAGCATGTCACCACAGGATCTCATCTGTGCTGTTTGCAGATGATGATGTCCTGATGACTTCATCAAACCAGGACCTGCAATGTGCACCGGGGCAGTTTGCAGCTGAGTGTGAAGCGGCTGGGATGAGAATCAGCTCCTCCAAATCCGAGGCCATGGTTCTCGACCGGAAAAAGGTGGCTTCCCCTCTTCGGGGAGGTGGAGAGTCCCTGCCTCAAGTGGAGGAGTTCAAGTATCTCCGGGGTCTTGTTCACAAATGAAGGAAGGATGGAGCGTGAGATTGCAGATTGGCGGATCGGTGCAGCATCTGAAGTGATCCGGTCACTGTATAGGCCTGTTGTGGTAAAGAAGGAGCTGAGTTGAAAGGTAAAGCTCTCGATTTACTGGTCAATCTACGTTCCTACCCTCACCTATGGTCACGAGCCTTTGATATAGACCGAAAGGACAAGATCGCGGATACAAGCGGTTAAAATGAGTTTTCTCTGTAGGGTGGCTGGGCTCTCCCTTAAAGATAGGGTGATGAGCTCAGTCATACAGGAGGAGCCCGGAGTAGAGCCGCTCCTCCACCACATCGAGAAGAGCCAGCTGGAGAGGTATGTTCCACTAGGAGGAGACCCCGGGGAAGACCCAGGACACGCTGGAGGGACTAAGTCTCTCGGCTGACCTGGGAACACCTCGGGATCCTCCTGGAAGAGCTGGAGTAGGTATGTGTGGAGAGAAGTCTGGGCCTTCCTTCTGAAAATGCTGCTACTGCGACCCGGCCCCCGATAAAGCGGAAAAAATGGATGTTTCAAGCAAAAACTGCCTTTTTGTCTTACTTAAAAATAATGTGAATTAATAATCCCTTTTTTCTCCTTTTTTTATGACTAGAGAACATATATTTACTTATTTATTCGTGATTGCAAAAAACTATTCAACGTTGTAGCTTACCAAGTGTTTTATATTTTTTCTACGACTTGTATAGGTTCTACGGTCAAAGCAAAGCGTCTGGCAGTAAACTTTGCCTGATATGCTTCTTGTCACTTCTCACAGCAAATCCAAACTCACTATGTCATTGCACCGCATTACTTTGTTCTTCCACAAAAAGAAAAACTCACAAAATCTGAAACTTTGTCGGGGCAAAAGAGCAGACAGACTGAGCCATCAATCACTCAGTCAATACAATACTGCAGAGTAGACAGGGCACGCACTGGGCCCTTACACCATGAACACTCAGTAATGCTTACATAACTCCAACTATCTGATTCAAACTGAAACACATCTCTCTCCTTGTTTAAACTCTCTCCAAGTTGCCAAACCAGGAAAACTTCATATGGAAATTATTCAGCACTGCAAAAACATTGAAACAAACAAATATCTGGCAGGTGTAACAAATATCGGACAGGTGCCAAAAATATCTGACAGGTGCCACTTCAGGTGCCGCAAATATCTGACAGGTGCCAAAAAGTACACATTTAGTGTTGTACTAGAGTGGTCCCAGTGGTTTTGATACTAAGAAAATGCAGACTTCAAAACCATTATGTTCTTTTTAGACAGTAATTTTGTGTTATTTCAACAGAAAATAATTGTAGTTTGTAGATAAAAGGTTCTATATTACTCAAAATGGACTCTTGTGAGCTTTAAGCCGTGTTATAATGTTGTTACCTCATCACAAGTACATCCAAAGTAGAGTTTTGTTTCATTCACGCATGTTTAAATAACCCTTTATTATTAGTCTGGCTACATCTGGGGTGTCCAAACTATGGCCCGGGGCGCCAAAAGCGGCCCTCAGACCAGTTTTTATTGGCCCTCAGGCCTCCCTGAACTAGCCCAACATAAGCAGTACCAATTGACTATTTCTACCACATATCCTCAAACATCACATTGCAGTGTGATACAGACCTAAAATGAATGTGTTTCAATATTATTAATACACAGCGGCTCTATCAAAGCTGTGTTTAAAGCACCGCACTGCATTGATCACAGGTCTGTGGCCCTCTGATCGATAGATGATGTGGCCCTTGATAAAAAAAAAAAAAAAAAAAAGTTTGGGCACCTTTGGTCTACTTCTCCAGCACTCAAAATGCTCTGTTCCTCCTTGTGATGTCATGTAGTGGTAGTTTTCAAGTTAACAGCTACCTTTTACCTTTTACCTAGTTCAGTAGAGATTGGTAATTTCAGAGTTGCAATCATCCAAATGATTATAGTGAAGGTGTATGGAATTTAAAAACACAGTGGAGCACTTCTTGTACTACCACATGATATCACAACTTCCATATTTCCTTATTACAAAGTATATACATTGTTAACATCCAATTATAACTCTTTGTGTATTTTGCTGGCTGAGAGATTCACACTCTGAAACAGGAAGATGACCATATTTGGCATTCCCTTAAGCACAAGTTGTCAATCACTCCCATTAGCCTCTGTGAGAGAGCTCTAGTAGTGCATCCATGCAGCTTAGTGGATCCTGGCAGCTGTGACTGGATATAGGACAAGCCAACTCAACCACTCAGCCAGCACTCTAGCTTTTTGGCCCTCTTCTCTTCCCTTACCTTGACTTTCCAGAAAAAGAAGTAATTTCACGCTAAT
The DNA here is from genome assembly GCA_019594935.1 of Periophthalmus modestus. Classification (NCBI taxonomy): domain Eukaryota; kingdom Metazoa; phylum Chordata; class Actinopteri; order Gobiiformes; family Gobiidae; genus Periophthalmus; species Periophthalmus modestus. The sequence goes on along the minus strand of JAIEZT010000304.1, from coordinate 10,026,723 downwards.
CGTTTTACACCATTTTTTTATAATGTGCTACTTAATTTACCGAGAATGACAGTTGCCCTTTCGGCTGTTCCGAGCTCCATTCTATTATGTTATCAGCAGACTTCATTCATCTCTTTTAACTTGTTCTTCAGTCCTCCTGGAGTTGTCTTTTGCTCATAGCTCGACCTAAGGTGGAATTTTGGGTGACATACAAGCAGGGACCTCTCAGACGTCTTGCTTTTGAATTTTGGGATCGATTTCGATGTTGGTGAAGGAAGATACGGCTGCAAGAATACTAATGCCAGTCAAGGGTAAGTTCATTTTTGTTTTGAAAATGCCTTTCGAGAAGCAAAACATCTTCGAAAATGTCATTCATTGTTTTATTGACCTGGTTTGGCCTACATTAAAAGGGTTCATTTAGTTCAGGGGTAAATCCTCTATCACACTTTTGCACTTTTGAAACTCACTGCGGGAAAGAAACAAAAAGGTGACCTATGTAACTTTCTATGTGTTGGAAAATTGGAGACAAGCAGGTAATGAACTCACCACCAGGAATCTATAAATCATTAATTTCATTACAGACATTTTTATTGCTCAAAAATATGATGTCTTACTATAAATGGTCGTGCATCTCCACAGAACTGACCCATAACATCGCCTGGTAGCGCCACCTCCTTTTCTCCATAGAGATAAATATATTTAATGCCATACCATAAACAATAGCTTAGCGTACCCCCCACCAGAAAAATTAATTTGTGATAATATTGCAGTAGGTTTTGGCACCTCGGCTACTTGATCACTATGGCGACCCCAAAAACACCAAACAAAAACCTGCATTGCTAGCAACATATAGGCTATGCTATAATGCATCGCAAATATTGTATAGTGCAAGAAAATTACAATGAGTCAACCTACATGTGCTACTCTAAATTCACCTATGTGTCCTCCTGTACAGAAATACAGTAAGTACTAATTTTTAGATCCCCATGTGGGCGCATACGGCTCTATGCTAGCACGTCAAAACCATAGTTGTAGCCGTTTTTCATCTTGACTGTAACGCCTGAAACAATTCTCGTGACAGCAGGTGTAATCATTGGCAATTGTGCTCGGTGGGCTTCAGTTATTTGCGGTGCCACAGCTAGCTTACGCGTTCACGACTTCTCTCATGCATGTCGTCCTCCCTGTTCGCTAGTATTTGGCTCCCCCTCTCACCAGCGTTACTCCAGTCGCACGCACTAACGAGCCCAGACAGCGCTTGTCGTGTCAGGTGTTGGTTACGTTGCCAAGATGAAAAGTTGAATTCAGCTGGATCTCCCCGTAGAACGATATGAACAATACGTAATGATGGTGCAGGTAGAGAAACAGTGCTGTGGTTGTCTCACACTGAATTCTCTTGTAGCCTTTTTATCTTTGATCATACACAGGCTGATCAAGGATTCAAGCTACCTGAAGTAATAGGCAAGCAATACTTCTGTTTCTGTACTGTGTATCGTCCATGATCATTGTGCACACGCCCGCTTGTTTCCATGGAGATGTTATTGCTTTGCTTGAAACGTCCCACAGTACGGCATTTAACTTATCAATCTAGCTAAGTGTTTTTATTGCTCAAAATAACTTCATGAACATTCTTGCTCTGAGCGAGGTCGCCTTTCCACAGCTGCGGCCTGTAACTTGGCCTTGTGGCATCCCTGCTCGTCTCCATGAAGAGGAAAAGTTACGCAGTGCACCTTTAAAGCATTGTAGGATTGGTATGAATTTAGTAAACCGCATTTTCTCATCTACTTTCTGTGCTGCATTTGTAACACAATACTGTAATTTGTGATAATTGGCTCTGTGCACAGCAGCACCCTAGCTTGCTCGCTGTGTCTCAAAGCTTATGCTAACTTTTATTAAAAGCGTAAAATATAAAACAACCTATTAAAATCCCAATTAAATAAAATAAAGACTACCCCATTGTTTTATATGTAGAATACTTCAGATTCCGGTGTTTATTTAATATTTATTATGCCTCAAACTTAGCATTAGCGTTAGCATTGAGACACAAACATTGTATTCAATTTATTTGTGTAGTTTTTAACATGACATCCACCTGAAGCTCCCTGTCCCTGTCCATTTTAGCGTGACTTAATAAAACCTCAAAGACATAAAATTGGACAGGAAGTAGTGACGCTAACAATCAGGTTGCCCAGCGCTTTTGTGCACAGAGCCAATTAGTTCAGACCTATTGCTTCAGGTTTTGTCCTTAAATCTGTTCTGGATTCATCATTTTTTTCTTATTTTGAATATATAACTTGTTTTTTGTATTTTTTTTTTTTTTTTTATTTTGTGGCCACCATTCCGAGAACTGTCAGGCATCCATCTTACGAGCAGCCAGTGTGTTACAGCCAAACACATAATTCAATTCAAACTGAAAAGCGTATTGATTTTACTGTCCAAAAACTCTCCAACTTCATATAGTGCAGATTTTTTTTTTTTGCTAAGACAATTTTTACTTCTGTCCTACCCCTTGGTGGAAAGAGAATGTCATTGTTATTACTTTTCGAGGAAGCTCATTAAAATTACACCACCTTTTGAAGACACATTAAAGAGTCCAAATGATATAGCAAACATTTTTATCAAAGGCCTCTAATTGATTCTTTTTGAAAGCGCACATTCCTCTGTGGGCTCAAACTCCCTTGTTAAGCATGTATGAGACGAGCGCTACCGGGATATTAACCATTTTTTAAAGCATTACTCAAACATTAATGGGTTTAAACTATGTGCGTTTCAGTGAAATTACATATCGCTTCATGCATTAATCACAGTTTTGAATGAGACTTGTTTTAATGTGTCAAAAAGGGGCTTTTAGGGGGATTTTTTTCAACCAAATAACAGAAAATTCTATTGGAAAATTCTATCAAGGCCAAAGATACAGAGCCCAGACAAGTTGTTTTAAGTTTTTCAGGCTCAATTTTGTTACTCAAGTAAAATTACAGGTGCCGGAGCGGAAAAATACGTAATTAACAGTTGACATTGAAAAATCTACTTCAGTAAATGTACTGAAGTACCTCTTTAAAAATGTACTTACAGAGTGAAAAGTAAAAGTATTTCACACAGTTCAACAGAAACAATTAATTACATTTTTAGTGGCTGTTTTTAATTATATGTTACAGGAATTTATAATTTTAAAATGTCAAATTTCAGTGTTTTTTCAGATATTGAAAACTCTTATTACATAACAAATAACAGTTACCTACAATTTGGTAACACTTGAGATGCTCTAAAAAAGACTTACTTCACAGGAAATAGCTGCCTGAATTATCATTACATTACATGATTAGTAGATTATTCTCTCATAGTTTACTAATCATTAATAAGTGTTTGAGTTAATACTTAACTAACCATTTGTGTGTGTATTTGTAAATGCATATTTAAGGAGTAACAAAGTGAGTAACTATATACAACACATGCCAACTAATTGCTATTTAAGTGTTAATTAAGGTTGTAATTAAGTAGTTATTGAGCATGAATTATTCTTAATTAAGTGTTTGTTCATTATTAATTAAGTCTTTGTTCATGCTTTATTAAGGCGAAATGATTTTTTTTGCTCACATTTTTATTTAGCACTTTCCCACTTTCAAGGCACTCAAAGCGGGATTTAAACCACCAAGATCTAAGTATAGGGTCATCTGATTATCTTTTTCTTGAGTTTTTTTTTCCAAATGTACCCAGTGACCATAGCAAATAATTTCACAGTAGCACAGCAAAAAATATATAAATGTCCTTGACCACTTATCTTGGGCGGGTTTCTAAGGATCTTTAAGGAAAATGGCGACAAAAAACACCAATACCAGAACTCGTGTGTGGCATCTGACCTGTAAAAAGTACTTTAATTGCAAACTGGCTCCAAAACAACCACCCCTATATGAAGATTAGTGTGTATACATTGACTAGGCGCCGCAGATTTCCATATATAAGATGAATCTATGCCCCAAGCAGAGAAAAGCCGACGTTTACGGTTGGCTTGAATGCATTACTTTGTTAAATGAAGTGTAACTACCATGCTGATGTGGTAAGTAAATATAATGTGACTGATCTCATGATACAATCTCCACCCGGACCGCACAGGAGGGCCCCTGGATTTGCATTTCACAGAGGCTCCCATATCGCAGACATCCAGGATTCTCGGGAATTATGCTAAATGCAAAAGGCCAAATGTGCAAATGTGGAGTGGGAATGGAGTGCAAAGCAATCACAGAAATCAAATGAAGTGTTATCCTCATTTCTGGAATATCTTGCATGTGAAAATGTAAATGGGCGTGTTATTGTCAGGGAGTGAATTGAAAAGCGAGGGATAACGCAAAAATAAAGGAAGAAATCGTGACGCACTGTGGGAATGTGATGTCAAGATACGAAAGCTTATTTTACAATCAATTTCACAAACAGTTGAGCAGGGAGGATTCTCTAGACCCCTGCATTATCGCGGCGTAAAAACATCTTTAGCTGTTAATGCAAAATGAGAAGTGCCATTATGTTTCCCTATGGACTGTGTGAATAAGGTGGCTTAAATAATGCAAACCCATCTCTGTGCTCTTACCATCTCAAAAAATCTATCAATTAATGAAATGCATGTTGAGTTTAAATGTTACCAATCCCAAGCCTGGATAAATGGTAAATGGTCATGTTTTCATATAGCGCTTTACATCAAGGAACCACTCACCCATTCATACACATTCAAACACCAGAGTACATAGACATTGGGGGCAAGGTGGGTGAAGTGACTTGCTCAAGGACACAACATTAATTTGTGAGAGCCTGAATCACGCTGCCAAAATGTGAGTCAATGGATCTGACGGCTCTACTAATGATGTTGACGGGCCGGATTAATAATCCCAAAGGGCTGTATGTGGCCCCCGGGCCGTAGTTTGCCCATGTCTGTTTTAGGCCCTACTACGCAGCTTCTGTGGTGGGGGGTACACCGCCTTCTTGTCACCATAGAGATGTTACTGTTTTGCCTGGAATATTCCACAATATGGCATTAAACATAACTACCTAGCTTTAATTTCATTCCGGGAGTTTATATTTCTCAAAAATAACCTGAAAATAGCCTGGCAATGTCACGTGATTGTTCTGCTTTTATATGACATTAGGCAGCCAGATTGTGATAAATGCAATGCAGATGTTATAATTAACTTTTGAGAGACAACACTGCATGAACCCATTGAAAAAAAAAAGAAAACACATCACAGAAAAAGCCATTGATAACTTGTGTTTAGTACAGAGCCTGATAGGGGACACACCGATACGCCCACGACAAGGGATAACGAATCTAAAATTAGTGATGCCGCAGGTGCCTGACCCCGTCTCAACAGATTCTGATGAAGAAGGTAATAACGCGTCTTCGTCAATGACTTGAATCAATGCTCGTTGTAATTAAAGTGGAGAGCTTTAATCAGATGAAGAAGAGGACCGAGCATTGGATCAAGCATGCAAAGCCATTTTTCAGCCTGTTCCACTGCGCACTTACCACTTCAAAAGCCCATCAAAGCAAGATTTCAAAATTGACCAAAAACATTGCAACAACATAGTGTCAAATAAAGCCTTTGTGATCCATATATGCATGAAAAAACTGGATTCAACCGGATTTATTTGTGCATGCGGAGGTTCTTGTGCCTATGAGACAGGTAAAGAGATGTTGTAATGCTAACATAGTGTGTGCTCTGCATTTAAACCTGCTCTGGTCAGACCCACTCCAGCCCTATATTATCCTCTGTGTGGTGCATAGCAATGTTGCATTTATATAGACCTCTTCTGACAGCGCTCTAGACAAATACAGCTCAATGCACAGGAGAAGACAGCCCGCAGTGTGCTCAGAGATCTGTGTCTGCATGATCCAATTGGGACATATGTAGAATTCATTAAGACCGCGGTCGTAAATAATACTCGCTAAATGCTTTGTAGAGGCAGTCACGATTTACTTACAGTTTTGCATCACATTATATTTCAAATCCCTCAGGGGCAGATAAACAGGTTTAGGATGAGCGTTTTCATTTAGAGTCGGGATTTGTTTTAATGATCAGTCCTTTACGCAAAACATACGTTGGTAAAAGTGTGCTAGAGAACTTTTCTGTCAGATCTGTGGAGAGGCGAGCACACTCAAAAATAGAATGAATGTTATTGCATTGTACTTTTTTGTAGCAGTAAAAGCACCAGAAACTGATTAAATGTAAGAAAATGCAACGCTGTGGACCATTCTTGCAAGGAAACCATAGACTGTATATATAAATGGACTTAGCTAACCTGCTAGCCACCACGCTCCAAATAGGAAGTATTCATAGGTGCGCTTCCAGCTGCATCGACTCTGGCTTCAATTCACTTTACATTGAAAAATTGTCACCCTCCGCTCTACATGATCCTGGTATTTTTATTTCGCTCTTGTGTCAATATATCAAGATATGAACATGAATAACGGACAAAACAGGCCACTTCTCTCCCCAAGGTTGCTCCCGCTAGGGTTAGCAACAGGTTTGATTGAAAGCGTTACTAAGTGCCCGCTGCCTGCTAAACAAGCGGTGGGAGCGGAAAGGGGCATCATCTTTAACAACCTGGCTCCAGATTGGCTCTTTGGTTGCTATGATACTCGCAGTCGGAGTTCCAAATATGGAAACTGTCTCCAAATTCATCCTATAACTGCTAGCCTCGATGAGTTTCATTTGGCTGGAGACAAACGCTATGGGTGGCTCCATTTTTTTTATACAGTCTATTATGGAAATACATAAGTAATGCACCTGTCCAAAAACGTACATAGTATACATTTTCCATTTGTTTTTTGTTTTTTTAGATTACATTATTTGACTATTGATACAAGCGGTTCCATTTATCCAAGTTTGGGACAGGTGCATCAGTGGATTGTTCTGGCTAATCATACGGACATAACATTCTGAATAAAAGGGAAAGTGAGTACTACAATTATAGAAGTAAACGCAACCGTGCTCCCATGTTGCACTGCCTATAGTCCAAGAACAACTCCCAATAGTTGCAGAATATACACAACTTTTTCAGGGCTGAGTTATTTCGTTCCAATATTTAATGAATGGGGAGTCCGGCGAAATAAAAGCCACACAGACAGCATAAAACAGCACGGGGAAACAGTAGGCAGTGAGACTACACTAGGACACAGTACAGCTTTAGTGCTAATGGTGTGCTGTAGCTCTGGGCTCTGTTTAGGCTACTCCACAAAGCAGGTAATGAGTCTGACTTTCTAATTTGCTCACCTCCAGCAATTTGGACTATTTATAAGATGGGCACTATGTTTGCAGACAGAATTCACCATTTTTGAATTTTTTTATTTTGCTTTCCTGAATTGGGATGTGCTGAGTGGGAGTTATTGCTTTGCCTGGAATGTTACACAGTGTTGCATTAAAATGACATATCTACACAAATGGTGTACTTTAGCAGCTCTTAATTTCTTACTCTGTATACTGTAGTTTCAATGCAAAGTCGACCAAATGACCAAAGACGGTTACATAAAAGTTACACCATGAAGAGAAGATGACACAGAGAATTCCCTCAAATAAAAGGGAAGTAAAGACATTTAAATTTAACCCAGGACTATGATTTTTGGAGCACATCATCTTAAGGGTCTCTAGTAATGATAAATGCATTTGCAATTACTCTACTTTACTTTGGTCTGCGTGTAGGATGGAAAACATGTTGGTGGTAACAATCGTGCCCGGTGGGATAGAACATTGCACCATAGTTTAGAGCAGTATACATAAGAGCACATATATCTATTTAAATATAATACATGTGTTATGTGATACCTCAACTTAATCATTGGCTTAAATCCACCATCAAAAATCAGAAATTCATGAGATAAGACATGTTTAAGGCCATATCTTGGAACATTCAAGGCAAAACAATGACATCTCCACTAGTGCTATTGTGATATATTTGAGTGTACTGGTAGATATTAATAATATATATACAATATTGTGTGGCATCATGGGTTAACACTTAACAAATCATGAACAAAAACTTAAATCATAATTAACAAACAGTTTATTAAGAATGATTCAGGCTTAGTAACTTATGCACAGTTTATGGTAAGGAGAGAACTTTTTTTTACGTTTTTCAATGCATTTCACCTCCGGACGTTGCCACGGGCACAGCTAATGTCATTCGGGTTGTATTATTTTGCATGGGGCTGCTGATGTTGACAGCAAATAATTTTTACATGTACTACAGAGCCATTTGAAAGGCTCCAGGGAACCAGTGCATTGCTGACTTGCTGGTGCACGTGAACACTGAACATTTCACACAAATTAACCTTTTATGTCATATTTTACCAGCAAAACTTTACCCAAATACTCCCTTTTAATGAATGAGATTCCCACTTTTCCCTATTAAATCGACGGGATTCCCACTTAACCAGACGTACTGCTGCAACAACTCTGTGTTTTAGTAACATTTAGAGGCAAAAGTGGGCAGGACAGAATAAGAAAAACAACCAAAATACAAAAATGCATGCTTTTAAGACACCATGGTTGCATTGAATAATATAGCTTTGATAGTAATAAGTCCAACAGAACTCACCCGTTTTTTGTTTTTTTTTTTACTTTCACAGACAAAGCGATTGGGCTTGCAGTGCCTGTCAGAGTGGGGATGTGTTGAATACATGCAGAAGGTAAAACAGTGGGTTAGAGAGTTGCGGCCGTGTGCTCTTTAAATGTTAAAGTGGTGCTGAATAGGTGAGGGTCACACACGGAGCACTGCGGTAAAACACCATAAGAAGAGTGTGGCATTTAAGTCCCTCTTCACAGCCAGGCACGGCCATAAATTTTACTGACAACGATGACTCAATATTGCGCATATCTGTAATAATTCTAGCTCATTTGTCAAATTTCAAAATCACAAGTGGATTCAATCATTAAGATTGTAATGCAAAATACTGGTTCTTGAGAACAAACCTATCATTTTCGTAATTCGGTAATTTGTCATCGGTTTCGTGGGATTAGTTAGAATTAGAAACAGCAGCAGTGTTCTTGTCCAGTGCGCTGACATGGGCAGTTAAGCAGTCCATCAAAATATAACTAATAAAGTGATCAGGTGTGTTACATTTATCCAATTTTCAAACTCACATTTTTTTGCTTTGCTTTAAGATAATTTCATGTTTCATGTTTGTCTTTCCTGTGATATATTTGAAGTCGTGACTGACTGATCGTCTCTGACACGTCAAATTCCAGGATGTCATTGCGTCCTTGGGCAAGACACTAAACCCACCTCAAGTGTACGAGTGTGAGAGTGAATGCGTGAGTGGTTCCTTATATAAAAACCCATAAAGACATAATAACAAAATACGTCTGTGTAATCCCTCAATCGTCCAAGTCTGATCCATAGCAAAAGACGAAATAAAATCCGTCAATTGGACAAATCGTTGTAGGAGTGAAGACGTTTCGAAGAAGCGGCTTGGATGAGCAGCGAAACGTCTTCACTCCAACTAAGATTTGTCCAACTGACACATTTAATTTTCTCTTGCTATGAACAAAATTATATATATATATACTGCGTTTTAGGCATGGCCGATATATCGAGCCGATTGTTGGGCTTTTTAGCGTATCGGCTATCGGTTTTGGTCGATTTGCTGTCTAGAGCATACACACAAAGCTTACAAAGAGATAACTGCACTAAATGTTACACACTGCTCTCTAAAAGGTCTGTTTTAAAAAAAGAACTTGGGTGTAGTTTGTTGTATCGGCCCAAAAATATCAGTAGAACGTATCGCCCATCGGTTGGTCTAAACAATCGGTATCTGCATCAGCCATGAAAAAACCCATATTGGTCAATCTTCAGCGCTAACCGATCATTAATTGGTCAATACTGCACTAACAATGAATGTGCGATGTACTGAGCGCCCACTATAAAACTGTCTAACCCGCCTTTCATTGCAATAACCTTGTTTATATGTATGTATAACCAAACACTGTTATATAACCAACAATCAATATAAAACCCTGTCCCTTTAAACTTGAATGACTCTGGGGTCAAGGTCCTATACCTCATTACTAGCCCACACTGTTTGCACACGGCCCTCACCTCATAAGCCTTGTGATGTCATCAACGCGAGCCCACTGCAGTCCACCGTGTTTATCCTTCTGAGAACTTGGACAGTTTACTCCTGGGACTGAAGCGTCTCTTGGCAAATGCAAAATTTACAAGCCTAGAAAAATGTTTGTGTTTTGCCGAGGACGGGGGAATAAAGACAAAACATGGACAAACAAGGACGCAAATGAAGCTGAATGAGCGATGAAAACTGAAGTCTAAACCTGGACTAAAATGGAACTAAACAAAGAGTAAAACAGGGGTAAACAAGGCTAAAGGCACAGATGTAACCTGAGGCCTAAACAACCAATCAAGGAGCTTATAAATAGCATTTTACTGGACAAACAAGAACTTAATTAGGACTGAAAGGAAAACATAACTTTGCCGTAACATCTAAACAAGGGCTAGGGCTTTTGAAAAGAAACTGAAAATAGAGCTTCTATAAATATAATGAAGCAAAACCCTGGATAATGGCTCATGTAAATGCTTTACTTATGCGTGCTAACCCTAGTCTAAACCTGGTCTAAATCTTGAGTCTAAACCTGGACTGAAACAGAGGTAAATGAGGACTAAACCACGACTAAGTCAGGACTAAACCAAGACTAAAACAGGATGAAGCCAGGACTAAACCAGGACTAAACCAGGTCTAAACCAGGACTAGACAAGGACTAAACCAGGACTAAACCAGGACTAAACCAGGACTAAACCAAGACTTAACCGGGACTAAACCGGGACTAAACCGGGGCTAAACCAGGACTAAAACAAGACTAAACCAGGATTAAACCGGGGCTAAACCGGGACTAAAGCAGGACTAAACCAAGACTAAACCGGGACTAAACCGGGCCTAAACCAAGACTAAACCAGGACTAAACCAGGACTAAACCAGGTCTAAACCAGGACTAAACCAGGACTAAACCAAGACTAAACCAGGACTAAACCAGGACTGAACCAGGACTAAACCAGGACTAGACAAGGACTAAACCATGACTAAACCAGGACTAAACCAGGACTAAACCAGGACTAAACCAAGACTAAACCAGGACTAAACCAGGACTAAACTAGGACTAAACCAGGTCTAAACCTGGACTAAACTGGTACTAAACCAGTACTAAACAGGTACTAAACAAGGACTAAACAAGGACAAAACCAGGACTAAACAAGCATAAAGGCATAAGTGTAACCCAAGGCCTAAATCACGGCTTTAACAGCTTATAAATCTCCACTGAACAAACAAGAACTTAATTAGGACTGAATGGAAAAATAACTAACACTTAAACAAGGGAAATGGAAATGAGAGCTTCAATATATATAAAGAACCAAAACCCCGTATAATTAATGTAAACGCTTTACACTTCTAGTTTATCTATGTAATAGGAAACTAAACTAAAATTGAAGCTAAACCAGACCTGCAGAAAGATCTACCCAGAGGAAATCAGCTTATAAACAAGACTCCATCAGGTCTAAACCAGGATTAACCAGGTCCAAATAATGCCTAACCAAAGTACAAAATGAAACCACATATAAAAACGGCCTTGAATCGCTCTTACACTGGCTCACCACCAGTTGTCTGCGCACCACCGTTTGACACCCACTCTTTCCCCTATGACCACGTTTCCCATCTGCACAAACTGTATGTACCAGCACTGCACAAGGCTGGTACTCCCACATAGAAGCCTGACTCTCGGTAATCCAACCGCAGACATAACAGAGATGTGCCTACACAGCTCCACAGCCCGGGGCCTCATAACACGCTCATCAGATCCCTCCGCCTTCTCAATCATGGTGCACTGATTTTAAGGACTCGCCGGTCGCCCTATTTTCTTTTCATGCAATTACATATGAAGGCACACACGGTTATTACAGTCATCACATGTGCCAGACCAGGAGATGTGACAGGTTAATGATCGTGACCTGAAAATATACTTTATGTTTCAACGGTACATCGTAATAGTATTATTTCCGCTTCCTTTTGTGCATGTTGATATATGCTTGGTATTAGACATTTGCAGTTTTTTACATATCTTAAGTCGATATTTTGTCACCATTTGCTGCATAAAGCTTTATTTTTACACTTGAGTGCGATGATGGCATTCACAAAATGAGATCACACAGCTCCATTATGGGTTAGTAGTAAAAAGACCGTTGGCGAATGTCTAAAAATGATTTCTATTCCATTTTATACTTAAATTACGCAGAGCAGTAAAAAAGTATAGCCACTATTTATGTTAGCATTCGTTTTAAATCATGCATTTATGGGGAAAATAATCAAAATCAACCTTAGATATCGGTCCAAAAGCGTATCGGACATCGGTATTGTCTTAAAAAAAAAACTCATACCAGTCGATTTTTACATGGTATGCTCCTATATGTACATGGAGCGTGCACAAAGCAGAAAACATTAAATAAACAGGAAAAAATGCTGGTGCCAGGTTATATGAATGCTAATGTAAACCTGTAGACCATGAGCAGGTTGGTGTGCATGCTTATATAAGAACTTAATAAAAGAAAAACTGGCATTTCAGTCTTTTTTCAGAAAAAGATAAATCCTCTCACAGTTTAGTTATGAAAACATTGCGTGATACAGAAGGGAAATAGATAAGATATACTTTCATTGGGGTTCAAAGGCGTTTTTATATAATAATAACACTGAAAAGAATTTTTAAACTGAAGAGAAGTGCAAAGATTTAACAAAATAAAACACCAGCATGCCAAAATTCCGACCTATTTTTAAGTATTTATTATTTTTTTTAACCATTGTTGAAAATCTTTGTGTGAGTCATTCTGTGGCTGCAGTATTACAGAACCAAAAACTCAAAATGGCCCATCAAGTAATTATCATAATGGCCGTCATTTGTTTAACACTGACAGGCAGGGCAGGAAGTTCAGATGAGGAAGTCTGGACGAACTATTGAGCGCTTATGATCCAGACAGAGCAGAGGTTAAAAGATTTCACGGCTCTGTACTAATACACTGGAAAAGCTGGATAAAACAACTTTTCTTCAGTCAAGTTGTACTGTTTGGGCCTACAACCTCTATCACTTAGGATTCAGAATACACACTTCTCCGATACTTTACTAAGATCGGAGTCTGGTCACTGGTGCATCTCCGCAAGTTCAGATGGATTAGCCAATCAGGGTCATGCAGGGTCCATCGGTATCAGAAAAAAAAAAAAAACTAAGGAAAAAACATCGCTGGCTTCTGCAGAATCAATGAACGAAGCAGTAATCTGAAGTGAGAGAAGTTTGATTTTGCTCAAAATGACAGATGACCAATGAGGTTCTTTGTTTCGAATGCGTCACTGAAATCCGATTGCGCAGTGCTGTCTGAATGCAGCTCGGGAGAGAGAGCGGTGACAAGACTGATATCACTCTGTGTAAAAAAAAAAAAAAACAGAGATATAACATTCTGGGCTTGTCAGGGAACTCCGGCACTGCTTACGAATGCAGATTCACATATCCAGTCCTCCAGGGAGTATTTACAAAGTCTGACAAACAGATCAGATTGCAGAGTGTAACTGTTTCGTTTTTGAACAGGGATCATTTCAAAAACACCAAAAAAAAATCCATCTGTATCTTCCAGGCATACCTATTTTATATGATCCGTGTATTGACTATTTTAAATGAGCTGAACTACAAAAGTACAACCATGAACCTAGTCTGTATTCTTTGGTAGCACTACAAAATTTCACATTCCAGTGTTAGTCTTGGACCTCGGCATGGTTGCAGAGCGTTGCCCACAGCACCAGTGGGACCCTCAGATCCTCCCACCAGCAACTGCTATGGCTATGGCCCTTCAGAAATGCACCGCTGATAGGCCTGGGCCACGGGAGCACTCGGAAAATATAAAACCTGGAGTGTGCACTTTCAGATTTGCCTGGGCTCCTCAAGCTCTACAGATACAAGGTCTAGTATTACGACTACTGCTGCGTGAAGGGAATAACAATATTATCAAGTCTTCAAGGTACATGCTAGCGGATGGGATATACCTCAGAGTACAGCGTCTTGATGAGTACAATCCTAAATAAGGGTTAGTGTAAAGATTTGATTGCGTTTGACTAGGGCTGGGTGAAAAATGTGAAGGGATTTTTGTTTTTTCTTCAACATATTGGTCGATTTCTTTTCAAAAATGAAATAAAAAATGACTTTCAGTATTGCTGCTTTTACTAACAGAGGATTGACTGTACCTTATTGTAGAAAAACCCGAACATATCATGAACGATTAGACCGGAACGTTCGCTCTGTCCTTCCATCGGCTAACTCGCAATTATAATGTAATTGAATTTGTCTTTTATGTCTAAAGCTGCTTTACATTGCAAAAGTGTAATTAGTTGGCTTATACCACATCTAGGGCGACAGTAGATCAGTTGGTAGAGCGTTTATCTACTGACCCACAGGTTGGTGCTGCGATTCCAGCTCCCACAAATGAATGCTGTCATTGTGTCCTTAGGCAAGACACTTACTTAACCATAGACTCTATAAAGCGACCAAACCTATTGCTAACGCTAGCAGGAGTGACCTCGGAGAAAGAAAGCGCCTGATTCGTCCTATTCGTATGTTCATATCTTGATTTATGGACACAATGGCGAAATACAAATCAACCAGGATGATGCATTGTGGGTTAATACGAACATTTTAAGCAGTTACAGAGAGAGGGGTGACAATTTTTCAATCTAAAGTGAGTTGGAGCCAGAGTCAAAGGAGTTGGAAGCGCATCCATGATCACTTCCTATAGCACGTTAGCTATGTCCGTTTATATATACAGTCTATGTACTTAACTCACCTCGCCCCTAGTGTCTGTGTACACTGGTATATGAATGTGTGTGTGAAGGGATGTAAAGTACTTTGAGTGTCTTGAAGGTATAAAAATTGTAATCATTCACCATTACCACTTACATCTGCCCTGAGACGAAAATGCAGAGACGTGACGACCAATCTGTGTCATCTTTCGCACAACCATCGATAAAACACTGAAACCTCGGCAAACTGGGTGAAATGTCTTGTGGCTGATGAGCATATGTCCTAAATATTCTTCTTTTAAAGCTGTCCAGAACTGAAATATTGAAAGCTAGATTCTGATGGCTAAGAAAATCACGAGAACTCTTCATAAACCAATGGTATATGAGTGTGAAATAGAGTCATTGCCAATCTTGCCTCATTTGACTTTGGAGTTTTGTTATTTAGAGACTGAATTCCACCCTGGGCAAGCATGATTTTCTGCCTTTTAAGTAGACACACATTCCATCACCATGTTGCCAGATCTAAATTTCGTATTAGTTTCATAAGTTGGCCATCTCCCACTTCAAATAGTGTTTTCCTCCTCAATATATTACATTAATGATGGTGTAAAAAATTATTCAAAAGAGGCTCCACTGGCGGCTGGAGAAAGAGCCAGCTAATTAGTGTTTAGACGTTTGACTAATTTGACATAGCTTTTTATCAAATACCACCAGCCGAGTACGGTCAAGAAGCCAACGTGATCATTTTAAAACAAAGGCTACACAAAGTTTTCAAGTTCTTACATAATTGTGGTCAATCAACTTTCTTTTAACTTTTTGTCAGGTTTCTGTATTTGACTCATATCCTGCATCCTACAATTTAAAGGTCCACTGAGCAGCTTTTCCGGTGGTCCGCCAGGTTATTGCTTTAAAATACAGGAATAAATGTGTATATATTGTACGGATCTCCTAGGAAACAAGCAGCTGATGCCACTATTAGCGATACTATGGAACATTCTTGACAAGCAGTGTAGTGTACCTTTAAACCAGGGCTGTCCAAACCTTTCTCATTAAGGGCCACAAAAACACAGACAAAGCTGAGGGCCGATTGAGGGCCATAGACTGGTCGCAAATACAGTGAATACTTCAAATCTGCATTATTATTACAAGTTAGACCTCAATGGGACACATTAAATATCTGATATGGGCTTGTTAAAGTAGATTTTCAGAAATATACAGTAAAAAAGTACTGTTTAAGGTAACATGGGCCAGTTCACTGGAAGCTTGAGGGCCAAAAAAATATTGGTCTGAGGGGCCGCATTTGTCCCAGGGGCCACAGTTTGGGCATGCCTGCTTTAAACATTGCGGAAAAAATGTAGTTATATATTTCACAAGTTATGTCACCTGAAAACACTGCATGCACTTGAATTTCGAATAATCATGTAATACTACGCAGATTATGTTGTGTGTCGTTGTGTCTTTGTGCAAGACACTTTTAACAATGGAGCGTACCCACATCCCCTAGGAAAGTGGAGCAAAAATTTCTTGGCGCGGCTATGGGAGTGCATTGACCATTCTAGGGAAAGCTGGTGCCCCTTTAAGCCCCCCCCCCCTGGAGCCGCCCCTTGTGAGCGGTTCCTTGATGTAAAGCGCTTTGACTGCCTTGAAGGTGGAAAAGCGCTATATAAAAATGTAAAAATGTGACCTTTACCATTTACCATCCAGCCAAAAAAACACTTACTATGAAGCTAGGAAGGTCATTTTACCTTTGCATCTTTAAAATATCCACTACCGCCATTGGAATTCAAATAAACAAAACTATTACTCTTATCATTCCATTACACGCAGCAACTTTCTGCAATATTAGTTCTTCTTCCACGTAAGCCTGTAGCTAAAGATAAGCACTTTCCGATCACCATTTCTTTAGTGTCCCTCAAAAGCCGGCGAAAGTCAATATTTTAAAGTCAAGTAGCGATCAATAGAGTCATCAGAGTTACAAAGTGTGTTTTTCCATCCAAGCCCACCCTAAGAATACTTCTATGAGTGCCCCCCGTGCGCCTCGCTGCCCCACATGACACGGTCCTTGGTCACTCTGTTCCATTAGCAGAATCAGCCCTTTCATTACGACCAGCTCCAGCATCCAAAGGACAGCGGCGGAAACTGCGGGCCCATGGGTGCTCGAGTGACAAACGACAAAATCACTCACTGAGGTCCAAAGCGTACCGGATTCTACATTTCATTTATTCAGGCCCAACCACAGGCAAATGGAGGACATGACACTTTTTGATTACTCAGTATTGACTCTGCACCACAAGCCGGGAGGAAAAACAGCTCAAATAGGCCACTTTAGCAGAAAACTACAACCAGGAAATGTAATGGGGTAATTGCAAATGTTTAAGGTATCACATACAAGACTAAAACACAGCCTGAAGTACACATGGGACAAGAAATATTCACTGGATTCATAACGCGTAAGATTTACTACAGTTCGCTGTTTATGAGTAAGTGTAGTTAACCTCTTGTGTACCCAGCCTTAAGTAGCTATTAACTAAACATTGGTAAATCATGTAACATTTTAGTTTTAAAGAATTGATACTGTTTTCTTCATTATGCATATTTATATTAGTAATTAGTAGTTCTCTTTATATCGCCAACTAGGCGTCTATAAACCCAGCGAAGAGTAAATGGTCACATTTTTATAGCGCTTTTCTACCTTTCAATGTACTCGTATGTGCAAGTTTGGTTCATGTTCTGATGGTGTAAAGTTGTTGTTTAAATCATATTACCACTATACACTGCCCAGCTCCAGACTCATTACAAAAAAGCGAGCCTCCAAAGGCTGCAGGTGGCTTATAATGACGCTTTAGGGTGCTCGGGAGTAGGCCACGATGGACTAGAGCAACCGAGATGTTTGTCAATGCACGAGTGAACGAGCGACCTTGCAAGCTGTGCTAAGAACTTTAATCTACAGTTTTATTTGCAAGTCAGAAAATGAAATTATAATGTCACTCACAAATATAAGTTTTAGTGCAATCCACTATCTGTCCAAGATGTGGAGACATTAGTATGTTTACTCGGAATAAAGATGAACTGAATTGAACTGGATTGTCAAAGAAGAGGCCTGTCTCTGCATCTTCAGGAAGACTGTTCCAGATTTAGGAATGTTCCAGGTTTAATTCCCAGACATTTCCGCCTAGAGTTTTGCATGTTTCTTCACTTGGATCTGTCTGGGTACTCTGCTTCCCCACATCAACTCAAGACATGCAGATTAGATCAAATCCTCCAACTAAGGATAGCTATCTTAAGATGAAGTCTAGCTCAAGATCTGAAGACAGACAAGAAGTGAAGACGACTTTCTCCAGCGGCACTGAAGGACAAGTACGTGTAATAAAATGTACCTTAACCCAAACCCAACCAATTAAACAGTTAACAAAGCCAAATTATCAATGCATTCCTTGGGTCTTCTTCAAATGTAGTGGTTTCGATTGATTATGTGGTTTTTAGTCCTCATTAATCCTAAAAGCCCAGTTTTCCCCTTGATATTTGTGACTTGATGAGCATAATTAACCCTCTCAAACACTCAGACATAGCGCTGGATCTTGTTACAGCTGCTAAGTGCATTAGAAGTTGGAGCAATCGCCAGCTTCACACATGGAGGACAACTTTGAAGACACTCACACCCTCAACACCAGTCAGCCCGTCTAATGAGCTGTCTGAGCACCCTTTTTTCTTATATCAACGTGCATTATGTAGCTCCTGTCTCTCCGTCGCGTGAAATAAGATGAGAGGGCGCTGTGAACCTGGCCAGCGGTTGAGTGGGGATGAAGGAGGTCCCTTGGGAGACTTTAGAGGCACCCTTATAGCACCTTTGATTACCGGCGCGTTCACCTCTTGACCCCGGCGAGCTTTGATCAGAACAGACTCACCAAACGCTGCATGTAGGAGCGGCTTATATTGCATTCCCCGCCATCACGGACAAACATTAAATTATACATCAGTGCGGACGTGCCCGGGTTCGCCTCTGTGTAATGCTAGCTACAAGATCTTAGCTCAGCAGCGAGGAAAACATGCTCAAGGGGGTTTCATATCTGCAATATTAGGAATGGAGTAGTGTATTTGGGACTAAACACTAAACCGGCGAACACTGCTAGATCTAGTACTGCTCCCAGATAAATACTATAATAAAATGTGTTCCTAAAAACATTCTATTAAAGGATCCATATTACGCTATTTTCCGATCTCTTTTACAATGTTTCCTCATCGCACGCATACCTGGAGTTGTGTTTTGTGTTCTTCACACGTGTCTCAACGGAAAACATTTAGGCTGTTCTTCTCACAAACGGAAAACACTCTGTCATGGCATAATGGCGTAATAAGGAAATGCTTCACTGTGTTTTTAAACTCCATATAATTTTCGCTAGAATCATTTTGATTAGGGGTGCCAAAACGTTTCTCATTAAGGGCCACGTATAAAACCCCGAACAAAGCTGAGGGCCGATTGAGAACCTTAGACTTGTCACCAGTGAATACTTCAAATCTGTGTTATTATTACAACTTAGACTGAACGACTAGACCTTTATTCATGCTTTCATCCTCAATGGGACACATTAAATATTGTTAAAGCTTGTTAAAGTAGATTTTCAGAAATGTACAGTAAAAAGTACTAATTAAAGTAATATTGGCCAGTTCACCTGGAAGCTTGAGGGCCAAAAAAATGTTGGTCTGAGGGCCACATTTGGCCCCCGAGCCACAGTTTGCGCATGCTTGATTTAGATGATTTCAGCCATGGAATTGCCCATCTCCACTAAAGAAAAGGTAAAAAGTAACTGTTAACTTGAAAACGATCCCTTCATGACATCACAAGGTGGAACAGAGCATTTTGAGCTTTGGAGATGTAGATGGACTAACAATAAGATGTTACTCAAACATGTGTGAATGAAACACAACGCAACTCCAGGTATGTTTTTGAGGAGGTAACTGCAGTTTAACATGGCTTAAATCTCATGAGAGTCAATTTTGCATAAGATAGAACCTTTAATAACAAAATATAAGATTACAAATTCAAGTATGGATAAACTGCATATATCTGGAACATGCTTTTTGCTTTTTTTAAGTCGCTGTTATTTGCAACTCTTCAAATATTAGTGTGGCTACTGTTTCATTTGAAAACTATTAAAGACCCCATTTCCACAGTTCTTTTTCTTTTTTCCCGAGCTCATTAAAAGACACATTTATTACACAAAACCTCCCAAACCCATTTTGAGTTGAGGGCGGTGATGAGTCCAGATTACTGCTCCATTTGCAGAGAGACTGGAGACAGCCGGAGGTGAGATTAACTCTGAGGTTATGTAATCCAGATGTTGGACTGTGTTCCCCGTGCTCTGTGTGCTGTCCCTTTGCTGTCCACTACTTCGACATATCTTTACCCACTTCTTCCATGTCCCTTCCACATTTCGGAGCCAGTCGGGCGTGCATGTTTCGGCGCATGTTAGCATTAGCTGTTCCTTCTCTGCATGCTGACCGCGTCCGGTTGGATACAGAGCACACGTAGATGTATTTTTCATGGCTCTTAGATTATTTATTTGTGTTTATTTCGACCCGCGCTGCCTCTCTGCGCTCGCTACACCGAAGCAGAGTAGAGACGTGTGTCGGGCAGATGTCAGTTCAAAATGTCCTTCAGATTATCGAGATTACAAGCCTAAAGCAATGCAGCCAAATGTACATGTGAGATTACAACTTCAACAACACGGGCCGCAGAATGCCGTAAGGTGGTGTGTTAATTCCCGTGTAGCCCGGAACCTCGGAAAAGTTCCTCCTACTGCTGTGTCAAGGTGCCGCAAAACTAAACACTTCCTATGGACATTTCAAAATAAAAGCATCTGCATTGAAGCGCTACTGAAACAGCCTTATTGTGAAAAGATTTAAACCCTGGAGAACCACGGGGTTAAATTTGGCCGCAGTTAATTGCTTAATGTCAAATTTAAATAGACATACCTAGTGGATGAATATTGAACTAAAATGAACCAGACCTGTGACCTGGTAGTGACAAGATGGCCGACCTGTTGAGCTGGAAAACTACCCAAACAAAATCATCTTCTCAGCAAACCAGCGGTTAGTAAAATTGTGTTGTTTTTTTTTTGTTTTTTTGTTTAATATTTTTAGTAATAGCTTGCAGAATGTCTAGAAGTACGTTTTATATTCTTTTTGGATAAATCAGGAAGCCCAAAGGGTCAAATTTGGCCCTGATCCTAAATTAGGGAATAGAGGGTTAAAATAGAAAAAGTAGATATTTCAGTGTTCAGTGAACTTATAGCAGTAATTTAATGCAATGTTCATAATTTTCCAAAGAACAAAAGGGTTCTTGGGTTCTCCAGGGTTAAAATGAAACTTGCAAAACACACAAAAAAATATCCAGTGTGGGTTGGAAGAAATGATTTCACATAACATGGAAAAAAATAGTATAGCCATTGTTTGATGCATAGTTTTCAGTATAGGCCAAGGTTAGATCTCGCCAATTTATTATAACAACCCTATTATTACTGGCAAAAAAATAACAACTAAAATGCAACAGAATACGGGAATTTATGTGATTTCTTTGAAAATTGTCTTTGGAGGAGAAACCCTCCAGATCCCCCAACACATTTGGGAGATAACAACCACGCTGAAAACGATGGCTGCCGGATTGGTGATGGGCTGCTGCTTTGCAAACGCTCCCGGAAGATTTCAGAGCCCCACTCCGCCCCGCAATAATATCCAAAAACATAACACTCAGATGCCGACGCTCGTCTCCATGGAGATGTTATTGCTTTGCTCGAACTGTTCTGCAGTGTGGCATTAAACGTTTCCATTTCCAGAAAGACAAGCACGTGACTCCACCAGTGACAGGTCAGATCTGTGGAGAGGCGATTTGTGAGCAGTTGAATAAACGCATGATAGATTTTGTATTAGTTTAAAGCCATACACTGGAACATCCCGGGCAAAGCATCAGCATAATCTCCATGGAGACGAGCAGGTGGCAGACCCTCACCTAGAAAGTTACATATTGCGCATTTTGTTGGTCCGTTTTATTGTAGTAAAGTTAAAAATATGGCATTATTTCCACATTTGCATTTCTGCGTTTGATGTATTTTTATTTTCAAGACATTTTTCACGGAAATTACTACCGTGATCTGTCATTTGTTATTTTCTGTCAAATGCATTCCAGCCATATTCACTATCTGTGCAGGTTAATAATCCATTTGATTAAGAGCCAGAAGGTTACGAATTTTTAAAACTCCCGAGGATAAAAAGAGACAGGATCATTATTTAATACATAAATTATCACTTAGGCTGACATCTCGTATGAGTCATGAGTCCATATGTGGGCAGTGACACTTTCTATATAAAACAAAGCGATAACACCACACTCATTTCAACCGTTCAAGTAAAAAGGAATTTCCACATTGTAATTCGGCAAATTCGGCTGTTTCACATCATAATCGACACAAAATAGACGGTCTTAAGATCTCACAGGGTCCAGACCGAACCGAGCGAGGGGGCGTTTGAGTATCAAAGAGGTGCAAACTATTATAAATGAGGTCACCCTCTTGCACCCATGTGGACTCGGGCCTGTGTGATTATATTTTTACTCAAAAGCAGCACAACTATAAAGAACAATGCCCTAGAGAATGGTACAGAATAAGAATCTAGTCACTATGGTAAATAGCACAAAGCTATAAACAAGAACAATGCCCTAGAGAATGGTACAGAATAAGAATCTAGTCACAAAATGAATATTTACTACAGTAGAATACTTTTCGTTTTTACTATTCAGCTTACCTCTACTGCAACAATGATCAGTACTCCTGATACTACTGTGTCAAGTATACAGATCATTTTCTTAAAGGTTTTTACTTATATTGTACATTACATTGCTGTTGGCATATCCCCACTACTACTACTACTACCACTACCACTACCTACTAACTACAATTACTTTTTTTTTCTCTTTTTACTGTTTGACCTACTTCTACTGCTACAGCAATTAATACTGCAGATAGTACTTCTAAAACTATTATTTTACTACTGTTACTTATATTTTAAGTATACAGTTTTCCTGTTTGTTTTTCTTGTTTGTTTATTGGTACCATTACTACTACTACTACACTACTATCGCTACTACTTACCACCTGCTGCTACTACTAAACTTCTACTTACTACCTCCTGCTGCTACTACCACTACTACTACTACTACTACTACTACACTAACTACTACTACTACTACTACCTACTACTACTACTACAATTACTTTTATACCATCACTACTATTACTACCTACTACTACCTACCACCTGCTGCTACTATTACCACTATTACTTACTACATCCAGCTACTACTACCATTACTACTACTACTGCTGCTGCTGCTGCTGCTGCTGCTGCTGCTGCTGCTGCTGCTGCTGCTGCTGCTGCTGCTGCTGCTGCTGCTGCTGCTACTACTACTACTACTACTACTACTACTACTACTACTACTACTACTACTACTACTACTACCTACTAAGTACTACTACTACCATTACTGCTGTTTTATTTTTGTACCATTACCACCTGCTACTGCTACTACTACTTACCACCTGCTGCTACTAGCACCACTACTACTTACTATTACTACTACTACTACTATTTACTACTACCTACTATTACAGTTACTTTTGTTTTATTTGTACCATTACTACTAATACTTATCACCTGCTACTCTTACTACTACTATTACTACTACTACTACTGCTACTGCTACTGCTACTACTACTGCTACTACCACTACCACTACTATTATTTACTAACTATCTACTACTCAATTTTTTGTTTAAATTTGTACCATTACTACTACTACTACAACTACTACCCCTTAGTATCTCCTGCTACTACTACCACCTGCAGCTACTACTACCACTACTACTTACCACCTGCAGCTACTACTACCACTACTACTTACCACCTGCAGCTACTACTACCACTACTTACCACCTGCAGCTACTACTACCACTACTACTTACCACCTGCAGCTACTACTACCACTACTACTTAGTACCTTCTACCTACTACAACTACCACTTCTGTTACTACTAATTCCACACATGCATATATGTTTTTTAATAGCTTTCTTTCCCATAGAACAGTACAGTGATACAAACCAGATGATTTATTGTTTTGTTTTTTTTTCTTTTTGTCTTTCACGTCTTGTGCATCTTCCCGTTTGGCTCTGGTACTGCTGCTCTGCCTTGTTCCAGTACTGCACACAGCATGTATCCAGCGCCTCAGCACACTCACATCACATGTACTCATAATCTGTTTGATTTTCATCATAGCATCTTCCTATTAGATTATAACACGGAGAGCTGTGCACGTTTAGTGAAGCCTCGTCAATTTTCAAGGTAGCATTTCATTACAGATTTGACGCTTTAAAGAGTGACTAAAAATACGCAGCTCTCCTACAGATGGTGTAGGAGAGGTTGAACAGGTCACAAACAAATAAATGTTTCATGAGCCCACACATGAAACATTTGTTGTGAAAACTTCAAATGCACTTTTAATGCAGTCTTATTGTGTTTTGCTAAGAACTGTGAGTACTGCATAATAGTCCACATTACTCCTGTACTTACCCCTGTACTGTACTACTACTCTTCAACTACTACTACTGTTACTACTACTGCTATGACCACTACTACTACTACTACTACTACTACGACCACCACCATTACTACTGCTATGACCACCACTACTACCACTACTACCACTACTACTCTTCAACTACTACCATACTACACCACCACCACTACCACTACCACTACTACCACTACCACTACTACTACTACTACTACTACCACTACTACTGCTATGACTGCTATTACTATTACTACTACTCTACTACTGCTATGACCACTACTACTACTGCTATGACCACTAGTACTACTGCTATGACCACTACTACCGCTACTACTACTACCACTACCACTACTACTGCTACTGACTACTACTACTACTTACTACTACTGCTACTACTACTACTACTACTACTACTACTACTACTACTACTACTACTACTTACTACTACTGCTACTACTATTACTACTACTACTACAACTACTATGACGACTACTATTATTACTACTACTATTACTACTACTCTACTACTGTTACGAATGTTACTACTACTGCTGCTATGACTACTACTACTACTGCAACTGCAACTACTACTAATAATGATAATAATAATGATAATAATTATAATAATCACAACATGTATTCTTACTGCAAGTCGGGTCGCCTCTCCCTAGATCTGACCCGTAACTTGCCTGCCTGTCCCCACAGAAGCTTAATGCCATACTTTGGAACATTCAAGGAAAAGCGATAAAATCTCCATGGAGACAAGCCAGTGGTAAAAAGATTGACCAGAAAAGTAACACAGCGCACCTTTAAATGTCACTGGCGTAAAAGGTAAAATAACGATGAGTCGGTTTGAGTCTGGGAGGGCATCAGGCAGAATATTAACATCCTTATTGCAATGATTCCTGGTTTTAGAAAAAAAAGAAAAGGAAGGTGGAAGAATTTGAAATGTGAAGAGACGAGGTGAAGAGGCTCATGAATTATTAACTGTGGTTGATGCTGATGAGGACTTGCCTACCCAATGACTGCAAGCTAAGTGAGCGCATCTCTCTCCCTCCCCTTCTCTTCTCTCTCTTTCTTCTCAAGGTCATCCCCCGCTCCGACACTGCTATATTGAGAATTCCTCAGATTTAGCACAAAATATTGACCATCACCTGTGCGAGCTCCACCGACAATGCTCCCTCTGAACTTATTCAAAAAGTAATATTTCATAAAACTGACCGCAGGCGAAAAGTAAAATCAAGTTTTAGCTGAAGGACATTTTGGATATAGTGTATAGTAGTAGTATTCGTAGTAGCAGTAGTGGTACTAGCAGAAGTCATGGTGGTAATCGCGGCAGGGATCCAGCTTTTTCACTTCCGATACTGATCCCGAGACTGAAAATACCATTTATTTCCTTTAAACAAAAATAAAATACGACATAGCTGACCCAAATGTGTTATGTAACTGTTATATAGCCCTCAAGTAACTACAGAACCGCTTTGTATAAATAAAAATTCTAACGCTATGAGACATTCCGGGCTGATTATTGTCATATTACAGAGCTGTCCAAACTACGGCCCAGGGGCCAAATGCGGCCCTCCGACCAATTTTTGTTGGCCCTCACACCTCCTCCTAAACTGGCTCAAGTGATCAAGAAGCATTTTTTTTACTACAAATTGAAGCGGTTCTACCTCTATAACCTGAATAACATAACAACCCGATATTTCAAAGCCAATATCCGATCCAGGAAATGCTTCAGTATTGGCGCCGATATTTGGTACTAGTATTAGATCGGTGCATAAGTTGAAATATTTGTTCCTTATGAATGAAGTATTTTGAAGTAATAGGAGAAGTACTAGACAGCAACAACACCAGGAATAGATGTTGCAGTAGTTTCGGTAGTAGAGGAAGCATAGGGGTTGTAGTAGCGTCAGAAATAGTAGTAGTAGTAGTAGAAATATTTTGTTGTGGACAAAAACTAATGTGTACGGTTTACATTAAAAATAGTTACTTTCTACTACATTTTCGACTATAACGGGTTAATGATGAACAATAGTTTTCTCATTTTAATACAACATGTGACATAAAATACAAGAATACTCTATAATTCCTGTGATGTCAGTTTATAATCCGGTCTTTATTAGTGGTGCCCGTGGACATAATCTGCTCTCATTGTCAGACTGCAGCAGAACACTGGGAGAGTGCACAAGCGGCGGCCATTTTTACAAGAGGCCGGGCAGCTGTTGCACAGATTAACCAAGATCACAAGATCACCAACGCTTTCAATCCAGGCTTCACCAGGGAATGAAACTTTTAGCCCCAATCACCTATCAAGACATTATCTACCGCTACACTTTTCACAGCCCTTTTAGTGAAGACAGCACTTTTGAAAAATCTACCAAAATGTCCGTCCAGGGAATTTGTTCAAAGTCTGAGAACGAGCCAAATAGGTCACAGCACAGGGGCCGACCCTCCTCTGTTATGGTGCGGTCTAATTGTCCACGAGTCCGTCATTTTTGCTGAAACAAACACAGCAATTTGGTTTATTGTGTTGTTTGCGCGGTTGTGATGTGGAAATAAAAAGTTTTTGGACTAAAAGAGATGCAGCAGTGCCTTGCGAGCCCAGCGTTTGGCACAACCTCTGCTGTTACATATAATGATTTAGACGTGATTGTGTTGTCCTTGTAAATGTCATCCTCGATATTCCCTGGGTTGGGGGGGATGAGGATGTACTTAAGCAGAACAGTCTTAGCCCCTGATCAGCAGCTGAGGCAGGGTTTTATTTCACCATGGCAACCGGCCACTGTAAACACTATACCGTATTGGTGTGTACTTCAGTGGTATAAATGCTAAGTCGGGCCGTGCACTATGGCCGGGGTCAAATGAGATTGGTGGTAATGCAAGTACTATATGCGAGTAATTAAAACCGCCTTCTATTGTTACTAACACGCGATGGAACTCATCTACTATCCACCGCAGCTTGAACTGGTTTAAGAATGAAATCAGGGGTGTCTCAACTATGACCCAGGGGCCAAATGCGGCCCTCAGACCAGTTTTTATTCGCCCTCAGGCCTCCTGCTGGACCGGCCTAACTGATCATAAGCAGTACTTTTAACAGCAAATAAAAATATTTATCAATAAAAAAAAGTTAAATAATAGTCTAGAAAAAGATCACATTTAAAAAAATATATTTAAAAAAACTCATTCTTAAATTATTTCATCGTATTTTATTCTCACATGTTGTATATTTTTAATGCTAGTTTTTTGGGGAATATTTTTGGGTTTTTTTGGGTGTTTTTTTTTCTGACTGACACAATTCAAAATGAGCATGTAATGTTGTATCCTGTACTGTATATATAAATGGACACAGCTCACCTGCTAGCCTCCGTGAGAATGGGCACACTTCTGGCTCCATCGACTCCAATTCACTTTATATTGAAAAATTGCTGCCCCTCTCTCTGTAACTACTGCAGTGAGCCTACTGTTCAAGTTAACCCGCTCCACATGATATTGATATTTTTATTCAGCTATTGCGCTCGTAAATCAAGATGATGAACATAAATAACAAACGAATCAGACGCCTTCTTTCCCCGTGGTTGCTCCCGCTAGCATTAACAATAGGTTTGATTGACAGTGTTGCTAAGCGCCCGCTCCCAGTTAAACCAGCGGTGACGGTAGGAATCATCACCCTCACTCCGGATTGGCTCTTTGGTTGCTATGATACTCGTAGTCCAAATTCCAAATATGGAACTCGGCTCCAAATTCGCCCCTATAACTGCGAGCCTCGACGAGCTTAATTTGGCTGGAGCAGAACGGTGTGGGTGACGTCACACTCACTTAGTCAACTTCTTTATACAGTCTATGATCCTGCCAAGTCAATCTATAA
This sequence comes from Periophthalmus modestus, assembly GCA_019594935.1. NCBI lineage: Eukaryota > Metazoa > Chordata > Actinopteri > Gobiiformes > Gobiidae > Periophthalmus > Periophthalmus modestus. Next base: position 9,998,437 of record JAIEZT010000304.1, on the reverse strand, counting down.
TAATCTATAACAATAAAACAACATTTTTTCTTTAAATGACTATCGATATATCACTATTTTATCTAGTTTGGAACCAGGGGCGTCACACTGAAGGGGGGGGGGGGCCCTCACAAACTCTGTAATATGCATTTTTCATAAGACAATATGTATTTGCGGGCCCCACAAGATGATTTTTTATACTTTCTCGTCCTGATCTAGCCCACCTTTAGTCCCAGTTTTTGTCCCAGTTGTGACGAAACGTTTTAAGTATGATTGCAGCCTTATTCGGAGAGTTGAGCAACACCTTTTACCTTCCTATTTTGAAACCACAAAGGGGGAACGACATTTCCACTACGAAAAACGGCCTCAAATCCAGCTAAGGTTGTCATAACGATAAGAAAATCTGTTGTGGCAGTGTTTATAATGAGAGCTGAGACTACCAAACAGCACATCATCACAAGGGCAAAGGTCTAATTAATCATACAATCTTCCTACCTGATAATGAGAAATATACCGCGTTCACATCCAGACAAAGTTTATATAAAATGTTCTGGTAGAGAAAGTAATTTCCAGCCTAGAAAACATCAAATTAACTTTAACCACGCAATAAGAAAGGAAGTGGGCACATACAGTCTCGCCATATGCATTGGGGCGCCTGTGTTTTTAATGATGTTTCCAGGCTTTCAACACAGAAGGACATCTTGTCTAAAGTGCACTTATATGCTTATACAAGGAGCTCCAGGCCCTTTGACGCTAAGTGCTTTTAGTTATACCATGCACCGTGCTAGCATATTGAACGCTGATTATTTGCAATGTAAACAATTGACGTGATTGCGATCCTTACGTAACCCCGTATGTCATGTTTTCTATGTTTTATAACTCCGCCGTCGTAATCAAGTTGAATAATAGCCTTATTTCTGCGGAAGACGACCAGAACAAGCCCAATTGAAATGAACGATGCCATCTGAAACATTATAGTTAATATGATTGTGAATAAAACTGCTATTGGCCCAAAGGCTTGGTTCCATTATGTTTGAATGAGCCAGTTGTTTTATATCAAATCGACCCAGAAAGGAAGCGTTGGCAGGATCGCGGTAGCTTGGTGACACAGGGCTCATCGATACACGTATTATCAATTATTCTGCTTAATTAGGCCAGATTTTGAGCAGAAAACGAGCAGGATCAAGCCTTTTCACAGCTGACATTTCCACTTTGCTGTAGCAGAAAGCTCTCCACAATGGACGCTAACATTTTCATAAAAGCCCCATTGTAATAATACTCGTGTCATGTTAAAAGTCTGCATAAAAACCAAAGTAACCTTCTTGTATGAATTAGTGAGGTACATGAGAGGGGTGATACTGTTATAGGGAGCACAAAAGCACTGATTTATACGCAGTCTTGCATCATCGGGGATAAAAATGAGAAAGGTTAATAACTTTTTTTATATATAATGATGACAGCTACGGTGGCCAGATTTGACACACCCAGTTTTGATGGGTGGGTATAAATAAAATCGTGTGTAAAAGTGTGTAACATCATCCATTTGTGACTCACTTGTGGGCCAGTATGTAATCTGAGGGGCTTCTGTCAGTGCATTTTTTGCCATATGGTCGTTTTTGAGCACTTTTTTTGTATTTTGGTTAAACGAATGCCAATATATTCAGCTTTTTACCATCGGCGGGGATGAAATTGATCAAAAAATAGGGACACCTGGGATATTTCTTGTATAAAACTGGGACAAATTAATGTTTTGGTATAAATCTGCAGAGACAGGGGACACGGGGCTCAAAACTGGGACTGTCCCGGGTAAATAGGGACGTCTGGTCACCCAAATGACATTATAATATGATTAGCAATGTACTGTGTAAAGTAACTCAAATATATTATAAAAAAGTACTTTTCTCTACAGCGCAGCAATAGAATGGCAGTAGGGTGGAAATAATAGTAATACAGTGTTACACATCTGTTTTCTAGTTTATTTCATGATCAAATGGTGCTAACACTATAATAACTGCATAAAACATGAAGAAAGACTTAATCCATAATGAACAAAGTTAAATTGATCCATGTAAAGACTACCCGATTGTTTTTGTATGTACATTTTTTCAGGTTGTGGTGTTGTTTTAATATGTTTTATGCCTCAAATTTAGGATTAGCGTGAGCACTGAGACACAAACACCTGCCCTTCTAAACACAGAAGGTCCCTCCGCTCAAATTTTCACCTCACCCATATGTCTGTGTATTCATTTTAGCACGACTCAGCCAAAACCTCATAGAGATAAAATTGGACAGGAAGTAGTGACGCTAACACCGAGGTTGCCAGGCGCTGTTGTCTAGTTTATCTAGAATGGCTGAGGTTTAGTAAGTACTTCATTAAGGATTTAGAAGTATTCATATTTGTTATGTAGTTTCCTGAATCATTCCTGAACAACCCTAACCCTGTGAAATATCAGTAAACACGGTTAGCTATCACCATGCTCCTTTAATTTGACACACAGCTTGCACAGACAAAAGGGGGCATATATAGGCAGACTGTCAATCACGTTCACGTCAGGGGTTTTGAGCAGCGTGGGCACCCGACGGGAGAGCGCGGCTGTAAATAGGACCTGTGTGGACGTGTAAAGCTGGTATTTAGGCTCATGACGCCACAGACAGCAGATGCAGTGCTGAAGGCTTCTTGGTTCATGTCCACACAGTTCTCTTGTCCTCTTCTGCTGTCTGCTGCTGACCCAAGCATCGATCTATTGGACAGTTTCTTCATTAACTGTACCCCAGGACCAATTAGGAGGAAGACGGGATTTCACACTGTTATCCTCGATGAGTTTGAAGTCTACTCAGGGAAGTCAATCTTGTCCTAAGAAAGTTTTCAAAGTATTTAATGCATTCAGCTTTTCAGCATTGCAAATATTTCAGAATCTAGTCTCACTAGACACACAAAAAACTGGGACTATACCCCAGAACTAAACCAGGACTAGACTAAGACAACCAAACTACGTCTATATCAGGACCATAGACTGTATATATAAAGGACAACGCTAACCCACTAGCCAAAAATTAGAAAATTGTCGACCTTCTCTTTGTGCTGCTGCAGTGAGCCTCGTAATTTTACTCTTAAAATGTTCGTATTAACCGACTTTGCATGATCCTGGTATATTTATTTCGCTATTGTGTCCGTAAATCAAGATATGAACAGACAAATCATGCGCCTTCTTTCCCCGACGTCGCACCTGCTAGTGTTAGCAACGGGACTGATTGACAGCGTTGCTAAGCACCCGCTCCATGCTAAACCGGCGGTGAGGGCGGGAAGGGGCGTTACCTTCAACAGCCTCGCTCCGGATTGGCTCGGAATTACAAATACGTAACACGGCTTCAAATTCGCCCTTATAACCGCTAGCCTTGATGAGCTTCATTTGGCTTTAGCCGAACGCTATGGGGGGACGTCACACTCCCTTAGTCAACATCATTATAGAGTCTATACTCAGGACTAGACCAGGATCAAGCAGCGTCTCTCATTGCGTTTCCCCTGCTCCTACTATTAAAAATACTTCTTACATAACTTCTAAGGTACCTATAGACCTATACATTTAAAGCTGGCAAAAGAAAGTCATCCTGTATTGATTCTTTTTCCTTCTGCATTTAAAAAAAAGCTCTAAATGACAAATGTATTACTTTTGTGGAGCTTGCTAATTAGCCAGCCTTCGTTAGCCATCACACATCAAACCGGAGCCAGACTGCACCTCGTGGCCTTCCCCGAACAAGCTAATTTGGATTTCTCTCTCTTCTCTCTCTCTCAATCCTTTTTGTGCCTTGAATAAACGACTATCCTGTTTTTTTTTTCCCCGACGCCTTCATTCACACAGAACCTGTTTTCCATTTACGCCATTGGACCAGGAAGTGCGATCAATCACTGTCAGGCTTAAAGCACTCTCTACTATTCCATATTTCCTAAAGCAAAGTGCGTATACCTTTATTTATAGCTTTCTATTACACCAGATTCAAAAGTGACTTGCAGTTTGAGTACCCGTGCTACTGTATGGTCAGTGCCGGTTTTAAGACTAGCGACTTTAATTACGTTCGAAAAGGGTTTGATGGATGGCCGGCAGATGTAACGCCTTATTACACGAGGTAGATTATGTGTTCTGCAAAAATGATAGATTTTTATTTACTCCATTATGACAGCTTATAGTTCACATCACGTGCATCTGGCGGCAGTGCCTGTAAGTGGGATAGACCAATTCTGCAAGATGGTAGCAGTAAATTACATTCTTGTTTCAGATCTGTCACAAACAAAATAGCATAAAGCCACTATAAGGAAATCAGATAAGAACAATAACAGCAGATATAAGCAGTCACCAGTGCATGGCAGTAAGCATCCATTCTATAGAGGTAATGCTGCTGTCTCTTTGGTCCTATTTTTAGACTTTCATGTTATGGCGCCCTATTTCATATCGGGGGCAATTCAAAATGTTATAGTTTGTGTTTAAATGCGTGCACTCTATGGGTCCACTTTATTTGAGGGTCTTGCTGCAGCTCTATACTCCACCCAGAGCCCTGAGGTCAGCTGACCAGCTCCAAAACCAGGCCCGAGACCAGAGGTGACAGAGCCTTTTCTGTGGGAGCGCCCAGACCAAGGGTGTCCAAACTTTTTTTCACCGAGGGCCGTATACTGAAACATATTTGAAGCAGAGGGCCACAGACCAGAGTCGATACAGAGAGTCAAATGGTGCATTTAAAACAGGTTTTTCATTGACATTTGAGACATTGTGCCTTTAATAAGACTTCGAAGATTGTTTTTACGTCGAGTGCAATGTGATGTTATTCAGGTTATAGAGCACATGTGTCAAACTCAAGGCCCGGGGGCAAAATGTGGCCCGCCACGTCATTTTATGTGCCCCATGAGAAGGTAAATTAAAAGGCATGACTGTCATTTTAAAATAAGTTTATGCTATTTTAACGTTTAATAAATACAGAAACAGTTATTTAACAAGTTAAAAAGTACTTACATTTATTTTACTTGACATTTGGTTACATTAAGTATCATTTATACTGTCTTACAGATACATGTGGCCCATTTTGCTGATGTGGCCCTCAGTGAAAATGAGTTTGACAGCCCTGTTATAGAGGTAGAATCTCTTCTAAAAAAAACCCCAAAACTTCGCATTTGGCCGCATTTGGCACCTGGACTGTAGTTTGGACAGCCCTGGCCCAGACTACAGAACAGCGCCCTCTACTTGTCAGATCCTCTGTCTTTTAACCCTTTAAGGACTGAGCACATTATAGACTATTATAGCTCGCCTGGACTTTTATTCTTTTTTAGCCATACAACTCACGTTATAGGAAGTATCAGCATGTACTTTTGCCTTTTTTCACACAGTAACATATTTAAAGAGCTTCATGCCTCTGCTTTGAGATGCCATTTGAATTTACATGAGCACAATTGGTTGCGGAGTTACGGTAATGGAAAGTCCACAACTGCGCTCTATGGGAGATGATAGCATCCAGCGCTATAATGCAGCGTTAATGCAGTTTAAGACTAGACTGAAAACCCACCTCTTCTCCCTGGCATTTAATACTACTACTACTCATTCCCTATGTATCGTGTTTTTTTCTTTCTTCTTCTTTATATGCATTTCTTTCTTAACTGAATTGTAACAAAGGTTTCCAAAACTCAAAACCTGGTGCAGATTTCTTGCTATGAGAGAGCAACTCCAAAGAACACGTAAATGCCAGTTTGAATGAGTTTGATAACTGTAGCATAACACTTCAATGTGCAGTTTTCTGCTTTTATCTCATGGAGACTCCTTTGCCTGGAATATTCCACAGTATGAAATTACACTATATCCATGAAGAGCAGCAGGCAGCACCACGCCAACTTACAGATAAAAGAAATGATTTTACTGGCAGCACTTCAACACTAAAGACTGTGTTTTTACTAAGCCTTTCAGACAGTGGTGGAAGGTAACAAAGTAAAAGTAATACTGTCCTTAAGTATACATTTTAGGTATCTGTACATTACTTAAGTACATTTTATAGTGGATACTTTTTACTTTTACTTCACTACATTTGAGAGAAGATATCTGTACTTTCTACTACATTTTTTTAACTGGACTGAAAAGTAAAAGTATTTTTCATTTGAGTACTTCTTCCACCATTACTTTCAGAATATACAATACAAAAAATGTAGTTATGTTTATTTTGCCAGAACAAAAACACTGCATTTCCCTCCACTATAGAGCCCTTAAGAGCAAAGCGCTTATGCCTGCAGAAGTGCACCAGCTCCAGTCTGATCACATCGGCTTTCTCTCTGGGAGCGGGCCATTATAGATTGCCTTTGAAAGGTCAAGCTAGCACATGTATAAGGACAAACACTCACTGCCACGCTACGGCTTTGCTCTCAGATAATGCATTACAAATTTGACGCATCTATTGCTTTTTCTCTCCCAATTGGTGCTCCGAGACGAGAGGAAAATAAGGCTATTGTGTGCGAGCGAGCGTGAGGGGACGGCGTATTGTGCACGGTATTTGCACAGATCCGGCCTGTTGCTAACGTGGCTAATTAAAGGGGGGTGGCATGAGACCTCAATGTCTCCCAGCAATGTTATGGCAAAGCTAGCACAAGGAGAGGTCCACTTTTATTATTTAATTTAGCATTAGCATACAGATTACAGCTTTACGTACAAAATGTGCCTGTAGCACTTATGTGTGTGTGTGGGTGGGTGTGTGTTGGTAGCCATCTCCAAACCGTGTTGCTCTATTCCCCATGTAATCGCCTGGGTCTAAATTGCTTTGGGAATGCCAGGTGAATGCAATAAACTAGCCAGTAGGACACAAATGTGGACATGCAGCTATACTTAGCAGTTCATTATCAGCGTCACCCAGGGAGAAAGGCGTTACATGAGCGAGCTAATGCACGGCTAGTAACCCTGAAAATAGCACACGTCAGCGCTTTGATTATAATACAAAAGAGCTAGTATGAGAGATATATATATATATATATATATATATATATATATATATATATATATATATATATATATATATATATATATATATATATATATATATATTTAAATGCAAACACCATTTTTTTATTCCAACACACCAGCCATTTTGAATCATTTGTGTCTTTTTAACTCTGCATTTGAAAATAACCCACAAATGATAACCTAATATAGCTGCATACAATATTTGCTTATCTTAAGGTTAACCGGGCTTTTTATCAAGCCAAACGCTTCCATCCACAACACCACCATTTCAGACAGCTGCGCGCGCTCAACACTAAAGCAAACACCAATAAATTAATCCCTCCAACCTGCTGCTTTCAAGTCAATACCAGACCAAAATCCGGCTTCTGACATCACCAAATATCATCCGTAAAAAAGGGAAACGCTAGCATATACACAGACACCACTCCAGACAGCTTTCAAAAGAACAATCCTCCCTAAAGATTAGATGTGCTGGCTTTATTTCCTCCGGAGATCACAACATCTTGGTGACAAATGTCTGGCTGGGTGATTCTTCGGAGCGCGGTCTTCTCCCAATAAGTGGCCATGTTATCATTGTGTGCAAAAGTGCCTTACCATGAGTGCAATACCCAAGTATATACGCTGGCTGTTTTATTAGGTATTGTTAAAAGCAGGTGTTTATAAAGCAAGATTAATCCAGTTTTATGGCTTATTCAATTCTGAGATTGGAATTGTGTTTGGCTGTTGTGCGTTCCCATTTTCATGCATTATTACCATGCATTAGTATTGTCACAGTGGTAGTCGTCGTTGGGCTTTAGAGAGTGCTGGAAGGTAACGAAAGTACAAGTAGTAAAGTACTGTACACACACACACACACACACACACACACACACACACACACACACACACATACTTCATAGCAGTAGTGTAATCAATACAAATACCTGGCTCTTGCTTCTCCATCTGGGAGTATGACATCACCACATTCTACAATCTGAAAACCTCCTATAGAGCCTCCTGCAGCTGTCCTCACATAATCCCAGCATGCACCTCCAAACCCCAGACTGGCAGAGAATTCTCATAGAAAGTAACGGTGTAGGCTGTAATTAACAAACTTTACTGAAGTTTCAGAAATTGTGGATTATTGTTGCGCACCGGCATATACACACTATCACGGGTAGAAGAAAGCCTGAGCCTTTTACCGGATTTACCCAGCTCCAGACTGACGGTAGAAGTGGATTTCTGCAGCTAAACGGGCTAGCAGCTAATCAAGCCCTGCATTAATTAAGCTATGAACGTATTTTTACATTGGTTACAAAATTGGTTTTATTTGAACGATTCATCCTTAACAATTCAAAAACTGTATGTTTGTGCACTGTCATTAGCATTATAGTCGATTAATTAGGCAGAGAAAGAGGAGAAACTATGCCAGATGCTTTTAGCTTCTAACACCGTTTGCTTAACATTAATTGATCGCTCAGAAATGTCGACTGTAGAAAATAAAATCACAAACTAAAGTTAAATCAGTGTTTTTTGCGTGTTTATTACAGTGACATGAGTGAGTTAGCTGCTAATAGGCTACAACATCTGCACATTAGGAAGAGCTCATCGTGTTTTTCATCATTTCATCATCAATTCACATCATTTAAACTGTCAATATCAGTAAATGTGGCAGGTGCATGGCTTTATAATAAAGTCTAAAGTATAATATTTTTCGCAAACATCTCCAGGGACCCTTTTTGATGATATAAGAAGGTGAAAACTAAAGCAGATGTCCAGATATTGCACTATACTCTTTGAAATAACACCCTTGCCAGATAAAGGTCACTCATGTTTTTAATCTGATTAGTTTTTAAGATAAATCATTGATACCTTTTCAAATGAATTTCTGTACTAGTTTTAACAGCATTTAACATCTGGGCATGACGACGCTGCCTCACACAATGGTCCAAGGTACTGGAATAACTCAAATAAAGTGGACCTAATAAACTGATTTACTTCCAGACCAAGGTTTAGACTGCTCACTAGCGGTCTCCCTCAGAGTGGTCATGTGATATTGCTGTAATGTGTGTTTTAGCACCGTCTTCCCACCGATGGAGGGAGGACGACAGCGCCATCTGCAGTGGTCCAGCTTCTTCGGTCGGTCAAAAAACACAAAGTAGAACAGGAGCGACTCAAATTGGAGATTTCTGACCACTGTAAGAGAAAGAACCACCTTATGGACTGGGACGGAGCAAAGATGACTGGGGTAGAGGACAACAAACATCATTGGTGGATTAAGGAGCTATTGAAATGAAAAGCGGAAAGTGCCCACAGGACGAATCCTACACCGGTAACAAAGTAAGGACAGCGGGCGTGCATAGGTGAAGGTGAAAACGGGGATTGATTGGCAATATGGCGTCTCGAAAATAAACGATTAAAGATTGCTCGAACATGAACGAATCACTCCAAATACAACTTCGAGAGGGGGAAACGCGAAGGGGATGAAACAGTTATAATATGGTAAAAAGCTTAATATTGCATAATAGGTCTGTTTTTAAGCAAATTATTCCAATTTTTTAAGATTAGAGATTTAAAACAGGGTCAACATTTTATTATCTTGAGTACAGCTGGACAATTTGGAAAAGTGCATCTAAGTATGATAGTGTTTGCAGGACTGTAAACCGAGACGAGGGGGCTTTTTCACTCTCACACACCTGGGATACTGTCCTGAAGAAGTCGAACTGCAGATGGCGCTGTCGTCCTGCCTCCACCAGTAGGAAGACTGGACACATCACAGCAATATCACATGACCACTCTGAGGAAGACCGCCGCTAGTGAGCAGTCGTAGCTGTCAGGTGCGAACATAAACTAAACCTTCCGTCTGAGAAAATAATCTATTAAAATAAATTGATTTACTATTCATACAATGTGGTGGGTATTCTGCCTTCTTAACCTTACCATTAAGTAGAAGTGATACCAGTGCTTTCGACTCAATCATTTACACATAGGCCTCATTTAGCACCCTGTCTATATTCTAATACTGTGCAATCGAAATAAATGAACAGTGGCAGTCAGACAATTACCAGAGTTATGCCAAATGACCATATTAGAAGAATAACTAGTCTCAATCAAGATGTCGGGAAAACCAGGCTTGCACGCACGAATCGCATTGATGACTTCCATTATATTCACAGTTGAAATATCTCCAGTATTGACACATACGCCCCAGATCAAATCCAATGCAATTTTGTTCCAGGTTCAATCCCAATTTTGCTATACCCAAAGGTGTTACTGACAAAATGGCCGCCAGATTAGGATATTGCCAACTACTTAGTGAATGAAACGAGGTCTAATTGATAGAATTTGTAGAGCCACTCCCCAGTTAGCCCGTCTTAGCAATCAAAAAGCAGGAGTTTAGAACATCCTCTCCCTGGTGTTCTCAGTCAGTGTTGCTGCAAATGATGTTAAAAGCGGTACAGATGTTAGAGTAAAATGATCAGAGGCGCGTCATTTTTCACACTAATGTCGAAAAAACCTGTACAATATCGCACACATAGATTAAAAAATATATGATGAGTTTTTCGTTTGACACATTAGAAAACACATTCACATAGCTTTTAAATGTACCGCTTGCATGTATTCACAGAAATTTGACAGAAAAATACGATGTAGAACTTAGAGGCGCTGTAGGCTGACCTGATTTTTAAAAGTGTGCAAAAACATTTTAAGCCCTTTTGCAGTGGTCCAAACGTATTCCTCATTTGCATTGCTAACATCCTAAGTATCACGATGAGTTAAAATGTGCATTTCACAGCTTTGATAGGCAGAGTTTTACCTGTCAAAACTGGCTCACCATCATTACTTCCTAGTTCATGGTCAATAAAAACTATAAGTAGTTCACTTTTACCCTTAGAGCTGCTTTTACAGTATGTATTAGGGCAGGTTATATGAAAGCTGGGTAGGCTACCGCCCCTTTAAGAGTGTACAACTATGCTACAGTTGGTAATTGTTGTCTGTTTCCCACCAAAGGCAAGAAAAAAAACAACTTTCGACAACAATAAGTCTAAAAGTCTGTGTCCTTGGAGACCGAGACAGTTAAAAAGCTTGTATTATTCATATTTAAATAACAACCACTTTCCCCCACAATTTGTGTTTAGCTCCATCATGCAAATAGCCAAATCTCTGTCTGTGCGAGGCGATGTTTAGTCTTGGCGTTCTTACATTTTGTGAATTTAAAGGTGCGCTATGTAACGTCTTGAAATCTGACATGATCCCACCTCACGTCGACCATAAAAGGACAATACAAAGTGAGATTTACCTACACACGAGCTGATAATGAATGAGTCTGAGAGACGAGAGGTGAACACGGAGCCACTGTGTGTGTGTGTGTGTGTGTGTCTTAAAGGGGAGGGAGGAGGCAGAGGCGCCGCGATGCCCTGCGAGTGACCGCAGCATGTCTTTTATCGTCTTTTGCCCGTGTGCTTCCTCTGAGGGTCAGCTGTAGAAGAGGGTCAGGCGTGCATCCAGAGATCATTTCATAAAAGGACACAGTGATGCTGCAGGGATCATCCAACAACATCAGCATCAGCCAGCGCTCCTGTGCACATCTTTATTCCCCTCGAGTGCAACACTTTGGAAAATTACGATACTCAAATAAATTGTCTATGTTTCTCACCCGCTTGTGACTAAATGCTCACAGTTCAGATAGATCCTGCGTGAACGGTTTCAAACTTCCCCCAAGCAGGACTTTAACATGGCTTTCTAAATGAGGCGCCAGATCTGTGGAGAGGCGGGCCCAGTCAGAGAAAAAAAAAAAAAACGCATGCTATTCAAGGTATTTTTAACCCATTCCAGGCAAAGCAACAACATCATGGAGAGGTGAAAAGTTGCACAGAATGTCACACAAAATCAATGCGCCTTGCAATAAAAATATACAGCGTTATTGTTGATGCAGGCCAGTTAGCGTAGCATTTAGAAACTACCTAAAGATATGTCTTAGATAGGCCCGACCACAGACTTGTCAAGGCCCCGTTCAATAAGAAATGCAGGAAGTGGGTGCAGACTCCTTTGCCTCCCTTTCGACTCTTAAATCAGGAACATGCAACGCTGAGGGACCATTGATAATTTATAGTGATGGGATTTTCGACTCTTTTTACGGGATCTGAATCTTTTGGATCTGTTCGTTTCAAAGAGCCGTTCGAAAGCCTGGCCCTTTTACTATTTATTTATACGACAGAAGCCAGTGTGAGAACTGATTTTTATCTACAAACTAATCACAGACGGACATGACATGGCTCAGATGTGTTTAAAATGGTTCAAACTGAGAGTGGGAGTCAGTTCACGTCAAGGAACCGTTCAAAAGAGCTGACTCGTTCGTGAATGTGACATCACTGGTAATTTATTCATATATTTTCCAGATCTAGTACCGGTATACAGTTCCTCTAATTGCAGTACGCCCGATTCTAAGTATTTGTGCATTCTGTACCACGGTGTGCTATCTGTCACGAGCTAAAACGTTGTCCAGAATGATGACTCTGGTAGCAGACCGCCACAGCTAATATTTTATCACCTGTACCTCAGTGGAATATTAATTCTCCTCAAACAGGGCAGCTCCCAGCACATGAATACAATGGGACCTCGGGTGATTTAAGACCCATGGGAAAACAGGAAGGCAAACACATTCACCAGGCAAGGAGCTAAAGCTATCTGAGACATTAGCCATGCGGAATTAGTATTACTTATGTGGCCGTTTTAATCAGCCACGGCAATAACAAGGCATCCCCAAGGTTTTTAAAGTGTTAATGAGCGAGCGCCCGTGTCAAAATCAAAATGTAGATTGTACTGAATCATGCTAGATGTGCCTCGTTAATGCTGTCCGCGCTCCTATAATACCAAAATGTTGACCCGATTCGAAAATATCATGACCTATATTGACCCAGACTATTGCACTTGTGTCTGCTATACAGGTATAATCTCCAACACCCATGGATCGTTATGTTATTTGCACATTTTAAATAAAATATCCATCTAAAACAACTCGAAAGAAACAAGTCCGCTGACGTTCGTGTTAGAAAACGGCGGTAATCACTGGGAGATGACATCGCTCGTAAACGTCAGCGCAATAAAGAGCTGTGTAGCTGTCAGACGCCCCTATGGACACCTGCACATCACACTAGCGCAGATATGGGCAAACTACGGCCCCGGGGCCACACACACGGCCCTTTGGGTTGATTAATCCGGCCCGCTGAACATGACCAAATTATATACTTGTATTATAAAACCCATTGTGGCGCATGTGTCAAAAGGTTTACCCACTCCTGGACTAGCAAGGAGCAGATTTAAAAAAAAAAAAAAATTGGATCAAAATGATTACGCAACACTGCTGACTCCTACACGTACAATTAAAGATTGCTCAAACTCCAAATACAACTTCGAGGGAGTATACAAGAAGTGGAAACAGCTATAACATGGTAAAAAAAAGCTTGATATTGCATAAAAGATCTGCTTTAAACAAATGATTCCAATTTTTAAGATGACATTTTAAAGCATGTTCATAAAGGGTAAACATTTAATTATTCTGAGTAAGGCTGAACGATTTGAGAAAAACATCTAAGTGCGATAGCGATTGCAGTTAGATTAGCGGTTTATGTTTTAATAATGGGATTCTGTTCAGTGTTCATAATTTAAACTAATACAAGAATCACATTTCGAAAGATGTTGGTACAGATCCAAACAACAGGGTTAGCAGTGCGGGATATTTTGGTGATGGAGGAAACGACGGTACTTTGCGATTTCGGTTTTCGATTCTTCTCGCAGCTCTAATTTTGAGTTTGCATAACGAGTAAGTACAACAATATAGCAGGTTTCGCATGGATCATGACTAAAGAACAGTACCATTTCTGCCTTTACGTTAAACTCACATGGCGCAGAAAGATAAAACAAAGAGAACGACACACTCAGAAGAAGTATTTTTAGACATCGTTCATACAAAATCCCTTTCAATTACTGGAGCATGTGTTCTTAAGAAAGTACTTGAAAAGGCTGAAAATAATGATTAAAAAGTAGGCGCGCACACACTCGCACGGGTAACGACTAGCAAGCGGCCGTTTTAATATAAGAGGATCAATAGTGTCCATAGAAGTACATGGCCGCCGCTGCCAACGCCATACGACGCACACGTGTTAAACTGCTCGCATCCAGATTACGGTGGGTCCAAACTGCCCTGTAATGATGAGGCGTGAACAGGCCCATAAGCTCTGTAAGCGCCCGCTGCAATGGCCGGACTATTATCATTACCACGCCATAACCCTAATGGAAGCCACACCACAACATTTTCAGATCAGTCCCAAATGCACAGAGCAGACAGCTAATGCAGCCACAGTCCCCAGACACAGGCCCCGTCTTTGGGATATGGAACGATATATATGGGAAAAGTTGGGGTGTAGGCCTGTCCCGGTAATGACTATATCGACTTATCTTTCAATATCTGAAACCTGGAGCTATATTTTTTTGGGGGGTCAGTGTGTTATGGATTATGTGCGTACTATTTCTTTGCACTACTGGGAATTTTTTTGGTATTTTTTTTTTTGCCTATATGATAAGATTTTAAGCTGCAAAAGGTTGAATTAATAACGTCTATGGCTCATTACAGATGCAAAACTAAGTATTAAAGTGTTTCATTCTGCTGTTTATTTCTTGCAGCTCATAATTTTTAACAATATTGTACATTTAGAATAGTTTTTTTTTTTTTAGTTTAAATCTGCTCTTTGGCTATTGTGTCAGTGGCATAAATTAGTTTAGTAGTTAAAACGATGCATGTTGTTCTGTGATTTCAGAACCGGGCAGCTATTATGTGCGTTTATATGTAGATGAACTAATGTGGTAAGTTTTGGATTATTTTGAAATACATTTCCAGGCAGTTTTATCCCTTAAAAATGTGTTTAATAAAGTGACATTGTGTATGTGTAATTTTTTGCATCTATATCCATGGAGGTAGATATGAACTCTGGAATAGTTGCCTATAGCCAAGCAACAACATTCCATGGAAACAAGCAGGAGGAGGCCTTTCTATAGGCGAAATACGAGTCAGGTTTGTGGAGATGCAAGCCCACTTAGATTAGACACACTTTTTTTCCAAGTTTTTCAGTGCAATAAAACAACCACCGTTAATTTAAGTGTATTTTTTTTGCTAAAAGGGCACACAGTGGGGCTTTACATGTTTCTTCTTAAGTTCGCTTAAAGTTTATTTATAGAGCACAGGGTGTCAAACTCAAATTCACAGAGGGCCAACATAAAAAACTGGGACTAAGTTGCAGGCCCAAACTGAAAAATTTCAACAATATCTGCAGTGTTTTTCAGGAGGGGTGGGTTAAATTTAGTGAGGTGACAAGTAGCAGATGCTAATGAGTATCAACAGAAGTGGTAGGTGCTGGCGCCAAAGTATTTGCAAAGCATTCTGGGATTCATAGTAGCAGTGCATGTGCTAATAATACATATTTGATATAAATATATTTGGCCTGTGAGATCATATCGAGGGCAAAACTTGACCCCTGTGTTCGAGTTGACATGTCTGATATAGCATGCTTAAATACAACTTCAGCTGCCCAAAGTCCTCCACATAAAAGTCAACAAAAATGCGTATATAAAGATAATAAATATGATACATAGGCAAAAAAAAACTATATAAAACTCACCCCAATAAAAGACCAAGATATCCTGCCTAGCTAGAATTAAATGCCAGGGAGAAGAGATGGGGTTTTCAGTTTTCAAATCTAGTTGGCTATTGAAACACGGGGGTCAAAATCCAATTTTTCTTTGCTGAAAATGTCTGCATTCATCAATATCACGTTAAACAAAAGTATAGATTTCCATTGTAATCCTAATCTTAAATGCAGCCATGTCTGTCTGAAAGGATTAAATTCAGAGGTTCCAGACAGGATCATGCCTCCAATCTCTGCACTGGTCTCAGTTTATAATCAAATAATTACTTTGACTCCTTTACTTACCACATGTGTAAACCCACACACTACATTTCTATTTAGCAAACTCCGCTCCTGCCCCGACTGTAACCCCATGTAATACCCATGTGAAACTGCTGACGATGAAAGCCAGCCGCTCCACTGCATGCGCTCATTCATCTGTTTGGGTAGATTTTCATAGAGCGGACCAAATGTCACTTAATGACAACCACAAATAATGCAAAGTATTAACTGCCTTCTCACATCTGGACCCATAAGCCTGGTTAAGCGCTGTCTGCCTGAACCAAAGTGCACGGAAAAATCCAATCTAAAAATAGCACGTACTGTTAAAGATAAATAGCAGTACTTTCCAAAAATGTTTACGTGTCATGGTTTTATATTGTGGAGGTAAACAGCCTGTAGAAAGTCTGATACTAAAATTTCAAATGTCTCAGTCCAACCATAAGTTCTGCTCCATCAAAGCTGTGACTACTCGACATCTGGACGATTTGACTCACAAAGATCGTAACCCTCCTCTCTATTTTTTTCCCCATGTTTCAGCGCCAGTTCTGTTTGGCAACGACTTCAATGGGTCCCTCATAAAATTGGGTATAATTGGGTATTTTTGTATTTTTTAAACATTTCTGCAGCAAATTTAGAGAAGTTTTTATATTACAGTTTTCATTGCATAGGTAAGTTTTCTTATGGGTACGCCACCTGCTCATCTTCCTTGATGTTATTGCTTTGCTAGGAATGTTCCACAGTATGACACAAAACTTATATCTCCATGGAGACAAGCAGACAACCCCGGGCCAAGAGGCGACCCCGCTCACAATAAGATACGTTACTTTAAAGGGCCTATATTACGCACATTTCTTCATCTGCATTATGTCATATCCTCTCACAAAACATACCTGGAGTTTGTGTTTTGTTTCATTCACACATGTTTAACACACAAACCCTGTATATTTAGGCTGAGTTCTTCTCTTCTCTCTCAACGTGAAAACACTCTGTTCCACCTTGTGATGTCATTAAGTGGTAACACAGAAAGCGCTCTACTGTGTTTTTAAATGCCATACATATTCACTAGAATCATTTGGATCATTTCAGACGTGGAATTACCAAACTTTGAAGCTACGGCAACTGTTTTAGCCTCATCTTTGCCTGTCCGTGCAGAGGAAGATATTGTCGACTTTTTGCGTCAATCTCAAGTGAACAAAGGATAAAACAAAAAATAATTGTAGAAAGGGCAAAAATGTTAGGTTATTCTAGTGCAGGGGTGTTCAAACTTTTTTCATTGAGGGCCGCATACTGAAACATATTTGAAGCAGAGGGCCACAGACCACAGTCGATGCAGGGAGTGAAAAGGTGCACTTAACACAGGTAAGACAGAGACATTGTATCGTTAAAAAGACTTGGAAGATTAGTTTTAGGTCTGTGTCACAGTGCAATGTGTGATGTTATTCAGGTTATAGAGGTAGAATCTCTTCAATTTGTAGTAAAAAACACTTCCTTATCAATTGGGCCAGTTTAGGAGGAGGCGTGAGGGCCAACAAAAATTGGTCCGAGGGCCACATTTGGCCCCTGGGCCGTAGTTTGGGACAGCCCTGTTCTAGTGTATTGTAGTATAGAGCAGTTCAATGTAGGCTACAAATAGCTGTTAACTTGAAAACTACCACTTAATGACATCACAAGGTGGAACAGTGCATTTATTAAACAGCCTAATAATGCGAGGTTACTCAAACAAGTGTGAATGAAACAAAACACAACTCCAGGTATGTTTTTGATGAGGCAACAGCATTATAATTTAATCCTACACTGCAGATTATTACAGGATAAGCAATAACGTCTCCATAAAGACAAGAAATGCTATACAGTGCACCTTTAATTCATGTACTGTATTGCAAAAAAAAAGGTCCAATGCCTTTTGAGATCTAGCTACGTGCTAGTTATGCTAAACAGTGAGTTAGTGTATCGTTGTATTTTTGTGTCCAAGTCATTTCCTTTGTGGACCAATTAAGTCCAGCTTTTGTGTTCAAATTCTCATGCCAAAGAAAACATCTTTGTGGGTAAACGCTGTACACATTTACTTCTGCCGCAGTATCCTCTCCCACTCGACTCCCTAGTGTTTTTGTGCACTAAAGTCTTGACAAGCTGTCAGCAGAGTGAAAGAAGACAGCATCAACATACAAAGCACTCACTACACCTACAATCTGGTCCAGTAGTACAAGCAGCACACTACCATATGTGTATGTAGTCTACTGGACACTCAAGGTCAGACAGGGCACGTGTGTACCAGCCAGCCCACAGGCGGATCCCACGCTCTGTTTATGATGAGGAATCAATGGGGAAAAAACCAGGAATGTGTTACTGTATAAGGTTTGACATCTTCACATATGATCGGAGAGTATATTTTAGTCTATATGTGAAATTAACCAGTTCAAGCTGCGGTGCTGGAGCCAAACAGACCACAACTCAAGGCCATCACACCTACGGCGCTCGTTTTTCTGCTGTATAGTTATAATCTCTGCCACCCGTGGATCATTACGTTACCATTTGCACATTTTAACTTGCAATATTCATCTAAAACTGCTTAATAAAGAAACACGCCCGCTGATTTCCAAGTTAGAAAACCGCGGTGCTCAACGGCAGCAGTTTACCTTTAGTTTATTTAGATTATTAGACAATTATTAAGCCCCATTATCAGATACTCTGTGATGCCATTAAGTTTAACTCCCATCTTTTGATCATTTTTTTAAATTATTTTGCAAGAGGACCAGAAAAACAAATGGGAAGTTATCCATTTTGACCCTATATTGCACAACATGGACTCTTGTGAGCGTTAATCCATGTTATAATGTTGTTACCTCATCAAAAACACTACCGGTTCCACCTTATGATGTCACAAAGTGGTAGTTTTTCAAGTTAACAGCTACCTTTTATCTTTCGTTCAGCAGTGATTGGAAATTTCAGGGCTGAAATTATCCAAGTGAAACTCTGGTGAAGGTGCATGGAGTTTAAAAACGCAATGGAGCACTTCCTGTATTACCACGTGACATCACAAGGTGGAACAGAGCATTTTGAGCTTTAGAGATGTAGACAGACTAATAATAACGGGTTAAAAGCATATAATAGAGACCCTTTAATTTAGTCCATAGATGCACAAAACTGTATTCCTTTTAGTACTTACTGTCTGTTCAAATACTGCAGTAGTGTATATTAGGACTGAGTCAGGCATAGAGCCGTGTCACCTGACCACCCCCCGGGGACACAGGTCTATATCTGCACACACTGAAGCGGGGCCGGGTGATATTTGCAGAAAAGAGCCGCCGTGTTTTGGGAAGAGTCCATTTTGGCTCGGCTACACTCAATCTCGCTAAAGCCAGCCTCCTGTATCTCTCCACTGCATTTGTATCATTTTGAAATCACAATCTTGGCAGCGTGTAAGGCGTGAAAACTGCTTCTTCTGAACCTCAGTCTTGTACCGCTCTCTCTCTCACTCTCTCTCTATACCTACACATACACTCCCGCTTGCTCTGGCCGCATACACATACATACAGAGGTGGGTAGTACTCGGATACATTTGCTCAGTTATATTTACTTGAGTAGCTTTCTTTTACGTCTACCTGAGTGATATTTAGTTTGAAGTAACTGTACTCTTACTTGAGTAAAGGTTTTGGTTACTGTTCCAACTGTTTAATGACAAAAGCGTTATGAGCGTTAAATAATTTGAACATTTGTACTTCTCCCATATTACTTTCACATATAATTTTTCATGTATTTATGTATTTTTACGTATTTTATTATTATTATATATAATTTTTTTTGTACATTATGTGCCTATTCCTTGGAAATAGCTGGATTTATTCATTGTTACTGCTCAATTACGCAAAATCACAAATGAGGTTTTAACTGCACATAACGTATAAAATATCTGCTCCCTGTGCTAAGTTGCTCCCCCTTCAGAGCGCTAACACAATCAGATTGCATCCCGCTAATAAAGCTACTACACATTACATCAGTTTTGTTCTAATGTACAGTTTTGTCTCAAATTTTTGTGTTGTTACGGAGAGATATCATGTGAGAGTATGGGTGACGAACGCTAAAGATCCCTAAATTGCTCAAACATGCATGGATGACATCTAAAACCTCTCCAGGCATGTTTTTAATGAGGGAACAATGTTATAACACGGTGGAAAGCTAAAGATTCAGCATAATAGCCCCTCTTTAATAATCATATAACGCTAACACTGTATCAGTTCAGATGGGTGTGATTGACAGGTGGATTAGCCAATCAGGGATACGAATGGTCTGTCCATATCAAAACAAATATGGCTGCTTACGATGGTAAAAAAAAAAAAAAAAATATCAAAAGTGACTGAAAAATAGCACAGATTTCTGCAGTCCTAACTGATATATGACTGATGAGCTCCTTCGTTTCACATGTGTCACAAATCGGACAAAATCTGAGACGCGACGCAGGGAGGGGTGACCAGACTGATATCCCGCTTTATAAAATATATATAGATACCAGTCTAGACTTGCCAGGCTACGATTATTTGGGTCACAACTTTTTACTTCTACTAGAGTAATATTACTTCAAAGTTCAGCAAAAATTTTGGCTGCTCTACCCATTTCTGCATACACACACACAAAACCTCACCCCCCCTCCCGCCCCGTCCCACCATAACGCTCCAGCAGAGGCAGTGTCATTGGGCCGTTTCAGCATGACTTCACTCGGGGCTCTTCAGTGAGGCTAAGACGGGTCACAGGGGAGCGGCCTGCTGCTGTCACGCACATCTGAAAATCTCTGATCCCATCCATATGTCTTTAAACATTCATATGGCACCATTAGCTTGTGGTGAGTTGGCTTTTAAAAGAAACCGCAGTGGAGTGCCCATTAAACACAGTTTGGGAGGTCGGGGAGTGTCTCAGCATTTTCTTTTTTTCCATCTCAGGTTTGGCCTAGTTTATTTTCCAGCAAATACCGCATAGGATTAGATAGTGACGAATATGACGTCTGAAACTGCAAAAATTAGACAGATTATGTTGAATAGCGCAACATAGATTATTGAGTTGTTTTGCGTAGATATGGATAATATACGATACGGATTGGAAGAAAGTTGAAGGAAATGTGCTATTTCAAGGTTGATATTTGAAAAGTTTGAAGTAAATATTTGGTTTTGTGGGTTGTTCTGATCTGTATCAAAGTTGTATAACGTGAACACTGCCCTGTGCACTGCAAAAGATGAGTGTTTACAAGAGTAGTGTGGTAGAAAATGTCAGTATTGTCCATTGTTTTTCCTCACTGTGCTTAGTCTAATCCTTCAGTCTCATAAAAAGAAACAAAAAAACTATAGATACCTTTGTGTTTTTTGCATGTACATGTCTATGTCATGCCTAATGCTAATGTAAAGGTGTTATCTCTCGGAGATAAGAAGCCCAAGTGTCCAGACAGACTGACCTAAATGCAAATCGTACTCGAGGAAGGGCTTGGACTTCAGACAGTACTTAAGTGTCGCTACCTCATTCCTCTGTTCCCACTGCAGCAGAAACATAACAAACCAACATACATAGTCCTCTTGTATGTTCTGGTATTGTTTTACAGATAATTTGCACAATTGTTTGTCATTTTGTGAGTCTAAAACTCTAAAACTTGCAAGGTATTAGTCTCACTGTATTTATACTATTTTGGTGTTAAGTGTTTATTAAGACCCTGAGATACTTGAACTCCTCCACTTGAGGTACACTGGAGGAGCTCGGAGTAGAGCCGCTGCTCCTCCACGTCGAGAGGATCAGCTGATGTGGCTCGGGCTTCCGTTCAGGATGCCTCCCTAGGGGAGTTTTTCCAGTCATGTCCCACCGGGAGGAGGACCCAGGACATGCTGGAGGGACTATGTCTCTCGGCTGGCCTCAGAGCGCCTCGGGGTCCCAGTGGAGGAGCTGGAGGATGTGTCTGGGGGTGAGGGAAGTCTAGGCGTCCCTGCTTAGACTGCTGCCCCCATGACTCAGCTCTGGATAAGCGGAAGAAAAATGAATGTTCTACGCATATATTGACTGCTAACACTGTGCTAAGTCGCTCCCCCTTCAGAGCGCTATCAGCATGCATCCCGAATGAATCCCAATGAAACTCCTACACATTGCATCAAGTTATAGTGTACCATTTTGTATCATGTTTTTTGTATGTTTATGGGTAATTGTCGTGTGGGAGTATGGGTGACGTGGGCTTGTGGGCTGAGCATTAGACAGAATCTTGCAGCTAATCATAAGTAGGGTTCGAATAGGGCCCGGGAGAGACCACTAAGATACTCAAACATGCGTGACGTCTAAAACATCTTCAGGCATGTTTTTAAATGAGGGAACAATGTTATAACATGGAAGAAAGGTAAAAAAAAAAATAAATAAATACCCCCTTTTTAATGAACATATGACACTTGCACTGTATCATTTCTAGTGCAATGTTCTTACTCAACAGAAAGACTCTTTTCACTGCTCCTGGGGCTGGATAAGGACAAGTGATCATAATAATCTGCTACATATTTTGAAGTTTCATTTTTGTGGTGGTCTATGTAACGTTTCATCAATACTGTCATATGTAATAACATTAAAACCAGCCTCCTCTCTTCCTTAATCACTGGAGCTGTTCTGATAGCACTTAGATGTGTTCGTTATTTGATTCTAAAATTGCACCATGGTGAGTGACAGGCTGTCAGCGCGGCCCGCACACTTCACAATCCTGTTCTGTTGAGTTCACTGCCTCCGAAAAACATCTGAAATTCTTTTATCATTTAAAATACCTGAAAGATTGTCACTAATATTCTCCTATCAAATATTAAGACCCATTATCAGATACTCAGTGATGTCATTAAGTTTAACTCCCATCGTTTGATCAGTTTTTTATCAATTATTTTGCATGAGGACCAGAGAAAGAAGTGGGAAGTTCGCCATTTTGATAGGATTAAAATGCACACTTAAAGCAGGGGTGCCCAGACACAAATATCTTCAAAAATATTTGACACCGAGGGCCACAGATCCATGTCAATACAACAGATTATTCGGATGGTACATTTAACATAATTTCGACTTCATACTTTAAATAAGGCTCAAAATATAATATTAGGTCTGTATGACAATGAAGTGTGATGTTTTTAGTGATATTGGTAGGATTTGCCATAAAAAGTACTGATTATGATCAAATGGGCCAGTTCAACTGAAGGCCTGAGGGCCAATAAAAATTGTTCTGAGGGCCGCATTTGGCCCCCGGGCCATAGTTTGGACGCCCCTGACTTAAAGGTACCCTAACCCTATATTACACAAAATAGACTCTTGTGAGCTTTAAGCCGTTTTATAATCATCAAAAACATACCTGGAGTTGCTTTTGTTTCATTCACACATGTTTGAGTAACCCTTTATTAGTCTGTCTACATCCCCAAAACTCCAAATGGTTCCACCTTATGATGTCACCAAGTGGTAGTTTTCAAGTTAGCAGCTACCTTTTACCTTTAGTCCAGAAGAGATTGGAAATTTCCGGGCTGAAATTGTCCAAATG
Organism: Periophthalmus modestus; assembly: GCA_019594935.1. Taxonomy (NCBI): domain Eukaryota; kingdom Metazoa; phylum Chordata; class Actinopteri; order Gobiiformes; family Gobiidae; genus Periophthalmus; species Periophthalmus modestus. The sequence goes on along the minus strand of JAIEZT010000304.1, from coordinate 9,975,005 downwards.
ATTCCAGTGAAGGTGTATGGAGTTTGCAAACACAGTGGAGCACTTCCTGTATTACCACATGACATCACAAGGTGGAACAGAGTGTTTCTGTTTGAGAGAAGAACTATTTAGAGCCTAACTATGTAAGGTTTGTGCATTAAACATGTGTGAATGAAAGAAAACACAGCTCCAGCAGCTTTCCAACATTAAAAAATGGAAAAATACTAATATTTGAGAGTACATATTTGCAGTACACAGGCAGCAGTTGTCCATATGTTACATAAAAAGACATCTAAGGAAGAATGGGAACAAGTTAGGCATGTTGGCAAGCTTTAGTCATTTTTCTGAAACTCTTGCTACATTAATAACCAATGTTGTTTTCATTGATCAGTGAATACCAAAACGCCAAACAAACGTCTGAAATACCCTCCTATCACATTAACTCCATCTAGCTCTACAACACTGATGTATTTAAAGGAGAAAATCCAATTTCCTGTGTCTGGGCGTGACAAGTGAACGTGGCTGTGCTTCTGATCTAGTCTAGTTGTTTTTCTTTATAGAGCTGATTCAAAGAGCAACACATCATTCACGCTGCCCCAGACCGCTGATATGAGAACGAATGATCCTTGTAGGTCACATTGAATAGCGTCTGGCGTAGAATAATGACAATTACACAGCGGGTGTTACAGGGAGCACCCAAAGGCGTTCGCTTCGGGTACCCCCCCCTCGCCCCCAATCGCTCTTTCTCTGCAGCCATATGATTGGACCTCTTCACTGGGACCGATGCCATTCCACCCAGAGAAATCACCAAGTCGGTCTGGCACTATTATGGAGTAATTGGGCTTTTAAAAAAGGGGCTCTGCCATGTGAAACTGGGTAACTGAGAATGATCCTCTGCTCTTGCTAGTTCTGGTTTGTTCTTGCTCCCAGCCTTGAGGTCTTGTTTGTTCCGGTTTGTTCCTCTCCTCTCTTTCCTAAAATACAGCAGCTTTTAAGCGAATCTACCCTTGACTATAGCAACCTTACAAAACTAGTGCCGATATTCACGTACCGTTTACTGGGGGTACCCTTGAGATAGTATAAACTTATCATACAGATCATTGATAGTTAGCTCAGTTGGTTCAGTGTTTTGTCCATTGACCCGAAGGTTGGCGGTTCGATTCCAGCCGTTGTGTCCTTGGGTAAGACACTTAACCCACCTCGCCCCCCAGTGTCTGCGTGTTCTGTACTGATTGATTCCTTGATGTGAAGCACTTTGAGCGCCTTGAAGGTGGAAACGATCATTTACCATAGTGGTTCGTCGTTGGTAGAGTGTTTGTCCACTAATCTGAAGGTTGGCGGTTCGAATCCCGCTCTCGACATTAACGTCATTGGCAGATCTGCTGACTTGGTGGTGCGATTCCAGCTCCCACAGATTGGGCCCTTGGGCAAGACACTTAACCCACCTCGCCCCCCCCCAGTGTCCTGCGTACTCTGAGTATGTGATTGATTCCTTGAAAGTGCTATTAAAAAATCTGACAATTTACTATAGTAGTTTCGTAGTTGGTAGACTTTGTCCGCTGATCCGAAGGTTGGCGATTCGAATCCCGCTCTCGACAGTTTCATTCATTCATTAGATCCTCTGACTTACAGGTTGCCGGTGGCGATTCCCAGATCCCACAAATGAATGCTATGAATGCTGTCACTGTGTCCTTGGGCAAGACACTTTACCCCCAGTATCTGCATATTCTGGTGTAAAATTTTATGTACGGAGTGGGTGAGTGGTTCCTTGATGTAAACGCCTTGAATTCTGTTGTTGTGTTCTCGGGCAGACACTATGATGTAAAACGCGCATTAAAGCGGGGTGCCTTGAAAGTGGTAAAATCAATGGGTTAATTTGGTTAATCGATGTCCACAATATAATGAGGTTTTGGAAATTGTCTTCTATTCGATTGGATGTGTGTTTGTGATCTGTTTGGTGAAAAAAGAGCCATTTTAATTCAGTCCTACAATCTAAAAACGTAAGCCCCTCCCCATTTTAAGTACTTTTTTTGTCTTTGATATGAAAAACAACTGTAA